>CAWUFW010010454.1:0-694220 GCA_963921515.1 Calotriton arnoldi
TCTCAGAACCAACCTGCTAGGTCTTTTAGTATTCCATTGCAGGTAAGTTCCTAAGGGGGAAAAGGGGTTAGGGGACAGAGAAGAGACTGCTCAATATTCACCTGTTCAGCTGCGTCTTCTGCTATGCTGGACTGCAGCATTAACATGTAAACCTTTATTTACTGTGCCTTTTAACTTACTGTTTTTCTATGGTGTATAAATAACTTATGTTACCAGAATGTTTACTGAAGCTTACTTCTCTTCTACTTCTCATGTATTGTTTGCTGGGATTTGTAGCAATGCTTCACTCAGATCTCTTTCCTTTTGTTCTCAGGTACAATCTGCACTTGATCCTGCTATTCCTTAATGTAAGAAAGATAAGGTAGTATTTATTTCTATTATTCCTAATTTATGTATTATTTGGGGTTCTCTTTCTTTCTATTAACTCACTGTTAAGAGAGACTGGAGTGGGCCTTGAACTGGGGTTTCTGTGTGGATGACTGGTTTTCTGTCTTTAATTAGTTTTTTTTAAAACAATGCTTCAGGGCTTAGGTTAAATGTTAAAAAGGAAGCGTTCAGCACATTCAGGCCCCTTTGGTTTCAATGTTTTGCTGGAAGGCACAATTTTATTCTGCCATGCGTGAGGAGATACTGGAGTTCTTTAACACATGGCATGAGAAAAACATGCCGAGGACGCACAGCTCCTGGCTTCCCACCTTTTAATTAATTCTCAGAAGAGTGAACAAGTTTCAGTCTAAGAAGACACTGCGTGTTTGAAGGTCACGCCTGCGTCTGGCAGATTCTGGAACAGCTGAAAAAGACGTGATTCAAAGCACTTTGTTAATCTTCCTCCAAACTAGGAAAACAGTACAAAAAAATGCTAAGTTTTCATGAAAATATATTGGCATGTTCTTTTTATCTTATTCAATTTACCTCCAATGATATACTGTCCCAGATGTTTCTTATTATTTCTAGTTTATTTCTTCGTTATTTGAAGTCTCAGTTCAGCCAGAAAATAACCCAGTGCTGCCATGGCTTCTTTGCTGACTTCCACAGCTGGAAAGCAGGTGCTCTTCAGAATTATTTCTTCAGTGAAGTGCACAGTGGAATGTTGGCTTACACTTCACCTGATGTCATGAAGCCTAAGACTAGACTGCTAACAGTGGTGTGCTGTGGCAGTGTGTACATGTTGGCAGCCATCTTGGGTTACTTTGATGAAGAACCAGCAGCCCTCCAGCAGAGGATTATCTGACTTTTGGTAAGTTGTAGGGGAAAATGGTAGCCAGCATACAGTTAGAAGGAGGAAACCTCCCATTCGAGTCTGACAATGCCCCCTCCCAACGGGGTTTCCTCATTCGTGGTTTGGCAGGGAATTTGGCATAAAAGGCTCTAATTAAGCAGGCATGGACATTCAGCCCTCTTTTCCCAGGAACGTTCATCAGGTCCATAACCTTGCCAATCAATGAGGTAGAAAATTTCATTGCGGATGAGTTTTGAATCAAGGAGTCGTTTAACTTCGTGCCTCGCCTCACCATTAACCATCAGAGGATCAGGAGGAAACCTACGCAACCCCGGTTGAATTGGTTTAAGGAGAGAAACATGAAATACTGGATAATTTTGGTAGAACCAGGAAGAGATAGTTGATAAGTGACTGGATTTATGACCTTCTCCAATTGGATAAGGACCCATAAAACGAGGCTGAAATTACGGGGACCTTTGAGTCTGAGATTTTTTGTACTCAACCAGACTAAGTCTCCTACATGAAGCCAGGTTCTTTTTTACGTTTTCGGTCAGCGAAGTGTTGTAACGATCATATGATCGACAAATTCTGAGTTTACTGAGTGATGAATTTTAGTTAACTGTCGGGCAATATCTTGAACAGCAGGAACATTAATATCATCAAAATTAGCATGAGAATTGGGATGTCTGCCTGAGTTTATAAAGAAAGGAAATTGGGAGTGGATACATTGAGCATTATTGTGAGCATACTCCGCAGTCCATAAGTGGTCAGGCCAGTCACCCTCCTCATCTAACAAATAAAGTCTGAGGTGTTGTTCTAGGTCTTAGTTAATGCGTTCAGTCTGACCATCAGTTTCTCGGTGAAAACTGGTGGAATAACGATGGTCAATATTAGGAGCCTTTGGTCTCAGCCTTCCAAAATCGTGATAGGAACTGAGAGCCCTGTCTGAAACGAGGGACCCTAGGAATCCCATGAAGGCGGAGCACCTTATTGATTGAAAAGTTGGGACAATTGTTTAGCAGTGGGTGTACCTTTGAAGGGTATATAATGTGCCATCTTACTAAAGTGTCGACAACTACAAGAATGGTATCATGCCATGGGAAGAAGGTAGATCAGCTTAATCAAATCTAAGGAGACTGTGTGCCAAGGATATGGGGGGGTTGGCATGGGTTGTAGGAGACCTTTAGGAGCTTGTCTGTCCGATTTTCCCGTGCACAAATTTCACAGCCTAACACATATTGACGGACGTCTCGGCACATATGTACAAGCTTGACGTTGGAAGTAATTCTTGGTTTTCACAACACCTTTGTGGCCAGCCAGAGGTTGTCGTGACATTCTGCATTGCCTTCAGCTGAAGCTCCTTGGTGGTGTGACCACAGGGTGGTACCTAAATAGGGGAGGCCATTGCGAATGTAAACGTTGTGGATCTTCTGTGGCCCAGTTCTCCATTTCAAGGTCGGTCATCAAATTTCGAGCCATTGATGTTCAAAGGTTCTAAGGAGATAGTTCCAATGAATTTTCCATCAGGTATGATTTGCTAGTTTTCAATGACTGAAGTTTGATTTTCTGTGTCGAGTCTAGAGAGGACATCAGCCTTTCCATTCTTGGATCCGGGACGAAAAGTGATAACAAAATCAAAGTCCGCGAAGTAAAGAGACCAACGCAGCTGACGTGGTGTGAGTTCGGGCAGATCGCAAAATTTTAGGTTGCGGTGGTCAAACACCGTTACAGTGTGTTTGCCCCCATTAAGTAATGCCTCAATCTTTGAAGGCATCTTTGATTACCAAAGAGTTCTTTTCTGTAATCGTATAGTTGCATTCCGCAGGGTTGAGTTTGCGGGACCGATATGCCACCGGGTGCTGTAACTGTCCGTGTCCTTGTACCTCTGAGAAAGTATTCCCCCGATGGCTAGGTCTGATGCGTCTGTCTCCAAATAAAAAGGCTCAGGGGATCTGCATGAAGCAGCACCGGTGCTGTGGTGAAACTGTCCTTCATCAACTGAAAAGCTTCTTCTGCTGTGACCATTGGAACGGAACTCCTTTCTTCAGAAGACGAGTCAGCGAATACTCTTATTGGAGAATCCATTAATGAATCGTGTAAAAATTAGAGAATCCGATAAAGCTTTGAACCCTGTACATGCTATGGTAGGAGATTTCCAGTCGATATCGCCTTCACTTTTTGCTCTCCATTCGAACTCTTGCAGGTGATAACACAAAACTGAATTCTATATTCATCTGTGTTGAAGAGGCATTTCTCCAATTTAACGTATAGAGAGTTCTCTCGTAGACGTTGTCAACTACTCTGACCTGGTTGTGATGTTCTTCAACCGTGTTGGAATAAATCAGGATGTCATCTATGTATACTAGCGCATCGGTCAATGAATTCACTTAAAACATCATTGATAAAGTACTGGAAGGCCGCTGGTCGTTACAGAACTCATATGGCATCACAAGATACCCTTAAAAGGGCCGTTGGTCCTGAACGCAGTCTTCCACTCGTCGCCTTCCCGAGTCTAATCAAGTAGTACGCTCATAGTAGGTCTAGGCAGTGTATATCTTTTGCTACTTCACTTGATCAATTAGTACCGAAATGAGAGGCAATGGATAACGATTCTTCACGTTATCTGTTAATCGTAAAGTCAATACCAAGTCCTGGAATCTCCCTTTTTTCGGCACGAAAAAAAGTGAAGAGACAGAGGGACTACGTGATGGGATAAATCCGTTCTCAGATTCTTAGCTAAATTATTCAACCCAAATGGATGTTTCCTTCTCCGTTAATGCGTAAACTCTGCTGCATGGTAGGTGCTTGGTTCTGAATCAATTTTGCAGTCATAGGGCCTGTGGGGGGGTAACGTCTCTGCCTTTTCTCATCAAAGACGTCTGCAAAGTCTTGGTATTCATCTGTCATGGTAGTTTGGATCGCACATACCGAACCTCCACCTTCACACAATTGGGTGGCAGCGCAGATTACAGAAGGAGATGTGTCTGGTCGTCGAAACAATTTTGGTGCAGTAGTCTGAATTTAATTGAATAGTTCGGGCTCCCCAATCAATTAACGGGTTGTGTTCCGTTAGCCATGGTAGACCTAGAATCAGTTGAAATTGGGCGTCTATTAAACGTTAAATTGCAAGGTCTCTTGGTGTCCTTCGACGAGTAGTCATGTCTCATTCCAGTATGAGCTGGTTATGGGCCCTGAAGTTAAATCCGTGCCATCCACCGCTCTGACCTTCTCACTTTTCTCCTTCTTGATAGCTTGTAAACTGATCAGGCTGGCCAATTTGTGGTCGGAGAAATTACCTGTTGCCCCAGAATCTACCATGGCTTGATGATTCCTGTCAAAACCACATCTCTAAGCCTTAAGGTCACAGTCATAACCAAATGGAGAGGAGACTTGTAGTGTGTTTGCCGGTGGTGATTTGTTGGAGTACGTTTTTCCATTCGCATCCACAGGTCCAACTCCTTACTGGGTGCCTCTAGTTTTCCTTCTCCTTAGCAGGCAACTTTGGTCTTTTTAAGCAATTCTTGACAAAATGTCCCTTCTTCCACAATATAGGCACAGTTTGTTCAGCCTTCTCTTTTCTTTTTCTTCTTCAGAGAGTGGACCTCTGACTACACCGATTTGCATGGGTTCCAATTCCGAAGAACTCTACTGTCCGTGTGGATTCTGTTTGACACGGTCAAAACGAGGAACACTTGGTCTAAACTCCTTCCGCCGTTCTCCTTTCCGCTCACTTTGCCAGTAATCGATCTCTGGTTAAATCACTAAGGCAGAGATATCGGTGGGTCGATTAAAGGTTGAGATAGAGCGTCCTTCAATTCCTCTGTAATCCTCTATATAGAATACTGCTGCTCTTTTATCCTCGGGCCAGTTGGTCTCGACCACTAGTTTATTAAATTGGGCTAGGTAAGACACAAGTTCTCGGTTTCCTTGCTTTAATTCCGACAGTTTCGTTGTCTGAAGCTGAGATGCTGTTCTTCTATCAAGGTCGGAGGAATTCCTTCTTGATCATCTAAACTGTACAAAATTGGGTCATCCTTGGTTACCGGCTGGCATGGACCATGAGGCGGCGTCCCCCACTGGGTAGGACAAGATAAACGCCACTCGGATTGAGCATCGGGGAAGATCGTTGGACGGCACATAAAATGCAGAGAGCATTGGGTCAAAAAAATTTGCGCTTTCTGCGGGTCTCCATTAAATGGCTCTGGAGGGGCAAGAGGAATTACTGGGGATAATGGTGGATTACTTGTGTGGGGCAAAGGATGAAGTGTGATGTTAGGACTCTGGGTTCAAAGGATGCGGTGCTTGGCCTAGATCCCAAAGCTGGTGTTCCCGTTTTAAAGGTTATTATCTCCTGTCTTAGTATTTTATTTTCCTCTGACTGCCTCCAAGTCCCTTTGTATATTACTCAAAAATCTCGCCCACATTTTTAAATCAAGTCCTTCTGCCATTCTGCTCCAGGTACTTGTACCAACGTGGGCCACTTCACTCTGTCAGGGTCTAAATCCCTTTTGCTGTCTGAACCACACAGGAGCAGAATGACGCTAGGTCCCAATACCCTTCTCAGAACCAACCCCTGCTAGGTCTTTTAGTATTCCATTGCAGGTAAGTTCTAAGGGGGAGAAAAGGGGTTGGGGACAGAGAGAGACTGCTCCAATATTCTGCCTGTTCGGCTACGTCTTCTTCTTCTTACTGGACTGCAACATTAACATGTAAAAAGCCTTTATTTGCTGTGCCTTTTAACTTACTGTTTTTTCTATGGTGTATAAATAACTTATCTTCAGAATGTTTACTGAAGCTTACTTCTCTTCTACTTCTCATGTATTGTTTGCTAGGTTGTGAGAAGTCTTCACTCAGATCTCTTTTCCTTTTCGTTCTCAGGTACAATCTGCACTTGATCCTGCTATTCCTTAATGTAAAGATAAGGTAAGTGTTTATTTCTGTATTCTAATTTATGTATTATTTGGGTTTCTCCTTTCTTTCTATTAACTCACTGTTAAGAGACTGGAGTGGGCCTTGAACTGGGGTTTCTGTAGTAGGATGACTGGTTTTCTGTCTTTAATTAGTTTTTAAAACAATGCTTCAAAACTTAGGTTAAATGTTAAAGGAAGCGTTCCTTTATTCAGACCTTTGTTTTTAATGTTTGCTGGAAGCAATTGTTCACCCATACGTGAGGAGAGAATGCTGGAGTTCTTTAACACATGGCATGAGAAAGAAACATGCGGGCCTTTGACCCTGACTTCACCTTTTAATTAATTCTCAGAAGAGTGAACAAGTTTCAGTCTAGAAGACACTGCGTGTTGAAAGGTGCGCCTCGTCCTGACAGATTCTGGAACAACTAAAAAGACAGCTGATTCAAAAAGCTTTTTATTTAATCTTCTCCAGCTAAGAGAGAAAGCAATTACTAAAAAAGTATTTCCAGTTTTTTCAAACGAAGGAAAATATATTCTGACTTGTTTTCCTTTTTTTCTCTTTAAATAGAAATTTACCTCTGACACGATAACCTTTTCTCACAGAATGTTTTATATTAGCTACAAGTTTAACACTAACCTGATTAGTGAGGGAATGTAAGTTCCGCTGAAGCTAACCCGTTACTATCGCAACTACCCTAGCAGCTTCTGACGCTGGGAAAACAGGTGCTCTTCAAATTATTTCTTCAGTGAAGTGCACAGTGGAATGTTGAAGCACACTTCACCTGATGTCATGAAGCCTAAAGGAGCCAGACTGCTAACAGTGGTGTGCTGTCGCAGTATGTGCATGTTGGCAGCCATCTTGGAGTTCCATCGGTGACAACAAGCACTCCAGCTTGAGGATTATCTGACTTTTGGTAAGTTTGTGGGGGAAAATGGTAGCCAGCATACAGTTAGAAGGAGAGGAAACCTCCGTGAGTCCTGACACATATATATATTCACTGAAAAAACCGTAGGTTTCAGGCACGTTATAGTTAGAAATTAGCATTTAAAAACCTTTGAAATTCACTGAAAAAACCATAGGTTTCAGACACGTTATAGTTACAAATTAGCATTTAAAAAACCTTTGAAATTCACTGAAAAAACCATAGGTTTCAGACACGTTATAGTTACAAATTAGCATTTAAAAAACCTTTGAAATTCACTGAAAAAACCATAGGTTTTAGGGACAGTTATAGTTACTTGGACATTGCACTCGTACAAAACCCGTGAAATTCTCCCGTTATAGTTAGTTCAGCTAACTATAACTCGCGCCCGCAATGCACTGCTGATGACGTCACATATTACATCACTCATGACATGGTCAGTGACATCACTGATGACATCACTGATGACATCTCAAATGACATCACTTGAGATGCCCCGCCCCTTCCTTCCCCACTCTGCAAACGCGCCCTGGCGCGTTTGCAGAGGGGAACGAATTCCCTTGAATACTGGGGTCCCTGGGGCCAACTAGCCCACCAGGAACCTCCAGTATGCGCCAGGGGCTGCCTTGCAGAGAGGTGTACAGAGGCCACGCCCCTTTTACACTCTCTGCAACGCAGCTCTATGGCGCTTTTGGAGGTATATGGTGGGCTAGTTGCACCCCAGGGACCCTCAGGATTCAAGGGAGTTAATCCCCCGACTTAAAACGCGCCACGGGGCGCGTTTGCACAGTGGTGAAGGGAGGGGCGGGGCTTCAGGTGACATGTGTGCAAACAGGCCCGCGTGGCGCGTTTTAAGATGGGGAATTAAATCCTCTTCAATCCTGAGGGTCCTGGGGGCCAACTAGCCCAACAGGTACGTCCAGAAAGCGCCACAGAGCTGCGTTGCAGAGAGGTGTAAAAGGGGTGTGGCCTCTGTACATGTCTCTGCAACGCAGCCCCTGGCGCATACTGGAGGTTCCTGGTGGGCTAGTTGGCCCGTAGGGACCCTCATGATTCAAGGGGACTTAATCCCCCAACTTAAAACGCACCACGGGGCGCGTTTGCACAGATGTCACCTCAGGCCCCGCCCCCTCCCTTCACCATTGTGCAAATATTCCTCTAAAATCAGCCGAAATACGAATTCCGATTTACTCACCTGTTATCAGGAGAGACCTCAGTGCTGCATCTTTCAGCCCAGTACTGATCCTCAAAAGTAATTTTAACCGTACTTACCGGTAACTTGAATTTCCTTCATAGGCTAACATTGACTGGTTTCACTTGGAAATTCTTCTAAGTGTGGAGTTTTGGAACTTTAAAATATTCCTCTAAAATCAGCCGAAATACGAATTCCGATTTACTCACCTGTTATCAGGAGAGACCTCAGTGCTGCATCTTTCAGCCCAGTACTGATCCTCAAAAGTAATTTTAACCGTACTTACCGGTAACTTGAATTTCCTTCATAGGCTAACATTGACTGGTTTCACTTGGAAATTCTTCTAAGTGTGGAGTTTTGGAACTTTAAAATATTCCTCTAAAATCAGCCGAAATACGAATTCCGATTTACTCACCTGTTATCAGGAGAGACCTCAGTGCTGCATCTTTCAGCCCAGTACTGATCCTCAAAAGTAATTTTAACCGTACTTACCAGTAACTTGAATTTCCTTCCATAGGATATCATTGACTGCTTTTTGCTGAAAAAGTTTCTAAGTGTTGATTTTTGAAACATACAAATATTCCTCTAAAATCAGCCGAAATCCGAATTCAGATTTACTCACCTGTTATCAGGAGAGACCTCAGTGCTGCATCTTTCAGCCCAGTACTGGTCCTGAAAAGTAATTTTAACCGTACTTACCAGTAACTTGAATTTCCTTACATAGGCTAACATTGACTGGTTTCACTTGGAAATTCTTCTAAGTGTGGAGTTTTGGAACTTTAAAATATTCCTCTAAAATCAGCCGAAATACGAATTCCGATTTACTCACCTGTTATCAGGAGAGACCTCAGTGCTGCATCTTTCAGCCCAGTACTGATCCTCAAAAGTAATTTTAACCGTACTTACCGGTAACTTGAATTTCCTTCATAGGCTAACATTGACTGGTTTCACTTGGAAATTCTTCTAAGTGTGGAGTTTTGGAACTTTAAAATATTCCTCTAAAATCAGCCGAAATACGAATTCCGATTTACTCACCTGCTATCAGGAGAGACCTCAGTGCTGCATCTTTCAGCCCAGTACTGGTCCTGAAAAGTAATTTTAACCGTACTTACCGGTAACTTGAATTTCCTTCATAGGCTAACATTGACTGGTTTCACTTGGAAATTCTTCTAAGTGTGGAGTTTTGGAACTTTAAAATATTCCTCTAAAATCAGCCGAAATACGAATTCCGATTTACTCACCTGTTATCAGGAGAGACCTCAGTGCTGCATCTTTCAGCCCAGTACTGATCCTCAAAAGTAATTTTAACCGTACTTACCAGTAACTTGAATTTCCTTCCATAGGATATCATTGACTGCTTTTTGCTGAAAAAGTTTCTAAGTGTTGATTTTTGAAACATACAAATATTCCTCTAAAATCAGCCGAAATCCGAATTCAGATTTACTCACCTGTTATCAGGAGAGACCTCAGTGCTGCATCTTTCAGCCCAGTACTGGTCCTGAAAAGTAATTTTAACCGTACTTACCAGTAACTTGAATTTCCTTACATAGGCTAACATTGACTGGTTTCACTTGGAAATTCTTCTAAGTGTGGAGTTTTGGAACTTTAAAATATTCCTCTAAAATCAGCCGAAATACGAATTCCGATTTACTCACCTGTTATCAGGAGAGACCTCAGTGCTGCATCTTTCAGCCCAGTACTGATCCTCAAAAGTAATTTTAACCGTACTTACCGGTAACTTGAATTTCCTTCATAGGCTAACATTGACTGGTTTCACTTGGAAATTCTTCTAAGTGTGGAGTTTTGGAACTTTAAAATATTCCTCTAAAATCAGCCGAAATACGAATTCCGATTTACTCACCTGCTATCAGGAGAGACCTCAGTGCTGCATCTTTCAGCCCAGTACTGGTCCTGAAAAGTAATTTTAACCGTACTTACCGGTAACTTGAATTTCCTTCATAGGCTAACATTGACTGGTTTCACTTGGAAATTCTTCTAAGTGTGGAGTTTTGGAACTTTAAAATATTCCTCTAAAATCAGCCGAAATACGAATTCCGATTTACTCACCTGTTATCAGGAGAGACCTCAGTGCTGCATCTTTCAGCCCAGTACTGATCCTCAAAAGTAATTTTAACCGTACTTACCGGTAACTTGAATTTCCTTCATAGGCTAACATTGACTGGTTTCACTTGGAAATTCTTCTAAGTGTGGAGTTTTGGAACTTTAAAATATTCCTCTAAAATCAGCCGAAATACGAATTCCGATTTACTCACCTGTTATCAGGAGAGACCTCAGTGCTGCATCTTTCAGCCCAGTACTGATCCTCAAAAGTAATTTTAACCGTACTTACCAGTAACTTGAATTTCCTTCCATAGGATATCATTGACTGCTTTTTGCTGAAAAAGTTTCTAAGTGTTGATTTTTGAAACATACAAATATTCCTCTAAAATCAGCCGAAATCCGAATTCAGATTTACTCACCTGTTATCAGGAGAGACCTCAGTGCTGCATCTTTCAGCCCAGTACTGGTCCTGAAAAGTAATTTTAACCGTACTTACCAGTAACTTGAATTTCCTTACATAGGCTAACATTGACTGGTTTCACTTGGAAATTCTTCTAAGTGTGGAGTTTTGGAACTTTAAAATATTCCTCTAAAATCAGCCGAAATACGAATTCCGATTTACTCACCTGTTATCAGGAGAGACCTCAGTGCTGCATCTTTCAGCCCAGTACTGATCCTCAAAAGTAATTTTAACCGTACTTACCGGTAACTTGAATTTCCTTCATAGGCTAACATTGACTGGTTTCACTTGGAAATTCTTCTAAGTGTGGAGTTTTGGAACTTTAAAATATTCCTCTAAAATCAGCCGAAATACGAATTCCGATTTACTCACCTGCTATCAGGAGAGACCTCAGTGCTGCATCTTTCAGCCCAGTACTGGTCCTGAAAAGTAATTTTAACCGTACTTACCGGTAACTTGAATTTCCTTCATAGGCTAACATTGACTGGTTTCACTTGGAAATTCTTCTAAGTGTGGAGTTTTGGAACTTTAAAATATTCCTCTAAAATCAGCCGAAATACGAATTCCGATTTACTCACCTGTTATCAGGAGAGACCTCAGTGCTGCATCTTTCAGCCCAGTACTGATCCTCAAAAGTAATTTTAACCGTACTTACCAGTAACTTGAATTTCCTTCCATAGGATATCATTGACTGCTTTTTGCTGAAAAAGTTTCTAAGTGTTGATTTTTGAAACATACAAATATTCCTCTAAAATCAGCCGAAATCCGAATTCAGATTTACTCACCTGTTATCAGGAGAGACCTCAGTGCTGCATCTTTCAGCCCAGTACTGGTCCTGAAAAGTAATTTTAACCGTACTTACCAGTAACTTGAATTTCCTTACATAGGCTAACATTGACTGGTTTCACTTGGAAATTCTTCTAAGTGTGGAGTTTTGGAACTTTAAAATATTCCTCTAAAATCAGCCGAAATACGAATTCCGATTTACTCACCTGTTATCAGGAGAGACCTCAGTGCTGCATCTTTCAGCCCAGTACTGATCCTCAAAAGTAATTTTAACCGTACTTACCGGTAACTTGAATTTCCTTCATAGGCTAACATTGACTGGTTTCACTTGGAAATTCTTCTAAGTGTGGAGTTTTGGAACTTTAAAATATTCCTCTAAAATCAGCCGAAATACGAATTCCGATTTACTCACCTGCTATCAGGAGAGACCTCAGTGCTGCATCTTTCAGCCCAGTACTGGTCCTGAAAAGTAATTTTAACCGTACTTACCGGTAACTTGAATTTCCTTCATAGGCTAACATTGACTGGTTTCACTTGGAAATTCTTCTAAGTGTGGAGTTTTGGAACTTTAAAATATTCCTCTAAAATCAGCCGAAATACGAATTCCGATTTACTCACCTGTTATCAGGAGAGACCTCAGTGCTGCATCTTTCAGCCCAGTACTGATCCTCAAAAGTAATTTTAACCGTACTTACCAGTAACTTGAATTTCCTTCCATAGGATATCATTGACTGCTTTTTGCTGAAAAAGTTTCTAAGTGTTGATTTTTGAAACATACAAATATTCCTCTAAAATCAGCCGAAATCCGAATTCAGATTTACTCACCTGTTATCAGGAGAGACCTCAGTGCTGCATCTTTCAGCCCAGTACTGGTCCTGAAAAGTAATTTTAACCGTACTTACCAGTAACTTGAATTTCCTTACATAGGCTAACATTGACTGGTTTCACTTGGAAATTCTTCTAAGTGTGGAGTTTTGGAACTTTAAAATATTCCTCTAAAATCAGCCGAAATACGAATTCCGATTTACTCACCTGTTATCAGGAGAGACCTCAGTGCTGCATCTTTCAGCCCAGTACTGATCCTCAAAAGTAATTTTAACCGTACTTACCGGTAACTTGAATTTCCTTCATAGGCTAACATTGACTGGTTTCACTTGGAAATTCTTCTAAGTGTGGAGTTTTGGAACTTTAAAATATTCCTCTAAAATCAGCCGAAATACGAATTCCGATTTACTCACCTGCTATCAGGAGAGACCTCAGTGCTGCATCTTTCAGCCCAGTACTGGTCCTGAAAAGTAATTTTAACCGTACTTACCGGTAACTTGAATTTCCTTCATAGGCTAACATTGACTGGTTTCACTTGGAAATTCTTCTAAGTGTGGAGTTTTGGAACTTTAAAATATTCCTCTAAAATCAGCCGAAATACGAATTCCGATTTACTCACCTGTTATCAGGAGAGACCTCAGTGCTGCATCTTTCAGCCCAGTACTGATCCTCAAAAGTAATTTTAACCGTACTTACCAGTAACTTGAATTTCCTTCCATAGGATATCATTGACTGCTTTTTGCTGAAAAAGTTTCTAAGTGTTGATTTTTGAAACATACAAATATTCCTCTAAAATCAGCCGAAATCCGAATTCAGATTTACTCACCTGTTATCAGGAGAGACCTCAGTGCTGCATCTTTCAGCCCAGTACTGGTCCTGAAAAGTAATTTTAACCGTACTTACCAGTAACTTGAATTTCCTTACATAGGCTAACATTGACTGGTTTCACTTGGAAATTCTTCTAAGTGTGGAGTTTTGGAACTTTAAAATATTCCTCTAAAATCAGCCGAAATACGAATTCCGATTTACTCACCTGTTATCAGGAGAGACCTCAGTGCTGCATCTTTCAGCCCAGTACTGATCCTCAAAAGTAATTTTAACCGTACTTACCGGTAACTTGAATTTCCTTCATAGGCTAACATTGACTGGTTTCACTTGGAAATTCTTCTAAGTGTGGAGTTTTGGAACTTTAAAATATTCCTCTAAAATCAGCCGAAATACGAATTCCGATTTACTCACCTGCTATCAGGAGAGACCTCAGTGCTGCATCTTTCAGCCCAGTACTGGTCCTGAAAAGTAATTTTAACCGTACTTACCGGTAACTTGAATTTCCTTCATAGGCTAACATTGACTGGTTTCACTTGGAAATTCTTCTAAGTGTGGAGTTTTGGAACTTTAAAATATTCCTCTAAAATCAGCCGAAATACGAATTCCGATTTACTCACCTGCTATCAGGAGAGACCTCAGTGCTGCATCTTTCAGCCCAGTACTGGTCCTGAAAAGTAATTTTAACCGTACTTACCGGTAACTTGAATTTCCTTCATAGGCTAACATTGACTGGTTTCACTTGGAAATTCTTCTAAGTGTGGAGTTTTGGAACTTTAAAATATTCCTCTAAAATCAGCCGAAATACGAATTCCGATTTACTCACCTGTTATCAGGAGAGACCTCAGTGCTGCATCTTTCAGCCCAGTACTGATCCTCAAAAGTAATTTTAACCGTACTTACCAGTAACTTGAATTTCCTTCCATAGGATATCATTGACTGCTTTTTGCTGAAAAAGTTTCTAAGTGTTGATTTTTGAAACATACAAATATTCCTCTAAAATCAGCCGAAATCCGAATTCAGATTTACTCACCTGTTATCAGGAGAGACCTCAGTGCTGCATCTTTCAGCCCAGTACTGGTCCTGAAAAGTAATTTTAACCGTACTTACCAGTAACTTGAATTTCCTTACATAGGCTAACATTGACTGGTTTCACTTGGAAATTCTTCTAAGTGTGGAGTTTTGGAACTTTAAAATATTCCTCTAAAATCAGCCGAAATACGAATTCCGATTTACTCACCTGTTATCAGGAGAGACCTCAGTGCTGCATCTTTCAGCCCAGTACTGATCCTCAAAAGTAATTTTAACCGTACTTACCGGTAACTTGAATTTCCTTCATAGGCTAACATTGACTGGTTTCACTTGGAAATTCTTCTAAGTGTGGAGTTTTGGAACTTTAAAATATTCCTCTAAAATCAGCCGAAATACGAATTCCGATTTACTCACCTGCTATCAGGAGAGACCTCAGTGCTGCATCTTTCAGCCCAGTACTGGTCCTGAAAAGTAATTTTAACCGTACTTACCGGTAACTTGAATTTCCTTCATAGGCTAACATTGACTGGTTTCACTTGGAAATTCTTCTAAGTGTGGAGTTTTGGAACTTTAAAATATTCCTCTAAAATCAGCCGAAATACGAATTCCGATTTACTCACCTGTTATCAGGAGAGACCTCAGTGCTGCATCTTTCAGCCCAGTACTGATCCTCAAAAGTAATTTTAACCGTACTTACCAGTAACTTGAATTTCCTTCCATAGGATATCATTGACTGCTTTTTGCTGAAAAAGTTTCTAAGTGTTGATTTTTGAAACATACAAATATTCCTCTAAAATCAGCCGAAATCCGAATTCAGATTTACTCACCTGTTATCAGGAGAGACCTCAGTGCTGCATCTTTCAGCCCAGTACTGGTCCTGAAAAGTAATTTTAACCGTACTTACCAGTAACTTGAATTTCCTTACATAGGCTAACATTGACTGGTTTCACTTGGAAATTCTTCTAAGTGTGGAGTTTTGGAACTTTAAAATATTCCTCTAAAATCAGCCGAAATACGAATTCCGATTTACTCACCTGTTATCAGGAGAGACCTCAGTGCTGCATCTTTCAGCCCAGTACTGATCCTCAAAAGTAATTTTAACCGTACTTACCAGTAACTTGAATTTCCTTCCATAGGCTAACATTGACTGCGTTTCACTTGGATTAAGTCTTCTAAGTGTGGAGTTTTGGAACTATACAAATATTCCTCTAAAATCAGCCGAAATCCGAATTCTGATTTACTCACCTGTTATCAGGAGAGACCTCAGTGCTGCATCTTTCAGCCCAGTACTGGTCCTGAAAAGTAATTTTAACCGTACTTACCGGTAACTTGAATTTCCTTCCATAGGCTAACATTGACTGGTTTCACTTGGAAATTCTTCTAAGTGTGGAGTTTTGGAACTTTAAAATATTCATCTAAAATCAGCCGAAATACGAATTCCGATTTACTCACCTGTTATCAGGAGAGACCTCAGTGCTGCATCTTTCAGCCCAGTACTGATCCTCAAAAGTAATTTTAACCGTACTTACCAGTAACTTGAATTTCCTTCCATAGGATATCATTGCCTGCTTTTGCTGAAAAAGTTTCTAAGTGTTGATTTTTGAAACATACAAATATTCCTCTAAAATCAGCCGAAATACGAATTCCGATTTACTCACCTGTTATAAGGAGAGACCTCAGTGCTGCATCTTTCAGCCCAGTACTGGTCCTGAAAAGTAATTTTAACCGTACTTACCAGTAACTTATATTTTCTTCCATAGGAATCCATTGTCTGGTTTTCAGCAGAAAAGTTTCAAAGTGTCGATTTTCACAAACTACAAATATTCCTTAAAAATCGCCTGTATGACTTAAACGCATTCTTTCAACTGTTTACAGGAGATGCACCAGTGCTGGATCCAGGATCCAACACTGAGTAAGAAAAAGTAACGATAACAGTTTTTACCTGCTAAGTGAATTTCCTTCCATAGGATAACATTGGTGATTCTATGAGAAAAAGTTTCTAAGTGTCAACTTTTAAAATACAATAATATTCCTTAAAAATCACGACTGTAACCAAAACGCTTTTACTCAACTGTTTACAGGAGATGTACCAGGACTGAATCTAGGATCCAGTCCTGTGGTTAGAAAAGTAATCCATAAAGTAACTAATTGCATTTAACTAGAAATTCACATTGAGCTGAATGTTGCATTGTGTTTGAAAATGTGTTGCCCATTGCAACAACTGTAACTACTGTACTTAAAAGTCTATTGCCTATGTGCAAAGTATTTAAACTAAAGTAATTCATTCTGAGAAAGTATTTTTTGTAATGTAATGTATAATGTAATTACAATGTAATTTAAAAAATAAAATATGTAAAAGAAATTGTTTCTAAAAATGTAGTAAATCAGTATGAAAAAAATTAATATAAAAATTTATACATTTAAAAATTGTCATTTAAAAAACCTTTGAAATTCACTGAAAAAACCGTAGGTTTCAGGCACGTTATAGTTACAAATTAGCATTTTAAAAACCTTTGAAATTCACTGAAAAAACCATAGGTTTCAGACACGTTATAGTTAGAAATTAGCATTTAAAAAACCTTTGAAATTCACTGAAAAAACCAGAGGTTTTAGGGACAGTTATAGTTAGTTGGACATTGCACTCGTACAAAACCCGTGAAATTCCCCCGTTATAGTTAGTTCAGCTAACTATAACTCGCGCCCCGCAATGCACTGCTGATGACGTCACATATTACATCACTCATGACATGGTCAGTGACATCACTGATGACATCACTGATGACATCTCAAATGACATCACTGATGACATCATCCACGTGATAATCTGATGCAGCTCCTCACACCCTAATATAACCTTTGATACACCCAATCTAAATTACAGAGTGCCATTCGCAAAACCATAGACACTCCAACACCAATAACTACATACCCACTCACTGATTCTTAGGTCTACACACACACATCCACTCACTCACCCGAACAGTCACTCATACTTATGGTCACTCAGTACAGGACTATCATATTCACTCTTACTCCTATATAGACACTCAAACACCGCCACTCATCCATAGAGGTACTCACACACCTAGTCAGTCATGCAAATAATTAAACACACTGCCATTTACTCACCTATACAGTTATACACACACCAGCTCACTTAATCATACAAATACTAGCACATTGTTACGCTCTTATACAATCACTGATACAAGCACACACTCATCCATACAGCCACTATCACAATCACTCACTCTCGCTTATATCTATTTATATACTCCAATACACATATATACTGCCTTTCACATATTTAGTTACTCACACATGTACCACTGGGACATACATTCACTCACTAACACACTCTTACACACACTTACCCACCCATACAGTCTATCACAGATGCACTCTTGAAACCATCCACCCAGTGAATCACCCACTCACACATCTATGCACAGTCGCACACACCCCATCCACACAAACACTCAGGCACCCATACAGATACTCATAGAACCAATAAATAACCCATATAGACACTCATGTAGCTATTCGCAAATCCATGCATCCACTTACACACCAACAGACGGATACAGACATTCACACAGTTTAGTCACTAACCCATGCATTCAGTAAGATACGTTTAATCACTCACTTGTAGAGTCAGTCACGCACGTACTAAATCATCCATTCAGACACTTATACACCCACTCATTCTTCAATACGCCTTTCCCTATATATATTAAACATATTTAAACTTTACAGAAACACACAGTCACTGGATGATGTCATCAGTGATGTCATTTGAGATGTCATCAGTGATGTCATCAGTGATGTCACTGACCATGTCATGAGTGATGTAATATGTGATGTCATCAGCAGTGCATTGCGGGGGCGCGAGTTATAGTTAGCTGAACTAACTATAACGGGGGAATTTCACGGGTTTTGTACGAGTGCAATGTCCAACTAACTATAACTGTCCCTAAAACCTCTGGTTTTTTCAGTGAATTTCAAAGGTTTTTTAAATGCTAATTTCTAACTATAACGTGTCTGAAACCTATGGTTTTTTCAGTGAATATATATATATATATATATATATATATATATATATATATATATATATATATAGCTATTTAGATCTCATAGAGCACCCTAGTGACAGGACACTATATATACAGTTTAGGTTTGGCACCTTGCCCCTGCATGACTTCACTGTAAAATGCGACAGCGGCTCTAAGCCCACACGCAGTTGCCCTGGTTGTAAAAACCATCAAGAGACTCTAGCCCATGTAATGTTTTCTTGTCTACTGTATGTTTCTCCAAGGAAAAACTGTCTGACCCGATTTGTAAGCAGTTAAGAACTGACAACCACAGGACTGCATTGAGAATCCTGAAGTCCGATGCCAGGTCATTGTTTGCGTGTGCGGTGGCAAAGCTCCTGACCCAAATGTGGGCAATTAGAAGTAGGGCCCAGAGGGTGAATGATAATTGATTTTACATAATGATTTCAATTGATCTAAAGACCTTTGCATCCAAGGAAGGTTATTTACACAGCTTCATTGAACGCATTTTGCCTAAGGACTTTTTGTATAAAATATTATTTCCCACCAACAAGAAACACTATTGGGTGGCATTGAGGAGTGGAGGTTGATAAGGGTAAAACCCAATGTATTTATTGTAAATATTTTATTGTATGAATTTATATTTTATATATGGCAACTACCTCAACCAACACTATTGACTTCCTTTTACTGATTTCATTTGGCTTGAGATTAATGTATTATTTAATGTCGTAATTTGTACATCGTAGCGTAACGTTTATAACATGACGTCATAATAAAGTAAATACAACAACAACATCGCCAGTAGATAGTTATAGTTAGGACCTATTTTCCATAGGAAATTCACAACATTCTATTTGAAATAACTTTGGGGTTTCGCGAAATTCTCAAAACTCGTGGGGCGCTCCGGTCCGCTCCTATCCTGAAAGTTTCGGGGTGATTCGGCAAGCGGGGGCCGAGAAAAAAGGGGGGTCCCAAAACGTGTTTTCTCCATGTTAATTCCCATAGGAAATTTTAGACACGGCTACAGCCCGAACTGCTAACCGGAATTACACCAAATTTGGCAAAAAGGTAGCGCTTGGTTCAGAAAGCGTCCTTTTTTTAAAATGGTGTAAATCCGTTCAGTAGTTGCGGAGAAATTCAAAAAATAAGAGTCAAAAAATCAATTTCCCCAAGGAAACTTTAGACATGGCTACAGCCCGAACTGCTGAACGGAATTACACCAAATTTGGCAAAGAGGTAGGTCTTGGTTCAGAAAGAACAATTTTTGTTAAATGGTGTAAATCCGTTCAGTAGTTGCTGAGAAAATCAAAAGTAAAACCACATATATATCTATGGCCGCGGAGGGTCCGCGCACCCTGAGCGCACCTTCCCGATCACGAGCTGTATGCTAATTGGCTGTCAACACTCCAAACCAGGAAGTGTTGGCAGCCATCTTGTTCCTCGGTAGAACCGAGGCACAAGAAACAAGTGCGCAAAACGCAAAAGGGGGCAGGGTAGAAACACCCTGACCCCTAGGCCTGCTTAGGGGTCCTACAAGGACCCCCAGGGCCAAAAAGCATTTTTTTTTTTTAAATCGGCGGGATGCGCTTAGGGTGTGCGGATCCCGCCGTGAAAAAAAAAAAATGAAGCGCGGGCTCCCGCGCTTCGAGGGTATTTTGCCCCCGGGTGGGCCAAGTCCCGGGGGCGGGTTTAAATGTTAGTTGGGGGGGCCTCTAAGGCCCCCCAAGCCCCGGGGACCGCCACCCCCCGGGGCTTTCAAATTATAATGATGGCGGGGGCACACGGCCCCCCCAAGCCCCAGGGACCGCCACCCCCCGGGGCTTTCAAATTATAATGATGGCGGGGGCACACGGCCCCCCCACATGCCCCGGGGACCGCCACCTCCCCGGGGCACTAATTAAAGAAATGTGGGGGTCCGTTTCGGACCCCCGAAGCCCTGGGGACCACCACCTCCCCGGGGCTTTGTAGATGTTGGGAGGTGGGCCGCGTGGCCCCCCTCCTGGAGCCTGTGGTGGCCCTGGGGACCGCCACCCCCCAGGGCCGGCTCCTGCAGTGTCCCGGGGTGCCTACCCCCGGGACACTGCTGTTTGCAATGACAGGACAGGAGCCGCGCGGCTCCCGTCCTGTCATTGCAAACTAGCTTTGCTTCATTGAAGCGAGAGCAGGGAAACCTGCTCTCGCTTCAATGAAGCAAAGCAGATTGCTTTTCCATAAGGGAGCTGCATGTCAGCAGCTCCCTTATGGAAAAGCAATGCCGGCTCCAGCAGGACGCGGGGAGCCGGCGGGACCGTGGGGGATTGGGGACCCCCACGGTCTCCAACGAGTGGCCAGGCCCCAGGGGATGGGATCCCCGGGGCCATTAGTGGCCCGGGAGGGGGCCACGCAGCCCCCTCCCCAACAATTATAATTTTTTTTTATTTATTTTTTTAAATGCGCAAAGGCCGGCCCCGGGGGATGGGGTCCCCGGTGCCAATAGAGGCCTTAGGAGGGGGGCCACGCAGCCCCCCTCCTCAAAAATGTAAAATAGAAGTGGCCATCCCCCGGGGGATGGGGTTCCCAGGGCCGGAATCGGCCACGGGAGGGGGGCCACGCGCCCCCTTCCCGTACTGCTTTTAAATTTTTTTTTTTTTAAAATAGGATCAGGCCCTGGCGGATGGGGTCCCCAGGGCACCAAAAAGTGAAAAGGAAGGAGGGCCACACAGCCCCCCTTCAAAAAGAAAAAAAAAAGCGAACGCGCGTCAGGCCCCGCCTCCTCCCTTAACCACTCTGCAAACGCGCCCTGTGGTGCGTTTTAAATTGGGGAAAGAATTCCCCTTCAATACTGGGGGTCCCTGGGGGCCAACTAGCCCACCAGGTACCTCCAGTAAGTGACACAGGGCTGGGTTGCAGAGAGGTGGTCCAGGCCACGCCCCTTTTTACACCTCTCTGCAACGCAGCTCAGTGGCGCTTACTGGAGGTACCTGGTGGGTTAGTTGGACCCCAGGGACCCTCAGGATTCAAGGGGACTTAATTCTTAATTCCCCAACTTAAAACGTGCCACGGGGCGCGTTTGCACAGTGGTGAAGGGAGGGGCGGGGCCTGAGGTGACATGTGTGCAAACAGGCCCCGTGGCGCGTTTTAAGATGGGGAATTAATTCCCCTTCAATACTGGGGGTCCCTGGGGCAAACTAGCCCACCAGGTACCTCCGGTATGCGCCAGGGAGCTGCGTTGCAGAGAGGTGTTCAGAGGCCACGCCCCTTTTACACCTCTCTGCAACGCAGCTCTGTGGCGCTTACTGGAGGTACCTGGTGGGCTAGTTGGACCCCAGGGACCCTCAGGATTCAAGGGGACTTAATCCCCAACTTAAAACGTGCCACGGGGCGCGTTTGCACAGTGGTGAAGGGAGGGGCGGGGCTAAAGGTGACATGTGTGCAAACAGGCCCCGTGGCATGTTTTAAGTTGGGGAATTAATTCTCCTTCAAACCTGAGGGCCGCTGGGGGCCAACTAGCCCACCAGGTACCTCCAGTATGCACCAGGGAGCTGCGTTGCAGAGAGGTGTTCAGAGGCCACGCCCCTTTTTACACCTCTCTGCAACGCAGCTCTGTGGCGCTTACTGGAAGTACCTGGTGGGCTAGTTGGACCCCAGGGACCCTCAGGATTCAAGGGGACTTAATCTCCCAACTTAAAACCCGCCACGGGGCATGTTTGCACAGAGGTGAAGAGAGGGGGAAGGGCCTGATGTGACAAGTTAGTTTCTTAGTTTTAATCCCCCTGCCCTATTATGTACTAGGGACTTACAGAGGAGGTCATGCTAATCACAGGGATACCCCAACGCATAGTGTTCCCTAGTGTATGTAGGTGTTTTCACTGTATTCTAAGTGTCTTTTAGCATAGCACTGGCTCTAGGCCTGGTTAGTCAGAGCCAGTTACCACCAGTACCCATCTGAAAAAGTTGTGGCCACAGGATGATTTTGCAACAAGGCCTCTTTCTGCTCCTCTGTTGGTTCTTTCTGCACATGTCTTGCTTCTTCCTGCACTTTTCTTCGTCTTTGTGGACTTCTGTTGCTTCTTTCTGCATTTCTTTTGCTTCTTTCTGTGTGTTTTTCTTCTTTCTTCACATGTCCTACCTCTGTAGGCAAAGTTAGAAACTAGCATTTAAAAAACCTTTGAAATTCACTGAAAAAACCATAGGTTTCAGGCACGTTATAGTTAGAAATTAGCAGTTAAAAAACCTTTGAAATTCACTGAAAAAACCATAGGTTTCAGACACGTTATAGTTAGAAATTAGCATTTAAAAAACCTTTGAAATTCACTGAAAAAACCATAGGTTTTAGGGACAGTTATAGTTAGTTGGACATTGCACTCGTACAAAACCCGTGAAATTCCCCCGTTATAGTTAGTTCAGCTAACTATAACTCGCGCCCCCGCAATGCACTGCTGATAACGTCACATATTACATCACTCATGACATGGTCAGTGACATCACTGATGACATCACTGATGACATCTCAAATGACATCACTGATGACATCACTGATGACATCATCCATGTGATAATTTCATGCATCTTCTCACACCCTAATATAGCTTTTGATACACCCACTCTAAATTACAGACTGCCATTCGCAAAACCATACACACTCCAATACCAATAACTACATACCCACTCACTGATTCTTAGGTCTACACACACACATCTACTCACTCACCCGTCCAGTCACTCATACTTACAGTCACTCAGTACAGGACTATCATATGCACTCATACACCTATATAAACACTCACACACTGCCACTCATCCATAGAGGTACTCACACACCTAGTCAGTCATGCAAAAAATTAATCACTCACCTATACAGTTATACACACACCAGGTCACTTACTCATACAAATACTAGCACATTCTTACGCTCTTATACAATAACTGATACAAGCACACACGCATCCATACAGTCACTCTCACAATCACACACTCTCACTTATAGCCTTTTAAATACTCTAACACACATATATACTGCCTTTTACATATGTATTTACTCGCACATGTACCACTGAGATATACATTCACTCACTAACACACCCATACACACACTCACCCACCCAAGCAGTCCATCACAGACGCACTCTTCAAATCATGCACCCAGTGAATCACCCACTCACACATCTATGTACAGAGTCACACACACCCCACCCACACAAACACTCAGGCACCCACACAGATACTCAGAGAACCAATCAATAACCCATATAGACACTCATGTAGCTATTCGCAAATCCATGCATCCACTTACACACCAACAGACAGACGGATACAGACATTCACACAGTTTAGTCACAAACCCATGCATTCAGTAAGATACGTTTAATCACTCACTTGTAGAGTCAGTCACGCACCTACTCAATCATCCATTCAGACACTTATACACCCACTCATTCTTCAATACGCCTTTGCCTATATATATTAAACATATTTAAACTTTACAGAAACACACAGTCACTGGATGATGTCATCAGTGATGTCATTTGCGATGTCATCAGTGATGTCATCAGTGATGTCACTGACCATGTCATGAGTGATGTAATATGTGACATCATCAGCAGTGCATTGCGGGGGCGTGAGTTATAGTTAGCTGAACTAACTATAACGGGGGAATTTCACGGGTTTTGTATGAGTGCAATGTCCAACTAACTATAACTGTCCCTAAAACCTATGGTTTTTTCAGTGAATATATATATATATACTCGGCTGAATGCCGCTCGACCACTTCTGGGGAGGGGGTCCGTGTATCGTAAGCAGCCGTCTTCCGCAGGTTCAAATTGTAATAACAATGATCTTAAATGCCTTAACTATTTTGTAATTGGATCAGTGCCACCTCTGAGAAGAGGTGCCAACAGAGAAAGAATGCTGCGCCAACTTGAGTCACGCTTTGTTTTAGAGTTGGATTCCAAATCATCGTATGGCCTGAACAATAGTGAAGATTTGCACAATTTTCATAAAAAATATATTTATAAATATTTTTGTAAATACCGTGGTATATTTGTAAACATATTTATAATGGTCATATGTGTTTGATGCAGAGCCCAGGAACCCTATGAAACGTCATTGGATGTTATTTAGAACATAAGAATATCATGTTTCCACTATACTAATGAATTCTTTCAGATATAATAAATAGATAAAGTTCCCTCTGCTGCTTGATACCTTCCCTTAGGCAGTAGGTACTGTATTTGCACTCAACCATTTGGGTACCACATTGCACTTTTTCATAATTTAGAAATTTATTTGTGCACGAAGGCTTTGATGATATTAACCCTTTTGAATCAGGAACATTATGATGTTTTTTATCATTATTTGTAATTTGCATTATGTCAAGCATTGGTGCTTTACAGTGATTTTGATATTAAGTGTATGCAAATTCAATTGAGAATCCAATTCAGCGATTTTATAACTCATTTTTGTTTTGCAAAAACAGACGAATATAATGAAACTGGAATCTATTCGTAGATAGATGGATTAATTTTATAATGGGCATTTTTTGACATTAGAGCATTTGGGCTCTGTATACAAGTTTCAGATATGCCTACCAGCATTATTTGTCATGTAGTTTGTAATTTAACTAAGTCCCAAATGGATGCAATTGAAGAAAGCCAGCAGTCTGTTTTTTCAACCATGATAGGGTTCGTTTAATAGTCTTTTTTCAATGCCTATCATGTGGTGAATCACCTGGGAATACGATGTGTTTGCTTTAAATGCGAACAATGCCGCAGAGCATTTGTATGTGATCAAGGCTATTCGAGGTGGCCGAAACGTGTAATGACATGGAATGAGCAATAAAATTTAAAAGCACCAGATCCTTGGAGTCCGTGCGCGTTTGTATCTTGGATGTCCGATTACATTGGGGATTGTTGTTACAATATATATATATATATATATATATATATATATATATATATATATATATATATATATATATATATATATATATATATATATATATATATATCTACTGGCGGTCGCCAGTAGATAGTTATAGTTACAACCTATTATCCATAGGAAATCCGCGACATTCTATTTGAAATAACTCTCTTGCCGGTTGACGTATCTTCGCTACATTTTCAAACTTTGTGGCCCGCTCCGGTCCGCTCCTACCCTGAAAGTCTCGGGGGATTCGTCAAGCGGGGGCCGAGAAAAAGGGGGGTCCCAAAGCGTGTTTTCCCCATGCATTTTCCCATAGGAAACTTTAGACACGGCTACAGCCCGAACTGCTGAACGGAATTACACCAAATTTGGCAAAGAGGTAGTTCTTGGTTCAGAAAGAACCCTTTTTGTTAAATGGTGTAAATCCGTTCAGTAGTTGCTGAGAAAATGAAAAGTAAAAAGTTAGTGATATCTATGGCCGAGTAGGGTCCGCGTACCCTCCCGATCACGAGCTGCATGTTAATTGGCTGTCAGCTGGCTGTCAACATTCCGATTCAGGAAATGTTGGCAGCCATTTTGTCCCACGGTAGAACCGAGGGACAGAAACAAGTGCGCAAAGCGCACAAAGGGGGCAGGGTAGAAACACCCTGACCCCCTAGGTTTGCTCAGGGGGTCCCACAAGGACCCCCTGGGCAAAAAAACTCATTTGAGATGTCATCAGTGATGTCATCAGTGATGTCACTGACCATGTCATGAGTGATGTAATATGTGACGTCATCAGCAGTGCATTGCGGGGCGCGAGTTATAGTTAGCTGGACTAACTATAACGGGGAATTTCACGGGTTTTGTACGAGTGCAATGTCCAACTAACTATAACTGTCCCTAAAACCTATGGTTTTTTCAGTGAATATATATATATATATATATATATATATATATACATACATACATACATAAATACATACATACATACATATATATATAACCTAGTGGCAGTCGCCAGTAGGTAGTTATAGTTAGGACCAAAGTCTCCATAGGAAAATCATTTTTTGTCTCGCCAATACTTTGGCGCCACTTGACGAATCTTCACGAAATTTTCAAAACGTCCCCTTTTTGTTTCAGTTGATGTGCTGAAAGTTTCAAGGTGATCTGTCAAGTGGGGGCTGAGAAAAAAGGGGGTGCCAAAAATGGGTATATTTCATTTTTTAAGCATGACTACAGCCCAACCACTTACCGGAATTACACCAAATCTGGCATATATATATGTACATATATATATATACCCACTTACCCACTCCCAGATACTCACCCACACACTCACACACCCACTCACAGACCCACTTAGTTACTCACGCATCACTCACAGACCCACTCAGTGACTCATGTAAGCACTCACAGACCCACTCAGACTCAAACACCCATTCACAGACCTACTCAGAAACTAATGCACTTACTCACAGACCCATTGAAAAACTCATGTACTCACTCACAGACCCACTCAGAGACTCATGCACACACTCTCAGAATGGCTCACACAGTCAAGGAGGCACCTGCAAACCCACTCAGACACTCTTACACCTACTTTCAGACACTCACAGAGTCACTCATGCACCCACTCATAGACACACTCACCTACTTACAGATCCACTCAGATACTCATGCACTCACTCACATACTGACTCACACACACATGGAGGCACTCACAAACCCACTCAGACACACCCACTCACAGACCCACTCATGCACTCACTCAGACACTCATGCACCCACTCAGACACCCAATCAGACACTCACCCATCCACTCACAGACAAACTCAGACACTCATGCACCCACTCACACACCTAGTGAGACACTTATGCAGCCTCTCGCAGGCCCATTTAGTCTGTCATATACCCACTCATACACCCATTGAGACACCGAAGTACTCAATCAGTCATACACTGACTGAGACACTCATGCACTCACTCACACACTCACTCTCAAAGGTTACAGGCTACAGTTAGGAAATAGAGTTTAAAAGAACGTAGAAATTAACTGCAAAAACCAAAGGTTACAGGAACATTATAGTTAGGAAATAGAATATTTTTTTTTAAATTCACTGATAAAAACAGAGGTTACAGGGATGTTATAGTTAGGCTCAGATTTCACTCATACATAACCAATGAAATTCAGCAGTTATAGTTACCTGAGCTAACTATAACTTACGCCCTGCAATACACTGCTTATGACATCTCAAATGACATCACTATGACATTATGACATTACTATATTACTAATGCCTGGAGCACAAATACATTTGGAAAGAGATGTAGTCATTTATGGTTTAAAGCTAAAAAAAATACATTTATTCGTAATATTAGTAAAAAAACATTGATTTCTGACAATATCACAGTTATTTTTGTAGCTTTCACATTCAATAAGACATAGTGAACATGGGCCTTCAAGGTTGCTATTTATCCACAAGATGTAGTTAACGTGGATGAAATAATAAATTTAGATGAGACCAGCACAGCCAAAACGTGTTTAGTCTGAAAAGACTTCTTCAGGGCCTTTGGCATGTAGCACCAAGGTTAGCTAGCACATCGAATATGTATCAATGTAGAAGCCATATGTAGATAAAATAAGAAAGTCTCTAAAAAGAGAAGATGCTGATATAATGTGTGGGACCAGTTCAGAGTGTAGGGTGTCTCGGTAGTACAGAAAAAGTATACGTTGATGAGTTAAGGTGTATGTGAATGCTGAAAGAGTAAGTCATTGGGTAGTAAAGCCACTAAAGTAGAATGATGCTCAAACAATCCAAAGTAAAGGATGTCACCATAATAGACAGTGATGAAAAGTTCACGAATAGCCCTCTTGAAAGAGGTGTCCTCATGCCAAATCCGCTAGTAATGCCAAAATTCATGTACACTCCATGGAACTCCCCATAGACACAAACTAAAAAAGCAAAACAAAAACATGGAATAAGTTCTGTGTTTTTGTTTAGCTTTTTTAGTTTGTGCCTACAAGATTTCCAAAAGGTTGCTAATTTCTGTCTCCTTTTATGGTTTTGTGGATAGTCGAGCCAATACTTACATGAGCTACACATCCGCAGGTCATTGAAAGCAAATCAAACACATGTGCTTCCTAATTATGGAGTGAATCCCTAGAAATACTAACTAAATAGCACAACTATTTCTTTTTTTTAAAAAATGGTAGATGCAAACCAGTTTAATAGTAGCTCGTTCACCAGCATGTACACTTTCCTTTTAGTTCTACAAATCTTTAATGGGCAGGTAGGCCATCTTTAAAACATCTTTTGGAGCACAGCTAATAATTAAAATGTTCTTAACCTCACCTGATGAGTAAAGTTTTACAGCTATCCTAAATACAAGGGCCCTTATTAAGAGTTTGCCAAAAATCCCACTTTGGCGGATATGGGAATTTGCATGTCAATTAGAATTATGAGTTCTTAGAGAAATTATACACCTATGAGATTATCACTTTACATGTTTCACCTTTGCAACTCAGATTTCATAAGGCTACAAAACAGTGATGGATGGAATGCCTGAATTAATCCCTGCCACTGGTAATCACTTGGGGCCACATCTCAATCCATTGTTATTTTGCACACCATGCCACCTCAGTTTAGACCCAGATATATGGAAATCAGTCTTGACCCTGCTCCAATAGGACCTGGCTTGGCAGTTCGGGCTGGACTGTTCCCCTGGAGGGAATCCCACACCCTATGGTATCAGCAGTATTTATTAAATGTTGGATTTCCGACCTAATTATTGGCAAATTCTTAAATATGTTCTAATTCTGAACGTATGGAGGTATGCTGGAAGCAAAATCATATAGAAGTGTAATGAGGTGGACACCAAAAGCCTTTGCTCCAAAACACAGTATTGCTTGCAAAGAAATGTGTGGTATCACTTAGGCAAAAAGAAAGACTTTCTCTCTCTCGCTTTCTTTCTCTCGATATCTCTTAACTTGGATGCCCAGGAATTGTAACAGTCATACCTTTTTTAACAAGAAAAAGCTATTAAGTTCCATGTGTTCCGGTAACAGATAAAAAAAATTCTAAAAAGGGGATAATTTATGTTTTAGATATTTTAAGTAGCTGCATATCGGTAAGCTTCACATAGTACATATGCCAAGCATACCTTCACGATCAAAAGAGTCCTAAGCATGTCCTTTACAAAACAGCATTATGCCCATGGCAACATTTTATGTTAGCCCTAGTTAAAAGGATGTGGGAGGTTCCTTCTATCTCTCTCAGTTGGTGAACCATTACGAACATATAACATTATTAATTGATGCAAAAGCAGTAATAAAAAACGCTATAGTGTAAAAGGAAATCACTTTGCAATTAAGAATCGTAACATATGTCGTAATCACCAGTGCTGAAAATATTTAAATGAACCTGGGAAGTTAAACTAATTGAAAGAAAAATTGAGATTCAATAATCTTTCTTTCTAGTTGCTAATGTGATAGGAACATTTATCGTGAACAAATAATCCGAAAACCTTGAGCTAGTTTTCTATCTTATTTTTGTATTTTTATTTTGTGACATCTGCATTTTCTAATCTCCCTTAAAATAACTGTGATTTCTTAAAAGAAGTGTTAACAATTTTTGGAATACTTGTTCAGTTGTTGCTTCTCTTTGTTTACCTCATGAATTAGTGCCCACAGCCTGCATACACACATGTTGAGTTCACTGCACATTTCAAATATCAATAGAACAGAACAAAGGGCTTATTCTAACTTTACAGCCACTAGAACTGATGTTGCAACAGTAGTATTAAATCATGTGCATTCTATTAAACACAACTTATATTTGATTCTTTGTGTTTTTGCTTAATGCGATTTTATGGTTTCTCGTGGAATTTCTACAACACAAAGGCAAAGGCATGTTTAAGCCACAATGCCATAAGTATCTCTTTGTAGTCATGGACTTGTCAAGTGCTTTCGACACTGTTAATAGGGGGAAACTGTGGGTACTGATGGCAGAGATGGGTTTCGAAAATGCATTAATTCAGCTTTTAAAAAGATTACACTCGAACACCTCTGTCTCAATAAGATTTGGCACTCACGGGGAAAGAACAAAACCTATTGCTTCAACAGAAGGAGTGCGCCAAGGGTGCATTTTAGCCCCTTTCCTCTTTTTAGTATATACTAATGGCCTGGAGGACTTCCTGTTGAGGCAGAAAATTGATTTCCCCCTAGTCAAGGGGCAACCGGTTGCATTACTCTCGTACGCAGATGACACGGTCCTTATGTCATTGACAGCGAATGGCCTACAAATCTCCCTGGATGCCTTTAAAAATTATATGGCGACATTAGACTTAAAAGTTAACTTTTTAAAGTCTTATATAATGGTCTGTGGCCCAAAACATGCAAAATCTAGGAGTTTTAATGTCAGAGGCAAACCGGTCGAAAGGGTGGAAAAATTTACATATCTAGGAAATACGTTCAGCAGGGATCTTAAATGGGAATTTTTAATTACAACGAGGGCCCAACAAACCAATAGAGTAGTGGAGGGGCTTTTTAGATTTGCTTGCAAGCTAGGCCATAGGCCGGTGCCACAGCTTGTTACCCTATATAATGCAAAATGTGCATCGGTGGCATCATACGGGGCAGGGGTCTGGGGTCATCAAAAAAGCCGCTTGTTACAAGTGGTAGAAAATAAATTCATAAAACGCTTATTGATGATCCCAATCAGTACGGCCACCTCTTTCTCTCACCGAGAGGTAGGGTTGGATTACCTGGAGGATTGCATTAGCTCTGCCCCTTTGCTCTTATGGTCTAAAATTTGGCTGAAAGAAGAACTACAGTTCACTAGGGAAATAATGGAAGACTGCCTTAACCTTGATAAGGTGATGACTATTCCCTGGTTTCGGAATGTGAAGGAAAGATTTTATGACATTGGGCTGGGTGAGTTTTATGAAAATCCGACAAATATCCCCGTAAATGCTAAAGGTATAATCAAGAAGCAATACGGGGACTGGGCACACGTGAAACATTTTCAACAAGAGGCGCCTGGCCCGAAATGTGCTTTTTGTCTAACCAGCAATATTATCTAGCCTTCACCACGAATTGTCAGATGCGTTTTTATTTAACTAGATTTCGCCTTGGCACATTGCACTTTTTGTTTGCTTTTCCTAGACAATCTGGGTGGGTGGAAACCCTTAGTTTCTGTCCCTGTGATAATAGTACTCCCCAGAGCACTATGCACCTTACACTTTTTTGCACACTTTATGATGATCCGAGAAGGAGATTTTTGAGACCAATCCTAAAAAATATCTCTCCATGTACATATTTAGAGGGATATGAGTGTTTGCAACTATTGGAAAATTCTATCGTTTGTTCTGCAATGATGAGTTTCATTAAAGTAGCACTGGGTATTAGGAGACGATATGGAACGCAGTAATTGAACCGGGCAGGGAAATAAAATGATTTTAGTCTATGGAAATATAACGTTTTTAGCCTAACTAGTGTTTTAAATACCCATGCGGAATTTTATTTTTTTATGTCGGCAACAGCAATAATAATTTTATTAATTTTTTAATTGAACTTAAACGAACCCATTGGCTTCAAAGATAAATATGGTCTTCTCCTCAAAATGCACTTAGCACTTTATGTATAATGATAACCTAGCTTGTAATTGAACCTCACATGAATTTTACTATATCTCACTGTGACGAATTAATTATATCCCATTGTGATGAATTATGATAAATGTTTTTATATTTGATGGTTTTTTTTAGAATGCTTTTATGGTTGTTTACTAACCGAATAAAGCTTGTTTTGAATTTGAATTGAAAATCTCTTTGTAGTCATCCAGTTTATCTCTATATTTCGCAGAATTATGCTTTTCTCGAATCGTGTCTGGGCTTTGGACATCCGGCAAGCACATATAATTGTGACTGAATGATGTTGTTTTCCCTTGTGCATACATATATCAGTTGATACATTGAATCATATAATTTGAAATTCAAAAACACATTTTAATGTTTGCTGCCTCCAATTCAGCTTTTTCTTCTGAAACAATTCTTAAATGTGTCTGATTGACTAGGAGGTTCTACAAGAGAGCAGTGATATAATGTTTTGACTTACTAAATATATTAATGTGTTTAATGCATTTTGAGTGCCATCAACGTGCAACATAATAAGCTTCAGAAGCAAAATAAAAAAAGAAACATAGATAAGGCCAGTGAAAGCCTATGCATTACAAAGTACACTACGCAGGCCTACCAATGTCCTTTAAAAACCTCATGTTGAAGGATTACAGAAGAAGAAGATAATGGTCTCCAAGCCTCTGTGTCGTCAAGTTCACCTCACAATCCTACCCTGTGAAGCACAGCCATGTTATGAAACTTCACATTCGGTCACTTCGTTTTTGTTTTTTTACTTTTGGGCAACCATTTTTTGTACTATAATATAATTTATCGTAGAGCATCTGCTAACTGCATGTGAATGTGTGTACAGTAAAAAAACTCGTCTGCAAAAGATGAGGTAAAAAAATCATGATTTCAAAATGTTGATTGAGATTTTGCTAATTTTGATTGCAAACGGTAGCCCTAGTTGTCAGGGAGAAAGCAAAATTGCATTTTCTCACGTAACTTGCACAATGTGCCATGAGTCATGAGGGGCTAAGTACCCTTAGTAAAAGATTTAGATCGAGAAAATTAGTGAGTGCAAGGAAGCCGGATGAATATATAACACAAATGCATGATAAGTACAAGTAGAGCAAAATTCCAGATTCACAAATGAGTTTCAAAAATATACTTCTATATGGTTATTCCTATATTTGGAATACCTTTCTGACTTTATTAAAATTCTTCAATAATTTCAAGAGTACTTCATAAAATTTGAAATCATTGCAGATTTTCAAGAACACCTCAAAAGCATAAATGTTTTCCCGAATGGAAATTGAACAGATATGCATTTCAACATGAAAGAATGCGATGGCTATCTGTTGCTATCCCCAATTGACCAAATACCATTTATGAGGGTAAAATTCTATAACTTCAGATTCTAAGATCATAAATTTAATTTTGACCTCACAAAGTACATTATTTGTACACATAAGTTGTAAATAAATTTGCAAATTTTGTGAAGTTCCCTATCTAGCAAATATGGTATGTCGTCAGCACCCCAGAAATAAATAAAAAGGCGAGCAATACATTCGCACTTTTTTCACCCTCTTAGATTGTCTGTGTCTGATCTAAAGCATCTTATAAACCTATAACTATCACAGGATGCTACTACACTTTATGCTCACTTTAGTGTGTCTGGATGGCTTCTATCATGGGGTACCTATGTTGAAAAAAAGGTTTTAGTATGCAATGATAAGATGTTCCTTTTAGTGGTAATGGTAATGCAAGGATGAATGTCCTTTTTGGTTCCACCTTCCATGATCCCTTATTATTTAAGTAACTAGGTTCATGGCAACTGCATTCAATCTGACATTTCCGCATTAATGGACATGTTGACAATTTCTTACCAACGTTGACAACATTTCCCTTAACCTACGAATAATTATCTTGCTCTTTTAGAGCAATTTCAGGCAAGTTGATAAAGGATTTTTTTAAAATTTCTTCTAGCTCTCGCCCTGAATCATGTAATTTCTCTGCGAGTAATTATTAATTCATTAAAAATATATTTTCTCTTCTGGTATAAAAAAATGAAGGTTTATAGTTTCTGTAAGTGATACCAGGGCTAGACATAGTACAATATGTTCTGTAAACAATAGGTGGTTCATAAAATTATCTGCAGTGGTCCAATATAGATGCAAACATTCATCTCTCCAGCTCCCCTTATTATTGCTTTGTAGTTTTGCTATAATTTTGATTATGAATTCTTTCTCTACTTTTAAAAATTGGTGTGGGATTGTTATTGTGTTGTGTTTTAGACTTTTTAACTGTTTGAGAATTCTAAATGCTAAAACACATGTTGGTACGTTAAGCCTGCCTGCTCTGTGCCACAGTCACCAGGGGATGAGCTCCTGTTTAAATTACTGAAACCTTTGACTGGACCTAACAAGGTAGTGACTAGATTTCTTGTGGGGCACAACCATCCACCCAAATTGATAATTTTCTTTCTCACATCTAATATTTGTCAAGCTGAAGGACACTCTGAAGAAGTTGTTTGCTTCAAATTAGTGTATGCTGCAGTTTTGTTGAATCATACATTTCTAAATTTATAGCAATGGACCCCAAGCACATTTGCAGGAGTCAGTGAATAAAAGGATCACCTTACACTGATCACAGGGTCATATATTCTGATTAATTTCATAACTGTAGTTGATGGTTTCTGAGAAAGGATGAATCATTGTGATGTGCCTTTCAATTTAAATGTTATCGTTTTTTGTATGGTAGGGGCGTGAGCACACTGCCTCACATCCCAGCACAGTTTGCCCTTTTGCATTATGGTAAATGCAGTACGCAATTAGCGCTTACTTCAATAATAACCGTAGTTTTTCACCAAAGTTGGTGCAAATAGTGCTGTAGATCTCTCGACACTTATGTGTTTTTGGATTTCACCCTTCATCAGTAGAGAGCAGCGAAATTTCATCTAGGTTTGCTGGAAATGCTGCCAAAATCTTCACAGGTCACAGTGCTGAAGCAGTGTGCTCCCACCCTCCTTCTCTTTGAAAAGGCTCCCATGAGCTACTGAGCTAACAAGTTTGTGTTGCTGCACCTCCGCCCGGTGATGGTAGAGAGACCTCAGAAAACTTTGGTCAGCATTTCCAGCACCCCAAGAAAGATTTGTTGTTCTTTACTGATGAAGGAATGAATCCAGAAACACATGTCTAGAGTTATACAGCATAGGCAGCGCTGGGACGCCCCTTTGCTGGGGCAGCTGTGCGCTCTATAAAACTCATAACATAACATAATATAACATAACATAACATAATCAAAGAATACTACAGAAGTAAGTGTTATCATGCACTGTATTTATAATGATGCATTGGGTGATTGAGTGCTGGGATGTGAGGCAGTGTGTTCCCACCCTCTTTCTGTTTGAAAAATGGTACATAGACTTGAGAAGTCTTTGGGCAGCATTTCCAGCAGCCCCAAAATGACTGGTTGCTCTCTAATGTTGAAGAAATGAATCCAGAAACATGTGTCTAGAGTTACACAGCAAATTAAAAACTGCTATGGAAGTAAGTGTTATCTTGCACTGAATTTACCAGGATGCACTGGGGCAAATTGAGTGATGGGATGTAAGGCAGTGTGCTCACCCCCTCCTTCTGTTTGAAAAAGCTCCCTTGAGCTGACGAGCTTGTGTTGCCCGGTGATGGTGCAGAGACCTGAGAAGACTTTGGGCAGCCTTTCCAGCACCCCCAAAAAGACTTGTTGCTTTCTACAGATGAAAGAATTAATTCAGAAATATGTGTCTAGATTTACACAGCACAGGATGCAGCAACAAGGGTGAAAAATTAAAGACTGTTATGGAAGTAAGTGTTACCATGCACTGTATTTACCATGATGCATTGGGGCAAATTGAGTGCTGGGATGTGTGAGGCAGTGTGCTCCCACCCTCTTTCTGTTTTATGTATGGTGTTCTTGTTATTATCAGAGAGAAACGAATTCTGAAAGTTCATAAAATATATGCATGGATATGCATACTCCATGCCACTGGAGTCAAGCTATCCTGGCTGATGAGGGGTGAAACCCTGTAACCGGTCCTTGGATGTTTGTTTCCAGTTCAGGGAGGACCTGGCCTGGCAGTTTGGGCTGGACTGTTCCCATGAGGCACAGGGTCAAGACTGATTTGCATATGGCTTGGTTCAAACTGGAATGTCATGGTGAGCAAACAAAAACGATGGATTTAGGCCCAGATCTCTGTACTGGGGTGAATGTATGACATTGTTCTGCATTCTGTCCATCAATTGTTCTTTTTGCATTCGTCACCCTGAGTGGGACGGGTATGCCCAGACGTGGGTCCCGTGCTCTCCATGCCACTGGAGTCAAGCTATCCTGGCTGATGAGGGGTGAAACCCTGAAACCGGTCCTAGGATGCTTGTTTCCAGTTCAGGGAGGACCTGGCCTGGCAATTTGGGCTGGACTGTTCCCATGAGGCACAGGGTCAAGACTGATTAGCATATGGCTTGGTTCAAACTGGAATGGCATGGTGAGCAAAAAAAACGATGGATTTAGGCCCAGATCTCTGTACTGGGGTGAATGTATGACATTGTTCTGCATCCTGTCCATCAATTGTTCTTTTTGCATTTGTCACCCCGAGTGGGACGGGTATGCCCAGACGTGGGTCCCTGCCACTGGAGTCAAGCTATCCTGGCTCATGAGGGGTGAAACCCTGAAACCGGTCCTAGGATGATTGTTTCCAGTTCAGGGAGGACCTGGCCTGGCAGTTTGGGCTGGACTGTTCCCATGAGGCACATGGTCAAGACTGATTTGCATATGGCTTGGTTCAAACTGGAATGGCATGGTGAGCAAACAAAACGATGGATATAGGCCCAGATCTCTGTACTGCGGTGAATGTATGACATTGTTCTGCATTCTGTCCATCAATTGTTCTTTTTGCATTTGTCACCCCGAGTGGGACGGGTATGCCCAGACGTGGGTTCCGTGCTCTCCATGCCACTGGAGTCAAGCTATCCTGGCTGATGAGGGGTGAAACCCTGAAACCGGTCCTAGGATGCTTTTTCCAGTTCAGGGAGGACCTGGCCTGGCAGTTTGGGCTGGACTGTTCCCATGAGGCACAGGGTAAAGACTGATTTGCATATGGCTTGGTTCAAACTGGAATGGCATGGTGAGCAAAAAAACGATGGATTTAGGCCCAGATCTCTGTACTGGGGTGAATGTATGACATTGTTCTGCATTCTGTCCATCAAATGTTCTTTTTGCATTTGTCACCCTGAGTGTGACGGCTATGCCCAGACGTGGGTCCCATGCTCTCCATGCCACTGGAGTCAAGCTATCCTGGCTGATGAGGGGTGAAACCCTGAAACCAGTCCTAGGATGCTTGTTTCCAGTTCAGGGAGGACCTGGCCTGGCAGTTTGGGCTGGACTCTTCCCATTTGGCACAGGGTGAATACTGATTTGCATATGGCTTGGTTCAAACTGGAATGGCATGGTAAGCAAAAAAAAACAATGGATTTAGGCCCAGATCTCTGTACTGGGGTGAATGTATGACATTATTCTGAATTCTGTCCATCAATTGTTCTTTTTGCATTTGGATATGCAGTGGAACATACATTATGAAAGAAATAATGTTATGGAGAAAATAACAGTTTGTGCAATACTTTTTCACAATGAGAAATAGTATGGCATTCACTACCCATTTCAGCTCTTTTGGTATGTCACCTTGCCTGTCTTCAAAGTTATATAAATAGGCAACTTTGTAAAAATTAGATCTATATCTTAAAAAAAAAATATTTTTGTTTAAACAAGTCTGTCTTTTACAGTTTGGTAGTTTACTAACGTAGTTTTGATTTTATTATTCTGCAAATCCTGGAATAACACCCACTGCCTCATGAGGATATAAGCAATATACTAGCATGTCATCAAAAGTAAGATATTTGGTTGCCATTCATAAAGATTTCCTTTTTGAATAGTTTCATTTTTCGTATTCAAATCTGTTAAGGTTTCCTTGAATATGACACACCTCTGCTGGCTAGATGGACACTCCTTGTGTTTATTACATTGAATTAAAGAAGGTCATGTTCATTGTTTACTAATCTAGCAAATTTTTCTTTGTTGTTTTACAAATATCTTCAACAGACTTAGGGCCTGATTTAGATCTTGGCGGATAGGTTACTCTGTCACAATGGTGAAGGATATCCGATCCACCGAAATATAGATCCCATTATGTCCTATGGGATTTATATTTCAACAGGCGGGATATTTGTCACCGTTGTGATGGAGTAAGCCGTCAGCCAAGATCTAAATCAGGCCCTAAGTCTTTTGAAGATATTTGTAAAACAAAAAAAATGATAATTAGTAAACAATTACCACTACCTTCTTTAATGCAATGTAACAAACACAAGGAGTGTCGTTCTATCCTGTGGGATTTATATTTCGGCGGACGGGATATTCGCCACCGTTGTGACGTAGTAACACGTCCGCCAAGATCTCAATCAAGCCCTTATTGAACACTGCTGACAAGCTTATTTCCTCAAGCAGTTCATGCAATATAATTCATAAGATTAATTTAAGACTTTTCAACATTAATCATTCCAGACATTTGTTTTATTTATTCATTTTGTTACTGCAAATGTAATATTCACATATTGACCAAGTAAATAGGACCTCGCTATATTTCCAGGAACTTCTGTTTGAATTGTTGGCTCATTAGGGCAGTGATAGTAAACATTTCATCAACATATTCACAGCCTAGATTTAAAATAACTTATTTTGTACATGGCAGGGCAGACAACCTATTGAAGTAGAAATGAGTTTACAATCAGTTCCTATTTTGAATACTCTAGAATTTAGTTTGGAAACAGTGTGAGAAGACATTCTCCTTTACAGCTCTATATTTACTTTTCACAATCATTAATAGTATCTAGCTTTTTATACCTATTCCATGAAATTGCATAATATCAATGTGATTACTCAATAAATATTCAGTGGAATCTATATTCATTGTTTTGTTATTTGCACTTAAAAGTACCCTTAATTAAACCCGGCATATTTATTTCTCATGACAAGCACATGAAAATATGGGAAGGTACAATTGTAACCGTTACCTCTGATTGTAAAATCTGAAAATCACAAATAGGTTGTAGTATTTATTTAAAGGACCTAGGGTAAGTCCTACACACATTTATGTGCAATATACAGGGTATTATTTAATAAAGGTATAGCATATTCATCAAACAGGATGTAGAGGCCTCCCTAGCCCGGGTACATACAAGTGATCACACCACACACGGTATTACACATCTTTATTCCTCATTGTGTAACCATTAACTCAACATTCTACACCATGAACTCCATCAATCACGCACTTACATCACTGTTCTACTGGGTCCATCAGGAACCAAAAGGGTCCCTTCATCTCTAGCTCACAAGACACTACATCTCCCCCTTTGTTAAAGAAAAAGTACCAATAATACATATATACATCAGAACTCTTCAATATGTTATTTTGGTGCTTGAATCAATCACCCAGATCTGGTCATGTGAGGCTGCTGAGATTCCAGAGAAGTCTCTATGACTGGCATTGGCTGCTGAGATTCCAGAGAAGTCTCTATGACTGGCATTGGTGACATATACATCAGTACAGTCATTGGCCTCTCTGGATTCTCAGGTGAACACGTCTCACTTCTGGAGTTGGCGAAGGTCGAGGCTGGTGCTTGAAATACGAAGAATCTCATGCAATGGACTTTCCAGAACGGTGAGCAGTCACCATGTGTCCTTTACTAGTCACAACCCTCAGTGGACCAGCATCAAAAGGAACATCAGACTTGCATTTCCATTTCTGCCTGATGATAACTTTGTGTCCTCTGTTAAACACAGTGCTCCGAGAATTTTTCGTTTGTGAGACGAAACAGTTGTTCGAAGTTTATCAATGTCAATAGATCTCTTATTGTGGCAATTTGGTACCTATGGCTCTCCCAAACCTTAAGTTGTCAGAATGTGTAGTTGACCTGTATGCATGACTGAATAACTGATTTTATCTCAAGCTTTTCCAGTGTAGTGTGGCGAATGGTTTCTTGAGTGTACTCATAAATCTCTTGACCACACCATTCGTCAGTGGCCAGAGAGGTGTGCTTGACAATTAAATGAGTAAGAAAATATTTCAATTCTCGACTATTGAAAGGCAGGACATTTCCAGATTTCAAATCGAAGGAGCACCCCATGTTGCAAAGATACTTTGTAGTCTCTCAATGACTCTGTCATGAGTAGTTGATAACAAATCTTCCACAAGGGGAAAATGGGAAAATTCATCAATAATTACTAGTAGATGATGTCCATTGTCAAAGGGTTCAAAGAAATCAATTTCAATCTTCTCCCATGCATACTTTGGGAGATCAAACATGGTTAATGGATGTGGGGTTGTCTTAGATGACAAACAATTGCACAAATGATGTGCCTTTAACCCTTTTCCAACTCATTCATCAAGACGAGGGAACCACACTTGGTCGCATAAAGCTCTTTTCGTAACACCAACTCCACGGTGTTCCTCATGGGCCAGTTCAATAACTTGTTGTCTTAGACTCTCAGGTATGGCAATTCTCAACCCTTGATTCTTGATGCCTTCCGGCGTAACTGAAAGTTCTTCTTGCACATTTTTGAATTACTGGTATTCAAGGTCGTCATGAAGAGGTCGAGTATGTTTTCACAATGATTGGTGTAATAATGTCTTTGAGTATTAGCAAATCCCTGTCAGTTCTTGTGGCAGCAATGATTTGTTCTATGGATATGGCAGCAGGGGTACTGGATTTCACAATGCAGTTAACATAAGCATGAGCCGCTTTAGAATAAGTGCCATGACACAGTATTGGCACATGTGAGTGGTAGTTAGCAGGGTTTTGATCTTTTCCTGGGCGATGCACAATCGTATAATCATACTCCTGCAATCGCAACCCCCACCTCTGAATGCGAGGGGGGATCTTGGCTTTAGGATTGCCAAAAATGGTGAGCAATGCTTGGTGGCCAATGACTAATGTGAAATGCTTTCCATATAGGAACACAAATATGCTCACAAGCCCACACTACAGCTAGGCTTTCTTTTTCAGTTTTTGAATAAGCACGTTCTGTCATTGACAGCTTCAGGTGACATAAGCCACAATGTGTCTTGGGGCATTGGGATGTCTAGTGTGCTGGGCAAGGATGGCACCCAACCCCACTGGGCTTGCATCAACAATAATCTCTGCCTGCAATTTTGGATCAAAGTATGCCATTTCAGTTGCATTCTCAATTGCATGCTTGACTTTCTTGAAGCTTTGTTCACATTCACTTGATCATTGAAATGGGACAGTCAGGGGCATATTTACAACAGAATAGAGGAGCGTGGCATTAAGCAAACATTGCTAACGCCAAGCTTCTCCATTCTGAAAATGCAGGGATGCGCCATATTCACAAGAATGCAGCGCACCCCTGCGTTTCCGCTAGCGCTGGCGCTGAGTTCAGCTGCCTAGCGCCAACGCAGGCACCCTTGCACCATAGTGCAAGGGTGTCTGCGTTGGGGGAAATGATTGTTTATGTGCAGGTAGGTGTCCCTTCCTGCACATAAACAATCATTCATGGTGTTTTGAAACTTCTATGTGTGCTGCTTAATGCAGCACACATAAAAGTTACAAAACGCCATTTTTTTATTGTTTATGTGCAGGAAGGATCACCTTCCTGAACATACACAATCAATGGCAATTTGCTGTTTCTATGTGTGCTGCACAAGACAGCACACATGGAAACAGCAAAAACTTGGAGAAATAAAGCATTTCTCCTCGTTGCGCCAGGGTAAGACCAGGTTTTCCCTGGTTTGAAATTTTGCGCTGCCTCCTATTTACTCCACCCTTGTAAATAGGGGGCAGAGTCAAAATCAATGGGTGTTGCAGTGGAACGAACACTGCAGCACCCATTGCCCTCTCCTTTCAGGGTGAGTACAGGGTGAAAGAGTGCCTTATTTACAAGGCAGCGTTAAGCCACGTTAAGTGGCTTAACGCTGCCTTGTAAGTAAGGCGAAGCCCCTATCGCCATCACAACGTCACTGAAAGTGACGCTGTGGTGGCCATAGGGGCTTGTCAATATGCCCCTAAGTTTCATTACTTCTCTCAATGGGGCACCTACAGTGGCAAAGTCACGTATTTACCTTGAACAGTAACTGGTCATACCAAGGAAGGATTGCAGCATAGTTAAATCCTGTGGAGGAAAAGTGGTTGACAAGTCTTGTACTTTAGTCGCATCTGGAGTCATACCCTCTTTAGAAAAGATGTGGCCAAACAACTTGAGTTTGGTTTTATGAAACTCACACTTTTCTGCATTTAAAGTGAGACCTGCATCACCAAATATATGACACACTTGTGTAAGAGCTTTATCATGTTCCTTACGTTTGGCCCCGAAAACTAGTATGTCATCACTTTACTTAAAAGCATCTGCGACTAGCTTTATTATGCGACGAATGACATCCTGAATAAGTTTTGAAGCTGATGACACTCTTAAATTTTGCCTTTTATATTGAAATAAGCCAACATGAGTTGAAAAGTTAGGAATGAACCTTCAGTTCTCTTCCAGCTCAAGCATTGTTCAAATCAAGGCTGGAAAAGACTTTAGCTTCATTTAGCTGTGTAATCATGTCAGCAATGTGCGGGCCTGGATGTTGTTCTCTTTCAGTTGCCTTGTTCGCTTAGCGCATATCAACACAGATGCGCACGGCTCCTCCACTTTACTTTTTCCGCACTACCACTATGGGTGATGCCAATGGGTCTGACCAGTGGATCACTCAATGATGTTGTGCTTTAATAGTATCTCAAGTTCATTCTCAACAGCCTCTTGTAAATCAAATGCAATTCAACTATGTCCTTGAGCAACAGGACAGATGTCCTCATTTATGTGAAGTTGCACTTTCTTGGTCTCAAGTCTTCCTAGTCCATGAAACAAGGATGGAAACTGACTCACTATCTCATGATAGGCATTGACATTGTAATTTTCAGGAATCAGCCCCATGTCAGCAGCAGTACAGAAACTGAGTAAACATGCGCTTGATGAAGTGCTTGGCAAGACATGATTTGGCGCTTCTACTTTCGTCTTTTTGTGCTTCACAGTTGCTATGACTGAACCTTCACTTTGCAGTGGCGTCGCAGCAGCTCACGTATACACTTTGGTTTTCGACGGGGTTAAACGTAGCACTGGAGACAGTTCATTGTACTTTTCATTGGGCATAATGTTTATTGACAAGCCATTGTCTGTGATAAAAGGTATAGAGCACCCATTCACTTTCAGTGTGATCTTAGGACAGTGTCCAAATGAATCTTGCACTTTAACTTGTCGACCTGCATTCTTCCTTGCAAGAAGCTAATCCTACATGTGCACATCATCCAGCAGTCAACATTCACATCGCACACCCATCTTGCTTACTGTTGATTGACAATGATGGTGACAAACTCTTAGACAAAGAATTTGATGACAATCAACGTCGTTCTGTTTCTACTTGTCTCAAATGATGTTGCCGCTTGGCCTTGTGTGCGTGCGTAGAGTGTCGCATCTGGAACTTTTCTGGCATCCGTTTTGTTTTCTGGACGTGACACACTTGATCTTTCCCTCACTTTTCAGACTGTTATAAACGGTTCTCTTTCCCGCAGCCTTTGTATACCTGTCCGATGGCAGGACATTTATGCTCATGTGGAAAGAAAAATACACATTGAAAACACAACTTCTTTTTCTTTGGAGACATTACTTTATGGTCTTCTGCCTTGTGTTTAAACTTAGTTTTCACACTCAGCTCTGATTCATTTGGGCCATTCCGGCCTCCATGTTAGCTGCTTGTCTGCCAGCTCTTTCTTCCGCTCTGGTAGTCATGAGTACTCGCTCCAGGCACAGTATCTCTTTCAGCATTCATCGTCTGAGGGAATCGGAGAGGCAACCATCTATGACTCTGTGACGCATGGCCTCTTAATCGTTGAACTCATTGAACTTGCAATCCTTTATGAGCAAATCGAGTCTTTCTACAAACTCATCCATTGTTTCACCAGCTCTCTGCCCTTCCTGACTGAAGATGTACCTTTCATCTTCGACATTCAGCACTGGATTGAATTTGGTGTTTAACACCTCTTTGATTTGATGGTACATTACTTCATCAGTTTGTGGTTTTCTTTATCACTTCTTTGACTCCTTCACCTGCTAAATCTTTTAGATATTTAATGATCTTTTTGTCATTTGCATCTTCCAGTGCATCAATGAAATCATCAAAAGTTTCGATCCAGGTAGTCCATCTGTCACCAATATTTAGCTTTTTAGCAGTGTCGAAGGGAAGCAGTGGTTTTAGAAATTCAGCAGCATTATAACCTATGGAACTTTCTGCGACTGGGAGCGGAGCTTGCTCCAGCAGCGTCGGCTGCCTGCTTGGACCAGCACCTTCGTCTAACCCTTGGCGTAGTTGGCGTAGCGGGACTATGCTGAGGTCCACGGAGTTGGGAACAAACTCAGTGGAACTCCACGTAGTCCCGCTATGCCAGCCGCCTCCAACCCCCCATTAACAATTAATCCTACATTAATCAAAAGTAAAATAAGAAAAACACTTACCTGCACTGCGGCGTCCCCGGGCTGCCCTCCTCCTCTTCCTCACTGTCTGGGTAATCCTTGCAAAAACTGTGCATGCGCGCGCACCCGCGCATGCGCATTTCTTGCGAGAATCGCGCATGTGTGCGGGCGAGCGCATGGGCAGTTTTCTCAAGGATCACCCACAGACGGCGAGGAAGAGGAGGAGGGCAGCCCGGGGACGCCACAGTACAGGTAAGTGTCTTTTATTTTACTTTTGATTAATGTAGGATTAATTGTTAATAGGGGGGTGGAGGCGGGGGCTAGCCAACTCCGCTTCGCTGTGGAGTGTGCGGAGATTTGCCTACTCCGCGTTCTCCACGGAACGCGGAGTAGGCAAATCTCCGCACACTCCACGGGCGGAGCGGAGGTCTCCGCCCACGGTTACCTTCATCACGCACTGGCTATGTGCTGACATTTGGGTTGTTGCACCAGCTCTCTGCTTGTGAGGCTTTGTCTTCTCTTTTGGTGGTGAGTAGTGGCTTTGTTTATTGTACGGGCCTTTCTCACCTTTTTGCATTGTACCTGGTTTCTACCGCCTTTAGCGTTTCTTGACTTCAGAAGTGTTTCTGCTTTTTGCGCTTCCTTGCACTCGGCTATTACGGCCTTTGGCGCTTCTCTGTACCTGTTTGTCGCAGCCTTTAGCATTGTCGTACTGTATGAATGATGGCTGTGTGTCACGTTGTGGCGCAGTACCTCTTCTCTTGACTTTATCAGCAAATTTCTAGCTGACGACAAACAAACTTTCTAAAAGGACTTCACTTTGGTCACAGGCCCTGCGCTGGCTGGAGTGGCGCTTTGACTCCACATACGCGAACCATTGATTTTCACTTTGACTGAGGCATGAGCAGTTTGCTGGACCATGCCAGTCTCTCAGGGCAAGCCTTCTTGGTTCTTCGGGTCATGGGTTTTACTTAATCCCCTACCTTGTCACCAGTTGTAGTGTCCTCCCCAGCCTCGGTACACACGGAGTTTGGTATTACACATCTTTAGTCCTCAGCGTGTAACTGTTAACTGAATATTCTACATCATGAATTCCATCACCCAAACACTTACGTCACTGTTCTACGGAGTCCGTCAGGAACCAAAAGAGTCCTGTCATCTCTAACTCACAAGACACTACACAGGACATTGCTTTTATTGCAGGCAAAAGGGGAAGAATATGGCATGATTGTGTTAGCATTGCAATAGGCTCTGAAGGCGGTGAATCCGAAGCCAAAGACATGAGCATTTGGAAACAGAAACTGGTTGGGAAATAGGGTATTATAAGAGCAACTGGGATGAAAAACTCAAACAAGAGGGCATTTTGCCCTGCTAACTCTGAGTCATGTTCCTATTTTGTGTTTTTGTTAACTTTCAAGTCTTTCTGAAGTCTTGATGCTTTTCTTTTTATTGTTAATTAATTCTACAGAGCATTTGCATGCCTTATAAATTCATTTGGAGTGACAGGCTTTAAACAGGGAAGAGAAGCATAGTTTGTGACTTTCTCCCACGTCATTACCTCCTTATTTCCTTTTATAAAGAATTGAATATAATGTACCCCAACTGCATTTGCTACCTAAACACGTTTATTCTTTGTGAGGAATTAGGGGCATTCCCCTTTCTCAAATATATGTATTTTAATACCCAAATCTATTCTGCCAGTTTGACTGTAGTCACTAATTTCAAAGGGTTTTACCAATATAATAGATGAGTCAATAGAATTACCATATGTATAGAAAAGGACAACACAGTCTACTTGTGCAGTTACTGCATCAGTGAATGCATCCTTTCCCACTTAAAACCTACCCATAAAGCTTCAAATGAGCATTCAGTGCAAATAGCAGAGCTTCCTACTGCTGCCACTCGGCAGCACTGGCGCCACCTTGTCCTGACACTTAGGGCCTGATGAAGAGTTTGGCGCAATGGCGCTGGCTCAACGCCGGCTTTGCTGCGGCAAACCTGCGGATGGACCGCCGGCCGTATTACGAGTTGTAAAAGTACAACTCGTAATACGGTCGGCAGTCCTTTGGCCTGTCCCATTGCAGTGCCTTAAAAACAGGCCAAAAAAGTTCCAGCACGGCATGGACAGTGACGTCCATGCCGTGCTTGAGCTGGGGGGAATACAGACAGGGGAGCACATGTTGTGCCCCCCTGAATGTATCCCCATGACGTGGGGACATGGGGGCCCTGTAGGGCCCCCTTTGTTCCTGCACCGCCAACCTTTTCATAGCAGGGCTCTGCCATGAAAAGGCTGGCAGTCCAGGAACTCAAAATATGCTGTGCGGGACTGCGCCAGTACCTGCTCAGCATAATGCATTGTGGCGCTCCTGTGCCACCGCCAGGGAACGACTGCTCTCTGGCACAGCCGGCGGTCCACCGCCGATACAACTTGCAAAGTTGTAATCGGCAAAACGGTGGACCGCCACTCCTGCGCCACCGCGAATCTGGTGGTCGCAAGCCCGCCGTACTCTTAATCAGGCCCTTAGTTCGGGACGGTTGCTGAAAAATAAAATGGTAATAATTAAACTTTATTATGATTTTATTTTACAGCTCTGGCCTGGGACTTTTCTTAGTGGGGTGATGCTCCTCTGATCAAACGGAGGAGCACCCCCTGGTCCAACCTTGTTCAAGTCACAGCACGCATTCTCACTGTTACAGCTGAATCACATACAGATCACGAAGCATCAATTTTTACAAACAACAGGTGCTGAATGCAGTCTGGGCCTCATTTAGTGGTGATTGGTAAAAGGGTATTTGCCCAAAAAACTGGTGATGTCACGAAAACACACTACATCACTAACACAAATCAGTTAGAGGATGTAAAAACACTTTATCTCGAATGGTGATGCTACGGCAGTCGGAAATATGGTGATATTGGCATCAGACAGGACGCTCTATTTTGGAGAACTCCTTATGACAATATTTTCCTAATTTTCTTTTCAGCCAGGGATCGCCATTCACAATATGCTGGTAATGTACAGGAAAAAACACAGGGGCATATTCACAAGGAGCCATCGCCGAATTAATGGCACTTTATCGCAGCCAAAGTCGTGATAAATTTACCTCCCCATTCACAAGGCAGTGTTAACAGCCCACAGCACCAGTTTACCCGCGATAGCAGCCGCAAAAAACATCGCCACAGAGGACCCCGCAAATATCGCTAATGAGATGCAGAGTAGGCGTTCCCGTGACAAAAGTCGAGACAACAGCACACCTCAACATTCACAACGACCAGCCACATCTGCGATAAAAACACAAAACAGGCGATAAGGTGCGTTAGCACCAGGAAATCTACACCTGCTCTGACCTGGTGTAAAGTCCGATGGCAGCCTGCAAACCAAAAGGGAGCACAGCCCAGGGCTACATCAGAAGGACAACAGATGCCAGGGAGTCACCCATCATGCGACCCGGACACCCAAGAGGGCCACAACACCCACAGCCACCACCCCCAGGACCACCCCTCCCTGCACCCCCCCGACCAAAGACATGCCACATCAGCCACACCTAAACATGTACAAAATATTCCGCTTGATGCCGCACAATCACAACTGGTGACATGGATGTGTCGTCACAGAAATGACCAGCACACATTCACTTGCGAAGCAACAAAAGAAACTTTATTAAAATAGAACAACAAAATGAAATGAAGACACATGGCCGCTCCCCTCCGGACAATACGTAGGTCACAGCCTGTAAGACAAAAAAGATGATGAGAAGGTGTGTCCTGCGCACATCAGAGGACAGAGAGAGAGCGAAGGAGAGAGAGAGAGCGAAGGAGAGAGAGAGGAAGGGAGAGAGAGAGAGGAAGAGAGGGAGAGACAGAGAGAGAGAGAAGAAGAGAGAGAGAGTAAGAGAGGGAGAGAGAGAGAGAGAGAGAGAGAAGAGGAGAGAGGAAGAGAGGGAGAGAGAGAGGAAGAGAGGGAGAGAGAGAAATGAAATGAAATGAAAAGGAGATTTATAGGGCGCGAGGCATTAACCCGAGGGTGTCAAGGCGCTTGCTCATCAAACAGGATAAAACTAAATGGTTCAAAAGCACCTTAGAGACTGAACAACCATGTCTTCAACGCCTTCCTGAAGGCCAACAGGTGGGTTTCTTGTTTCAGCCTTATTGGAAGAGAGTTCCAAAGTTTGGTTGTGCCTACTAAAAAACTTCTTCCACCCCAGGAACATTTTTTGACCCTTGGAACAATCAGGTTATGGGCAAGAGATGAACGAAGATAATGAACTGGGATATAAGGCTGTAGATTCCGTTTTAGGAAACCAGGCCCTATGTAGAGAGAGAATGCCGCCCCTGCGCACCCAGGCCACACTGCTCACCTGCTGCCACCGGTGTGTCTCCAACCACGTGCCGGTATGTAGTGCAGTTCACCAGGTCACACATCTCATTCAGAGCCGTCAGCTGAAACAGAGCCCAGATACATGACTGGCACAGTACACACACTTGCACAAGACAACATCGCCTGCCCGCCCATGCACACCCAGGCAGAGGCACCCCAACCTCACCCGCCGCCCATCGGAGCATGCCCGCCCATGCACACCCAGGCCTCAATGCTCACCTTCCGCCACCGGCGCGTAGACAGGAGGTCCCACCACGTGCCGCTGCAAGCCACAAGCCCGGGGCCCGCGGACATGGCACCCTCCACATCATGCAGCCCCGCTCCGCAGGCTACCAGGTCTCACGTTTGGTGCTGGGTCTTGATTACTCCATGGCAGAGGACATACCAGTGCACCCGGCACCATCGCAGGCTGCACACCCGCTCAGCCCAATGGGTGCCACCAACTCTGGGATCCTGGAAGCGTCGCCACGTGGTGGTAGGCCTGCGTTGCCCGCTGGCTCTGGCCTACACTGCGGTCCAGTAGGGCACACAAAACCTGAGCTGTCTGGACCGCCGGGACGGGGCATCATCGCAGGCTGCACACCCGCTCAGCAGCTCAAGGTGCCACTGACACAGTGCACCCAAAGTCACCGTCCCGTGGCGGGGTGCCTGTGCCATCCACAAGGCCCCGGGTGCCACTAACCCTGTGCAACCCCAGTCTGCGCCACGTGGTGGTAGGCCCATGCCGTCCGCAAGGCCTCGGATGCCACTAACCCTGTGCGCAACAACTCATGGGCCCTACATGAGTGAGAACCGTGGAGCGGCCGTCATCCAGTCACCACCGGAAGAGGGGAATGTGACGTCGTCGGCCCCTTATGTTGGCGGAGTCACATGGCCTGTGACGCCTGTGCCGGATGGGTGTGGTGTGTGTGAAAACCTGCCCTCAGGGAGTGGCTGTGACATGCTGACAACTAGACCAGTGACCTGCACACCACCAGCGAGTACGGCTGTGACGGCTAGCAATGAGGGCCCCCCCTCGGGGCGTTAGCGGAGTGGTCTGGCCTGCCGTACGCCCGACCAGCGCAGGGCTTGCAACAATGACTCGTGGGCTCTGGGCGTGGTCCAGTCCATGTCCGGACAAGGAAGTGACTGATGCATGTGTCCCTGTTGTAGTGTTCATGGAACCCAGTACACAAAATGCAATGTCGCACCCTCTGACTGGCATCCCACAGGATGAACATCATTGACGCAAGGGAAGGCACTGTCCCCACATTCATCCACACATCCATACGTGAATGACGTAAGACATTACACAGCAGTGCGTCACTGGATGTTTATTTGCACATCCAGTGCAGTCATGCAGCTGGAGCGGTACAGGGCAATGCCGAGCACACTACACAATATGGGCCCGTGGAGGGCCAGCCAGTGTCCATCCGGGGATGACCTGTACTGCGGAAGAGGAAGGGTACAGTCCGCAGTCTGTCCGCCGTGTCATTGGTCGTCAAACAGGATGTGGCAGTCCATGTCGCTGTCCAAGGTGAGTGCATCGGAATGTATTGGGGGTCAGTGGTAGGTCTTGAGGCCATGTGCGGCACCAAGCAGAAACAGGCAAGGTGGCGGAAATGGATGCTAGTGCCTAGCCCTCCTGACCACAGTCCCATCCACTTCCTAATCCCCGGGTGTGTGCCCTGCCCCACCTGTGGGTGTTGCAGTACCGGCTGCAGCACTGTGTGCCACTGACACATCAGGGGCCGGAGGAGGATTGTCGGCCGCCCTGTGTGGCAGTGACACATCAGGTGCCGGAGTGGATACGCTTGTTGCACTGGGAGGCACTGACACACCAGGGGGCGGAGATGTGGATGGTGTGGGGGCAGCAGCATTCATCATCGCCACGCCTTGTGGCAGCAATGCCATGATGAAGACATGCAGGGCACGGTAGATCCCAGCTACATTTCGCTGATGTGCAGCGGCGGCTGCCATCCTTTCCGCCTCCATCCGCACCATGTCCTCCATGAGCCTCCGCATGTGTGCCAGCTCACGGCTGGCATCGCTGGGGCCACTCTAAGTGGACAGGTATTCTTCCCTCCACGTCATGACTCCAGAGATGTCAGTCAGGGCTCGCTGGAGTCCATGGGGCGGACATAGACACCCAAGGATGGCGTCCAGTTTGGTAGCCATGAGCTCGAACCCCACCCGCACCTGCTCAGCCGTCTCCCTCTGGCCCTCCAGCACACGGCATTGGAAGGCCATTTGTTGTTCCTGGGGGATTTGGGAGGGTGCTGGGGCTGTGGGTGCCTCCTGCTGGGTGGTTTGGGTGGTGGGTGGGGTCTCATGGATGTAGCTGGGCTGCCCTGATCCTGGAGGTGAGTTGCGGATGAGGTCAATGAGGTCTTGGATGGTTTGGGTGTCGATTCTGGTGTTGTACTCCTCCTCGTCATCAGTGAAGAGTGGCTGTGACTGCTCTGCAGGAGGTGTTGATGATGCCCCTGCGATGTGAAGGGGAGATGGTGTATTACAATGTGTCCACATGTATGTAGCCGCATGGTACAGGTTGACATTCAGACAGCATGGCATTGTACATTGTGACAGTCTGTGGGTCTGGGCGAGGACCCAGAGTGATTGTGGGTGTGCACTGTGCCCTGCTTGCTTGTGCATGTGTGCCATTGTGGCCATCTCCCCCCGTCCCCCCAGTACCTGGTGGTCACTCACCCTGTCGAGCAGTGTCCGGTCCCCCGACTCCGGCCACAGTCTCCACACTGATGACTGTCGACACCAGCTCCTCCATGTCATCCAGCTCCAGCTGTGGCGCTGGGCCCCCACCTCCGGTCTGCGTTGCTGCCTTCAGGTTGGTGGAGAGTTTCTCCTTGGTCTTCCGCTTGATGTCATTCCATCGCCTCTTGACCTCGTCCATTGTCCGCTTGTGCTCTCCGACGGCATTCACCTTGTCGACGATGTCCCGCCATATTCCAGTTTTGTGCCCAATGACACGTTGGAGGTGACGAAGAGTTGTTGATGGTGTTCCATCACCTCCGTGACTATGATCCTGTTCGCCTGCGGACTGAACTTGGTCTTCCTCGTCTTCTTGTCCTTGCCCTTCCCTGTCCCCAAGGTCCCAGGCTGGTCGTCCAGGGTGCTTGTGGGGTTGCGCTCATCCTCTGCGCCTGCTCCGTCTGCCTCCATGGTGCTTGTGTGTTGGTCAGTTTGTGTGTGGGTGTTTTTTCTACTTTTATGGAGATTTTTGACACCTGCCAGGTGTGTGTTGCAGGCCTGGCGCTGCTTGTCGCTGTTTCCTCATCGCGCTTTGGCCCATCGCGTGTTTTTTGGTGTTGTGGTTTGTGTTTTTATCTCCATCGTGGTGGTTGTATCGCGGACAATGTCCGCGGTTTCGGCAGACTATCGCATGGTACCGCCTTGTTGCAAATTCCATGATGACACAGGGTTATTTTCCCGCGATGGGCTGCGATATTGAAAGTTGCGTTACGCTACTCTTGCGGTAGTTATCACACGTTCTTGTGAATATACCCCACAGTGTATGCTCTTGGAGAAAACTCCCATGGCTTCAGCAATATTTATATTTTATGAGGAGGTTGTTTTTGGAAAACAAAAAGAATGCTGCTAGGTCCATGTTGACAAGGCGGGCCGCACAATATTGAGCAGTGTTGCTGGAAATTATTCCCTCATTTCTCAGGAAGCACTTTTGTTGAATAGTCCCTGTTTGTGTACTGGGAAACTATAACCTTTGGAATGTGGGCTGCTTTCTAGAACAATGGAAGCAATGTCTCCACTAACCCAGCAGCGTTTCTGCCCACCAAAGCTTAAATCTGTCCCTTAGTCTCAATTGCTATTAAATCCATGGTAAGTGACAGAAAGGTAGTGCTCTGTTAGAGGCACTTTTAACTTACAATATTGTTTTTAAACAAATGAATATATGCACATTTATTGCGCAATTGTTATCCATCAGGTGTAGAGAGTCTGCCGTAAAATGCACACTCCAGTAAAGTATGTTTATAAATTTCCTTAAATTCATTTGCATTATTGCATTTTTGTAAAAAGGAAATAAAGGCAATTGCTTACAAACAATATATTGTCCCTAAGCTTGAATCACCTTCTTTATCTATCATGTTAAGGGCAATAGCTTAAGAAATTAAAAGTAAGTTGATTGTGCTTTTGGGACCAGCAAGCCATGTGGTTATAAGGCCAGCCTGGAGTGACTACAAACTATAGAATATTCGTGCACTTCTGTGATCTCTACCTGCAGAAGGTCATTGACGATGTGAAGCATGTGGCAGACACACAGATTGTTTACTGGTTGCATTTTAGAATCGATTCATATTAAATAGCTACCATAAGCCAATGGAAAATGCATGTACTGATAAAAGAATCAGAAAGAGTCTGGGCCAGTTGTGTACTTCACTGGTAGGACTAAGGCTGTATGCAGATCTCACATTAGCCTGCTCATTACCTAACAATGCTTGTGGGTCAAGAACTATTTCCAGGATGTCATGTACTATGTGATTCTCATCACAGAGACAGTCTTATATTTTTGATGTGGCCATGTAGGGGAGTTACTGTCCAAATAAAGATGGAGCAAAGGTAAATGGCACAATGTGGTAGTCCTGAGCCACTACAGAACCACAATTAGGCTATTTCTGATGAGATATGAGCCCATCAGTGCCAAATCCTGCCTCACGTCTGTCTGAGGCTTATGTAAAACATCTACATCCCTGAAAGTGATTAAACAGGACCAGAACATGATTCTTGTGTTTCCCCTATCTGGTTGCTAAAGAACCCTGCTTGTGTCCTGCCAGACATCTGTCTCTTGTTTTGTTGTGGGTCCAGGACCTGCTTTAAACTGTATTTTTGTATTAAATATGGAGGACATTCACACTTCCACAATACCCTCTCATTTTACAAACCCCCAACTCTCAAATCCCAAGTTTAGTGTGACTGAAGACTTCGCCTACCTTGGCATTGCCCTGGCACATTGCATTTTGAGCATGTGTGGAGTAAGGCAACAGGAAATACTGAAAAAGCTGGTAGGGTTTCCCTGGAATCCTTTACCCCATTTGTTTGGGAAGAACCAGGAGTCACCCACACACTCTAGCTGGTGCCAGTCATAAATGTGGCACCCCAACACACCTCTTCAGGACACTCTCTAGAGCTGTGGAGGAACAAAAGGACTACACCTGCAGTGTGAGACTTGCATGGTGACCAGTAAGGCTGAACTTGCTCCCATTCTTGTCCAGGAAAAAGAAAGGGACTCAGGGGGGCAGTTGGCTAACCTTTGTGTGGCTTCAGGGAGACAACAAGCTGCAAGAGACTTTTTTCCTGAAGTGCTCAGCTGACCAGTGGCAAATGGACCTGGACTGGACCCTGTTGTTGGCCTCTGTCTGACACCCTGAGAGTCTATAAGTGCCTCCCCTGAGTTCCTGGGGACCTTAGATGTGTACTACTGTATTGGTTTGGGTACCAAAAGAAGGTCAGGAATCTGTAAAAACTTTTCCTCAACAGTTCCAGAGCTACAGCAGGATGTGCTGAAAAAAGTATTTGACCAGCAGTTCCACAGCATCAAATTGGATTTCAGATTTGTCCCACACAATGAACCCCACATCTCTGAAAAAATTACTAAGTCACATTCTGTGGTGGGACTTGGAAAATGATCAGCAGGAAATCCAGAAAGCTCCAGAGTGCCAACGGGTCCAACCTGCTTCAGGTATCAACCTTCGATACCACAGGGCCAGCTTTAACAGCTACAGTTTCAGTGGTGACCCGCTCAGGGAGGATTCTTGTTCTCAAAAAGTGACAAAGACCCATTCAGCATTTTTGACTTTTTGACTTTCAGCAGAACCAATCCACTTAGTGTATACAACTCGGGGTCCATTGCAGTTGATCTGAATTTGCACTTTGGCCCCGGTGCACCGTGATCATTGACTTACACTGGGCTCCTTCTTTTTCGTCGTGCTTTTTCATCTTAAATCTTTTCAAAAATTCATGTCTCCGGTTTGCCTTTTTGGATTTTTTTTTTTCCAAACGTGTTTTTATTGACGTCATATCAGAAAAAGCAGTACAATATAATGAGTGTATTGAGAGGTACACAACTGAGCAATGCAACAAAACTTATGTAGGGCTGTCTTGTAGTACAAAGTGGGCACTCCAAGACTTCTCTCTCCATATAACCTATGAACAGGGTACAGTTTTCAGCAACTTGAAAGCTCAGAGTGTATCAAATAAGCGACTAATGCACAGCCCGTCATTCTTTTGCGACAAGTTTTTAACTTGGCACTCTCCAACGGGGAGGGCACCTGAAAAGAGAAGTAAGAAATTCAAAACAAAACAAAATAATACCCCAGAATAGAATCAGGCTAAAATAAACCCACCCTCAAACCCACCCACAGAAGGAACGAAAAAAAAAAAAGTGGTGGTGATCCAAAATCAGGGTGGCACAGGAACTAATCAGGCAGGAATGACGTTAGAACTGGAAGAGATGCATACTTCTGATGGAAGGAGGGAAAACAGCCTGTGGCAGGCCCCGCGTGAGGAAGGTGACTAATGGACCCCTTTGAATTCAAAGTTTTTGTAGTCATCTCGGAAGATGTCAGACATCCTTTCGAGACTTAAGAGCCTCCAGAGCCAAGAGTGCCATATTGAGATAGCGGGAGCCTCCTTCTTTTTCCAGGCAGCCGCGATCACAATTTTCGCCGCCCCGATACAGGTCCACATGATGGTCTTATCAGCCTTGGTTTGGTGTTCTAGGGAGGGGTCTCTGAGGCCTAACAAGGTCTTTGCTATGGTAGTCAGGATGGGGTAGCCCAGTATATCTTTAATGGGAGCAAGAATCTCCTCCCAGAATGGTCGGATAGTGGGGCAATCCCACCAAATGTGGCGAAAGTCCCCCACCAGTCCACAGCCCCTCCAGCACATGTCTGATGTGTTTGAGAATATGTGTTTGAGCTTAGAGGGGTACAGGTACCAGTCCATCATCGTTTTAAGGTGCGCCTCCCTTAGTTCCACGGAATGATTACATTTTGTGATGTCTGACCACAGACCCGCCCATTCCCTATCAGAGATTGCTCGCTGGAGGGTCTCCTCCCACATGTGTATGTATCGAGGTTTGGGGGAGTGCGTGGAATTGAGTAGATATTCGTAGAGGAAGGAGATCACCCCTTTCATGGAGCTAGTGTTTTGGAAAAATGTTTCAAATTTTGTAAGGGGCCATGTGGCAGCTTCGCGTATGGGAGGGGAGATGACCCAGTGTTTAAATTGCAGGTAATGTAGGTGTTCCAGCGAATCCAAACCATAGTCTCTTCTGCAGTTCTCGAAGGTCAGGATATCTGTGTTATGAAAGAGATGTGTTTATGCCCGACAGCCGCCTTCTTTCCAGGCATCAAAGGGGCCCTCACGAAGAGCTGGCGGGAAGTCTGGATTAAAGTGGAGAGGGGTGTATGGGGACGGAAAGTTGGTCCACTGATCGTTTTTAGAGAGGGTGTCCCATACCTTCAAAGTGGTGCGAGTGGGAGTACTAATATAGGCATTCTCCGGTCGGTCTCTCTAAGGGCGCCATATTAAATCCCAGATAGTTCGGCCCGTGACGGAGCAGTCCATGTGTAGCCAGTGTTTGTCTGACTCGCGCTTGGCCCATTCGGTTACTACTCGTAATTGAGTTGCTTTGTAGTAAAGGCCGAAGTTGGGTAATCCCACCCCCCCCCCTCAGCTCTTAAGCGTCTCAGTACTGAGTAAGAAAAGCGTGCCCGGCCTCCCTGCCAAATAAATTTCAGTATTAAAGATTTGACTTTAGGGAGGAATTCCCTATCAAGTTCTATGGGTAGGGCCTGGAACAGGTAGAGAAGTTTGGGAAGTACTGTCATCTTGACCGCGTGTACACGGCCTAGCCATGAGATAAAAAGGGGTTTCCATCTGGCGAGATCAGCTTGGAGTTTGCAGAGGGCGGGCCGGAAGTTAGCTTTAAAAAGTCCTTTGACGCGTGGTGTTAGCTGTATCCCCAGATATTGGAGGGAACGGTGTGTCCATTGAAGCGAAGTATGTTGTTGTAGCTCCTCCACCTGATTCTCTGGGATGGTTAAATTAAGTATGTACGATTTGTCCAGATTAATTTTAAAACCCGCTACTGCCTCAAATCGCTCCAGCTCTGTCTGGAGTTTGGGGAGAGAGCAGGTTGGCTCAGTGAGGGACAGTAGTACGTAATCCGCAAAGAGCGAAATGTTATGGTTTTCTCCACTAAAGGGAATGCCCTTGATCTCCGGGGCTTTCCGTATGGCCATCGCCAGGGGCTCAATACTGAGGGCAAAAAGTAAGGGGGAGAGCGGGCATCCCTGGCGTGTACCTCTGGTGTGTGGGAAGGGGGCTGAGACCATCCCGTTTACCTGTACTCTAGAGTGTGGTTGCATATAGTTAGCCCTAAGCATCGTTAAGAAGTCGTCCGTGAAGCCAAAGTGAGTCAGTGTTTTAAAAAGGAAGGACCAATCCACCCTGTCAAAAGCCTTCTCGGCGTCCAGACCCACGAGTACCGCTGGTATTTTCCGCTTGGTAGCCTTCTCAATCAGGTGTATTATGCGTCTGGTATTATCATGGGTCTGGCGGCCTTTGATGAATCCGGATTGATCAGGGTGGATTAGACCAGGCATAAGGTCGTTCAACCTGGCAGCTAAAATGGCTGAGTAGAGTTTCACGTCTAGATTCAGCAGGGCTATAGGGCGATATGAGGAGCAGAGTTGTGGGTTCTTCCTCGGTTTGGGAATTACCGAGATGAGCGCTTCGGTCATCGATGGAGGGGCGTTGCCATCCGTGGCCATTTTGTTAAAAAGACGAGTGAGGTGGGGCAAACTATCTGGGGCGAACGTCTTATAAAAATGTGCTGTAAGCCCGTCAGGCCCGGGAGCTTTGTGTATTTTGAGGGACTTTTTGGCGGCGGCCACCTCTTCAGAAGTAATGGGCGCTGTTAGGTTATTATTCTGCTCTTGCGTTACCCGGGGAAGCTGTAAAGTTTGAAGGTAACCCTCTTGCAGCTCAGCGGCTCTTGTTTCACCCTGGTATAATGCTTTATAAAAGGACCCGAAGACACCGGCTTTTTCGGTGTATTTGCTTGTCAAATCTCCTTCACCGTTGAGTATTCCCCCTATGTATTCCCGTTCGCGTTTCTCTTTTAGTTGTCTAGCCAGGTGTTTCCCTATCTTATTGCCTTGGAAATAGGACATTTGACGGAGTTTTATCAGGGTAAATTTTGCTCTATTATTGTAGATGGCTCTTAGCTTCCCCCGGACGGCAGTGAGGGAGCGAAGGGATTCTCTGGTGGGATTGGCTTTATGTCGGGTTTCAGCTAGTTCTAATTCGGATTCTAGACCCTCCCGCTCCTTGGTCCTCTGCTTGTTCAGGGTGGAATTAAGGGCGATACATTTCCCCCGGAATAGAGCCTTAAAGGCATCCCAGTTATTGAAGGCAGTAGTATCTTTGGGTGCATTTAAGTTAAAAAAAAATCTGTAATTGCTTCCCGCAGTGCCGTACAAAGCACCCTGTCACGAGTGAGGGAAACCGGGAAGTACAATTTGGTTGTAGTGGATGCAATATGTTTCCAGGACAGGCATATTGACACCAAACCGTGATCCGATACCGAGAGAGGAAAAATCTTGGCCTCTCGTAGGTTTTGGCTGATGAAGATGTAATCGAGTCTAGAATAAGTATGGTGTACATGGGAATAGAAGGTGTAGTCTCGTGTCTATGGATAAAGGGCACGCCACGCATCTAAAAAACCCATGTCGTGGAGTTGCTGTTTAGTGTCCGCGGAAAAGGAATTCGAGTCTGCCCTGTGTGAGTGGGTGCTATCTATATCCGCTTGCCACGTCAAGTTGAAGTCGCCAAGCAGTATGGTTTTCCCTTCCGCAAAGTCTGGGATGTTCCCCAGTACCTTATTTAAGAAGGGAGTCTGCCCTGTATTAGGAGCGTAAGTTGCGATAAATGTACATAGTGTGCCCTGCAGGGTGCCCTTGACCATGACCATTCCCCCTTCTTTGTCTGTCTGGATGTCGCTGGGTTGAAATTTTGTGGAGCTGTGAAAGAGGAGGGCAACCCTCCGGTGTTTAGTCTGCGCTGAGGAACGATATATCAGTGGGTAATGTTTGTGGCGAAGTCGTGTATCCTCTGCGCGGGCAAGATGGGTTTCCTGGAGTGCCACTACATCAATGTGGTGATCTGTAAGGTATTTCCAGATCTTCTGTCTTTTTGGGGGGGAATTAGGACCCTTCACGTTCCAGGAGCCTATTGTAAGAACCATCGGACCTTGGGTAACCCCCCCTCCCGTCTTCTAAACCTGTGAAAGTGGCATAAGGACCAGGCTTCTCCTGGCCAGGATCGTGTGTGCCTCTTCTGAAACAAACGGGTAACGGGCCATCTATGTAGGACCCACGCCAATGGATCGAAGTTAAAAAGCCGCCACCATTCCCAAAACCCACCCCCTCCCAAAATAATAACAAAAACCCCAGCATTACCAACATTATCTGGTCACACAACGGGAGAAATGTCCCAATCAGAAATCAAGTGTCCTCGATGATGGGGGGACAGCGGGACCGAGATCCCGGTCCGCACCCGCCCCAAATAGTTTACATAGTAGTGGTCATCCAATGTGGTTCTCAAAGGATGGCAAGACGAGCATCTGGAGTCACGGCCCCAGGATTGTTTGTGTAGATATGTTTGCCGTAGGCGGTCTTTAGAGTGAAGTTTATGATCCTGTCTGGACTGGGGGGTGAGGTCTCTCAAGATCATGGACTACCAAGGGGTCGGCCCTCAATGTGTGATCGCAGTGTCAGACCACCAGCCATCAGAGGGTTAGTAGCATTACTGGGGGAGACCTTGTGGTCAGCAGCAGCAGTTCGTCCCAGACTTCCGCACCACTCCTCCCAGTTTACCTCCGGGGAAGTCCAGACTCGGAGAAAACAGCATTTGTCGCCAGGTCGTGCACCAGAATTCGGATGTCATTGCCGCCAAGAGCACGAGGCTCTCATCTGCGGTTTCTCCGGGAGCCCATGGACCATTGATATGCCGGAGGCCCGCTCTTCGGTGGGGCCTGTGTTTTGTTTTGAGTGGATTCAGGAGAGTCAGAGGGTAGGCCTAAGAGGTCTAACCCTTCTTGAAGATCTGAGATGTGGCATTGTTTATTGTTGAATTCAAAGGAGAGACCGAACGGGTATGTCCATCTATATCTAACGTTGTTGTCCCGGAGCTTCGACGTGATGGGGCGGAAGAGCTGCCTCCTGGTTAGTGTGGCCGGCGCCAGATCCTGGAAGATGGTGCAAGAGTGGCCCTAAAAGGAGACTGTTCCTTTTTTCCTGGCGGCTAGCAGGACGGCTTCTTTTGCTCTATAGGAGTGGAATTTGGCCAGTACATCACGTGGTCGCTTCCTTTCTCCGGTCGCCAGGCCACCAACTCGGTGTACTCTGTCTAGCTTTATTTTGATGGTCTGCGGGTTGAGGACATCGGCGAAAAGACCCTCCAGGAATGCCTAAAGATCTGGTCCCTCCACTCCCTCCTCCAAGTCTCGGATACGTAGATTCTCCCTCCGTGCCCTGTTTTCGAGGTCCTCGGCTTTGAGTTGCATCTGGTGTAGTTGGTCTTGGAGGGTGCAGATGTCTTCGCGCATATTGGTGGTGTGCTTATTTAGGTCCTGGGTGTGTGCTTCCAGATCCACCACTCTCGTGCCTACTGAGTCTACATCTTGTTGTAGGGAGGCGAGTCGTCCAGTAAGGTCAGATTTCAGTTGCTCGATCGAGGCCTTAAGATCCTGACCCAGTTCGTTCCGCAGTTCTGTCTTAAAGTCCCGTAGCGTGGCTAGGAGATCTTCTTTGGTGAGGGCCATGGCGCCTGTTCCCGAGCCCTGTTCAGGTGGCAGGCGCTTGTCTGGTGGCGTGAAGAAGTCAGACACTTTAGTCATTGCTTTACTTGTCCCCTTCTTTGGCGGCATAGAGGCAGGTCCAAGCGAGCGGCAGGCAGTGGTCAAGGGGGGGATCCTCCAGCGAGGGGACCTTGTTCATAGGCGAGTCGTCATCTGAGGCTCAGGTACCACGTGCACTTAAACTCGCGTCAAGTTCTTCTGCTTTCACCGACCAGGTGGAGTTGCTCAGAGGTCAGCCCGCCTCGGCGTCCGTCGCGGGGCCTGTGTGTATCTCCCTTTGGTCTCTCCGTATTTAGCGGGTCTCAAGCTGTAGCGGGGCTCTGTGTGGTGTGGCCGCGGCGGTGTCTTCAATGAAGGATTGCCCCCTCTACTGAATCCCTGGTAGGCGCCCAGGAAATAAGCTTCACTGTTGGGCACACCGGGTGTTAGTTACTAGCCACGTCGTCCGCAGGATGGACTCCCAAGCTTATCTGTGCCCTGTCACCCGTACAGCGGCGGGCGCCATTTTGGCGAGCGTCGGTGAATTCCTCCAAGCCACTCCCTGTAGTGCCAGGTACTGTGCTGCGGGTTGGCCTTGAAGGCGCTTGCTGGCCAGGTGGGGTGCTAAAATTTGCGTGCCAGGTCGTTATCGTGAGAGATAAGGCATCGGGCCTGGTGTCAGGAAGAGTTCTTTATTGATGGCTTTGCTCAGGGCCCTGCCGCCATGTTAAAGTCAGGCAGGGTGCGTGGTATGGGTTTCATTCGGGACATTCAGCCCTCTCGTGCCATGAGTCACTCTTTCGGGGTTCTGGCTCTGCTAACGGGACATTCAGTAATCCCCCGATCACTCTCCCGCCACTCACGCACCTGACGGATCTTGTGAAGCCACTCACTCCTCACGGGGCCTGGTCCGATATGAATTCCAGCGCAGTGTTGTCCTCTCTATTAGAATCCTGGCGGCCGCGGGTTTGAAAGTCGGCTGCTCCGGTCCCGGTCCGTGGCACCGATGACAGGGCATTCAATATTCCCCTGGTTGCTCTTCCGCCACTCACGCACCTGCCGGGTTCTGCAGAGTCGCTCGCTCCCCTCGGGGGTCAGTTCCGTTGTTGGTGCTGGCGAAGCTTGTTTCACTCTTTCAGTATCCTGGCGGTCGCGGGGAAGGAAATCTGCTACTCCGGTCCCGATCCGTGCTACCCCGGTGCCACGACAGCACTTTGGGTCTCTCACCGGTGGTCCGGGGCTCCCTTCCCCACGGAGTAGCGTGCGCCATTTTGAAGAGAGCCGGGGTGCTGGAGCAGGGCTTCCCACTGAGTCTAGGACTGCGATGGCGAGAATCTGAGCCACTCAGTTTGTGCCCCGTAGGGTCAGCATGCCAGCGGTATGGTTCTTGACCAAAAAATCTACATATATCCGCAGTTAGCCATTCAGGATCTGAGCGCGGACCGGGAGCCGAGACGAACTCCGTCTGTTCGGCCATCTTGCCCGGCCACGCCCCAATAAAGTCCTTTTATTGATGTGAGCCCGAGTGTGCTGAAGCCTGTTTTGATGTACAAGTCCTTATTGGATTTTTATCATTTTGGTGTCATTTTACCTATTAAAATTGCCCTTATTTCTATAAATTGGAGTGGGATTTTTATCAGTTTGTGCTTTGACTTTTATATTGTTTTATTACTTCTAAATGCTTTACACATTTCCCTAAGTTACCTCTGTTTGCTATATGCCATAGCTGCCCTGGGTTGAGTTCAGGGTTTAACTTACTGGAACTTTGACTGAACGTAACAAGTTTTCAACTTTATTACTTGTGGTAGAATACTTCCACTCCTACTTATAATTACTAATTACTAATAATTCACTTTCTTACACATGCATATAAGATAATGCATACACACATACAACATGCATACAACAACTATTGGTCCAGTAAAAAATCAACAGTGATGCTATAGAATAGTTACTAAATGTCATTTATCACATTCGATTTGCCCCATATGGTCAACGTGATTCCACACCTAATCAAAATCAGCAAGATAGAGAGTAGCATTGGATGAATCCCAGCACAATTTAGATGGAAATCCATGTGACATGCAAGGGGTTAAAGGACACTATCCAGAGAGCAAAGCACAGTACATGTTTGTTGGATATGATTTTGGTAGTGCAATGCTTTGATTGGAGCTTTTCAATGGCTTCCAGGATTAGTAGACACCTGCTGACAACCATATGTGGAGCATAATGCAGACATACATCAGGTCCCAACCTTTGCCCTTAAAGATGCCATGACTGGGTCACACGTGTCTCTGAGCACACCACTGCATCTCTTAATTGTGCTTCATGTGCCAATTTTTGGGATACCTTCTTTCACCCTTCTGGGTTTATCCATGGGTGATATAATCTGTGGAGGTACTTCTTAATGCAGTCCTCGTTACTCAATTCATATAGTTAGACACAGTTCCTATATCTTGGTCTTTGATTTCATGACACAACTTTGCTGTCAACCAGTACAGCTGCATTATTTTGTAAGCCTGGGAATCAGTAGATATATGGAGTAAAGTATAGTTGTGTGTAACACACCAGTTGTATGTTATTGCTTCTGTAGAAAAGTTGTGGTTTTCTCCATGGTTTTTATTTGGGATGTGCGCTTAACGTGGTTCCTATGGTGAAGGAGCGCAACTCATTTTGTAAAAGTGCATCTGTACTTTTCAGAAGAAGGTGACATGGGGTTACATGTGTTTCTTGCCATTGTGCCTTGAAGGCAAATGATTGCAATGAGCCAATGATGTTTCCTGTGACTCTCTGAAAGAGCTTGGTTGTGTAGTTTAGTACTGATTATGGCAGATTTCTCTCATCTAAAATAGCACATGATATGTTTTTTAGCCTTCCACACCAGTAACCTGAGACGAATCGTGTGTATTTTCTACCTGTAAACCATCTCCAACTAGTAACTGCTCACCAGATGCAGCAAGAGAGCATGGACACCATCATTATGAGAAAAACATGGAGAAGGGTAGGACACACCATTAGAAGAGAACAAGACTCCATCACAAGAACAGCTCTCCACTGGACCCCAGAAGGCAAATGGGAGACAGACAGACCAAAGAACACCTGGAGGTAAACTGTGGAAACAGAAATGAAAACCCTGAAACACAGCCGGGGCACCATGCAGAAACTTCCCCAAAATGGACAGATGTCAAGGTTCTTCGTTGCTGCCCAACATGCCAGTCGGCATAACGGGCGGTAAGTAAGTAAGTCATGCTTTTCATAGGTCTTATGTGAGGTATGACTTGGGTTGGACCTGGCTGTTTTTGCAGGGTTATTCCCAAACTTTTAACCTTCTTCCTCCTAATTTTTTGACCTTCCTTTTGTTGACTTTAGGACTCTGGACACTTTACCACTGCTAATCAGTGCTAAAGTGCATGTGCTCTCTTCCCCAAAACATGGTATGATTGGTTTACATCTGTTTGGCATATTTAATTTACTTGTACGTCCCTTGTAAAGTGGTGTCCCATATACCCAGGGCCTGTAAATTAAATGCTACTAGTTGGCCTGCAGCGCTGCTTGTGCCACCCACAGGAGTAGCCTTTCAAACCTGTCTCAGGCCTGCCACTGCTGGGCCTGTGTGTGCAGTTTACTGCCACTTTGACTTGCCATTTAAAATTACTTACCTAGTCCTAAACTCCCTTTTTACTACATATAGGTCAACCCTAAGGTAGGCCCTAGGTAGCCCTATGGGCAGGGTGCAGTGTAAGTAAAAGGTAGGATATGTCCTCGTAGTGACAAACAGTCTATTTGGTTTCTCACTACTGTGAGGCCTACTCATAGACTAGCATTTGGAATTCCCTTATATATACTTAAGTGGTAATTTCTGATCGGATATGTGTAGCATTGTCATGTTTGGTATGTTTGGAATGGTAGTCAGAAATCCTGCTTACTGGTGTAGTTGGACTTTACATTACTATTTTAGAAATGCCACTTTTAGAAAGTGGGTATTTCCCTGTGCTTATGACTCTGTGTATACTTTCCAGACAGCCATAACACAGGAAGGGCTGGGTGTTACAAGAGAGGCATCTGCATACTGATAGTCTTCCAGGGCTGGGTGAGAGGGAGGCGGGGCACAGTTACATTTGTATAGGCTGGGCCCTGCTCTCACACAAAGGGCTGATTTACCCCCACTGGAGCCAGGGCTGGGATTGAGAGGGAGTGTTGTGCACTTGTAAGGATTCTTTTGAAGTGCGTCCTAGTTTAAAGACATTTGGAGTATAAGTACAGGGGCTCTGACCCCACGATTTCAGAGCACTTTTGGAACTGGGACTTAACCTCTGTCAGAAGTACTGCTGCACAAAGGACTGCTCTTTTACTGTTGCCCTGCAGCCAGCTATCTGCTGGTTGGCCTAAAAGACTCACTGGATTGCTTTTCTGTTTGTTGCCCTGCTGCTCCCTGATTCTGGTTTGCCAGAGGACTGCTGTTTATTAGGAGGAACCGCCATCAGGCCTACCTGCACTATATGCTAGCCTGCTACATGCCAGCCCCTTCTGAGGCCTACACCTAGTGTTCTCCAGGGGCTTGCTGGATGACCCCTGCTTCCTCAGAGTCCTTGTGACCAAGGGACTGCCGTGGGGTTCTGAGACTAACAAATCTTACCTCTTTAAAATAGAACATGGAGAACGCTTTATATTCTCCCTCCATTTCATCTAGCGCATGGTGAGTGCTTCCTTGTCACTCACAGAGTGTGTTGAGCGCTGTTTCTCCACAATGCCTTGGGGCTCTCCCTTGGCTGTTTAGCATTATCTGAAGCCGAAACAGAAAGAAAGCCACCACCTGCATCGGAGAGTCATAGCCTCACCCCTTCTGGTTGCCAGGGGATACAAGGTCACAAAAGACTTCTTTACGCCATTTCTGCCACACCGAACGATGCATGTAAGCCCCAGCAGCCCAGTATTGGTGGCTGACAGCCTGACTAAAGGTATTTACTTGCACGCAACCCCGGCCGTGTAAGAAAGGGCTGAAATTCTCTGTAGCTGGCAGCTGCAGCACGCGCTTGCGGGCAGCCACCTTGACTCTCACTACACACGGGGGTCCCAGTTGGGCCTCCCCATCCTCGTCTACGGTGTGTGCCCCCAGCACTGAAGCATACCTTGGGCACTCATGCATTGTCAGTGACGGCACGGGCTAAATCTCGACGGAGGTCCCTGATTATCAGTAGAAGCCTGCTGCATGAAGGAAACAGCCCAAAAGTACTGTAACAAATGTGGTAGGAGTGCAGGTGTTCCTTTCAGCCGAGGCCCATGCAGGTAAGAACGGTGGGGCTGGGTGGGGGGGATTTCGATGGACGATGACGAGGGAAAATTAATTATTTATTTAATTTTCCCTCGTCATCGTCCATCAAAATCCCCCCCCCCCGGGCCCCACCACTCTTACCTGCACGGGCCGTGGTTGGTTCCTTTACCCTATGTTTGGAGTCTAATTACTGCACAATACCTAATAGGAGCACAGGAGCAGTGTGGTCCATGATGTCCTGGTGATGTGGTAATTTATGTATTTTCTTACTGTAATCAAACTGTTGCATTACCTGTGCTAATGTCTGGAGTTATGTCATTTTTGCCTTTCCTTATCAAGATAACAAGTACTATTTAAGGAAAGGCATAATAGGAACAGTATTGCTAATTCATGTGTCTTTAGTGTGCAACCTGTTGCATTCCATGCATATAATGTATAAGTCTTGCACTGCCAGTATAATGAGTACAGCAAAACCAAAGGGGATGATGGACGGAGTGTTGAACATTGCAAGCACTCACCCCCAGTCAACTGATCTGGGTTTAATCCATCATCATTCTTTAGCTCACTCCGCCACCCCAGTTCAGACATGGCCATATGCAAATCAGTCTGACCCTGTGCCTCATGGGAACAGTCCAGCCCGAACTGCCAAGCCATGTCTTCCCTGGACCGGAAACAAGCATCCTGGGACCGGTTTCTGGCTTACAGCCGTCATCAGCCAGGCTATCTTGAATCCAGTGGCAAAGTGAGCAAGGGACCCACGTCTGGGCATACCCTGCCAACTTAGGGCGAACATAGCAAAACCAAAGGGGATGATGGACGGAGTGTTGAACATTGCAAGCACTCACCCCCAGTCAACTGATCTGGGTTTAATCCATCATCATTCTTTAGCTCACTCCGCCACCCCAGTTCAGACATGGCCATATGCAAATCAGTCTGACCCTGTACCTCATGGGAACAGTCCAGCCCGAACTGCCAAGCCATGTCTTCCCTGGACCGGAAACAAGCATCCTGGGACCGGTTTCTGGCTTACAGCCGTCATCAGCCAGGGACCCACGTCTGGGCATACCCTGCCAACTTAGGGCGAACATAGCATAGTTGGCAGGGTATACCCAGACGTGGGTCCCTTGCTCACTTTGCCACTGGATTCAAGCTAGCCTGGCTGATGACGGCTGAATAGCCAGAAACCGGTCCCAGGATGCTTGTTTCCGGTCCAGGGAAGACATGGCTTGGCAGTTCGGGCTGGACTGTTCCCATGAGGCACAGGGTCAGACTGATTTGCATATGGCCATGTCTGAACTGGGGTGGTGGAGTGAGCTAAAGAATGATGATGGATTAAACCCAGATCAGTTGACTGGGGTGAGTGTTTGATTAGCTCAAACGCTCCGTCCATCATCCCCTTTGGTATCGCTTGTTCGCCCTAAGTTGGCAGGGTTTGCCCAGACGTGTGTCCCTTGCTCACTTTGCCACTGGATTCAAGCTAGCCTGGCTGATGACGGCTGAATAGCCAGAAACCGGTCCCAGGATGCTTGTTTCCGGTCCAGGGAAGACATGGCTTGGCAGTTCGTGCTGGACTGTTCCCATGAGGCACAGGGTGAGACTGATTTGCATATGGCCATGTCTGAACTGGGGTGGTGGAGTGAGCTAAGGAATGATGATGGATTAAACCCAGATCAGTTGACTGGGGGTGAGTGTTTGATTAGCTCAAACGCTCCGTCCATCATCCCCTTTGGTATCGCTTTGTTCGCCCTAAGTTGGCAGGGTATGCCCAGACGTGGGTCCCTTGCTAACTTTGCCACTGGATTCAAGCTAGCCTGGCTGATGACAGCTGAATAGCCAGAAACCGGTCCCAGGAGGCTTGTTTCCGGTCCAGGGAAGACATGGCTTGGCAGTTCATGCTGGACTGTTCCCATGAGGCACAGGGTCAGACTGATTTGCATATGTCCATGTCTGAACTGGGGTGGTGGAGTGAGCTAAAGAATGATGATGGATTAAACCCAGATCAGTTGACTGGGGGTGAGTGTTTGATTAGCTCAAACGCTCCGTCCATCATCCCCTTTGGTATCGCAGTATAATGAGTACTGCACAATATATACTATATTTGTATGCAATCTTGCGTGGAGTCTCTTTTGTGGTGTATTCAATGTGTTACTGGGGTGAGTGTGTTTCATAAACGCTTTACACATTGCCTCGAGGGATAAGCCTGACTGCTCTGTGCCAAGCTACCAGGGGGTGAGCACAGGTTATCTTTTCTGTGTAGCTTACTTGCCTTAATCAGAGTGCTGAGTTCTGCCTGGCTTGAGTGCCTACCCTAGCCAACCAGAAACACCATTTCTAACACATGGCATAGGAGGTTGTTAATGATGCCAATGATCATTTTAAAATTAAAGAGACAGTTAGTGTAGTTAGCCATGAATCACAGTCCTTTACATGATAGTTCTTTTACACTGGGCTCTAGCTCCTACCCTGAGGTCACTTCCCAATAAGTGTCAGTGGTGGCTGACCCACTAGAGAGTGGTTGGTGTACTTTTCCAGCTGTCAATAATGCAAAAATTAGCTAAACTGATATGCTGTACTCAGAATCACAACTCACTGAATGTCTGCTTCTCTCATCTGCACTGAATATAGCTGCAGGGTAACTAAGCTCTAGCTCTCTTTCCACAAAGCAGTGTGTTTGTAGGAAAAGCAAACCACTGCTTTACCTTTGATAAGGGCAATGTATGCATCAGTGCTAGCAAAGAAAAATACTCCCCACGGAATTTCTCCCTCCGCTGATGATTGGCTGAGAGTACTTATCAGTTGCAGCCACTGGGAAAGGAGGCAGAGACCAAAAGCTGTCAATCACAACAGTTTCTTGCTATCATTGATGCCATGGCTTTACTAAGTATGAGTGAATCTGTGGGACGGTGGAGAGCAATGTTGTAAAATCACTTACAGGAGAAGCTAACTTGGGTAGCAGGAATAGGGGTGACAAGTGTGTGTGCTTATATGTGTGTGTGTACATGAGTCAATGATTGAATAATGGAATCATGTTTTACATATTGAATGAATTCTTCCCCCAGTTTTGGCTATAGCTGAAATCTTTGAAACATTATGGCCATTCTTGGGATAATTATGACTATCTATGGCATATGGCAGGTCTATGCTAATGTGGCTCATCTTTGGCACATGGGCATTTTCATAACATTAGAGCTAACCCTGGGTTAATAGTGGACCGAGACTAATTGTATCTATGAGAAAATCGAGTTAGATGGTCCCACAACAGTCATGGGTTAGTGGGCCCCAATTGTAACCACCCGGGGACTTTCATCCCTGGTGTCTTAGGGCCAGATGTATGAAGCAATTTACCAGTCGCAAACGGCCCCACCAGTAAAATGCCTTTTTCTTAGTACTAACCCTATTTTGCGAGTCAGTTAGTAAGCCTTTTGCAAATGGTAAGTGATCCGCAGTGGACCCCTTCCCCTTTGTGAATGGTAGTGGAAACATTTTTTAAGAGCAGGCAGTGAACCCACTGACCACAGCCTTTCCTTAAAAAATGAAGCAGAAACGTTTCATTTTTCTTTTTGAAATGCATCTCGTTTTCCATTTAAGAAAATGGACTGCATTTAAAAAAATAAGTTGCTTTATTAAAAAGCAAATTCAGACATATGTTGTTCTGCTGTCTCCAGCAGGCCACTATCCCTGTGTTACTGCCCTTTCCCAATGGGTCACAAATTGCACCTGGCTCATAAATATTAATGAGGCAGGTCCTTTGCAACCCATTTGAGAATCGCTAGTGTCTGAGATACATTAGTACATTTCATTTTGCGCGACTCTAATTGCAAGTCATGAAACATCACAATTAGAGACTTGCAAAATGAAATGTTCGTACCTCTGGCCCCTAGAGCCTCCATAACCCCATTTTTGCACTTGACTATCGTTGTATTGAAGTAGAGCAGTCCCATGTTTAATAAGGGGAGGAGCTGTGGGCTTCAGACTCAGAGCTCATCAAAACAACAAAAACACTAAATAAATCACTGTCCAATCAGTGCCTTTTCTTTTATATAGGAAACATAATTTATCACACACTACTAAATGCTACATACAAATGAACAAATATTTACTGCCAGAATAAATGAATGAATGAATTTTTGATTTATAAAGCACCTGGTTACTCCAAGGGAGTGTCCCCGCGCTGAGCAGAATCAGGGCCTGGCGAGTCAGGTGCAAGTAGACTTCTAACTCTGTCTAAAGAGCCAGGTCTTCAGATTTTTCTGGAAACTTGCCTCAGAGTGTTCAAGTCTTAGGTTAATTGGCATTGAATTCCAGAGCTTGGCTGCACGCAGCCCAAAAGAGCAGCCCCCCAGTTTTGCGTGATGTACTCTGGCGATTACTGCCAGCACTGCTTCTCTAGATCTAAGTGCTCTGGGGGGAGTGTGAGCCTTGATCAGGGGGAAGAGATAGCTGGGACCCCTCAGATACATTATCCTATGCGTGAAAATCTCTCTTTTTGCATGTTGACCTCCATTTTTTGCTGACCAGTAAGGCTGGTTTTTAAACTTTGCATACTGGGGTACTGTGTCCAGAACCAAGTGTGTGTGTGCTCTGATCCCTAGAACATGGCTTATTGACATATTTAAATCTCCAGTTAGGCCACAGTATATGGTGCAGATGTTTTGTCTCCTATCACAAATTCCGAGACTGTTGTCTGTAGATAAACTCAATATTCTCGGTATACACTTTGTGCCCCTAACCACATCACCTGGAATTAAAGCAACCTAAGTCATATAGAAGCCATCTAAAATTGCTAATTTAGGGGTCGATTACGATGTCGGGCGGATCGCCACCGCCCGCATGGCGGTGGCGATCCGCCCGCCATAATCGCCCGTCCGCCAACAAATTCCCCCCGCCATATTACCATGGCGGAGGGGAGCCCGGCAGACGGTAAGACCGTCCGCATAGCTTTCCGCCCGGCCGAACAGTCGACCGGGCGGAAAGGGTTTAATATGGTGGCGGTGTCTGCAAGACACCGCCATCCATATTATGATGCCGGCGGAGATGAGCCTTTCCATGGTGGCGTCGCCGCCATGGAAAGGCTCGCAGTCTTTGCTGTTGGGGGCCCGTTGCGGGCCCCCAGGGTGTTGGGGGTGGGGGCTGCACATGGGGGTACCTATGGTACCCCCTGCATCTGCATGCACAAGGTGGCAGGCACCGCGCGGTGCCTGTCACGTTGTGCATGCAGATGCACAACATGCATTTCCAGCACTGTGGCGGGCGGTGTTGTGAGCACCGCCCGCCACAATGCTGGAAATGGGATGCCACCGCCACTGTGGCGGTGGCATCCTAATCACATGTGCTGGACCGCCGCACACATAGCGGGCGGTCCCATTTACCGGGGCGATGGCGGGCGGACAAAGTCCGCCCACCATCATAATCGGCCCCTTCGTTTTCAGTTTTAAAGATGAAGTTTTCAATTGGGGTGCTGAAAAGTATCCATATGTTTTAGTTACTTTACAGCAAAAGTCCCTATTAACCATTAGATATCCATCTTTTCTGAAATGGTCATGCAGGGTACAAAACCATTTCACCTTCAGTAGCACATTTCATATCACACTAGGAAAGAACTACGTCAACACTGCTGTGCTATTCTTATGTATGTGCCAGAGAAACAGGCGGACTGGGTGCCATAAATACAGGGGGGCTATTGCAAATCAGTATTCCAAACCACGCCCTTGAATAGCCAACTATAAAGATCCCTTCTAGTACCAACTCCTGTTCTATATTGTCATGGAATGTAACCGAATTCAATATACTATTGCAGAATGATGACATGACTGCATTTCTACATATATGGGACATTCTCTGCCTCTAAGAAACCTGGATCACAAGCCCACCAAAAGGAAATGTGTACTAGCAATTTTGCACTTCACCGATAAAATGCAGCAATTTAGGTAGACTTTAAGGTAATCTGGCTACGTATGACTCAACAGCTATAAAGGTCAATGTAATTATGCTGAATGTATCATATAACGTCTTTGTAAGCAGTAGTTTGGATAAGCTTTGCAGATGCATAAAGCTGCATTGTATTTTACCAATCAATGTTTACTTATGTATACACCAAAGTGATCAGAAGGTCTAAGTTAAAAACGTCTGTGAAGAGATTCAAAACCTAATCTGCTCCTATCCAGGTCACAAATTCATCATCATTGGTGACTTCAACGTATTCTTACTAAGCCAGGATCAGAGATTGTATCAACATTTTTCTCTAGGTGAAAAAAAAGTCCGAATTGCTGGGTGTTGTTCTTGCAAAGCAAGAATTATTAGTAAAATATATTGATAGTTGCAATTATTGCTACATTCCTTGTCCCTCAATCAGGTGCAAAACGTTTGGTTCATCATGAAACAGTAGTTGCCGAAGATCACGGATATGTCTCACAGCTTCTCTTTTCAACATACGCTGTTCATTTCTTCAAAGAAATGAGTGATCACTTACCAATAGCAATTCCTTTTTATTTGTACTTATCATGTGCTGAAAAGTTAACGCTCAATGGAAATTATGATGGCCTCTGCCAATTGGAAAGGATAGGTTAGAATGCTGTGAATAAAGAGAGGCTAAAAGGATGTCAATGAGAAACTAAAGCACATGCTTTCAAACTCCACTGTTACATCCTAATCGTATCACTTGACCACAGGTTATCAAGTCATTATAAAATACGCTAGGAAAGGCTAATACTCATATCAGTATCTCTGGCCCAAAATAAGTCCAAAATAGCAGATGGTATAGACTCAATTTAAGGCTTTTAAAAACTGAACCAAGACATGCAAAAATATGTTGTCACAAATATGGCTATGATCTAGAAACTCTGCTAAACTTAATGCAACTAAAAGATCAGTACAAGAATAGGCTGTGGGGGAAAAAAAAAGAAAGTAGTTCGAACACTATTGGTTAATGGTCTTCAAAATACCAAAACTAAGAGAGTACGTTTTGGAACTACATCAATGGGCTGTATGACACTACCGTCCATCAAACAGAAATGGATTGGGTACCCTTGAGTGAGTCGATCATATCCTGAAAGTCTATACTATCAAAGACACTATATCCAAGCAGGGAAAACCCTGCGATGCACATATGGTCATAACATGCTGCCAAAAATGATATATTATAATGGAGAGAGAACTCACTCCATAGTATAATTAAAGCAGAGAGCAGCAAAATAGCACTGAAGCTATCCAGGTCACAATATGTGGTGCACCTAGACCCAAAGTGATTTCAAGCACATTGTTTAAGGCAGAGATAGACTTTTGGGAAACTTTGCTGACCCTTGACTCATGGAGAGGCTCAATCCATCATATGCCTTCTTTTAAAAAAGGGCAACAGATTCAATTGACTGACTTGACAATCCAGGCTGCTATTGTCTGAATGCACTCTTCGGTATTGATGGTAAAGCTTATGTCAGAATGTTATTTAATTACTTAGAAACATGGGCTAAGGAAAAACACATAATTCATTTTTCAAATGGGTGTTAGTCCTTAAGGTAGCACGATAAATAATATTTTTGCTCTTCGGTGTGGTCACCTGAAGCAACTCCTGTAGCCAGCCACACTAATCCCCTAACATCTGTGACATAATCTGTCTGCCGACGGCACAGGACTTGCTTACTGTGTCCTGCATCCAGCGAGGATATAACTGCTGTAATTTGGGGCCTCTAAGATGCTTCGACTGTGAGATTCGCAGTGCGGCCCACTCATCAGACTGCGGCGGCAACCTGGAGTAACAAGAGATGGCGGAGGGCGCGCATGGCGCTACCATGTTCAGTGCAGATCCTCTAGCCGGAGTTACCCACGCAGAGTGTCTGGTGAGGAGTTGAGCTCCAGAGGCTGCTGTCAAGGGGAGGTGAATATACCAGGTGAGGGGTCCACGCCGGGCTCGGAGGGACTCACCCTCCTACCTCTTGGCCTGGAGTGGGGCCCACAAGTGTTAGTATTTTGCCGCCCCTGGGATAAATTAGCACGAATTTAGAAAAACGACTTACTCACTGTGTTAGAATTGCACCTTAGAATGCTTTAAATGCTGCAGAAATGTTTCCGTTAGAGAATATCTCGTAGGAAGAAAAAAAGAGTAAACGCATAATGTTTAGAATTCTAGTAAACAAACTGTGAAAAAAATATTAATCAAATGTAGGACTGTTATATCCCGCATAGATGCCCTAATGTAGACCCGTTCGTACATGCCCTAAAATGAACGTATTCATATTTACCCTAATATGGTCATATTCGTACTTGCCCAATTATGGCCATGGCCGCATATGCCCAATTATGGTCACAACTGTACATGTCCTATTATAGTATGATTCCTTATATAGGCATGATCTTTCACCTACATTGGTCCCAGCTAGTACACAACGAGCTCTGAGGGCTGAACGTTATCTATCCTGTGGTTTTGAATGCAGCAGGGTTCTTCCAAACACAGGCCCTCACTGTACTCATTAATTATGCATGGCTTTCTAAGAATACACCACCGGCATAATATGTAGGTACAAAGTTCACCCCTGACGTCTTCCTCATGTCCAATACAAACCATACTGAGGACCGAGACTCTTTATGGTATAAATACACCACATCTTGCCCCGGTAAAGCAGAGGGAACCGAGACTTCCATGCTGACACACTGACCAGAGACGCAGATTCTCCTGCACACAGTCGCTCAAGCTGACAGTGGTCTGACACAACCCGGACGGGGTGTCCAATTCGAGACCAGGACGGGGTCCCACACTCTCTCTATTCAGGTATGGGGGTTCGACTACATCCTTGGAGGATTCTTGGCTCTTAGCTTCTAAGACCTACACACATATGCTAGGTACACTCAGGTACATCTAGGTAGACATCGTAGGAGTACGTGCACTTGCATAATGCTTTTATATTCATGTATATACTCATGATTATCGCAATATGGTAGAACTGTTCTATCCCTTTGCTTTTATCGTACTGCTGATAATATATCTCTGCTATTGTCTGCTGGTTACCGCAGCACATATATTTTACACTAGAATAACAACTGTTCAATAAATACTTATTGAAACGCCCGACTGTTTATTCTGTGTAACTCTCTGAGACAAACCGAATAAGTGAGCACGAGTGACTGAGCGAAAGGTAGTACGTTGTTTTCACGATTCTGAGGGAATCAGGGTTGTCATGGTCTAAGGTTGCCAGAAACGAATCTCTCCCCGATAAGAGGAGACACTAGTGGCCCTGCGAGCTAGCTAATGCAAACCAGGCTAACATATACGGTGGGGGTGCATGGAGCCAGTCTGCCACCAAGCCCGCAGTATATGTTATCGAAACGGTGCAGGTCCTGCAGGGGTACTATAGTAGCTACACGACATGGCGCCACCAACGTTGGTTGGGTACTTATTTAACAGTAGAATCTGAGTAGTTCAGTCGTGCTATTCTCAGAGAACCTACTCACAAAACCCCAGAGACGTCTGGAGTGGGTGAATAGTAGCAGCTGAGTAGTACGAGAATACTATTTATTGGCTGTTGGTTACTCAAGCTTGAAGGACATTTAGTTCCTACAATTGTGCACTTACACCTTATTTTAAGAACTCTTTAAACTCCCTTCTTCCAATTAAAAATGGTGGAAGAAACAAACACAACAGGGAGAGTTACAGCAAACCTCTTAGGTTTAGAAGAAGACCCTGAAGATGCAATACAAATTGCACCACATTTCAGAAGGGCAGTCACCATAAAAGCATTTAGAACATGGCTTAAGAGCCATGGGTGGTACAGTAATTTTCATGATTGAGGCACACGAATCCAATAAAACAGAGGTGTTCTATTCTTGGGTTACAATCCCAGCAGCGAATTCAATTACAAATGTATTTCACTACTACCTAGAAGGTGAAACACCAGCGGACTATACTCCTTTTGAGGAAGTAGAGGTTCCGGTCACTTACCAGGAGCATAATTACTGGTTTAAAGGCGCCCTACCCCACGTACATGGAAGAGCAAGATTAGGCTCGCTCGGAGGAGCAGGAGCCACATGGCCCATACTAGCGGCATACACACCGCATCCTGACATTAACACAATGACACAGCCAGACTTACTCGTACAACACAGAGATTTAATTAAAATCTACAGAAACCTCACACAATTTGTGATGAGGACTTTAACAGTTCAGCCTGTACCAGCTGCAGCACAAGACAATCCAGTCCAGAGTACAGTTAATAAAATTATTCCACAAACATTACACGCGGTAATGGGCAAAATGCCAGCAAAATGCGAACAAATCCCATTCTGGATAGCTCAGAAAATAACTCAGCTTGAAGCAGTATTCCCGAATACTACAACCAGTGATAAACACAGAATTCTAACAATCTGCTTGCCCATGGGTCTTACACCACAAATAGAGGATTGCACCTCTTGGGGTTCAGTCTTTGCTGCCATATATACCAGAACACATGGTATCCCGTCCTTAGCAGTAGTACCTGACGTTTTGAGACAGATACAAAATGAGTACGGAGCAGAACCTGCCCTTAACTTAGGGATGAAGTTACTAAATAACTTTGACCAGGTCTCAGCCATAATACTAGCTAACATTAAGGGGGAAGCAGCTTCTGTGGCGATCCGCCAACGCCTAAGGGAGTTCAGTCCAGACGATCAACAACACAAACTACTCAAAATAATTGAAACTGCATATGCAGAACTAGGCAGAGACAGTTTAGGTGGGAAAGCATTAAAACCACAACTGGTGGGCAGTCCTGAAAAGGACAAAACAAAGCAGACACCTACTTCTTCTAAAAAGAATAGGGAAAGTAAAAAACAACAAAAGTCGAAAGATACTAGATCTCAGTCCAGAGGTAGGTCTCCTCAACAGGAGCCCTCTGAAAAGAGGTATAACCTCAGGAATAGGGATAATATTAAAAAACCTGACAGGTATCAGGATACTGATACTCGTTCCTCTCGTTCCTTTCAGGGTTCATCACGAAACTCCGAGAGGGAAGGACGGTCAAAGGAGCGTACAAAGTCCAGAGACACGCAACACGCTGCGGACTACGCACCTAAAAAGAGGATAAACAAAAATCAAAACCTCAGTTCAAAAGAAGAAGGTAGCAGGTCTCAAGATCAGACATGCCCAGAATTCTGAGGACACAGCTTCTGAACGGGGAATGGGCTCTGACGATGCTAGACAACGTGGCAGAAGTAACGATAGCTCGCCAGAACGTGAAGGAATTTCTGGTGACAGCGGAGTTGAGTGAGTATATCACGGTGGAAACACCTGATACTCGGGTAAGTGTCCCACATAAGTTACATGAGATAACACTCCGGATGGAGGGGACAAGCCCAGAAAAGTTAAGGGTCTCTTTTGGAAAAATCTGTCATCTGGTTATGACATTCTAGTAGCAGAACAAGACTGGCCGCCTGCATTCGTCATGGAGTGCCCTAGGGGAGAAACGATAATTTTTCCAGCCTTTTCCGACCTCGTTCCCATTCACCTAAAACATGCATATGCGCAGGAGTGGGCGGTTGCCCTAGCTCCAGCATTATATAAAAATCATGCTGGTTGGGATGAGGATTCAACCCACCATGTGATCCCATTAAAAGTTTCCCCAAATGCCCAAAGGCAATACCCTATAAAGCAGGAAGCTAAAAAAAAGTCAGGGAGATTCTAGATCAACTTGAATATCAGGGGGTGATAGAAAATTTCACTTCACCTATGAACAATCCTTTGTTCCCCGTAGCCAAACCTGACAACACATATCGTCTAGTTTTAGATTACAGACATTTAAACACTTGCACAAAGACATTTGCAGTTCAAAATGCACACAGTGCCGCATTAATGAATAACATTGTGCGGAAAAAATACAAAACGACACTTGATATCGCAAATGGATTTTTCTGCAAAAATATAGCGCCTGAAAGCAGGTATCTGACCGCATTCAGTGTGTTAGGGTCACAATGGCAATTCTGCCGACTCCCCCAAGGGTATAAGCATAGCCAGGGGTTGTTTTCAGCAAGGGTAACAGAGTTACTCCAAAATTTGGATGAAGAAGCATTGTCCTATGTGGATGATATTTATCTGACGGACGATGACTTAAAGAGGCACTTGACCAGGGTGAGCACCATTATTATGGGATTCGCCTCTGAGGGCTATAAATTTAATTTAAAAAAATCAAAAATTGCCCACCTCAATGTCCTGTTTTTAGGATACGAGCTGTCAAGTGAGGGAAAAAGCCTGGCAGCTAACTTTTTAGAAAACTGTTCGCTGCTCCAACCTCCAAAATCATTAAAGAATTTACAATCAATTCTGGGATTCCTAAATTTTGGTCGAACATACACTTTGGATTACGCAGAAAGGGTAAAACCTTTCTACGACTTAATAAAACCTGACTTTTCAGTCAAACAATGGACACAGCAACACACAAATATCCTGCGTTCCCTACAGGAAGACATGATAGCTTCTAAACATTTACAGACACGCGTAAACGCACAGAACTTAGTGATCCGAGTCATAGCGGGTCAATGCGGGTACACTTATTTAACTTTTAATGAAGGTGAAACAGTACCAATCGCATACAAATCACACCTGTATACAAACGCAAAAATGCGTTTCACTTCAACAGAAAAAATCCTGACAACAGTGCAGACCGCTGTAGCAAGAGAAAGAGCTCTGGCTCAGGGAAAACGCATAATTGTCGTGACCCCAGTACCAGCTTTAGAAGCTGTTACAAAAGCTAGCATTCCAAATGCTAAAGCATTACATCCAAGATGGATACAATGGGCTAATTCTCTTACTGCAACGGATGTTGAATACAGATTTGATCCTAGTTTAAAAACACAGGCATTCCTGCAATACGAACAAGAATATCCTCTACCAAATGAAATATTGCCTCTCGATCCGTATGAATACATTATTTACACTGACGGATCTGCTCAACCAGCCACAGGAAGTAAGCAAGCTTACAGCGCAGCGTGTGCGATTGTTAAAGGTCGCATGCACGATGGCAAGTTCCATCCGAGTTGCACTAAAACGCAATCTCTAGGAGACTGCACGGCTCAGTTGGCAGAACTCAAAGCACTAATACTGGCACTTATAAATACGGATCACGAATTCCCCACACTTATTGTGTGTGATTCCTTTTACTGTGTACAGTCGTACAATGAATATTTACATCATTGGGAACAAAATGGGTTCAAGGATGCAAAAGGTGGCACAATTAAGCATAAAATGCTATGGGAACAGGTAGTGGAGTTGAGAAACGAACTACCAAGGGCTCACGTGATACATACACTGAGTCATCAGCGTGATGGCGTTCACGTTGAAGGGAATTCATTGGCTGATGAAGCCGCAAAGGGGGCTGTTCGCACAGCCACCGTAGCTGCAGTTACTCGTTCAAAGGACGAGGGTAGACGGCGAGATAATGGTAGCTGTCAATGCTTCATGCAAAGGCAGCACAGCAGTTCCTAAAAAATTTCCACTCAAGTACTCCTACAAATTAGATGCACAAAACATTCCATATGCTCAGATTCCTGGAGTGGGGGATAGAGTAATACCAAATATGGATCGTAGGCTAGGCTTAATTTTGGCAGCACACGAAGGGACAGGTTCTGTACATTTGGGACTTGATGCAACTGCTTCTTTATTGAAGCAACGCTACTGGTGGCCTGTAATGAGAAGGCAGATAAGAGACTATGGGGCCTATTAGGATGGCGGGCGGACTTTCGTCCGCCCGCCACCCTAGCGGTGCTGGGACCGCCCGCCAGTGGTGCAGTGGTCCCGCACCAGCGATTAGGATGCCACCGCCACCGTGGCAGTGGCATCCTCCATTCCCAGCATTGTGGCGGGCGGTGCACACAGCACCGCCCGCCACAATGCTGGGAATGCACTGTGTGCATTGTCATGCACAAGGTGACAGGCACTGCGTGGTGCCTGCCACCTTGTCCATGACAATGTAGGGGGGTACCATAGGTACCCCCCATGTGCACCCCCCACCCCCCCAATACCCTGGGGGCCCGCAACGGGCCCCCAACAGCAAACTCCGCATGCATTTTGGTGGCGGCATCGCCGCCACAGAGAGGCTGCTTCCCGCACCCATGCTAATATGGATGGCGGTGTCTAGCAGACACTGCCACCATATGTAGCCCCTTTTCCGCCCGGTCGACTGGTCGACCGGCGGAAAACCGGCGGACGGTCTCTCCGTCCGCCGGGGTCCCCCCCGCCATACTAATATGGCGGGGGAAAATGGGTGGCGGGCGGAGGGAAATGTAGGGCAGATCGCCACCGCCATGCAGGCGGTGGCGATCCGCCCTACATCGTAATGACCCCCTATGTCTGGAACTGCAACATCTGTAAGCAGATGCAAGGGTCCACCACAAGACGTCCAGTTCAGATACCATTATTAGACAGCATCAGGTTGTCTGTCCGTGGGTGCCCAGCTCACATTTCCTATGGGTTTGGCCTCAGCGCTCGGCTGACGCTCGAACTGTTATAAAAGATTTGCGAGTCTTTATCGGCACATACGCAGTTGGCACGTTACATTCTGACCGTGGTCCGGCATTTAGCTCTTGGGCTTACAAAGAGGCCATGGAAGGAATGGGCGTAGCATTGCGGTACTCCTCTCCGTACCATCCCGAGGGAAATTCTGTTGTGGAGAGGAAAAACCGAGACTTAAAGTAATCTTTAACAGCTAGGGTATTAGGCAAGGGCGGTAGATGGGTCGATCACCTTTATGGGGTACAGCGCGCACTCAATAATCAGCCAAGAAGCTCTCTAGGAGGTGTCACTCCTTACGAGGTCCTATTTGGGACAAGAATGTGGGTACCTGATCTTGATTGTGAAGGCACAGTGGCGGATGAAAAACCATTTGATATCCATGATCGTTTGGCTGTTTTACAGGATCTAAATGAATCCAGGACACAACAAAGTAACGTGCTCCAGAAACAGGCCGCCACTGAGGAAGTCAATGCAGTAACGGCAAGACCTATCTGGATCCCCAAACTCGGGGATCTAGTCAGAGAGAAGATTGCTGACAAGAAATAATTTGGGCCATCCTACAGAAAGCCTGTACTGTTCCTAGCAATCCACGGCACAAGAATTGTACTTCTGCCACCTCTTGCCGGGAAAAAGGAGAAAAGATTTGTCTCAATTGACTTAATCAAACCACACTATGTGGCCGGTACTAAACAGTAGGCCTCGTGGACTCCACAGTAGCAGATGCCCTCCTCTCGCTACAATCCAAGAAGTCCAAACAGAAAGACTCATCACGTTTGAAGAGCCACCTGTACGGAATGAAGGACTAAGCAACAATGCTATGGAACTCGTTCCACTTCAACAAGAAATTCCTCTTCAAAATGAAAATCAACTTAACAACCAAGTTGCAATAAGACCTAATACAGACATCTACGTCAACATGCCTCGTCAAGAGCAAAATCCGATTTCAACAAATCCCGATGCAATTCCAACAATTAATCGAACTGCTTCTGGCTATTTCATGAACTTTGATACGTTTTCACTGGATCCAAGCGAACCGGAAACGACGCCAGCCAAAAAATCACTCCAACAGAAACTCATTTACTTTTTGAACTTTTTTAGAAAGTCTTACCTGGTGTCACCTTGGATAGAACTATGGTATATCACTGGGATTTTATTTTTCATTTTCTGGCTAGGTTTAATAATAACTTTTAGTATGCTTATTAATGGACGATACCTCCAGCCAAGCTCCACAGCCCAAAGAGTTAATTTGATTTTAAAACCACACCAGTCTTCACATCATGAACCAAGAGACTTGTCTTCAGTGAACACTACAGCAGTTGCTATACTGGACGGTATAGTATGGGACAAGGTTGATTATGATATATTAGGTCCGACTGAACTTTTAAAGCTAAAACATGTATTTAAAATTTCTTTAAGTGATTTCATTACCTCCAGTACATTTTCTGATGATTGGGACACTGAAACTGTAAATGCTATGATGTCTGATTTAGAACAAACTGCAGCATTTCCGAACAATGAAATGTTAGAAGGTACTTCGGACTATGATACATTGTACTGTTACCAACATTTTGGTGATCATTTCTTACACAAGTCTATAACACCTAGAAATGTATTTGAATACCACCAGTGGGAACACTGCCCAACACCTCCAAAAGGTAGTTGACAAGCATTTGCACAGAAATTCACATACTTCTCAGGGTTTAACACATCCGACCCAAAGTCATTTTATTATAAAGTGGAGAAAAATTCAGCTCAGAAAATTATGTTAACAAACACCAAACATATTTACTCTGCATCCTTTCTGAACCAGTTGTCTAAACAGGGTTTTGATCTATGGAAAGACACAATAGATTGCAAATCAATCTGGGGTTCTAGGGACTGGCAAGTCCAGGGAATAGAAGCACTTTTTAGAGCATGCATCATTCCGCAGCATCCTGTCTTGGATTAGCCAAAGGCAAGGAAATGAACACACCGGGGTTTCCGACACCATCACAGATGGGTGGGAGGCAGAATTCAACTACACAAGGGGTAGGATTAGATGACATTTTTCAGTACAACAGATCAGATCCTGATTGGACAGAATGGCTGGTTTGGCCCATTGACACAAACAAATGTCAACAGAGATTTATGAATAAAACCAGAGGGTTTAGTATCCATAGGCCAGACCCACGCTACGTACAAAGACAACACCCAGGGGTAGTGACATCGTATAGTGTTGGGAAGTTGTGCCTTGATTGGCTAGAGACCTCAACACTGAAAGAAGTCAAACAACACTTGACTTTACTCACACCTGACATGGAGCTTAGAGATTTTCTACTAGGTCCCAGGAAACAACGTCAGAAACGTTTCATATATGCAGGCCTTTATGCCTACTATAATGAAAACTGGAAAATATCCCAACAAGAGGCCGCAGAAAGGATACGAGAGATAGACCGTATTAACTTAGAAAAAGCATTGGCTGTAGTGGATAATGGGTTAACTACTTTGACCTCCAGGATTTACTCCTTAGGCAACATTGTGTCCTCGGCAATCGACATATTAGAACAAGATCTGGCCTTGTTACAACACGGGCAATCTCAGCTACATTCTATTATGATGTTAAGCTGGACGCTGCAATCTTTGCATGCCGGCTATGTGCCATGGCGTTTTATAAACACCACGTCTCTGTTTTCAGAATACAATCTAACTGATAAACAGACAAAAATGGCACAAAGGGGAGCCAAATATACAATGCTGCGTATTGAGAAACTGGAAAGGTTACCATTCACTGTAGCCGAATCACCATCAACAGAATGGCTCATTCATGGCCAAATCACTCTGCCGGTCACTACGTTTCAGTTTCAATATTGCCTTGAGCAAAGGCAGGCAGGCAAATATGTAAAAATGGGTAAGGGATACATCAAGGAAACTTGGGAGTTACCATATAGATACCGATGCCGGAATGGGGATCGAGAAGTGTATCTGAGTGGAACAAACTGCAAGAACGCTTTGAGCGGTTCACTCATGTGTCAGGATATTTCTCTACACGGAGCCTGCAGTGGTTCAGTGGCGAACTTATCTTGTCACATGTCAGGGACCCCAGCGGCCATGATCACCCCGGTTTTCCAGCTGCTCTCGAATGGGAGTTACTTAATGCTAAATGATCAAGGTTGTTGTGGGATGCTTCTGGGCGTCGCATATCTAGTAACTGTTAACTCCAGGGTTACTTGCTGTATGCAACTATTGTTTCCGCCACTGAACACAGTCAGGGAGGCGCCGTTATGGCCTTCGCTGAATGTTTCTTTTATACAGTTTGATACTCTGAGCAGATTAAAAGCCATGCATTTACAGCAACCCGTGCCCTTAACTTCCGCTCGAGAAACCTATGAACTTCAAGTTGCAAGGACCTCGACTGAGATACAGGCACTCATACGTACAAACTGCCCCATTCATTTCGCAGAAATGGTGGGACGTATCTTCAATATGTCTGATACGAGCGGAATTGTACACCTATTTAAGACCATAGGGTCCGGACTGTTAAGCACCTTTCAGACAGTCCTCGGAGTAATCCCAAATTTTATACACTCCGTGTTGGGAAGCGTATTTGGAGGATTCCCACTCATCCTGTTCCTAATTGCAGGAATCCTGATTGTAATATTGCTGCTACGCAATGGATGGCCCACTTCCCGAGGGAATGGTGAACACGCTCCTGGAGCGGAAATACCGTGAACGCATGGTACAACTTCTGGGCATTTCTTGCCTGCGAGAACTCAATGCCTCCTGGTTTCTATCATTTAGACCAGTCTGATTAGACTGCATCTTACCTGTGCTTCGATGCCTGTTCTGCGGAGAAGAATGCACGTTGGATCTTTGTCTAACTTTTCCATCAGATGCGCCTCCAGACACGGATGCAATGCTGGACCCCATAAAGGCCCACGCTCTGCGTTGTCCTCAACGGCTTCCGATTCTGATGAATGCATTCCTGGAGAACCCACAGGTGCCGTTCGCTCCTGCTGGGTTAGGTGATTCTTCCACAGGCACCCAGGTTACAACTGCCGCACAAGCTGCCGCAGCTCCGACTGTTGGCAGTACTACATTCCATCTATGTGCGATTGACGTTCTCTGTGAGGCGTTGGATTTGTCATCTACAGCAGCTGACACCGATAATATTGAGCTTCCCAGCCAGGATGCATAATCTTGAATTGGCTCATCGTGTCCTGGGAAAGAATTCGGCTTTTGCACTCGTTTCAAAATAAACGATCTAAATTTGGAACATTTTCTTACATTGACACTTTCGCTTGAGAAAAGCATGGCCTTCTCCTGCTTATGGTGATACAACTTCTATAGAGAGACTTTTAAGTGGCAACTAGAAAAAGCTGAATTTGAAAAAAAAATGTATAAGCACCAAAAATTTTTTACGATTTTTTAGAACCATGTTTTTACTTGCTTTTAAAGAAAAATGTTTTTAAATTATCCAGATTTTAAGTATGGTGATTTATTATCCCGTTCGGAAGAGGAGTGGGTGTTATATCCCGCATAGATGCCCTAATGTAGACCCGTTCGTACATGCCCTAAAATGGACGTATTCATATTTACCCTAATATGGTCATATTCGTACTTGCCCAATTATGGTCATGGCCGCATATGCCCAATTATGGTCACAACTGTACATGTCCTATTATAGTATGATTCCTTATATAGGCATGATCTTTCACCTACATTGGTCCCAGCTAGTACACAACGAGCTCTGAGGGCTGAACGTTATCTATCCTGTGGTTTTGAATGCAGCAGGGTTCTTCCAAACACAGGCCCACACTGTACTCATTAATTATGCATGGCTTTCTAAGAATACACCACCGGCATAATATGTAGGTACAAAGTTCACCCCTGACGTCTTCCTCATGTCCAATACAAACCATACTGAGGACCGAGACTCTTTATGGTATAAATACACCACATCTTGCACCGGTAAAGCAGAGGGAACCGAGACTTCCATGCTGACACACTGACCAGAGACGCTGAGGCTCCTGCATACAGTCGCTCAAGCTGACAGGGGTCTGACACAACCGGACGGGGTGTCCAACTCGAGACCAGGACGGGGTCCCACACTCTCTCTATTCAGGTATGGGGGTTCGACTAAATCCTAGGAGGATTCTTGGCTCTTAGCTTCTAAGACCTACACACATATGCTAGGTATACTCAGGTACATCTAGGTAGGCATCGTAGGAGTACGTGCACTTGCATTATGCTTTTATATTCATGTATGTACTCATGATTATCGCAATATGGTAGAACGGTTCTATCCCTTTGCTTTTATCGTACTGCTGATAATATATCTCTGCTATTGTCTGCTGGTTACCACAGCACATATATTTTACACTAGAATAACAACTGTTCAATAAATACTTATTGAAACGCCTGACTGTTTATTCTGTGTAACTCTCTGAGACAAACGGAATAAGTGAGCACGAGTGACTGAGCGAAAGGTAGTACATTGTTTCCACGATTCTGAGGGAATCAGGGTTGTCATGGTCTAAGGTTGCCAGAAACGAATCTCTCCCCGATAAGAGGAGACAATAGTGGCACTGCGAGCTAGCTAATGCAAACCAGGCTAACATATACGGTGGGGGTGCACGGAGCCAGTCTGCCACCAACCCCGCAGTATATGTTATCCAAACGCGCAGGTCCTGCAGGGGTACTATAGGAGCTACACGACAGGACTGAGAATGCTCTTAGAATGTTTGCAAATTAATGCGTGTTTCCGAACAATTTTTGCACCAGGCAACCATTTCTTAACGTGTGTATTAAAGAAGGCCCAAAGTCTTTTCACTCAACTCGTGCTCATAGTTATATGAATAAGACACTTAGGGGCCGATTCCGATTCGGGCCGGAAATCTCTCCGACAGAGCCGGACCCAGAGAGATTTCCGACCGAATCGGACCCTAGCAGTCCGACCGAACGAGTACGATGCGTTCGCATGCTATCGGACTCGAGTCGGTCGGACTCCCATTGAAGTCAATGGGAGCCTGTCATACAACGCGTACGCGGGCTCCCATTGACTCAATGGGTGCGAGGCGGTCAAGGGCGCCTCCTACAGCGTGTACGCATCCATGCGCATCGCGGCGTACATGCACAGGTAGGAGGGACCCATGGGTCCCCCCTGTGTGCGACTCGCGCGCCTACGCGTACAGGGGGGTCCGACGCGGACCCCCAAAGTCCGGCTCCGACAGCTTTTTCGAGCCGGACGGCGCGAGTCGATCGGACTGCTCGCGGCGCGCATCATACTTACCCGGCCGGGAAACGTCTCCAAAGCGCGGTGCGAGTCGTGTCCATGCGAGTCGGTCGGAGCGTGTTGAAGCCGCGTTCGAGTCGGTCGGCGATTTCGCGGGTGCTTGCATCGTACTTGCTCGGCCGGACCCGCGTACGATTCGGTCGGTAAACAGGGCTCCGAATCGGATCCGGTGAATCCGAATCCGATTCGGAGCACTACCGGCCGAGATCGGAATCGGCCCCTTAGTAAAACTGCTTAGTATTAGAGACATCTTTTAAAAATATACTGACTATAACATCATATTCATCCAGCTCCTCTCCCCATGTTAGATCATATGTTAGAATACAAAGATCTTATTAAAACCACTTATATTAAATTATGACTTAGAGACTTTTATGAATGCTGCTTCCGAATAACATTGATAGTTGATTTCATATTACTGACTAACCATTGCTCATACATCGAGCGTATAGTGCATCCTTCACCTTAGGTAAGAGGGTTCTAATGAGAACCTTCACTCATGTAACAAGTGCTGTAATAATTGTATCTATCATGGTGACAAGGGTACAGACTGTGGGAATTGGAAGAAGAAGCATCGTATGACTGATAACACAACTCCGTGAACTATTTTAATTGGATATCGACAGAGGACGGCTACAAAATTGTTATGAAAGTATGAAACTATATTAATGAGTGTTCCTAGCTAGTTGGTAATCACTTTTTCCCATACACCTCATTGCCTCTTAATTCTTCCAACTTATCCAGTGGTCCTGCTGCTGGATCTTTTCTTTTCTCTGAGACTTTTCTTTATGGAGAGTTGATTTCCTTTAACTATTTCCCTGCAGTGACTGATTCTTTTTCATTTTTTTGATCTTTTGGATTATTCATGATCAATGCTACTGCAAGGATCGCACTTTTATTTACAGTTGGTATTGCAGCTGTAGCGAACTCGGCTGAGTTTCCAGAACTACTCTTTATGAGAAGCTCATCTCTTATTCGCTCTTCTCCAGGGGAACTCTTGATGGGTTCTATTTTGAATAGGTCCTTTAGTTAGTTATGGGGTTTCATTATGGAACACTGTGGGGCCGATTCCGATTCGGGCCGGAAATCTCCCCGACCGAGCCGGACCCGGAGAGATTTCCGACCGAATCGGACCCGTGCAGTCCGACCGAACGAGTACGATGCGCACGTATGCCATCGGACTCGAGTCGGTCGGACTCCCATTGAAGTCAATGGGAGCCTGTCGTACAACGCGTACGCGGGCTCCCATTGACTCAATGGGTGCGATGCGGACAAGTGCGCCCCCTACAGCGTGTACGCGGCGAAGCGATCGCGCCGTACACGCACAGGTAGGGGGACCCATGGGTCCCCCTGTGTGCGACTCGCACGGCTACGCGTACAGGGGTCCGACTCGGACCCCCAAAGTACGGCTCCGACAGCTCTTTTGAGCCGGAGTGCGCGGCTCGGTCGGACTGCTCGCGGCGCGCATCGTACTTACCCGGCCGGGGAACGTCTCCATTGCGCGGTGCGAGTCGTGTCCGTGCGAGTCGGTCGGTGCGGTTCGACCCGGGATCGAGTCGGTCGGAGCGGTCGGGACGCCCAGACGAGTCGGTCGGCGAATACGCATCGTACTCGCTCGCCCGGACGCGCGTACGGATCGGTCGGGAAATAGGGCTCCGAATCGGATCCGGTTAAGCCGAATCCGATTCGGAGCCCTACCGGCCGAGATCGGAATCGGCCCTTGTGTATTTTTCTAATGCTGATTTCTAACCAAATCTATTTTCATATTTCTGTAAACTTACTAAACTAAATAAAGATAATTAGAGATTATAACTTTATGATAAATAAAGTTTTTTGAAACCTTCACCAACCTCACATCATTGACTAATCGCCAAAAGCAGGCCCACAGAGGATTATATGATGTTACAACGCATACCATTACAACGCATACTTTTACATCACAGTTTTTACAACACAACTACAATTACATTGCATGATTTTACAATGCATACCATTACAACGCATGTTCATAGAGATACATTAAAACTACCATTACAACGCATTCCATTACAATGTATACTAATACTACGCATACTATTACAATGCTTAATATTTTTTCTTTGTTTTTTTACTTTTTTTTTTTTTTTTGTATAACCATCCCCTGGAACAGGATGCATGGGAAATAGGGGTTTTGGGTGGGGGAGATTATTAATACCCAGGTATTGATTTTAATACTCGGGTACTTTTTAAAGTACCTAGCCATTAAAATACCTGAGTATTAATATTAAATTGTAAACAAATGTTCTAACAGACGGAGAAAATAAAACACTTAGGGGCCGATTCCGATCTCGGCCGGTAGGGCTCCGAATCGGATTCAGTATAACCGGATCCGATTCGGAGCCCTATTTCCCGACCAAGGGGCCGATTCCGATCTCGGCCGGTAGTGCTCCGAATCGGATTCGGATTTACCGGATCCGATTCGGAGCCTTGTTTCCCGACCGAATCGTACGCGGGTCCGGCTGAGCGAGTACGATGCGAGCGCACGCGAAATCGCCGACCGACTCGTTCACGGGTCCGAACCGCACCAACCGACTCGATCGGACTCGACGCGCACCGCGCTATGGAGACGTTTCCCGGCCGGGTAAGTACGATGCGCGCCGCGAGCAGTCCAACCGACTCGCGCCGTCCGGCTCGAAAGAGCTGTCGGAGCCGGACTTTGGGGGTCCGCGTCGGACCCCCCTGTACGCGTAGGTGCGCGAGTCGCACACAGGGGGGAACCATGGGTCCCCCCTACCTGTGCATGTACGCCGCGATGCGCATGGACGCGTACCCGCTGTAGGGGGTGCCCTTGTTCGCCTCACACCCATTGAGGCAATGGGAGCCCGCGTACGCGTTGTACGACCGGCTCCCATTGACTTCAATGGGAGTCCGACCGAATCGAGTCCGATAGCATGCGAATGTATCGTACTCGTCCGGTCGGACTGCTAGGGTCCGATTCGGTCGGAATTCTCTCCGGGTCCGGCTCGGTCGGAGAGATTTCCGGCCGGAATCGGAATCGGCCCCCAATTCGTACGCGCGTCTGGATGAGCGAGTACGATGCGAATTCGCCGACCGACTCGTTCGGGCATCCCAACCGCTCCGACCGACTCGTTCCCGGGTCTAACCGCACCGGCCGACTCGCTCAGACACGACTCGCACCGCGCAATAGAGACGTTCCCCGGCCGGGTAAGTACGATGCGCGCCGCGAGCAGTCCGACCGACACGCGCCGTCCGGCTCGAAAGAGCAGTCGGAGCCATACTTCGGGGGTCCGTGTCGGACCCCCCTGTAGGCGTAGCTGCGCGAGTCGCACACAGGGGGGACCCATGGGTCCCCCCTACCTGTGCGTGTACAGACAGTCCTTCTACTATTTTATTTCAGCCCCTGATCCCGCAACTATTCAAAATGGCTGACATTCCGAGAATAAACGTTTAAAAGAACATTTTGAGACAGAACAAAATAAATATACATTCTGTCAGGTTCTGAATCAAGCGAAAAAACTGTTTCCAAAACATTTTCTATTTATAATTCTCGTTTACCCTCAAAACACCTATAAAAGAAGCCGTCCACCATTTTGTGCTCAGTTGTAAACTGACTTCCACGGTGAGCACAGGCAGAAGAAGTACCAGGAGAAATGTTTGCATACAGAAGTTGAACACTGCCATCTACAGACAGAAGTAAGTCTACGTTTAAAGTAAAAAAGCATCACAATAATAACACCTAAATCACAAGTACTTACAATATTATTTTTAACTTATTTACAGCATTTTCTGAATTTGTAGAGCTGCAAGCAAATTAAAGCAGATATTATCAAGCTAATCTTTCAAGTCAAAAGTAAGTGAATAAAAGATCAAAATGTTCAGAGCAATAAAAAATCCCATTAGCCATAAATAAATATTAATAATATTATACTTTTGATATTAACAGGTATTGAACAAAAATCAACATCAAAAACCTAGCAGGAAGAAAAAAACCTTTAAATAATCAACTGTAAGTAAAATGTTAACAATGTTCTCTACGTTGAGAAAAAAATAAAACTTTATTTACAACACAAAAAACATTAGCAGACACAGATCAGAGATACGTTATAACTTTTACTATCTTAACTGCGTAATCACTTTGCCCTAAGGAACAGGGTCAGAGAAAGTGTTGGATGGTGGTAGGGGAAAATTTACTAATGCAACTGTGACCGGCGTTTGCCTCAGGGAAGGTGGTGGGTGCAAATTTACTATTCCTACTCTGACCGGTACGTGCCTCAGGGAAGGTGCTGGATGGTGTTGGGGAAAAATAACTATTCCTACTCTGAGCGGTGTTTGCCTCAGGAAAAGTGTTGGATGGTGTTGGAGGTAAATTTAATATTCCTACTCCGACAGGTGTTTGCCTCAGGGAAGGTGTTGGATGGTGGTGGGGCAAAATAACTATTCCTACTCTGAGCGGTGTCTGCCTCAGGGAAAGTGTTGGATGGTGTTGGAGGTAAATTGTTAGTACTTAAATTCAACAATTATAATTTTAAACTGTTATATTCACATTGTTATTTTTCTTATTTGTAAAGCATTCAATCAAACTTTTTTTTTAAATGTAACCTTCTCCACAGATTTAAGCAAATACACCAACAAAAGTAGAGGACACACCCTCAAGCAAAGATTAAAAAAAGGCCATCACCACAGAATAAAACAAACAAGGCAAGGTAAAAATGTTCCAAAACTCTTTTTTTTAAAATTTTGCAGGTTTCAAGTGCACAACCATTTTTTGGGGAAAATGTATCTTTGCATAAAAATGTTGAACCTCACAAACAAAAGCAAAATTACTTTTTATCAACTAATAAAGCACTAATCTATTTCTTTGCAGGCTAATATTAAAACCAAAAATATCCAAACAAAGGGGCTCATTACGATGGCGGGCGGACATGGTCTGCCCGCCATTGTAGCGGTGATTGGGACCGCCTGCCAGACATGCGGCGGTCCCACCACTGCAATTAGGATGCGACCGCCATATTGCGGGCGCATCCTGGGCCTTTAACATTGCGGGTGGTGCTGCTGGCTGCAGCAGCGTCTGCAATGTTAAAGGTGCCTGCACCGCATTTCCCTGCACCACGTGGCAGGCACCACGCGGTGCCTGCCACTTGGTGCATGGAAATGCAGGGTGGTACCATGGGTACCCCCCAGTGCAGTGACACCCCCCCATGGGGGGCCCACAACGGGCCCCCAAACCCAATCGCCGCCATGGAAAGGCCTTTATATACCCACATCCTAATATGGCGGACGGTGTCTGCTAGGCACCGCCACTATATTAGTGGCCCAGCTCCGCCCGGCAGGCAATCATAACGATTGCCGCCGGCGGTAAAGCGGCAGATGGACTTTGCGTCTGCCGCGATACCCACCGCCATCCTTATATGGCGGTGGGTATATCTTCTTACGATGGCGGAACGATCGCCACCGCCGGCCCGGCGGTGGCGATCATTACGCCATCGTAATGAGCCCCTAAATACTTATAACATTTCATCACTTTTTTCAGAACCAAACAAATCAAAAGCACAAAACAGATCAAAGTGGGACACGGCCTGAAAAATCCAAAATCAACCACCATCTACAACAGGACTTTCTAACAAGACAACAGAAAAACCTTCAAAAGGTAACCTTTAAAATTCTCTCAAGTGTATACAAACTTAACCTTTTTTCAATTTAAGGTATTAAAGCAGAAAAAATTACCAAACAAACATAATCAAGCCAATGCTATGAAATCTGGGTACAATGTGCCAAAGAATACAGCTGTTAAATAAAGAATGTGCACTAACTTTTCACTTTCAGGCAGAATTTTATTTTAAAAACAACCACACTTAAAATCACTAAAACAATGTTTTTCTCTTTTTCTTCTTTCAACAGATAATAGCAGCAAGAAAAGAAGCAAAATACACACATTCCAGCAGGGGAAACAGACTCTTGAGTCACAGTGGCTACGTTTATTGTAAGGAGAGATTAACTGAGCCCAGGTGTCATTGGAGGTGTGTGCAATATTACTCATCCCATTGCGCAGAGCGGTTACTCTTGGTGACACTGTTGAAAGGACCACCGAGCAAAACTACTCTGCCTCTGCAATGGAGATAGAGGAACGAGAAAATATAAATGAAATAAAATCTTGGCATCCACCTCCAATGAACCCAGTGGCTCAGTTTTGAGGGAGGTTTCTCAACACATTCCAGCACTTGTAGCAAGTTGTATGCCCACAATCCCGAACCTATGCAGAATTATTCAGCGTAAAAAACAGGCAAGTAACCCCCTACGTGTAACACCCAAACTTTCTCTGATATTAACATTCCACCTGAGCTTTCTGTAACCGTTACTAATGAAACCTTTCTTTTGCATGACAACAAAAACCCTCTAAAAAGGATTCTAATCTTTAGCACACCCCATAATCTTGTTGAGTTGGAGAGTAGTGATGGTTGGATGATGGATGGGATGTTTAAATCCACTCCCCATCCATTCACCCAAATATACACTTTTTTTTGCCAACATTAATCATACAGTAGTGCCCTTAATGTACAGTTTACTCCCTGATAAACAAACCTCAACATATACTGAATTTTTGTCAGTGATAAAAGGTAAAACCATGAACAAAAGTCCTAGAAAAGTGTTAATTGACTTTGAATTACCTATGATCAACACAATTGCCAAAATGTACACGAATGCCCAAATTCAAGGATGTTTTTTTCACTTTTCACAGGCTTATTGGCGAAAAAATCAAAAAACATCCTTAGTTGAGGATTATATATCAGACAGTAAACTGCAATTTGAATTGAAGAAACTAACTGCACTTTGCTTCGTTCCTCCTGACAGTGTAGATGAATACTACACATCTATTACTGAATCTGACTATTTTACTGCAAACGAGGACAAATTGGCACCCCTTCTAAATTACTTTGAAGACACATGGATTTGCCATCTAAGCAGGTCAGGTCGCAGGAGGAAGCCACCTTTACATGTGAAGTGGTGGAACTGCTACTTGACCTGCTTAGAGGGAGGAGCAAAAACAAATAATGCCAGAGAGGGATGGCACAACTCCTTCAACAAATCTATCGGTAAACCACATCCTAACTTCTATCATTTTTTGGAAATTTTGAAAAAGGAGCAAAGTTTCCAAGAAATGAGAATTGCGCAATCATTAACTGGTAGTCTGAACCCATGAATTTCTAAAAGAACAAAAGAAATGTCTGAGCGACTAGTAGGTGCAATTCAACAATTTTCGTTGATGGTGGCTTCAGACTACCTAGATAATATTGCACACATCCTACATTTCTAATCTACACTAACTCCTAAACCACCTTACTTGCCAGTTTTGACCAAGAATTCCCCTAATTCAATTGACATTTTTCTAAACAAATTGAAAATATAAATTAAAAGTGGGGTTTCTTACCTTCAGTTGTCTTCTTTTTTCAACTCTTGGACTTGTGTACAATCCCACTATTCACCAAGAGTCTTGAGCAATCCTCGAATCCATAGTAAATAATCCAAAATCCTTGATGTAAGCCATGACCGAGTTAAACTAAGCAACATGGACACAGTTTGGCAAAGCCATTTATTGCAGCACAAAATTGTGCTGAAAACTGTACTGTGCTTACCTACAAAAAACGCATCCCCCAAAGAAAATCCCGAAAAAAATACTTATTTGGCAAAATATGCAACAAGAAATCCATTGTTAAAATCCTCTCGATCAGATTCAGCCTAAAAGAGCTCGAAAATGAATAAATGTTTTAAACCAAAACGCTGGAAAAAAATCCATAGATGAATTCCTCTCACAAACGAAATCCAGCACAAGTCCCAAAAACCTTAAATCCATGTTTTAAAAATGTCCCAAAAAGTATTTTTACAATCCACAAAGTCTGTGTCCATGTTCCTTCCACCTATCCATAAAACCGCAATGACGCAATAACTTCATTCTAAAAAACCTGTCGCATCAAAAAAAAAAAAAAATATTGCTTTCATAACACTATTATTTAATAGAAAAAGTAATCATTCTTTTTAAATTATTCTATTAAACAAAAAGTGTTACGAAAGCAAACAACCCGACGTGGGCCTACAACTGCTACCTGTTTTGGATTTTTTTTTAAAGTTAAAACATACAAAAATATCACAATACAACTAGTTCATACAACCTCCCTCCTCTCTCCGTACAGTAAACTATGCCACCATTTTTTCAATAATTAAAATTTCAATAATTAAAATTTGCCTTACCTGGACGCAGCTCTTTCATGCTTCTGATCCGGACCGCGACGATCCTTGCAATGACGAAACTTACATACAAGTGGCAACGTCATCTATTTCCGTAAAAAGGAAAAAAGGACAATTTCTCTCATTGACTTCAATGTTAAACTGTGGGAAAACCTACAAAGAAAATAAAAATTATATGTTACAATACAGTTTAAAATCTATGTTTATTTTAAAAAAATAATACAATTAATAAAGTTTTTTTTTAAACATTTTTTGATAATTTTTAAACTGTATTAGATGTATTATAAATGTAATAAAATTACCTACAATACTATTAATGTGTCAATTGATTGTTTTATAAACTATTTTTTTACTTAGATTTATATTTTAAAACATTTTATATGTCTATTTTTACAAACTCATGTTGTACATATATGAAATATGAATATATAAAATATATTTATATACTTTTAAAAGATAATTATTTTATAAATTAATTTTAAAATGTATGTTATTTTATTTCTGATAGGTTATAATTATACATTGCTATCAAATCACCCCCATACCCAAAAACACAGTTTGTCTGTGTATCACTTTTCTAAATTGTAATAATTAACATTTATTTAACACTTTTAGTATAAAATAACGTATTAATTAATTAATAAATAATACTCAAGTATTAAAAATAATACCTGAGTATTAATACAGTCACCCACCCTAAACCCATGTTTCCCATGCATCCCCTCCCAGAGGATAGGTGCATAAGCCATTTTACTAATTTTATTATAAAATATTTCAAAAATTATCTATCAGTAAATCTAAAAATCAATTAATTCTCAAGTATTTAAATGAATGCCCGAGTATTAATACACTCCCCCACCTAAAACCCCTGTTTCCCATGCATCCCGTCCCAGAGGATAGGTCCCTAAGCCTTTTTATATTATTTAAAATATAAATTATTTTTAAAACTATCTAACAGTAAAACTAAATATCAATTAATTCTCAAGTATTTAAATTAATACCTGAGTATTAAGACACTCCCCCACCCAAAACCCCTGTTTCCCAAGCATCCTGTCCCCAAGGATAGGAACCTAAGTCTTTTTAAAAAAATAATTTTTTTACATTTCTAACACTATAACTAAATATCAATAAATTCCCAAGTATTAAAATTAATACCTGAGTATTAATACACTTCCCCATCCAAAACCCCTGTTTTCCATACATCCTGTCCCAGGGAATATGTGCAAAGCACATTTAATATATTTTAAATAAATACATTATAAAAAGATATATATTAGTTTAAAAAAAATAAGAACTAATATAATTTTTAATAATACTCAAGTATTAAAAATTAAACATGAGTATTAATACACTACCCTAAACCTATCATATTTATTTAATTGTTATGATATATTTTTAATTTTTATGCTATATATAAATATATAATTTCTTTTTTTAATACAAACTTGCAAACTAAATATTATCATAAAAATCAAAAATAATCAAAAATAAATACCTCACTTATCTCCATTAAAGCGTTGTAATGGCATGTGTTGTATTAGCATGCGTTGTAATAGCACATGCGTTGTAATGGCATGCGATGTAAAGTCACCTGCATTGTAAAAGTTGCGTTGTAAAGGCATTACGATGTAATGCCTGCGTTGTAATGGACGTCTCCCCCACAGAGTCTCCAGCACTCCGTTGAAACTAGGAGCTCCCCCTTCCCGATCATAGTGTGCATCTTCAACTACAGGGATGTCATCTGGCAGACCGCTCATAGTGCCCCACCAGTCAAGTGTGACAACCACACCATCACCTTCTTACCTGATTTCACTCCCAAGGTCCAGCGACAGCGTCGGCACTTTCTGGAGGTCAAGAGAGCACTCCGAGAGAGGGAAGTAAAGTACTCCTTGATATTTCCGGAAAAACTACATGTGATGGGAGAGGGATAGATAATCTACTTCATGACACCGGAGGATGCCTGGGACTGGTTGGAAGGCTATAGAAGAGTTGGGGATCAGGACCCAAAGGGCGAATGGGGAGGCAGTGCTCCGATGCTGAACCTCTCCATCAGACATAAGATCCAAAGATTTAGAAGCATGTGTCATCCCAACAGCCCCCTGTGATTACTTTCGAGGTTAAGGGGGCTCTGGTCCTTCTTGTCTCCTCGAGAGGTCCACTAAACTCTGCCATTGAGACACTCCAGACACTGATCTCATCAGAGGTAAATTACTATTTGTGTTTATGTGGGGAGTGGCTGTGCAAAGGTACGGCTGGAATCACAGTCCCCCTACATTTGTCAAATGTTTTGGGGCAACAGGCACTCTGCACAGTTGGAGGGGCAGGCAGTTTTAAGTCCATCATCAAGGGAGGCATGAAGAGGGGGGGGGTTATGCTGGAGCTTTAGTTATGATGTTTTTTCTTATGTTGTTCTGTTGACATCCTTTCCTTTCTGCCTCAGCAAGCTAAACCCAATGCTTTTTCATGTGTGCAATTGTTGCCTTGTGGTGTAGATACAGCCAGGTTCACCCTAGGTATGTGCTTCCCCTAGGGAGCTGGGTTAGACTCTCTGGGCCTTTTATTTTTAGCTGAGTTCCTTTATATGGTGGAAAGGAGATTGACCTCTGGTGCCATCGGTGCCCTTTGGGTAGTTAAGCTCCATGGTCAAGACATTGACGTCCCCTGCATTTAAGATCCTTTTCTAGAATGTCAACGGACTAGGGGACAAAATTAAATGGGTGTAGTGTTACAATACCTTAGGGGACATCCCCCTGATACAGTTCTCCTCCAGGAAACACACTTACAGAGTAATACCTGCAACATATTAGACAGAGGGGGTTACAAGTTGGTTGCTTATGCGGGTTCATGTAAAACCCTCCTACTTACCATACAAAAGACATGGCCTGATCCCCACGGGAGATATGTATTAGTGACAGAACAATGGGAGGTCACCAATCTTAACATCGCTTCACTTTACATTCCCCCGACTACATGATGATGCTGTTTCAGATTTTGGAGCGCTTCTACACCAACTCCCCCAGGGTGGGTTCCTCTTGGGAGGTGATTTTAATGCTGTTCACGATGAGGAGGCAGACCGCTGGCCCTCTTGCCAGTCGACATTGCAATGTAGGCCTTTTGTGGAATTTATAAGAGCACATGGGCTCGTTGACACGTGATGGGCCTTTCATTTCATGACACCACAATACACATTCCACTCGGGGGCCCATGTGAGTCTTTCACGTATTGGCTACATACTAACCTCGGCTCGTCAACTCCCCTGTTTTAAAGAGATCTCACACCCGGTCATGGGTATCTCGGATCACTCCCCAGTCTGTGCAGTCTATGGACGCACAGATGGTGGTGGTAATCATAGGGTGGTGCTAATCCCATGGTACCTTAAAGTACCTCATAACTGCGAGAGTTTTCACAAGACTACAAAGACTTATTTTAAGGAGAACGAGGGCTCAGTGACTTCAGCACAGATGCTGTGAGAGGCTTACAAAATGGTGATATGAGATCAGGGTATAGCCTTGATTGCTAGATATAACAAAGAGAAGAGAGTTAGTCCAGAGAAGATCAAGCATGAGATCAATGTGTTGGAGTCCCAACTTTTTGCGGGCGACTGCGGTGACCTCACCCACAACTTGGCCTTGAAACAGAGGGAATGTAGGGAGATGGGGATGAAGGCAACCAGGACTTGCTTCTGTGCGACTCAACATCTCCTATACGAGGTGGGTGATAGGGCTGGGAAGCTCCTTGCTTGGTTGGACAAAAGGGGGGCGAGGTCCCGATGGGTTCTAGAAATTTTAAATGAGGCCAGAGAGCATGTGCAGAACAGATTGGGGTGGCCTTGGTGTTTGCGGAATACTATATCTGCATCTATGCCTCGGCTAACATAGCAGATATACAAATGCTGGGCCTGTAGCAACCAGGTAGGGAATCAATGGAATGAGATCTGATGGAGGAGGAGGTGGCAGAAGCAATTGGAGCTCTAAACTCAGGTAAAGCGGTGGGTCCCAATGGACTCCCCATAAAGTTGTACAAACTTTTAGCCCCAGAACTGCCACCCCTCCTCCTGCGTTTGTTCCTGGAAAGCCGAGAAGTCGGTGGTCTGCTGAGAGATCAAAGAGTGGCTACTATAGTGGTGATCCACAAGGACGGCAACCAACATGAGGAGTGTGCCTCATACAGGTCCATTTAGCTATTGAACAAGGAAGTTAAAATACTAGCGAAACTTTTGGATTCACGCTTGATTCAAGTGATTAGCCTACTGGGCCACCCAGATCAGTCCGGCTTCAAGCCGGGTAGGAGTACAGCGCTTAACATTAGTTTCTGGCATGGATCTTGAGCCGAGCGGACTGGATCCAGGAAGATGCAATCATACTGTCCCTGGATGCGTGGATGGCTTTTGACATGGTAGAGTGGCCCTTTATATGAACAGTGTTGGAAAAGCTTGGATTTGGCCCTTGTTTCCTGTCCTGGATTTATCTCCTATATTCTGATCAGCTTGCCCAGATGGCGTTGAATGGGGGCACGTCTGCCCTGTTTTCGCTGCGATGGGGCACGAGGCAGGGCTGTCCTCTTTCCCCCTTAATATTTGCACTGGTGCTCGAGCCATTTGCGGCCCGGGTGAAAAGCGACTCTTTGATCAGAGGGCTGAGATGGACCGCAGAGTGGGAAGATAGACTTTCCCTCTACGCGGATGATATTCTGCAGTATGTTGCTGACCCCACCGACTCCCTTGACAGAATCATGCACGTGTTCATATTATACCAGAGTTACTCAGGCTATAATATAAATTGGCATAAATCACTGATATATGTACTTAGCGGTGAGACTCCAGTGTTGAGACTGGTTGTGAGGTCCAAGTTGTAATGGGTGGCTTTAGATACTTGGGGATTTTTATCATGTGTGATCTTAGGGTTTTTTACATACATAGGGGTCAATTCCGATCTCGGCCGGTAGGAGCCCTATTTCCCGACCGATTCGTACGTGCGTCCGGGCGAGCGAGTACGATGTGTGCGCTCGCGAAATCTCCGACCGACTCGTTCGCAGGACCCGACCGCTCCGACCGACTCGCACGGGGACGACTTGCACCACGCAATGGAGACGTTCCCCGGCCGGGTAAGTACGATGCGCACCTCGACCGCTCCGACCGACTCGCGCAGTCTGGCTCCAAGGAGCTGTCGGAGCCGCACTTTGGGGGTCCGTGTCAGACCCCCCTGGAAGTGTAGGCGTGCGAGTCGCACACAGGGGGGACCCATGGGTCCCCCCTACACGTGCATGTACGGCGCGACCCGCATCGACGTGAACACGCTGTAGGGGGCGCCCTTGTTCGCGTCGTGCCCATTGAGTCAATGGGAGCCCATGTACGCGTCGTACGACTGGCTCCCATTGACTTCAATGGGAGTCCGACCGAATCGAGTCCGATAGCATACGTGCGCATCGTACTCGTTCGGTCGGGCTGCTAGGGTCCGATTCGGTTGGAAATCTCTCCGGGTCCGGCTCGGTCGGGGAGATTTCTGGCCCGAATCGGAATCGGCCCCATAATCTGGAGCCACCATTAGACAGGCTGGGAGGGGATGTCTGACACTGGAGGGACCTACTTTTGTCTCTTGTGAGGAGGGTGGCCCTCTTCAAGATGATGGCCCTGTCCGTTTCTTGTATGTACTCCATAACACCCCATATCCTGTTCCTGTGACCTACTTCCAGACCATAGATAGTGAGGATTTCAGCCTTCCTTGGGATGGGGGTCCCACATGTGTTGCTCTGCAAAAACTGATTTGGAGTTGGTTTGAGGGTGGTATAGCCCTTCCAACATAAAAAAGGTACAATTGGGTGGCACAACTAACCGTTGTTAACCACTGGGTCCATCTCCCAGAGGGGGAACCGGCATATAGGATGGACAGGCACAATATGAGGCCTGGTGCTCATCTTAGAGCCATATATAGAGGTTCTGGGGCTGTGCCTACAGTTAGCCCTACCACTAATACAGAGGCTCTCTGGCACACTACACTTCAGAACATGGGGTGGAGGAACAAAATCACACAGGCCTCCCCCTGTGTGATATGGCGAAGTTAGGCACCTTGGCCACACACAGAAGGTTTGACAAATGGGACTTGATAGGTCTGTCAAAGGTGGATGATCTATGGAGATGGGGGGAGGTGCTTCCTTTCACAGCGCTACAAGGGGAGTACCAGTTGGCCCCCATCAAGACCTTCTGATATTTACATATTAGGAACTCCCTTCTGAAGGCAATTCCCAGGGGGACGAATCTCCCGGAGTCCTCTCCACTTGAGGATCGGTTGTTAGGTGAGTACATGCCGAGACAGGCAATCTCACTCACCTACTGCAAATTAATTAATAACTCCACTGATTAGGCTTCTGATGAGTTGGGAGCAATATAAAGGGGATTTGGAGGAGGGAGAGTGGCTAGAAGCCATGGCCTCTCCTAAGGAGGTGGCCATATCCTCCAGGTTTTGACTGGTGCAACTGAAAACACCTTATTGCAGCTATTATACACGTACTAACCTGTTTAAAATAGGCAAATTAGATCAAGCTTGATGTCCTAGGGGGTGTGGTCAGGAAGGCTCATTCTTCCATATGCTGTGGAGTTGCCCTGCACTTCAACACTATTGGGTGAGGGTACTGACCTGCCTTAATAAAGTGGTGGGAAGTGATCTGCCACTGTCGGTCAAATGATGCCTTCTGAAAGTGTGGACTGAAACAGACCTCAATCGTATGGACCGACTCTAGTTCACCTTGGGACTGATGGTGGCCAAGCGGAATATAGCTCGCACATTGAGATCCGAATTGAGCCCAAGTTTGGAGGACCCGAAGAAAGACATGTCTGGTGCATGCCGGCGAGACCGTGGTATAAGCGGGAAGGGGTTGCCCAAATACATGGACTAAAATATGGGGTAAGTGGAATGCATATAGGGTAAACATCTGTGAACTCCTGCATAGTACAGATAATAATGTCTTGTAATAGTGTGGCTGTAGATTTGACCACTGAACTGTGGAATGCTGCTGCAATGGTCCAATGACGCAATGTAGCTTTCCTTCAGGGTCTTTGTCTATGGCTGCTGCTGTTTTTCTTTACTGATCTGCAATGTCTAATGTCACTTCATCTTACTTTAATCATTTAGTAAAAAGAATTAAAAAATAATAATATAATTGCTCATGAGGCAGTTTATTAAAAAAAGGTGCATTCTCTTGCTTGTTCCATTAACTACCCTGCCACTTTCCACTGAGACCATCAGTATATTTTGTGGATAAAATAATGAATTGGGGCCTCCTGGCTCCGGTGTAGCGGCCCATAATTTTCCTCTAGTCATATATCTGTGTGAGATTCAAAGTGGTCAGTAGTTTTAATGTCTCTAGATGAATAAACACCAATAGAAGTCTCAAACAGGGGTGCGTATCACCCCCTATTATTCAGGCTCTACAGCTGAAATTGACTCAGCTCTACTTCTGCCAGGCTTATTTCCACTAAGAATTCTGAATCATTGGCTACTAATCCTGTAATATGCTGATGATACTTTTATTTTATACTAAAGTTACATCAGTGTACCGAGAGTCTTAAATGCATTACATTCAGTTAACCTAGATACAAAACGGAAATGAATCAGACCAAGCCAAAGGTCATGATGTTTAGTAAATACACAAATAAATCTAAGAAATCGGGGATCCTTGGCCCCGCCTCCCTGTGCTACAATTATCTGCATACCTTGGTGAGGATTAAGGTTGGCAATGATTTTAGTATCTCAAAAGAAATAAACACCAACAGAGGGCATCGACAGGGGTGTTAGTTGGCTCTACTTTTATTCAGCCTCTCCAAAGATAAAATTGGCTCAGCACTACTTAGGGCCAGAAAATGACCACTCAGAATCTTGAATCAGTGTCTACAAATCCTGGAATAAGCTGTTGATATTGTTATTTTGCACCAAATTTACACTGGCCTACAGAGAGCATTAAATGAATTACATACTATGGGCATGATTCACAAAATGCACTGTGGAATACGTTTTGCAGTATACAGTAGCACTAATACAAAACTTACTACTACGTGCTATTCACAAACTGAACTTTTTTAGAAAGAATAGAACTTTTGCCCACCCTGATCTATGGCCATTAAGCGTTTCCTGGACTTGTCGCTCCAAAATTGGACTTGATACAGTGCAAATCATTCAGGAAACTCTTTTAATTTACCTCAAAGGGCACTCAGATCACAAATACTACTAAAATTCGGTCTGTATAGGCAGGATTTAGCATTTAAAGTGACTTCCTGAAATACAGCTGCCTTATAATAAATTCAAAGCACGGCTCTCCGAAACAATTTTAAAGTATAGCAAACATAAACGACCTATGGTCTAAGTACTTATCTAATGCAATCAAGGAACTTAAAGAAGACACCATCTGGAAAGATAATCTTTCAAAGACAGTTTTTAAGTTGTCAATAAAATCACAATTGATGCTGCTCAGAGCTGACCAAAATAGACATGCTAATCTAATTATTGATTCATAGAATTCTATGTCTGCTCAACATTATTTAAGGGAGCCAGTACATAAATGAGTTCGACAGAATATATTCATGTGCACTTTTTGTTACATCCTAAGAGCGTCCTTTTTATCAAAGATGTAGACTGTATGATTACGAAAGTGAGGCAATAATCTATCTCCTATGCTGTTATTTAGGGTTAAGTCTAAGGGACAGATTTTTATTAAACACATTTTTCTTGACAAAAGAATAAAAGATGCACAGGAGCATTAAAATATTTCCTAAACACTGGTAACATATTAGAACTAAGTTCAGCTGCTAAATTCTTGCAAGTCATTTTTAGACAACTTTCACACTTCTAATAAATCTTTGAGATGATTGTACCTTTTTGTCTCCCTTCTTGGTACAGAATTGTCCAATTTTAAAACATATATTTCTGGTTTAACTTGCTCATGATCTATCAGAACATGCATTTCTCATATTTTGTGATTCAGAAAATTATGCTGTTTTAAGTGATGGGAGATTTAAATAACTCTTTAATTTAAGTATTTGAAATTACTTTAATTACATTTATACAATACACTGATTTATCACGAAGAGCAGGTAACTACACCAGAGGCATGGAAAGTAAAATGTCACTTGTGCCTACATGTGTAGCCTGACTGCTACAGCTTTTCAACCTGCTGCCTGGCAAATCTGTCCAAATAACTATTTTTGACAGGAAGAAACCCAGCTTTGAAATATTAAATAAATCACCCTTAAGTCAAACTTTTAGTCAACAAGGTAGGTGTGCGATGTTTAAAAGTGGAACATGTAATATTTTATGTTTACATGTTCCCCTTAGTGACTAGCCCCCAAATACTATTTTCACTGTAAAGAGATATAGCCGATCCTATGAGAAAAAAAGTGAAGTACAAAGAGTGCTGTTTCACTGATTTTGGTTTGTGATTAGCAAAATAAATGATTCAACCACTGTTTTTCAATTTTATTACAAATTCAATTAAATTGTGAAGTTAGATTTTTGATAAATATACTGTGTGAGAAGTTAGGTTGTTGGTTGAGTTGGATTTTTACCTGTCTTAAGCATCAGCCATAATTCCTGTGAGGCTGAACCACAAATGTCACTAAATTAATCTGTGCTTAACCGTAGCTTGGAACAAAAGCAGTCATTCTTAACTTAGATGCAATGTGTGAAGCATTTATGCAGCACACAAACAGTAATAAAGTGAAAACACAGCACATATTACACCAATTTAAAAAATAGAGTAAATTGTAATAAATTATTTGACACCAAAACAATAGAAATACAATCAGTAGAACCGGAATTATAAAGTTTTTAAAGTTTTATGGTAAAAACTAGCACCTTAAAGATCAAAGCACCAACTGCGGATATCTAGTTGCACGAGATCAGGTCAAATAAAAAATATGGCTGACTTCAAAGGAGCGCAAGTCGGATACAAAAATTAGATTGTGCCAGGTAGGCTCTTACCTTCGGACTTAGAAGAAATGTTGTCAAAAAGTGTCTGAGAAGGTAGAAGTTCGGCAGGGCGGGGCAGCAGGTGGTGTCCGAGGAGGAGGCGTCATCGACGGGGAGTCGCTGGATGAAGTTGCGGTAAAGATTTCCATGTTTAGACTTAGACTCTTTCTAGGAAGTCAAAAATCTCCAGCGGGATGAGGCTGGAGTCTGTGGCTTATGAGACCACCGCAAGGCTGGATACCCCTTTGGCGAAGGACTGCTGAACAGGATTTGCTGCTGTGGAGGACAACGTAGCGGGAGCTGCCATGAAGTCAGGACAATCGGCGATGCACCCTGGGCGGATAGATGAGAAGGATGGTCCCAGTCTCCTCTCGGTTCTCAGAGCAGTTTTTGACCAAAAACGTTTTAAGTCCCAAGTTTTGGATTTTGGCTATCTGGGCACCTTTAACACCACCACCAAGGGTCCAGGTCTGGAGGGGCACCACTTGGAAATTAGGGCTCACTCAGACTGGGTCCAGGTGCAGATTCAAGAAATTGAAGTAATTTCTGCCCCTGATGCTCTGATCAGGAGGCCAGCCAACTAGTCCTTCGAGTCACTCTGGTAGTCCTGGGTTCAAGAGGTGAAACAGGGCTGAAGCAGTAATGTAGTGCCCATGAGGGTTCAAGGCAGGCTTCAGGCAGGAAAGCAGTCCTTCCAGGTGCAGCAAAGCAGTCTTGTGGAGTACACACCAGGCCACAGCAGCAGGCAGACATCAGAGAGCCCTTCTGCAGGTCCAGAAAGTGAACTGAAGAGTCAGTCTGAGTGTCCTATTTTTATACCTGGTGCCTTCTTTGAAGTAGGAGAAGCTTGTAGAGAATTCCCTTTGAAGCACTTGAAGTTTCCTGCTTCACCTCCCCTGGCTCCTGGCTGTCTGCATGAACAATGCAGGGGTGACAAGTCCTTTCTCTGAAGGCAGACCACAGCCTATTCAGTTGCAAGTGGGGCTGTGATGAGCTCTGCCCCCCATCCTGCCAGTTGATGGCCTATCCTGGCACATCCAATCCCTCTATTGTGTGGTCACCTGGGAGGAATACATAAAGTCCAACTGCACCCAGTCATGTAACCCAGATACAGACTGCAGGCACCAAATAGCCAGGGCAGGAATATGCCAGCTTTCAGATGTTGTTGATGGCTGTACACTATTCCATAGAATGTTTGCAAGATGGGTTAAATATGGGGCTCTGCTCCTGTTGTAGACAGCGATGATGATTGTAATATAGTAAGCTGTCTTAGCTCCATGACAAGCTTTATGTGAGAAATACAAAGTTTCAGGAAAACAAAGTGTCCACGCCTATGTATTAAACAAGGCATTGTTTCCTGTTTTCTGAAGGAGTGTTTACAAACTCTGAACTCCTTGCCTTAGTAGGGAGGTGAAAGGCTTGGAGTTCAATGATTTTGTCTTGATAGGATGGCTGTCATGTGAGGGCTGTTGATTGCTATTGACAGGAGTGTGGTTGAGGCCAGAGAACCTAAATTCATCATTATTGTCGGAATTGGTTAGACTTTTATGGAATTCAGCTCTCAGATGGAGCATCAATACTAAAGTTATTGTAAGAGTGAACATGTTATTAGGTTGCTTTCTGCAGTCTTTTATATGCAGATTTGGAGTAGAGTAGATTGAAGATAATGGTTGTTTTGTCAGACAAGTTCCTGCGTAGTGGGAAATACCAGGTGAGGATGCCCCTGAATGAGCAGATAATGTTCAGGATGTAGCATTCCCTCAGTTGCTCATTTGTTTGGAAGTGAAAATCTCCAGCAAGTTAAGAAAGCCTTCCTTCATGGTCCTGCTAGCTACACCCACAAAGAGGTTTAAAGTCCCAAGGAAGATGTTTTTGGATTACGTGGTTGATGTAGTCATGATAAGCTCATATTTCTTGTAGTTGAAGGTGGATTTTTCTTGGTGATCCATAGATCAGATGGAAGGTAATGGATTGAGGTTCTGATAGTGAAAAGTGGTACAATCTAAATTGAGGGCTGCATCAGGAGTGTGAATGGTCAAAGGATTTTTGGTTACCAGGATGTCACCTTCCCATTTGAATGGATGTTTAATGTGCTGAATTCTATAATGTGTAGGGCCCCAGGACATCAAGAATCATCGAGAAGAATCATGTCTCCATGAGGAAAACGAGAGTAATGTCATTTGTGGTGTTGGCGTTGACTATGGGGGTCATTATAATGACGGGCGGATCGCCACCGCCCGTATGACGTTGGCGATCCGCCCGCCATTCCTCACCGCCCGCATGCCATTTCCCCCGCCATATTACGATGGCGGGGGGGACCCCGGCGGACGGAAAGACCGTCCGCCGGTTTTCCGCCGGTCCGACAGCGGACCGGGTGGTAAAGGGGCCTAATATGGTGGCGGTGTCTGCTAGACACCGCCATCCATATTAGGATGGCAGCGGAGAGCAGCCTTTCCATGGCGGCGTTGCTGCCATGGAAAGGCATATGGTGTTTGCTGTTGGGGGCCCGTTGTGGGCCCCCCCAGATGTTGGGGGATGGGGGGTGCACATGTGGGGTACCTATGGTACCCCCCTGCATTTGCATGCACAAGGTGGCAGGCACCGCGCGGTGCCTGTCACGGTGTGCATGCCAAAGCACAACTTGCATTTATTGCATTGTGGCGGGTGCTGCTTACAGCACCACCCGCCACAATTCAATATATACGGAATGCCACCGCCACCGTGGTGGTGGCATCCTAATCCCAATGGCTGGACCGCCGCTCCTATGGCGGATGGTCCCATTCTCCGTTACGGTGGCGGGCGGACTTTGTCCGCCCGCCATCGTAATGTCCCCCTATGTTTGCTGCTTGTAGAAGTGCTGAGTGGGAGGTGATAACCATGAGTTGCAGTGCTTCTTCACTATGTTTGCCGTTTAAGGAAGTTGATGACTTGAGTATTGTGTGTTGCCTGGGTCCAAATGAGGTTGTTTTCGGTACACAATATGGTGAAGTTATACTGTGTATGATGCATGAGTTATTTACTAATTGGGTGGTACTGATTAGTAATGCAACAGGTCAGAATTCTGGCCCTAGTCGGTTTCAGGCCCTACAAGAGTCACCTATGTCTCCGTCCTTTGCTTCAGATGTCTGGATGCATATGTTCTGCATGATAAGTAGAAACAAAACAATAAAACCCAGGGGGCAAGTGCTGGTGATGTGGAAGGCGGTTCTTAGAGGGGCTCAGGCAATGTGGTGTTTTTGCTTTTCACAGTGCAGATAACAACATGACCTGTTTCTGATATTGGGGTGATTTGACTGTTTGTTCAACTAATAAACAGTAAAGGGAGGTATGAATAGACATGATGGGAATTGGTTGGGGGGCAAAAGCCCCCTGACCTGCCTGCCTTACTCACTGGTATTGCTGCCCAGGTGTGCCGGTTCCAGTATGTAGCAGTGAGGCAATATCTTTCCTTAGTAGCAGGTCTTTTCAGGTCTCAGTTGCAGGCAGCATTAGCTATCTTTTGGGCACACCTATTGTTTCCAATACATTACATTTAAATAGACTGAGATGGTCTTTGGCTCATCCGATTACTCAAGATTGGATGCTCTTGATTCCATGGTTATCCTCCCTATTCTTGTGTTTTACTGACTACTCGATGAAACTCTTTTTTATTTTAAATTCAGCACTTCAGCTTTGTCTTCCTGCCTCCTCCTTTCATTTCCCTCCCTCCTCCCCCACTCATACATTCTCCAGTGCTCACAGCCCCTTTCCTTGTCCAGGTTACCATTATTGTTTTTTCCTTGTTTCCTCTGTGCTGTTTCCATCCCCATCATTTTATTTTATTTAAACACACACACATACACAAAAAAATACACGTGGGCCCGGGTTGAAGTCCATCAGGTTAGAATTTTATTTACTAATGGTCACTGTACATCACCACGCATGTGCATGCATGCATCATATGGCATTCTCATGCAACCAGAAAAATCACTGGCAAAGCCAATCACTCTGCTTTATGGAGTCAAAGATAATTGGCTTTGACAGTGTTTGTTTACTGGACTTGTGACATCCTGAACTGGACAGATGTTTCTGATCACTTCAGCAACCACCAGCTCCTTGACATCATGCAGTCTGGATTCAGGCCCAACCACAGGACAGGAACAGCACTCATCGCCACCTCAGACAACATCAGCATGGTCCTTGACAGAGGAGACACAGCATCCGTCATTCCCCTGGATGTTTCTGCAGCATTTAACATGGTCTCACATGCCATCCCCCTCAGGTTATTGCACAAGATTGGCATTCAAGGACCCGCTCTACGCTATATCAGCCTCTTTTTGCCAGATAGAACACAAGCTGTCAGCATGGCACCTTACTCCTCGGAAGCCCGCAAACTCATCTGTGGAATGTCTCAAGCTTCATCACTCAGTCTCACCCTCTTCAACACATACATGATCCCTTTGGCCAACATCATCTATGCGCACAACATCAACATTCCTATGCAAATGACACGCAACTCATACTCTCCCTCTTGAATAAGACCTCCAATACAAGAAACAAGTTCTAGGCCTGCATGGCTGAAGTCACTAACTGGATGAAAGCCAACTGTCTCAAGCTCAACCCTGACAAGACAGAAGTAGTGATCTTTGGCAAGAATGCCTCACCATGGGATTCAACTGGTGGACAGCGAAACTCGGACCCATACTCACCCATGCACCCAGTAACGTTGCAAGGAACTTTATTATAATAATTGACAGCAAACTGCACATGACCGCACAAGTCAGCGGCATCACTGCATTCGACTTTCACACACTGAAGATGCTGAGGAAGATCTTCAAATGGCTCCAAGCAACATTAGAAAAACTGTCAGTCATTCCCTAGTCACCAGCAAGTTGGACTACTGAAACAGCTTCAATGCCGGAAACAGCAAGCAACTCACCAGAAGACTACAAATTATTCAGAACTCAGTGCCAGACTCATGCTCAACCTCCCAAACAGAACTCACAACACACAACACCTCAGGGAGCTCCACTGGCACCCAATACACAAACATGTTCCTTTCAAACTCCTCACACAAACATGCAAGGCACTATACAACTTAGGCCCCACCTACCTGAACAGTTGCATCTCCTTCGACCAACTACACAGCCACATTTGCTCCACAGGACTTCTACTCGCACACATCCAATGCATACACAGAACCAGATCAGGAGGATGAGTGTTCTCTTGGATGTGTTCTAAAGTGTGGAATGGCCTCCCCCTTCACATCAGTGCCTCCTCCTCTCGTCTTGTTTTCCGCATGAAGCTGAAGACCTGGCTTTTCAATTAACCAACCAACCATCTTTAGAAGAAGAAGCCAAGGGAGAGGTAATTTCCATCATCCATCTGCACAGTAAGTGGCATCTCTGGATTTCCCATCATTCATTTGCAGAGGAAGTTACATCAATGATTTTCACATCAACCATCTGCACAGGAAGTGACATCTCTGAATTTCCCATCTTTCATCAGCACAGGAAGTGTTATTACTGGATTTTCCATCATACATCTGCACAGAAAGTGATATCACTGGTTTCCCACCAAAAGTATGTTTAAAAGAAAGAAAGAAAAAGCCAAGCAAGAGAAGCCATTTCCATCATCGATCTGCACAGGAAGTGACATCACTGGATTGTCCATCATCCATCTGCACAGGAAGTGACCTCACTGGATCTCCCGTCATACATCCACACAAGAAGTGACATCACTGGATTTCCCAGCATCCTTCTGCACAGGAAGTGACATCACTTCTCTCCCCTCCCAGGACCTCCTTAATGGCTGCCACAGTGTGGACACTCAGAGGACGCATGCAGCAGGTGTTCCGCTGGTGTGCCAAATACAAGCCGTCTGCTTCCATCTGTGCCCATCTGTGACTGGACCATGGCCAGCGACAGGAACCCTGGTCCTTCCCCCTCCAACCATTACCATGCTGCGACCCACTGCGTCCTCAACCCCGTCTACTGCTCCACACGCTACTTCCTCGCCACACCACACAACACTGAGGGAGCATTCTCCTGCGCTTAATACAAGTTTTCATGCACTTACCCACTCCCAACACTCACAGCACCAACAGCATTCAACACCCCACTCTCTGACACTAACACAGTCCAGAAACCACCCAAACAACACTCACATGCATGCCTCTCAACACCTGCTCACTCACCAAACACAACACAAAGATCTAGGACCTGCTACACGACAATGCCCCAGACCTACTTTTTCTCACAGAAACTTGGCTAAACCCTGCATCTGCATCTGAATTTGCCACAGCCATCCCCCTGGCTCCAAGGTTGCCAGGCAAGGAAAACTTCACAAACCCAGAGACAGAATCTCTGTCATCAACAAGAACACCATCAGCTGCACCACATCCATAGGCAGGTCATCCTCCAACATGGAACACCTGTCTTTTAAGCTTCACATCACAGCCAATTTAACCCAGGTGGTTATCTACAGACCACCGGTAACGAGCACCAACTTCACTGACACCATCATGGACTTCGTCACACTGCTTGCCCTCAATGGTAGCAATTACATCCAACTCATAGACCTGAACTTCCATCTGGAAGGTACATCAACCCCAACTCAAGAGTACTCATTGAAGACCTCACTGAATGAGTAAATGGATCTACCCATGCTGCTGGACACCCCCTGGACCACATTTTCACCAACTTTGGCAACATCAGAGTCGACGAGCCCACATCAGTTCCCTGGACAGAACACACTCACATCAAATTCAGCATCCCTGTCCGAGTTCAATGCATACACACCACCATCAGAAGCCCACTGAAACTGGAATAGCATCACTGATAGGCATTGCAACACCACTCTCAACACCCACTGACCCAAATAGAGCAACAGCCTCCTCAATACCATCAAGAATTTCAACAATTGGATCACCTTCTACACTGACTCCCTGCGCCCTCACTAACTCAACAATAGAACAAGATCCAGACCCTAGGCCAGTTGGTACACCGAGGAACTCAGACTGATGAGAAGCCTCTACAAACAACTGGAGTGCAAATAGAGAATGATCTAGTGCAATGCAGAAAGGAGCATGTTCAAATCTGCCATGAGACGCTATCATCAAATGATCTGGACAACCAACCGTACTGCTCTGGCAGACCACATTGATGCCAACACCAACACAAGAAAATAAATATTCGCCATTATGACAGATTTCACCTTACTATTGGCTGCCTCCAACTCCATCACTCCCTTGCAGGACCTTTGCAACAATCTCTTTCAATACTTCAGCAACAAAATCACCACCATTTATAGCAGCTTGAGCCCGCAACCAGAACCTGCAGACCTCTCCATACGCCTCCTGATCTTATACAAAGAATCAATGCTAACCACATGGCCTGTCATCACCCCAGAAGAAACCGCCATCACAATGAAGTCCATTCACTAAAGGGCCCCATTGGACACCTGCCCCAACCACACCTACTCCACAGGACTGCTAACCATTAGCGCAATGCTCACACCCATTCTGAATGTCTCCACCTCTTCTACAAACTTCTCAGATGTTTGGAATCATGCGACTGTCCTCCTATTTCTGAAGAAACCCTCTGTGGACTTTTAAATGCTCACCAACTACAGGCCAATATCCCTGCAACCATTCACAGCCAAGGTCCTAAAGAAAATCATCAACGGAGACCTCACCAAATACTCAATGACCACCAACTCCTCAATACCACTCAGTCTGGTTTAGACCCGACCACAGCACAGAAACTGCCCTCACCACTGCTTGATGAAATTTGCATGACTGTGGACAGAGGAGACACTGTGGCCATCATCCTCTTGGACGTCTCCACAGCATTTGACACAGTCTCCCAACACATCCTCATTCAATGTCTACATGAGACATTGGAATCCAAGGATATGCATTCCGATGGATCTGCTACGCATTCTGATTTCAGCAGTATTATTATTGCAAAATGTTTTGACTCCGCTGTTTCCCCAGACTGAAACAGATGCACATCCTGCAACAGGTCTAAACATTCTATTGTTATACTGTTTACTGCCATTGACTATTACTGACCCCATGATAGCAGCAGTTTGATAAATACAATTTACAGCTGTAGAGCTGCTTGTAAATTTTATATGTGGAAAATGTCATCAATTTAATATAATTATATCATACACTTAACATAAATACCTTTGGAAGGATTTAAATTGCTATTCGGCATTGGCCAGGGCATCCAAAATTGTGTAAATTATGACTTATCAAAAGTAAACCTGAGAGTATATTCAGCTGTTCAAAAGCTCGTGTTTACATCCTTCCTGGTATTACCACGATCCCAGGGGCATATTATCAAGAACGGTGTTAAAATTATCGCCGCTTTACGGCAGAAAACTGCCGCTAAAGCGGCGATAATGGGCTTGATAATATGCCCTTGAGAATTCCAATAGAAGCCCATGTTCTGGTGTAAACATGGGCTTCTATTGGAATTCTCAAGGGCATATTATCAAGCCCCTTATCGCCGCTTTAGCGGCAGTTTTCTGCCGCTAAAGCGGCGATAATTTTAACGCCGTTCTTGATAATATGCCCCCCAGTGAGTGCATTACCACAACCAGAATTTGTGTTATAGCAAATTTAGAAACAAATGCGGAAAACAGTGTTTGTGCTTATTCTTCCACATGTATCCATGCGGTGCTACTTTTTGATGTGGTAACAACACTTCTCTCTAAATACAAACATTGTGGGGCATATTATCAACGTGATTATCGCCGCTTTAGCGGGACTTTTTCCCGCTAAAGCGGCGATAATTCAATCGCCCTATTAGCAAGCTGTGGCTAACTGCTGTTAGCGACAGCTTCTAGGCGATAGCGACCGGGTTGGGTGCCGCTTTGCATGCCAGCGATATTTATCGCTAATGGCATGCAAAGTAGGCGTTCCCAACCTAAAAGCGACTGGAAACAGTCGCTAAGGTCGCTATCGCCTATTAGCGAGGCAGGGAGGTGATTAACGAACCAGCGCTAAACACGTTTAGCGCTTGTTTGTTAACGCCTGGTCCAGACCTGACTTAGCCATGTAATCCAATGGGAGGTGGATTACATGGCTAAATCCCCTCGCCCTATTAGCAAGCTAACACTGGTCACAGTGCGAATATCGCTTGTTTCCAGCGATATTCACACTAGTTCTCAGGAGTTTCTATCGCTTTGGAGATAAGCGTTGCTGATAGCACGCTATCTCCGCGATAGAAACCTGCGATAGCCGGCGATAATTATCCTAGCGCTAACTGCGCTTAGCGATAATTATCGCCGGTTATTGCTAATAGGCCCCTGTGTTCACTGCTTGGAAAACCACTTTCTGAACATTTAGCACGACATTTCTCAACTGCACGATAAATCTAAATGTGGCCCAAATTGTATATTAAGGGGAAAGCATAGAATATGCTTCCAGCAACATGCACTCTTGGTAACAATGTTTCTACACAATCCGCCAATCTCTCGAAGGAAATTTCTGTGCTTAAATGAAACACTTGTAAAAATTCTGTGGCCATAGTATGTGAATTGCACATGTGACTTTAAACTGCTGAAAAGGAAATGTGAGAACATGATGCCCCCAATGGATATCAAATGTGTCTCTGCACAAGGGAGTTACTGAGATTGAAGCAGGAGACCAATGCATGTTCCTAGGAGCATTTAACTAATGTAAATTAAGTAAGATAGTATAGGGACAATTTTAAATGTCGCTGATTGTTGTCACTTGTGTATGTGCTGCCTTTCATGCCAGCAGTAACAGTAAATTCCGAAGGCTGTGGTCTAGAACCTCTTGTACAGCGCCACTCTACTGACACCTAAAATGAAAGCCACCTTTACACAAAGATGGATGCATTTGCTTAAATATGATATCTACTTTAAGTAGATAGTCATATGCATTATTTATTTTCTGCAACCTGAAAAATTCTAATTCGTGTTCCAGTAATGCGACTGTTGAATATTTCTTTCTATGTGGCAGTGAGTGAATTACAATAAACCCCTATGTTAGGTGTGCATCTTGTGCAAGGTTAGGCATCCTGTTACTCTGGTGATAAAAAGATGGATATAAAGTACCCAAGCTGTAGTTTAGAGTTCAGTGTGCACTGTGTTTATTACTTTAATGAGAAGTCAGCCTCCGCAGATTGAACATGCCATTTTTATGAGTTCGGAAATAAGTCACAGTGTGATTGTGCACAAGTCGGCCTACTCAAATCCTGCTCACAAATGATGACTTCTTAAAGTAGCAAAAGGCTTCATGGCTGCGAAATATGTACTAAAGCAGCCAGAGGAGTCTGTCCAGACTTCGGATTTTATCAGACCGAGTACTAATGTTCATGTGTCTCTCAGTGGTGCTCATTCATATCCGATCATCCAGCCAATGAAATCAGGTGTGACATAAATCTCACAGTCCATTGTATTCTCATGTTGCTGGAAGTCTACATTAAACTACCACCCTGTATGCGCTGAATGTAGAAGTACCGCTGTACTAAGATTAAATTTAAAAAAAACGTGATTTGCAAACTTCAAAAGGTGGCGTGTAAATCAGCCAACGATTAACAGAATATATTTTTGAGGAGAAAATCTTAATGCGATTTAACAGTTCATTTAATCTCGCCACATCACTGCCTCCTTAAAATACATTTTAACATACAAAGTATAAGCGTGACAATTCTTGAAGAACTGTTCTCCCAGCAAACCGCCTGGTATAATTTTCATTAGCCAAAGTTAGATACTCCTAAAATATATTGTGGGTGCTAAGTGTGCTACAGTAGATAAGCTTTGTCCGAACAATAATATCTACCAATATTGTTTTAATCGTATATAGAGTGCCTCAAGAGTTCATTTTGCGACAATTAGTTTTCAACTTGTATATTGAGATGGTGCAGGCTCAGGAAGTAATCTGTGACAGCCAGTTCACCAGTATGCTATTATTATCTAATTTTAAGACACTACATTGGTGACCTAAAGACCTACCTTAAATGTAACATGTGATGTCAACAAGGCTCCCGTGCTCAAACTAACCCCATACCCAGTTGTGATTCACTATGGCATGTATGGGTTAAGTAAGAAGTACAGACTTGCCAAAGTAGAACATTCCTAGGGTTAAGAAAAGCTTGACTTTGAATCAGGCGTTTTAAGAGGCAGCTCTCTGTTTCTGGACCCCAGTCACCTTTTGCTACAGAGAGAGCTTTCTTGCTGATTTTCTCTAGGGAGTTTCAAACATTTCTGTGCCAACTACCCGTATATTATTAGATCGTTTACTTACTCTTAATCGTCTCGTTTAAAGAATAGCTGGAAATGTTTCTGTGTTTTTTGGTTCAAAATATTGCTGTCTTTGTTTGCAGGATTTCCTTTTCTAGTGTAGGTGACTTGCTTGATTCCATCTCCTTGCATTAAGCTCAAATACTTGATCCATCATTGCAAGGGGATTGGTAATACCAATTGAATATTCCCCTACAGAGGATTATCCATTCAAGGAGTATCAGTAATGTAGTGATGAGGGAATAACACGGTATTCTGACCGGGAATTCGAGGAGGCCCCTACGAATGGGAAATTACAACAGGAATGTGTTACTGCACTCGACTCCTGCAGAAAGTCCTTATTTTTCCTACATCTCCCAACCAGAAATTTAGCTGGTGAAACGTCCAGGAAGCGGTCAATTGGGAAGCCTAGTATTTTTGCATCTCTGTAATTCTCAGTTTGGCTGGAAACTACTACAAATTTATAGTGGAGAGCTAAGTATTCCTTATTGAATAATACCAATAGTCACCCAAAATTTGAATAAAAGAAAAATGGCATACAGCTCAGGATCTAAAACAATAAAACAAGTTCGGTTTTCTAGTTGTTGCCAGAATTTTACTCATGCCTTTTTTCTAGTCTGCCCTACTTGTTGTTGAATTGACCTATTTAACAAGGGTAATGAGAGGCACGTCTTAGTGAGACAGAGCTTGTGTTGATGGTCTGTTTTTTGGTTTCCTCCACTTATTCTTGGTGGATGATATTTTTGTTTGGATAAGCCATTAAGACCCTGATTATTAATGCCCCGCTTGAAGGTGTGATTTCTTGCACCCTGTTAGAAATAGGGGTCTCTAGTTGGCAGTGCCTTGCATCCTGTCCAAGTAGGGACCCTTCCTTCTAGTCAGGGTAAGGGGATCACACACTTAAGATAACCCCTGCTCACCCCCTTGGTAGCTTGGCACGAGCAGTCAGGCTTATCTCAGATGCAATGTGTAAAGCATTTGTACATAAACACATAGGGCCACATGTATCAAATAAGCATGTTGCGATTACCAAATAGCGATTTTTGCCGAATCGCTATTTGGTAATTGCAAAACGCTATGTATGTAAGGAATCGGTAAAGATTTGCGATTCGTTAATATTACTTAGCAGCGATTCGGTAAATAGCGAATCACTATTAGGTAATATTATTCACTTCGTTCCTATGGGGCCAGATGCCCATAGGTGTGAATGGTTTTGCATTAGCTAATTTGCAATTACCTAATTGGTAATCGCAAATTAGCTAATGTAAAGCCAAGGGTGCCCGGGGGCCTAAGGCCCCCCTGAAGCACCATCAAAAAAATAAATGTGCACATTTAAAGCGCACACTGTGCGCTATATGGCACTTTGAAAAATGCAGTTTTGTGCATTTTTCAAAGTTTGCACATGGTTACTATTGACTTGAAGTCGATGGTCATTAGATTTTCCTAAATGCACAGTTTGCATTTGGAAAATGCTTCATACATGTGCTAAGAGAATCGCAATTTGCGATTCCCTTTTTTATAGTCACAATTTTAGTTAATCACAATTTTTGTGATTACCTAAAATTGTGACTACAAATCCTTTCATACATCATAAAAAGGCTATTTTGAATTTGCAAATGGCCGATTTAACCGAATTGCACTGTTTGCGAATGCAAAAAACTTTCCAGCAGCGGCTCCTCCATTAGGGCTGAGGAGTACCGCCCCCACCACCAGCCGCAAATAAAACAATAATAAAACGGGTTACTAACCCGTTTTATTACTCTTTTTTTTAATCCCCACTGGACCCGCCCCCAGGACTCGTCGGGTCCAGGGTGGATAACACTGTGGTGGGGAAGTGCACTGCGCTTGAGAAACGGCCGGCCAAACACCTCATGCGCAGTGTAGCTTTCTCCAGCCCCAGCTGCGTAGCACAAGCTCCCAGTCTGCCTGGGAGAGCACAGTTGAAGCTCTCAGACCAATCAGGACGCTGCTTTCATGCAGCATCATGATTGGCCCAGTGCAGTCTAGAAGCCTGTCCCAGAATCATGAACAGCAGGACGTAGCGAACTGCGGTGGCGGCGGCGATTATCAGGTACGTTTATTTCCTTTTTTTACATTTATTTTTGTTCCCCCGAGTCCCCACACCACCCCCACGTCACTCCTCCGGCCCGCCCCGCCACTTTGGCAGGGGACGGGCCGCAACTGAAACTTTCATACATGTGGCTCCATAGTAACACAGTGAAAACACTACAAATGGACACCACACCAGTTTAGAAAAATAACCAATCTTTATCTAAGTAAAACAAGACCAAAATGACAAACATCCAACATACATAAACCAAGATATCACTTTTAAATGGTGAAAACAGTTCAGTCCATATAAAACTATGGATGTGTCACTTTTAGCACAAAGTACCTGCGACGCGTCAAATTGAAGACAAAAACAGGTGCAGGGGAGGTGAGGCACCAGAAAGCAAAGCGATGTGTCGGTTCCTTACACGCAGGGAAGGTGATGCATCAATTCCTTGCCCCCAGGGAAGGTGATGTGTTAGCTCCATACTGCTTTACAGGAGAGGGAATGCATTGGTTCCTTACTGTGAGAGGAGGTAATGTGTTGGTTTCTTACAGTGCGGGGAGGTGATGCATCATTTCTCTGGACACAGCCTCGTTTCCCTAGTGAAGCCTAGCGTTGACGTAGAATTGGCGCACAAGTGCAATGCATGGAAAATCTGTATGCGCTGGGGTCGATGTGGCAGCAGCAAACAAGTGCTGCGTCTATTCTCCCTGCTGCGGGCAGATGATGCGTCAATTCCTTTAGCTGCACAGCAAGGCTTGCGTGGGAGTCAGATTGGGGGAGTTGGATGTCGGAGAAATGGTGATCTGGACTTGGGCTGCAGCTATTCTTCCAACCGCAAACAGGCGCTGCGTCGATCTTTTCTGTCGCACCGCAGCGATGCATTAGTTTTTCAACCACATGGCAAGCTTGTGGCGAGAAAAACAGTGTGGAAAGGGCAATGCGTGGATTTTCAGCTCTTGAAGCAGCAAAACCACCCCCAATGGCCTAGAACTGAAATTAGCAACACGTGACAGGCCAGAACTCCCAGCAGAGGAGTTCAGGGGCTGCAGATGAAGCCTCTGATGGCCCTGAGACTTCTTAATAGGAGGCAAGTACACACAAGCCCTTGAAGAATCTTCTCAAGCAGGATACCAAAGCAAAAGCCCTGTCCTTAGTCTCTCCAAGACAGAAGCAGCAACTGCAGGCCATGCCAGCAAATCAAACACAGCAACGGGGCAGTACTCCTCCTGACAGCACTCTAGGCTCTTCCTCTTGGCAGAGTTTCCTCTTGAACCAGAAGTGTTCTAAAATCTGTGGTTTTAGGTCCAGTACTTATACCCCTTTTGGCCTTTGATGTAGGCATAGTTCAAAGGATAGTCTTTGTAGTGCACAGATCCTGCCTACTGTTGCCAATTGAAAATTATACTTGTAAAATGTTGCAAGGCAGCTATAATGATAGCCTAAGGGAGAGCTATTCCTTGAAATAGTGAAAAATGAAATTGGCAGTATTTTACTATCAGGACATGTAAAACCCACAAGTAAATGTCCTACCTTTCACATACACTGCACCCTGCCCATGGGGGTACCTTGGGCCTACCTTAGGGGTGCCTTACATGTAGTAAAAGAGAAGGTTAGGGCCTGGCAAGTTGGTGCACTTGCCAGGTCGCCATGGCCATTTACAACTGAACTCATAGACACTGTAGTGGCAGGTCTGAGACATGTTTGCAGGGCTATTCATGTGGGTGGCACAATCAGTGCTGCCGGGCCACTAGGAGCATTTGATTTACAAGCCCTGGGCACAAACAGTTCACTTTACTAAGGACTTACCAGTAAATCAAATATGCCAATCATGGATAACCAATCACAATCACATTTTGCACAGGGAGTGCTTGCACTTTTGTATTGAAAGCATTACATGATGGCTGACCATCAGACGAAAGTCAATGCTGCCTTTAGAGAATACGATAGAACAATGAGGTGCCGTCAGAATTGCTCCTCATCTGTGTTCAGGGGGTCCTTCTCACAAAAGTTGAGCTAACTGCTTGTGCTCACTCTGATTAACAGATAATGTTTTACTGTAAAAGAAGGTGTCATTGCACCATCAAACCATCCCACATACTGGCACCCAATAGGTGTGTATGCCAGCATGCAGCCTCAGGCCTCTTCATATGTGTTGCTGAACTGTGCATTGGTTTGACCACTCAGACACTCACTCACAGACCCACTCACAAACTAACTGAGACACTCATGCAACCACTCACAGACCAAGTCAGAGATTCATGCACCCACTCACAGACCCACTGAGCCACTCATGCACCCATTCACAAAGCTACTCAGAAACTCATCCACCCACTCACAGACCTACTCAGGCACTCATGTGCCCACTCACAGACCCACTTAGACACTCACGCATGCACTCATAGACCCACTCAGAGATTCACACACCCACTCACAGACCCACTTAGACTGACACACCCTCTCACAGGCCCACTCAGAAGCTCACACACTCACTCACAGACCAACTCAGAGACTCATGCATTCATTCACAGGCCCACTGAGAGACCCATGCACTCACTCATAGACTCACTCAGAGACTCATGCACTCATTCACAAACCCACTCAGAGACTCATGCACTCACAGACCTACTCAGAGACACACGTACTCACTGACAGATCCACTCACAGACTCACACACCCACTCACTGACTCACTCAGAGACACATGCACCCACTTACAGACCCACTCAAACACTTATGCACTCACTCACAGACTGACTCACTCTCTTATCAAGGAACTCGTAAACCCACTCAGACATACTGGCACCAACTCACAGATCCACTCACACACTCACGTACCCACTCACACACCCAGTGAGACACTTATGCAGCCAGATCCACTCAGACACTCACACACCCACTGACAGACCCACTCAGACACTCTCACACCCACTCACAGACCTACTAAGACACTGATACACTCACTCACACATTCACTGTCAAAGGTTAGTGGTTACAGTTAGGAAATTAAATTTAAAAAAACACATAAATTCACTTAAAAAAACCAAAGGTTACAGGGATGTTTTATTTAGAAAATAACATAAAAAACATTGAAATTCACTGAAAACCCCAAAGGTTACAGGGATGTTATAGTTAGGCTCAGATTTCATATGCACAAATCCATAGAAATCCAGCAGTTATAGTTACCTGAGCTAACTATAACTTATGCCGCTGCAATGCACTGCTTATGAACTCACATATTACATCGCTCATGACATGGTCAGTGACATCACTGATGACATCACTGATGACATCTCAAATGACATCACTCATGACATCACTGATGACCTCATCCAGTGAGTATATTTTGTGCATATTCCTGAGACTTAAAGATATATACTAACCTACTGCATAAATTAAATTGCTATTCTTTCTGCACTACTATTCAGTGATACTATTTCTAACAAATGTCTAACAAATGTCATCTGAGTGGCATTGTGACTGTCTGTGTCAGTGTGTGAGTCGGTGTCTGAGTGGTTGTATGGGTGTGTGAGTGAATGTGTGAGTGGCTGTATGGATCAGTCACTGGGTGAGTGAGTGGCTGTATAGGTCTGTCACTGGGCATGTGAGTGGGTGTGTGGGTCTGTGAATGGGTTTATAAGTGGATGGAGCCAATAATGGTCCTTGAGACCCCATTCCTCCAGGGCCAGCTTCAGCTAGGTCCCGGGGAGCCCACCCCAAGACAAAGAAGTTTCCCTAACCCCACTGCCGCAGGCAGGGAAACCTGTGTTTGCTCTTGCTTGACGGGAGCAATTTAAAAGCTCCAGCCTAGCGAGAGCCAACATGAAGTCTGCTCCCATCTAGCGGGAGCTTTAAAAATGCTCTCACCAACTGGGAGTGGACTTCATATCTGTTTATTTGCCTGCAGTGATGTGGGCAGGGAAACAAATCTGAATATTGCTCCCACCCACAGGGAGGAGCATTTTGAGCTGCTGCCTGCAGGCAGGAGCAATGCTGGTTCCCGATGGATGCAAGGAGCTAGCTGGGGTCTGAGTGCCTTGGGGCTCCCCCAGCGGCCCCCAATGAGGAGATGTGGGTGCCCTGGGTGGGCACCAGATCACCAACCTTTTGTTGGTCAGTGACTGGGGGATGGGATCCTTGGGGCAGAAATCAGCCTGGGGAGGGAGGCCACACAACCCCCTTCCCCTTTTCTACTAATTGACGGGGCCCCAGGACATGAGGTTCCCAGGGCTAAATTGGCCCGATTTGGGCTGTGTGACCCCCTCCTCCCCTAGTAATTGGCCAGACCCCGGGGAATGGGATCTCCAGGGCTAAATTAAACCAGGGAGGGGGGCTCCATGTCCCCCTCCCCCATAATTATAGTGGTGGGCACCAGGGCTAAAATTGGCCTGGGGAGGGTGGCCACGTATCCTCTTCCCTAAAAACAATATACCAGGCCCTAGGGGTTTGAGTCCCTGTGGCCAAAATAAGCCCAGGCATGGGTAACCATGCTCCCCTCCCCTCAAAAAATATGGGAGGCCCCAGTAGATGGGTGCCCCAGGGCAAAAATCTCCCAGTCAGGGTGGCTGCATGCCCCCCTCCTGGGTTGGCTGCTTTTGGGGCGTTGGCTGCATGCAGGGGGGTTGACTCCAGGCCCTGGCCTCTCCCTGCTGCCAATCTATCTCTACGCACGGCCAAAGGCCATGAGTGGCAGGGGTTGACTGCATGCAGGGGTTGGATTAACAAGCAAGAATTAAATATTACTTTTAAGTGAAAAAATCTAAGAAATTCCCTGAAAAAACCAAATGTTACAGGGACGTTATAGTTAGGAAATACAATTAAAAAAACCTTAGAAATTCAATTAAAAAAACAAATGTTACATGGACATTATAGTTAGGTTCAGATTTTACACAAACAAACCATAGAAATTCAGCAGCTAAAGTTATCTCAAGTAACTATAACCCACCCCCTCACTAATTATCCCACATATTACATCAGTCATGATATCAATGATAATATCACTACAACATTTGCTGTAGAATTGTTGATGAGAAAAGTGTGCATTGCAGGGGTGCAAGTTATGATTACCTTAGGGCACGAGGTATGGTTGCTAGTATAGTATATATATATATAAAAAAAATTATATATATATATATATACATATACATATATATAATGGCCGACATTAAACTACTATTTTAAAGCACGCAATCGTGGGTCCGTGTCTGCTTTGCTGAAGAGATACCTGAGGGAGGCGAGAAGCAGCTTTCTGGATATATATATTTATATATATATATATATATATATATATATATATATATATATATATATATATATTCACTGAAAAAACCATAGGTTTCAGACACGTTATAGTTACAAATTAGCATTTAAAAAACCTTTGAAATTCACTGAAAAAACCATAGGTTTTAGGGACAGTTATAGTTACTTGGACATTGCACTCGTACAAAACCCGTGAAATTCCCCTGTTATAGTTAGTTCAGCTAACTATAACTCGCGCCCACAATGCACTGCTGATGACGTCACATATTACATCACTCATGACATGGTCAGTGACATCACTGATGACATCACTGATGACATCTCAAATGACATCACTGATGACATCATCCAGTGACTGTGTGTTTCTCTAAAGTTTAAATATGTTTAATATATATAGGGAAAGGCGTATTGAAGAATGAGTGGGTGTATAAGTGTCTGAATGGATGATTTAGTACGTGCGTGACTGACTCTACAAGTGAGTGATTAAACGTATCTTACTGAATGCATGGGTTAGTGACTAAACTGTGTGAATGTCTGTATCCGTCTGTTGGTGTGTAAGTGGATGCATGGATTTGCGAATAGCTACATGAGTGTCTATATGGGTTATTGATTGGTTCTATGAGTATCTGTATGGGTGCCTGAGTGTTTGTGTGGATGGGGTGTGTGCGACTGTGCATAGATGTGTGAGTGGGTGATTCACTGGGTGGATGGTTTCAAGAGTGCATCTGTGATAGACTGTATGGGTGGGTAAGTGTGTGTAAGAGTGTGTTAGTGAGTGAATGTATGTCCCAGTGGTACATGTGTGAGTAACTAAATATGTGAAAGGCAGTATATATGTGTATTGGAGTATATAAATAGCTATAAGCGAGAGTGAGTGATTGTGATAGTGGCTGTATGGATGAGTGTGTGCTTGTATCAGTGATTGTATAAGAGCGTAACAATGTGCTAGTATTTGTATGATTAAGTGAGCTGGTGTGTGTATAACTGTATAGGTGAGTAAATGGCAGTGTGTTTAATTATTTGCATGACTGACTAGGTGTGTGAGTACCTCTATGGATGAGTGGCGGTGTTTGAGTGTCTATATAGGAGTAAGAGTGCATATGATAGTCCTGTACTGAGTGACCATAAGTATGAGTGACTGTACGGGTGAGTGAGTGGATGTGTGTGTGTAGACCTAAGAATCAGTGAGTGGGTATGTAGTTATTGGTGTTGGAGTGTCTATGGTTTTGCGAATGGCACTCTGTAATTTAGATTGGGTGTATCAAAGGTTATATTAGGGTGTGAGGAGCTGCATCAGATTATCACGTGGATGATGTCATCAGTGATGTCATTTGAGATGTCATCAGTGATGTCATCAGTGATGTCACTGACCATGTCATGAGTGATGTAATATGTGACGTCATCAGCAGTGCATTGCGGGGCGCGAGTTATAGTTAGCTGAACTAACTATAACGGGGGAATTTCACGGGTTTTGTACGAGTGCAATGTCCAAGTAACTATAACTGTCCCTAAAACCTATGGTTTTTCAGTGAATTTCAAAGGTTTTTAAATGCTAATTTGTAACTATAACGTGTCTGAAACCTATGGTTTTTTCAGTGAATTTCAAAGGTTTTTTAAATGCTAATTTGTAACTATAACGTGTCTGAAACCTATGGTTTTTCAGTGAATTTCAAAGGTTTTTAAATGCTAATTTCTAACTATAACGTGCCTGAAACCTACGGTTTTTTAGTGAATTTCAAAGGTTTTGTAAATGACAATTTTTAAATGTATTAATTGTTATATTAATTTTTTTCATACTGATTTACTACATTTTTAGAAACAATTTTTTTTTACATATTTTATTTTTCAAATTACATTGTAATTACATTATACATTACATTACAAAAATACTTTCTCTTAATGAATTACTTTAGTTTAAATACTTTGCAGATAGGCAATAGACTTTTAAGTACAGTAGTTACAGTTGTTGCAATGGGCAACACATTTTCAAACACAATGCAACATTCAGCTCAATGTGAATTTCTAGTTAAATGCAATTAGTTACTTTATGGATTACTTTTCTAACCACAGGACTGGATCCTAGATTCAGTCCTGGTACATCTCCTGTAAACATTTGAGTAAAAGCGTTTTGGTTACAGTCGTGATTTTTAAGGAATATTATTGTATTTTAAAAGTTGACACTTAGAAACTTTTTCTCATAGAATCACCAATGTTATCCTATGGAAGGAAATTCACTTAGCAGGTAAAAACTGTTATCGTTACTTTTTCTTACTCAGTGTTGGATCCTGGATCCAGCACTGGTGCATCTCCTGTAAACAGTTGAAAGAATGCGTTTAAGTCATACAGGCGATTTTTAAGGAATATTTGTAGTTTGTGAAAATCAACACTTTGAAACTTTTTGCTGAAAACCAGTCAATGTTAGCCTATGAAGGAAATTCAAGTTACCGGTAAGTACGGTTAAAATTTCTTTTGAGGATCAGTACTGGGCTGAAACATGCAGCACTGAGGTCTCTCCTGATAACAGGTGAGTAAATCGGAATTCGTATTTCGGCTGATTTTAGAGGAATATTTTAAAGTTCCAAAACTCCACACTTAGAAGAATTTCCAAGTGAAACCAGTCCATGTTAGCCTATGGAAGGAAATTCAAGTTACTGGTAAGTACGGTTAAAATTACTTTTCAGGACCAGTACTGGGCTGAAAGATGCAGCACTGAGGTCTCTCCTGATAACAGGTGAGTAAATCAGAATTCGGATTTCGGCTGATTTTAGAGGAATATTTTAAAGTTCCAAAACTCCACACTTAGAAGAATTTCCAAGTGAAACCAGTCAATGTTAGCCTATGAAGGAAATTCAAGTTACCGGTAAGTACGGTTAAAATTACTTTTCAGGATCAGTACTGGGCTTAAAGATGCAGCACTGAGGTCTCTCCTGATAACAGGTGAGTAAATCGGAATTCGTATTTCGGCTGATTTTAGAGGAATATTTTAAAGTTCCAAAACTCCACACTTAGAAGAATTTCCAAGTGAAACCAGTCAATGTTAGCCTATGAAGGAAATTCAAGTTACCGGTAAGTACGGTTAAAATTACTTTTGAGGATCAGTACTGGGCTGAAAGATGCAGCACTGAGGTCTCTCCTGATAACAGGTGAGTAAATCGGAATTCGTATTTCGGCTGATTTTAGCGGAATATTTTAAAGTTCCAAAACTCCACACAGAAGAATTTCCAAGTGAAACCAGTCAATGTTAGCCTATGAAGGAAATTCAAGTTACCGGTAAGTACGGTTAAAATTACTTTTCAGGACCAGTACTGGGCTGAAAGATGCAGCACTGAGGTCTCTCCTGATAACAGGTGAGTAAATCGGAATTCGTATTTCGGCTGATTTTAGAGGAATATTTTAAAGTTCCAAAACTCCACACTTAGAAGAATTTCCAAGTGAAACCAGTCAATGTTAGCCTATGGAAGGAAATTCAAGTTACTGGTAAGTACGGTTAAAATTACTTTTCAGGACCAGTACTGGGCTGAAAGATACAGCACTGAGGTCTCTCCTTATAACAGGTGAGTAAATCGGAATTCCTATTTCGGCTGATTTTAGAGGAATATTTGCACAATGGTGAAGGGAGGGGCGGGGCCTGAGGTGACATCTTTGCAAACGCGCCCCGTGGCGCGTTTTAAGTTGGGGGATTAAGTCCCCTTGAATCCTGAGGGTCCCTAGGGGCCAACTAGACCACCAGGAACCTCCAATATGCGCCAGGGGCTGCGTTGCAGAGACGTGTAGAGAGGCCACACCCCTTTTACACCTCTCTGCAACGCAGCTCTGTGCGCATTCTGGATGTACCTGTTGGGCTAGTTGGCCCCAAGACCCTCAGGATTGAAGGGATTTAATTCCCCATCTTAAAACGCGCCACGGGACTGTTTCACACATGTCACCTGAAGCCCCGCCCCTCCCTTCACCACTGTGCTAAGCAGCGCCCGATGGCGCGTTTTAAGTTGAGGGATTAAGTCCCCTTGAATCCTGAGGGTCCCCGGAGTCCAACTAGCCCACCATATACCTCCAAAGCGCCACAGAGCTGCGTTGCAGAGAGGTGTAAAGGGGTGTGGCCTCTCTACACGTCTCTGCAAGGCAGCCCCTGGCGCATACTGGAGGTTCCTGGTGGGCTAGTTGGCCCCAAGGACCCCCAGTATTCAAGGTGAATTTGTTCCCCCTCTGCAAACGCGCCAGGGCGCGTTTGCAGAGTGGTGAAGTAAGGGCGGGGTCTGCGGGCCCGATCGTTTTTTTGTTGTTGTTTTTTGTCCCCTGAAGGGGAGCTGTGTAGCCCCCTTCCTTTTTTTCAGTTTTTGGGCCCTGGGGACCCCATCCCCCAGGGCCTTACCCCTTTTTAATTACCAAAAAAAAAAAAACGGGAAGGGGCCGCGTGGCCCCCCTTCCCTTGGCCTGTATTGGCCCCGGGGACCCCATCCCCCGGGGCATGGCCTCTTTATTTATTATTTTGAGGGGGGCAGCGTGGCCCCCCTCCTCTGGCCATTTTAAGGCCCGGGGACCCCATCCCCCGGGGCTGGCCTTTCTATTTTTAATTTTTTTTTTTTCTTTTTTTGGGGAGGGGGCCGCGTGGCCCCCTCCCGAGCCCTACTTGCCCGGGGACCCCATCCCCCGGGGCTGGCCCTCTCCGTTGGGGACTGTGGGGGGGTCCCCAATCCCCCCACAGTCCCGCCGGCTCCCTGCGTCCCTTGGGAGCCGGCATTGCTGTTCCACATGGGGAGCAGCTGACATGCTGCTCCCCATGTGGAAAAGCAATGTGCTTTGGATATTGGAAGAGAGAGCAGGTTTCCCTGCTCTCTCTTCCAATATCCAAAGCAGTTTGCTATGGCAGGACGGGAGCCGCGAGGCTCCGTCCTGCCATAGCAAACTACAGTGTCCCGGGGGTAGGCACCCGGGACACTGCAGGAGCCGACCCTGGGGGTGGTGGTCCCCAGGGCCATCAAGGGCTCCAGGAGGGGGCGCGTGGCCCCCTCCAATTCAGTTCAAAGCCCGGGGAGGTGGTGGTCCCCGGGGCTCTGGAGGTCGTAACGGACCCCCATATTTAAATGTTTAGTGCCCCGGGGAGGTGGCGGTCCCCGGGGCGTGTGGGGGGCTGGAGCCCCCCCCACAGGTTGTCATTAATTTTAAAAAAGCCCCGGGGAGGTGGTGGTCCCCGGGGCTGCGGGAGGGCTCAGAGCCCTCCCGCACCATTTTCAAAAAGCCCAGGGGGTGGCGGTCCCCGGGGCTTGGGGGCCCTTGAGGCCCCCACACGTTAAATTATCCCCCACCATGCCCCCGGGACTTGGGCCACCCGAGGGCCAATTAACTATCGAGCGCGGGAGACCGCGCTTCATTTTTTCGGCAGGATTCGTGCACCCTGAGCGCATCCTGCCGATTTTTAAAAAAATTTTTTTTTGCCCAGGGGTCCTTGTGGGACTTCCTGAGCAAACCTAGGGGTCAGGGTGTTTCTATCCTGCCCCCTTTGTGCGCTTTGCGCACTTGTTTCTGTCCCTCGGTTCTACCGAGGGACAAAATAGCTGCCAACATTTCCTGAATCGGAATGTTGACAGCCAGCCAATTAAAATGCAGCTCGTGATCGGGACGGTGCGCGCAGGGTGCGCTGAGGGTGCGCGAATCCTCCGTGCCCATAGATATCACTAACTTTTACTTTTCATTTTCTCATCAACTACTGAACGGATTTACACCATTTAACAAAAGGGTTCTTTCTGAACCAAGAACTACCTCTTTGCCAAATTTGGTGTAATTCCGTTCAGCAGTCGAGGCTGTAGCCGTGTCTAAAGTTTCCTATGGAAAAATGCATGGGGAAAACGCGTTTTGGGACCCCCTTTTTCTCGGCCCCCACTTGACGTATCACCCCGAGACTTTCAGGGTAGGAGCGGACCGGAGCGCCCCACGAAGTTTGAAAATTTCGCGAAGATACGTCAACCGGCAAGAGAGTTATTTCAAATAGAATGTCGCGGATTTCCTATGGATAATAGGTTGTAACTATAACTATCTACTGGCGACCGCCAGTAGATAATATATAGTTATAGTTAGAACCTAGTTTCCATAGGAAAAGTGTTTTGATTTGCCAATAACTTTGGCGCCGTTTGACGAATCTTCACGAAATTCTCAAAACTAATTGTTCACTCAGGTCAGCTCCTGCCTTGAAAGTTTGGGGGTGATTCATCAAGGGGGCCGAGAAAAAGGGGTCTCAAATCGTGTTTTCTCCATGTTAATTTCCATAGGAAACTTTAGACACGGCTACAGCCTAGACTGCTGAATGGAATTACACCAAATTTGGCAGAGAGATAGCTATTGGTCCAGAAAGCACGCTTTTCTTTAAATGGTGTAAATCTGTTCAGCAGTTTTTGAGATATTTAAAGATTTACAGATATCGATATTTGAAAATTGTGAGATCTGATTGGCTGAGCCCTCCCGAGCACGAACTTGCCTCTGATTGGCTGCCAACACTTAAAACCAGGAAGTGTTTGTAGCCATCTTGTGACTCGGTGTGGAGGAAGAAGGAAAAAGGTGAGAGATGCATTCAAAACAAGAAAAGGGGGCAGGGTGGGGCGGAGTCGCGCCGTTGCGCGAATCCGTCTAAAAAATAAAAAAAACGAAGCGCAGGCTCCCGCGTTTTGTTTTTCAAAGCCCCTGGGTGGGCCACGTCCCGGGGCAATTTCATTTATGTAGCGGGGGACCCCCACAGCCCCGGGGACCGCCTCCTCCCTGGCCTGGATAATTTATTTGTGGGGGCACACGGCCCCCCCGCAGCCCCGGGGACCAACACCTCCCTGGGGCTTTATTTAAATAAGGGTGGGGGGCCTCGTGGGCCCCCCAAGCCCCGGGGATTGCCACCTCCCCGGGGCTGTAATAAATAATTAGTGTGGGGGGGCTCGAGCCCCCCCACACTGCCCCAGGGACCACCACCTCCCCGGGGCACTCTATATTTAAATACGGGGTCCGTTATGGACCCCCGGGCCCCGGGGACCACCACCTCCCCAGGGCTTTACAAATGTTGGGAGGGGGGCCGCCCTCCTGGAGCCCTTGATGGCCCTGGGGACCGCCACCCCCCAGGGCCGGCTCCTGCAATGTCCCGGAGTGCCCACCCCCGGGACATTGCCGTTTGCAATGACAGGGTGGGAGCAGCGTGGCTCCCGCCCTGTCATTGCAAACTCTGCTTTGCTTCGTTGAAGCGAGAGCAGGAAACCTGCTCTCGCTTCAACGAAGCAAAGCAGGATTGCTTTTGAGCAAGGGGAGCTGCATGTCAGCAGCTCCCCTTGCTCAAAAGCAATGCCGACTCCCGCAGGAGGCGGGGAGCCGGTGGGACCGTGGGGGCATTGGGGCTCCCCCCAGGGTCCCCAACGGTAAGGGCCAGCCCCAGGGGATGGGGTCCCCTGGGCCAGAAGAGGCCCAGGAGGGGGGCCACGCGGCCCTCCTCCCATATGAATAAATTTTAAAAAGGAGGCCATGCCCCGGGGGATGGGGTCCCCGGGGCCGAAATTGGCCCAGGGAAGAGGGCCACGCGGCCCCCCTTCTCCATAGATAAAATTTAAAAAAGGAGGCCATGCCCCAGGGGATGGGGTCCCCGGGGCCGAAATTGGCCTCGGGAGGGGGGCCGCGCGGCCCCCTTCCCGTTTTTTAAAAAAAGGGTTCAGGGCCTGGGGGATGGGGTCCCCAGGGCCCCAAATAAACTAAAAGAAGGGGGGCCACACAGCCCCCCTTCTAAAAAAAATTAAAAACAAAAAGCCGACATCTCCCTGGAGGCCCCGCCCCCTCCCTGCACCTGCGTATGAGTGACTGTATGGGTTAGTGGGTGGATGTGTGTGTAGACGTATGAATCACTGAGCGGGTATGTACTAACTGCTATTGGTGTGCCTATGGTTTCGATATTGGTAGTCTCTATTTTAGAGTGGGTGTATGAAAGGTTTTATTAGGCTGTGAGGAGGTGCATCAGATGATCACGTGGATGATGTCATCAGTGATGTCATTTTTATTCAGGGACATAGGGGAACGCTGAGTGGTAGGGAATTTGTAGATTCCCCAAATTTTAGATGTTTCCCTGCTAGAAATGTTGAGGCAAATGTGAGTGCTTTTTAACCAAAGTTTGAAGTTTGCAAAGGCCTCTGGGTAAGAAAACCTGGTGAGAGCCACACAAGTCATTACACCCTGGGTTCCCCCGTGTCTAGTTTTCAGAAATGTATGGGTTTAGTAGATTTTCCAGGGTGGCAGCTGAGCTAGGACATGAGCATTTTGAAAAAAGGCATGGATTCTGCTGGGTGAAGTATGATGTCTCCAGGTTGAGTTGAGGTGGCTTTTGTGTAGCAGGAGCTATGCCAAGCAACACAAATGCGGACCGTTTTTATCGAGAGACATGGGACACAGAATAGTAGAACAGTTGTTATTACCAATTGGATTTCTCGGCATTAGTGGCTTTCAAATGTAACCCAGTGTGCAAAAAAGAAAACATTTTTCAAAAATGCACTCTAAATTGCTTGATAGTCTGGGTAAATGCAAATTCATAGCTGTACAAATAACAACTCAGTATATTGTGTACATTTTAGAAATACATAGGTTTCCTTCATACCCATTTTTCCGTCTTTTTACTTTACCATATAAATTACTGTATAGTAGGTGGACAATGAGAAATTATTGTAAGGTGCAGCTCAGGTGTGTGCTCTGGCTACCTAGGGTTCTTGTATACCTTACAATCCCCGCATATCTCAGTGACCAGAAGCTAGTAGATGTAATGGTATATTGCGCTTGTAAATTGCCCATGATGACAAGAAGTTACAGATGAAAATGTAGTCACAAATGGCTGTTATTCCTACTAATTCTCATTATTTTTTATTTCAACAGTTGGTGTCTGGCAGCAGGCAATCCCACATGCACTGCTGTTAGGCCCTCGCTCCACCACTCTCAGCAGCACTGGTTTCGGCTTCCAGGGCGCGGACAACCAAGACAGCGTGACGCCGCCGCATGGATCAGAAAGGGCATAGTGGACACAGCAGGACCTGCCGAGATGGCCGAGAACGTGGTCGCGGCTGAAATGAGCCCGCAGTGTAAAGTATGGCACAGTGGGATACAGCGGCCACCGAGACTCGGACGCTTACTGCACCAGGGGCACAGGGGAACACCATTGAGAAACACGGCTGGAGCACGGCTGCACTGTAAAGCTCAGCAAAGTTCAGCAAGGCACAGGAGCCACGGTCTACTACCATCAAGGGACTTAATCCACTGTGGACATTCTTGAAGAGGTTGGAAGAGGTTTTGCCTCGGTCCCGCCTCCATTGTTTAGTTACAGCATGGCTTCCCAGTCTGGCGACTACAATTGAATAGCTGCAAAGGTATTGTGGTGCAATTTTTGATTGACAATTTTTTCTCTTTGTCTTTATCTGTCCATTAATGAGGAAAAAATATTAAGGACGGCGAAGGCGGAGAAACCACCAGGTTTCAAGCCAGGGGTTGATACCTAGGGGAGCTAACATTAGAAGGATGTCCTGGTTGTGGGTCGCTGGCAGGGTTTCCTCTCCCCCGATTCCACTCTGGGACTGAAAATAGGCAAAATCAGCAGCCTAACACAATGGGGAAGCATCTGAAAATCTCAAACATGATAGCCAATGTGAACACGGAAGTGGCTCTCAAAGTCGAAATATGAACAGCCCAAATGAAGATAGCGTCAGCTGAAGCAAGAGCAGAGTGCAGTTTAAAATCACGCCAAGGGGCAGCAATAGTTTCAAGCCCTTTAAGCTCAGAGGAAGACATTTTGGAGCATGGAACTGAGGCTGGAAGTGGAGGGTTGATTATGGAGGGCACCCCGCAGGTGTGGTAAACAGGGGAAGGAGGGCCTGAGGAAGAGACACCAAATATACCTAAAGACTGCAGCTGGGCATTAGAGGATAAAGAGAAGGGACCCAATGAAAAGGTCAACAAAGAAGAAAAAAGCCCTCTGTTGGTGGATGTAAATGAAGGCTGCATTAGCTTGACCTAAAATAAGTCAAAAGAATGCTCACTCTTCACAAAAACAACATTAACGGCGTCTCATGGGTCTTCCCCTGATGTTGAATCTGAGCTTCCTTTAAATGCACTGTCTTCCGCTCAGTGTCCAAAACAGATGGTCCAGTTGAAAGACTATGGTACTCACCAATCTCATGCGTTACAGAATAAAACTATGATGGCCCCACAGCCTCACTCCCCCATATTAGTAGAAACATCAGATATGGACCAGTGAGACCAGGCGAATGTGGAACCAGATGGGTTCTCAGAGAAGCAGTTTTCAGAGTTGCTGAAAGGAGAGGAGGCTGTTGTGCAATGGGATGTAAAGATAATGCTGGACCTCAATTTGGATGAGATAAGAGAATTAAAAGCAACACAAGCGAGCGAGATAGCAACCCTGCATCAACGTTTAGCTAAATTCGAAGAAGCAGTGGGTAGCTTTCCCGTCAGAATGCAGGAGGCTGAGTCCAGGATCTTGCAGCTGGAGGATCAGATGAACTTTATGCAGCAACAAGTCAACCTAGCAAGGAAGGGGAAAACTTAATTAGAAAGCAAGATTGATGCGTTGGAAAACCACTCACGGCGCTCCAGCCTACTCTTGGTTGGAGTTCCGGAAGGATGCGAAGGGTCCAAGTTCTTCAGTGGGTTGAGACAGTCATCATTAAATGTCTTTCCTGATTATCCAGAGGACCTCACAATCACGTGAGCACATAGGGTTCAGCTCAGCCATATCCTAATTCAAAACTGCCACTGTCAATTTTGCCAAACTTTGCAGAATTTCGTATACAAGAATGACTAAATATAAGGGAATAAGAGAGCTGGCAGTGGGGAGCGATGAATATAACTAGTGTGTCAGCAAGGGGGCTGGGAGGGATGGGTAGGTCACCCGGGGTGCATCACCATGGCACCCAGTAAGGGTGTTCGCCAGGAGAGGGGTAACTAAAAAACAGCTAAAGCCATGCACTAAGAAAGTAATAGATATAATGAAACAGGAGTATCAACTGGAAGACCCATGGTGGAGAACTCATCCAGAGTTCTCGCAATATATTTGCTTCTCTCAGAGATTCAAATCAGCTTCCCAAATAGATTTCTTTTTAAACTCACGCTCTCTTAACTGTGCTGGTTCTGAAATTTGGGCAAAATCTTTTTCCGATCATTCACTGGTTAGTATTGAGTAGGAGGTAGAAACGAGGAAGAGGTAAAGGTCCAGGTGGCAAATAGATTGCTGCCTTCTTTCTAATCAGGAATGGACTGCAAGTATGAAAAAGTTTATAGAGGAATTTTTTCAGATAAACAAGGGCACGGCATCATCTTTTTCAGTTTGGGAGCTTTAAGGCTACAATCCGGGGACAGATGGTCACCTTCATGGCCTCACAAACTAAATGTCGGGCAAAGCTCATAGCCGAACTCCAATCTGCAGTAGATAACGCCTTACGGAAAAAGACTAGCTGGCTGGGGACACAAATATCAGCAAATATCCAGTTGACTAAAGTAAAGCATGAGCTAAGGGAATTTTTTTATTTTGGAGGAAATACACAGCTCACTGCTGTATTAGCAGCAGGTGTATGAGGAAAGCCAGATGGTGGGGAAGTTCCTGGCATGGTCAACCAGGGTCAAGCAGGAGGCTGCAATAATTTGAGATTTGGAGGAACCAGGGACAGGGGCTGTAGTATCTGAAAAGGATAAGATATCCCAAAACGTTTTGCAGCATTATATCAACTTATATGCAACTAAGTATGCAGCCTCAAGTGAAACTATTGATAATTATTTCCAGTCTATAAAATTACCACAACTGACAATTACACAATTGGAAGGTTTAGAAATGGACATTACAGCGTCAGAAATCCAATTGGCCCTGGCCGCAATGCCCTGCGGAAAAGCCTGTGGCAATGATGGCCTTCCTATAGAATTTCATAAAACTTTTCCAAAGAATTGCTTCCTTTTTTACTGAGCTTTTTAATTCTATAAAAAAGGGGGGGAGATTTCATAAACTTCTAAATAATCCACAATTGTTAGCTTTGTTAAGAAGGGGAAGAACCCAAGAGCTGTAAATTCATACAGGCCGATCAGTTTATTAAATGGAGATTGTTAGACCTGCCTTTTCCAGCGGGTTTATCCCCAGACTTTTTGCATTTTGGCCTCCTGTTTTGGACCCTGTTTCTGTTGGTTTTATAGCTCTGGGCACTTTACCACTGCTGATCAGTGCTAAAGTGCATATGCTCTCCCTGTAAATTGTGTTTATGGATTGGTGATTCCATGATTGGCATATTTGATTTACTGGTAAGTCCCTAGTACAGTGCACTGTGTGTGCCCAGGGCCTGTAAATCAAATGCTGCTAGTGGGCCTGCAGCAGGGATTGTGCCACCCACATGAACAGCCTGTAGATGTAACTCAGACCTGCCACAGCAGTGTCTGTGTGCAGTTTGGTACTGCCATGTCGACCTGGCAAGTGCACCCACTTGCCAGGCCCTAATCTTCCCTTTTCTTACATGTCAGACACCCCTAAGGTAGGCCCAAGGTAGCCCCATGTGCAGCGTGCAGTGTCTGTGAAAGGTAGGACGTACTGAGGTGTGTGACATGTCCTGATAGTGAAATACAGTGTATTTTGTTTTTCACTATTGAAAGGCTATCTGTCCCATAGGATAGAATGGGAATTTATTTGTAACATCTTATAAATATAACTTCCCATTGGGACAGGATAGAAAGATGGAGTTTAGTATGCCTGAACTCAAAATATAAAAATGCATCTTTTAGTAAAGATAATTTTTATTCTGTGTGTTTGAAAATACCACTTTTAGAAAATGGGTATTTTCTTGTTTAGCCATCCTGTGTTCCTCTGCTGGTTTGTGGATTGACTGTCTGGCTTTTGAATGACAGTGGCTGGGGATGTGCATTCTCTCAGATGGCCACCGTGGGGGGGTTGATGTGTGTCCTTCCTTTCCTGGATGAGTCAGGGCTGGGCTGAATAGAACTAAGCTGCATTTAGAGTAAGGGGAGGAGATTTTCTTTCACACCTGAATGGGCCTGGTCTGCCTTGGACAATGCTGTCTCCAACTCCTGCCAGGCAGCTGCACCAGAGAGGACAGAACTGGTTTTGGCTGGGCAAAGAGCTTCTCTGCCACCAGAGAACAAAGGAAATTGTGCTATAAAAAGTGGGGCTCAGACCCCTGAACTTTAAATTACTATTGAACTAAGGAACCGGCCAGGAAGAAGTACCGGGAAAGCTGGATGAGGAGTACTGCCCCTGTGCTGTGTGCTGTTGGGGTTGGCCTTCAGTGGTTGCTTCTGTCTTGGGCAGGGAAAGGACTGGACTGTGCTTTCATCATCCTGCTGTTGAGTTTTCTCCAAGGGCTTGAAGTAGAGTTTGCCTCCTGTTGGAAGTCTCAGGGATAGAAAAGACTTCAAAGATTACTTCTGGGATTCAGGTGGAAGCTTTGCCATGGAGAAGAGGTGGAGAAACTGAGGAGAAGTACTGCCCCTTTGCTGTGTGCTGTCTGGGGTTGGCCTAGAGTGGCTGTTTCTGCCAAGGAAAGGACAAGGACTTTGCTGTGTGCTGTGTCCCCTGCTTGAGGAAGATCTCCAAGGGCGTGAAGTAGAGCTTGCCTCCTGTTTTTGAAGTCTCAGGAATACAAAGACTTCACCCCCAGCTCCCCTGAACTTCTTTGCTGGGAGTTCTGTCCTGCCAGGTGGTGCCCGTTGCTGTATTGGGCCTCTGGAGGCTATTCCTGCTATTGGGAGCTGGAAAATTAACGCGACTACGAGAAACGCAATGCATTCGCACCTGTTTCCAGCGCATCACCGAAGAAACCGACGCAGCGCCTACCCGCGGCTTGAGAAATCGCCGCACGCCGCATCGAGTGCACCGATCTATGGAGTCCAAGATCACCGCACGTATCCAACGCAGGCCCAGCTGTGCGGCTACAAGAACCAACGCATCGTGGGACCGTGGCTGGAGAAACTGATGCATCCCCAATCCTCACGCATCACATCTGGGCACCACGCCTGCAAGAACGCCGGGGCTGCAGTAAGAAACTGACACATCACCTCTCCGCACAGTAAGAAACTGACGCATCACTTCCCCTTCAGTAAGGAACCGATGCATCGCCGCCCCTGAGTGGCAGTAAGGCACCGACGCATCACCTCCCCTGAAGTAAGGAACCGACGCATCACCTTCCCTGTGCGTAAGGAACCGACGCATCACCTTCCCTGCAACAGTTGTTTGTGGGTGTGACGCATCCAAGGTACTTTGTGTGAAAAGTGTTGCATCTGCAATTTGCTTTGAACAGATCAGTTTCTACCTTTTGAAAGTCATATTTTTATTACTGTATTGTGGATTTTTGTCGTTTTGGTCTTGTTTGGTTTAGATAAAGATTACTTATTTTTCTAAACTAGTGTGGTGTCCATTTGTAGTGTTTTCACTGTATTACTGTATGTGTGCACAAATGCTTTACAAACTGCCTCCGAAATAAGCATGTCTGCTCGTGCCAAGCTACCAAGGGGGTGAGCAGGGGTTATTTTAGAAATGTATCCCCCTTAGCCTGACAGGGAAGAAGGGTCCCTATTTGGACAAAGGTGCAAACCATTGCCAACTAGAGAACCCCATTTCTAACAGCGATTATAAAAGTTTGGTGAAAATATGGGCAAATCGTATCATTCCCATAGCTCAGAAGATAATCCATATGAATCAGACTGGGTTTGTGGCTGGCTGGTTGATATCTTCTAGCACAGGCTTTTTAGTTCAAGCACTCGATTTCTTTAATGTGAATCAGACACCCGCTGTGATAATGATGGCAGACGCTTAGAAAGCATTCGACCCAATTAATTGGGATGCTCTCTTCCATGGCCTGGAGAGGTTCATTTTTCTACTACAGTTTACTAATATGATCCGCTGTATATATCAAGGTGCTGAAGCAAAGGTTTTTATAAATTTTAATTTAGCATGAATGGTTGAAATAAATAGGGGAACCCGTCAAAGATGTCCCCTGTCTCCTGTATTATTCACTTTCTTTATTGAACCCGTGGCAGTCAGCATCAGGACTAATATGGGTATATAGGCACTAATAGTGGGAATGTCTACGCTTAAACTATTTGTGGATGATATAATACTTTATCTCAGGCCAGAGGAACATAATATTAAAACAATATTGTCAGTATTCGAGCAGTTCCAATCAACTGGGGGATATAAAATCAACCATAACAAAACAGAATTGCTTTTATTTAACCCTCCTCTTAGTTCTCTTCCTTTCAATCTCCAGTGCCTGCCAATCGCAACCCAATTCTCTATTTAGGAATAAATGTAACCAATCGAAATACAGAACTTTACCAACTCAACTATGAAGTGATGATTAAAAGGATCAAAGACTTGCAGGATAGATGGACACTTCTTCCTCTTACGTTTATATGGCGCGTCGTACTGATAAAAATGTCCATTTCACCCTTGATTTTTCTTTTTACTACTGACCCCATAAAAATTAATATAGTGTATTTTAAGGAATTAGAAGCACTTTTTAGATGTTTTATTTGGAATAAAAAGACTTTGAGAGTTAAAATCCCAGTGCTACAGTTAGATACCAATCAGAAGGGATTGGCATTACCTCAGATGTGTGTATACTTTGAAGCCTCTCTTGCAGATATATTAGTACGGTTCATAGATGCTAAGGGATCTCAGGATAGTTTTTTTATTGAAAGGATGGTGCAGAAGGCCGAATCTCAGCTTCCAGTATTTACAAAGATGGCCAAACTTCCAAAAAAAGACAAGGTACAAAATGCTTCAGGAGTATTGTTGGAGACTTCAAGCATTCTATGCTTTAAATGCTCAATCTACAGAGTATGAATATTTACAGCTTAAGGAATGTAAAATGCTGGGTCTTCAAATACCAAATAGCCATGTAAGGTATTGGAATACAAATGGATTTAAAGAACTGGGAAATTTTTTTGGTTTGGGGAATTGCATAACTTGACAGGATTTACAAGCTAGGTGCAGTGTAAGCTTTTCTATTTTGGATACCAGAAGATTGTACACTTATTAAAAAATACTGTATCCAGCCAAATGTAGTTTCCTCCCAAATAATGACTGCGCTGTTCAGGACTAAAATGAGGGAGTCGGAAACTGGAATTGGTTATAACGGAGCAAAGGGGAGTGCCACTTGGTGAAAAGGTTTTTAGAGAAGATCAACCAGACAACACAGTGCACTTTTTCCGAGGCTGAATGGCAGAGAATATCGAAATTTGGAAATAAGGCTTTAGGAGATGCTAACTTCAGGCAAATGTCTTTTTTAGCATGTAGGATGGCATATTATACAACTAAAGCTCTCCATAAAATGTACCCAGAGTTGGAGGATTGTTGCTTTCGTTGTAAGCAGTTGAGGGGGGGTGATTGGCTACATACTTTTTTTACCTGTCCAATGGTTGTACGGTTCTGGGAAAAAGTATGTGAAGCGTTAAGTCGAGGATTCCATAGGCTGATCAAACCAGAGGCAGATGTGGCATTCTTTGGGTTTTTTAGACCAGGCACTAGAAAAAGGGGCTGATACATTTATTGTTAGTGCTTCTTTAGTTGCTCAATCCTTGATCTTTCAGAATTGGAATACAACTACAGTGCCAAAGTATCAAGAGTGGTATAACAAGATGAGCCGAACTAAGAAGTTTGAGGAGGCATACAGAAAAAGGTTGGTGCTACCAAAAGATTAAATTATTTTGGCAATTTATGTAGGGGATTGAAAAAGATGCAGAATAAGATCCTGTTAAATACCACTGGATATCCTAAATAGAAATAATAAAAAGTTTATATTTTTAGGCATGTTGGCACCTTGGTGAAAAAACAAAAATATCAATGTATGGAAGGTCCATTTTTAAACAAAATAGTTTCATGAAGAGATCAAAATGACCACTTGGTGAGATGCACTTTGAATAGTAATGGTTTGCTGCTAAATCCAGCACAGTTGCACTTTTTTTAAAAGTATTTGAAAGTATTTATTGTTGTAATAGTTTGTTCCTAAATTTAGCACAGTTGCACTTTATTGAAAGTATACCAAAATATTTATTGAATACTATGGTGGTATGGTCATATTTGTGTGTTTGTTTTAAGACACATTAGCACTTTTTTGGAACAACCAAGGATTTATTGAGATGATGAAATAACAATTGTTAATATTGTCTATAATGGTATGCTCTATGTATTGGTGAAAAACATATCAACGTATGGAAGGTTTCCTTTATTTGCACTTCTGCACTTTGCTGGAAAACTGATGATTCATTGTGATAATGAAATGATGATTACTGATGTTGTTTATTATTGATTACCTATCTATTGGAGAAAAACATATCAACATAGGGAAGGTTTACCTGTAAATAAGATGGTTTCGTGAAGAAATCGAGATCGAAACTTGACGAGTTGCACTTTGAATAGAAATAGTTTGCTGCTAAATCGAATGCAGATACACTTTATTGAAAGTATACCAAAGTATTTATTGACTATTATGGTTTTCTTCTTTATGGCACGTTAGCACTTTGTTGGAAAAATTAAGGAATTATTGTGATGACGATAATTAATATTGTGTATTACGGTAACGCTATGTATCTGCTGAGTAAAAAGATATTAAAAAAACTGTTAGTGACTTGTGGGATCTAAAAAATGACTCCTTGCTTATTCCCAAATGTTGTACACTTTTCAAAATAAAAATGTCTACATTTCTGAGATTGCCCATGGGTTTTCTATCTGTTTCCACCAAAAACTGCAAGTAGGTTGAAACCACAAAAATTTGGAACAATGGAGTACCTCTTAGGAAAATGAAAAAACTGTGTTAAACACATACTTTTTTGACACAACTGGATTGTTCCTGAAAACTGGCAAGATGGTAGTCCGAACACAGCCATCCTTTGTTGATGATATTTTTTAGAAGAAAACAAATATGCTTTGTTGCACAGCACTTTTTCCAATTTTTGCAACCCCCAACCCCCCAAAATGTAACTATATTTTGTCTATTTCTCAGTGCACTCCACCGGAATTCACAAAGCCTGGGTACCTTTAGAAACCCCAGGATGTTGGAAAAAACACACAAATTGGTGTGGATACCTTATGTGGAAAAATGTTATGATGGCTTAAAGAGCAAAAAAAAGGCCTAGCAGTCAAGGGGTTAATGCTTGGAAAAGCATTTGCTGTCTTTGCACAATGCAGTATTAAACGTTTATTATGTTAGATGGACTAAAACAGCACAATTCACAACCGAAATTCATTCAGATTGAATGTGAAGAGAATATATTTAAAAAGATCCAATGGGTTGCACATGGCGCTTAAATGAATTCCATGTGTTTAAACTGCAATGTTGAATTGTGGTCACTGTAAAAGAGACTACTGATCTTAAACTGGATGCATAGCAATATTCATATAATATAAATAAAATACATTCCAAATGTACATTTGTTTCAATGGAGATTACAATCTTGTTTTCCTTTTTATTTAAAAAAAAATGAATCCTATTTCAGTGTGAAACGTGCAGCTGCAAAGTTTACTGTTTCATAATGATTTCTGCACGGGTTTGAATTGAAATTAAAACTAGCCACAGCTTACTATAGGTATACAAATGTGAATGCTAGTTAGCTCATATGTTTAAGGCACTGGCAGTGGCTTTTTGTATTATAAAATTCTAGAAAAAATGTTGTTTCATTTTATTTTTTAGTAGGTAACATTATTGCAAATATGGTTAATATTCAATTTGTAGTGGACATTATTCTTTGCTTTCAAATATATATTTCGTGATTTTCTTGAAGGCATTCAAAGTAGTAGGTTAATATTGGAAATGTAAAAAAAAAAAAAATTAACAGCTGATTGTCATATTTTAGTTCCCAAGGTATACACACCTGACAGGTTCAGAATGAAACGTAATTTAAACAGATTTAGATGGATCAAAAAGTGTATGTCCTTGTAATTTAATAGTAGAATGTTTGCAATATATACAAGTACTTGAAGTTCAATTCAGAGCAGAGCATTAAATATTAGAACTAATTGACATGAATGTGTAAAACCTTGACTGAAAAATATATAGCTATGCGTCCTTTTTTAAATTATTTTTTTCATTCAAGGAAAGGAGACAAACATAATTCATAAGTAATTAACAGTATGGAAATAATAATAATTATGTAGGAATTCATATCATAAATGTGAAAAAGGATATACAAAAATCTAAAGCAATAACTAAGGGATATAAAAGTATCAGAGTTTATGGAAAATCAAATAATGTTATATTGCTCTTTTGCCATTCTGTGCCAAACAGCATAACATTTCAGCAGTGATCGTACGCCTCTAGTTTTAGCTAAGGCCTTTTCTCTCTCGAAGATCTCCACAACAATAGCCCACCACTCTGCCACACCACTAGGTCTTGGAGGGATCCAGGCCCTTGAGATAGCTAATCTGGCAGTAACTAAGATGATAGCAATCAGTGCTCGTCGTGCGTTGCTGAGGTCAACCTTTTATACCAGCATAATCTCCTGTGTGGTAAAAACAAGGTCTAAACCAAGGCGGCCTTTACAAGCGTCATTAGCAATGAACATGTAGCAAACATATGCACAATATTTGCAGCATATAATTCGCATTTTGGACATTTCATCTTATTGCTCAAATATCGTCCTTCTTGTTCCCTCCAGCCAGCGATTTTTTCTGGGGTTTAGTATAACATGCATATCATCCGAAACTGCTGAAGCTTTCAATTAATTGAGCAAACAGCCTCTTTTAACTTTGTAAATGCATCCTTTACCGCTGTGGGGGGTGGCATCTATCTCCAACATACTGCTCCATTTTGAAGTTAACTGTAGGCATGGATCAATTCTATCCTGACACAGATGTTGGTATGCTATGCGGATTACGTGTTTCTGAGGTATCTCCTGTAAGCATGTCAATATGTCCTATGTCTCTACAGATTTAACCCCTGTGTTCTCATGAAGAAGTCTCTGAGTTGTAAATATTTATAATAATATTGACGTGGGAGTGCATACGTATTTTGTGAGCTTTGAAATGTTTGAAAACCATTACAATCATATAGGTGTCCAAGTCTATCGATCCCAAGCTTAGCCCAGCTCTTTGAAACGCTATCAAGGAAAATGGCCGGTAATAGTGGGTTACCCCAAAGGGGGAATCCCGTCATGATATATTGGAAGGGAATACCTAGCGAGAATTTCCCGCCAGATAGTGACCAAGTCCCTAAGAGTCTTGAAACTAATCCACTTAAAATAGTTTGGGTCGTGAATCCGATAAAGAAATCTATGACTATCATGGCCTAAAAGAAATTGATGGCTAAAGTCTTGGCCCTCACTTGAAAGAATGCTATGCAAACGGCCCATAAAAGAAGACCAGTAATGTAGTTTAAAATAGGGAAGCTGAAGGCCCCCTTGATTACACAGAAATTTTATGAATTTAATAGCCCAACGGGCTCTTTTATACCCCCATATAAAACTATTTATTACGCCTTCTAGTTTTTAAAAAAAAAAGGAATTTGTGACTCTTAGGGGAATTGAGGGAAATAAATATATACATTTTAGGAGTAGCGTCATCTTTATGATATTGCATCTACCAATTATGCTTATGGGTAATTTATGCTAGTTTCTTAACTTCTTAATAACATTTTGGAGCAGCGTATCATAATTCAAGCTAAATATGCATTTAATCTGAGATAAAATGCGAATTACCAGATAAGTAACTTCAGAGCATACCCCAGCAATAGGCCTATCTGGTGTAAAATTTAAAAGTACCGATGTCTTACTAGGATTTAGCTTATATCCGGAAAAGGAACCAAATGTTTCTGCCTCGTTCACAATTGATTCTAGAGAGGCAGCAGGGTCCGTTGTAAAGATAGCAATATCATCTGCATAAGCAGTAACTTTCAGTTCATTAAATCCCGAGCATAATGGTGGGATATTTTCGTTAGCAAGTAATACCCGTATAAAAGGTTCAATATAAAATGCAAACTATAATGGGAAAGAGGACAGCCCTGACGGGTACATCTAAGTATTCGGAAAAGTGTGGATTGGAAGCCTGCATAACTCAGCTTATCCTGTGGCATGCGGCATGCGGTATAAAGCTCATATCCATGTAAGGAATTGACCCGTCATTCCAAATGAAATAAGAGTTGACCATAAACAGCCCCAAGCTACACAGTCGAAAGCTTTTTCCGCATCTAAAAGTATCATGCCCAGATTGCTAGCAGATTGTTTTGCATAATCAAAAGCCATTACAGCTGTATTTGTGTGTGCCGAAGTGCCTCGACCTATTATAAAGCCATGCTGTTGGCTTGAAACTAAGCCTGGCATCAATGGTGCCAAGCGATTAGCCAGGACTTTAGCATATATTTTGGCATCGGCATTGATAAGAGATTTTGGGCGATACGAGCCACATTCTTCGGGCTTTTTACCCAATTTTAAGAAGAATACAATATTTGTAACATCCCAGGTTGATGGTAAGATACCAGTGTCGCCTATCTCTTGTATGACTTTGGCTAAAAATGGGACTATGATACTCCTAAATGTTTTATAAAATTCAATAGGTAATGAGTCATCCCCGTTGCTTTGCCTGAGGGCAATGAAGAGAAGGTAGCAAGAATTTCCTCTGGCAGAACTTCTAAGCTCAGCTGGTCAGTATCTTCTTCTTCTAAACATGGAAGCGCAGCCCTCTCTATATACTTAGTAAGCTCCTCCTCGTATATTGAATCCGATTGGGCATAAAGACTTTCATAAAACGATATAAATTGTTTAAGTATCATATGGATTTCTGTATGGCGTGAGTTATCCTCGCCCTTGATAACCTTTATTAAATTTTTTGCCTTATGATCAGCCAGATGATATGCTAGTACCTTCCCCACCTGTTCATCATATTCATACTGAATAGAGCGATGTTTGTTATAGTAAGCAGCTACTCTCTCCTTTAGTGCCCCCCCAAGTGATGCCTGTGCTTCGACAAGATCAGTATAGAGCTGTATCTGATTAGGATCATTTTGCCTAATGGCTGTAGCATGACATACTTCTAAGTTAGCTACCGCTGAGCAAGCAGCCTTAATAGAGGCATCTCTAGTTTTATTCTCTTGTAGTATAAATTATTGTGTTATACCCCTTATATACGCCTTCATCGAATCCCAAACAATACCCGAGGAGGTAGTATTAAGATTAAAATGAATAGCCTCTAATAATTGTTTCTCCATATATAAAATATACTAATTGTTTGTCAATAGGTACCGTGGGAAAGAAAAGGGGTGCCTAGGTTTACTTGCCGTCTGTGTTTGAAAATAGAACATAATAGGGTTATGATCTGAAGTTATCTTTGGGCAAACTTCAATCGTGGCTGACTGAAGTGTAATGTCCCTGGCCCAGACCATATCTATCCTAGAGTATAGCTTGTGTGGGCAAGAATAATAAGTATAACCTGGGAGATTTGGTTGGAGAATTCTCCATACACCTTTTAAATTACGTAGACGTGCTAATTCAAGAATAGATGCCCGTACTTTCGGCATTCTCATATTCGTTCGCCAGCTAGTAGAATCAATAGAGTAGTTCATGACAGTTAAAATCACCCATAATTATTAAAAACCCCTTGCCATTCCAGAAATATTATCATTAGGTAATTGAACACCTCAGGGTCGTCGACTTTAGGTCCATAAATAGTTACTAAAACGTATTTTATGCCACAAATGTCAAGCTAAGCAATTACCCATCTCCCCCTATGGTCTGCTAAAACCTTATGTGTTTTGTATGTAAGCGTTTAGTAGCTAAGATGGCAGTTCCTCTGATCGAAACATTTTGGGATGTAGACACTATTGTTTGGTATCCTAGCTGCTTTAGCAATCCCCAATCCTTATAAACCAGATGAGTTTACGTTAAAAATACAAGATGAGGCTAATACATATTTAATTCCTCTCAGACAAGTTGATGCTTTCCACCAGCATTTAAACCAGAGACATTCCGGCAAAGACACTTAATTGACCCCATAGTGCTTCAAACATTGACCATACATCATTGATTTTCCTAAGAAGCAGTGATTTCCTTTAAAGAACCTTTTGAAATTCTACCTCCAAATAATGTAGAAACTCCTACAAACTAGTTCTCGTCTCTAACATTTTGCCCTTCAACATTAGTGTCCCCCTTGCTTTTACCCAACAAGAACCTGACCACACCCACCCCAGCCCCCCCACAACCCACCCTGTGTCTATAGAAAGGAATCACCCCCCTCATTGCTGTCGCTGACTGGACAGCCTTCGAGAGACATCACACCCAGAGGCCCGCCCCGCCACTCATGTGTATAACATAGATGTGCCAAGATTATTTTTTTTTTTAAACAGAAGAACCCAGGGAGATAAGTATAAGAGTAAGAGTAGCTATAGGGAAGACAGAGTAGAATTAAACATTTCTAGTCTTGCACAGCAGTACACATTAGCTGCCCCCATATCATATGAACGGTTGTTTTCCCCTGCGCGAGAGCTTATTAGTATTTTTTTTTTTAAGTGATTATTTAGCCCCCTGTTGCCACATGGCCAGAACCTGCTGAGCATCATGCTCCATACATATCAGCTGTGTTTGCCCATCTTTAATAACTTTTAAGAGAGCTGGTTCCTGTAAAAAAGAAAACTGTGCCCCTTCAGCTTTTAATGGGTCAATAAGCTGGCGCAGTTTCCATCGCCTTTCCATAGTATTCTTACAGAAGTCGGATCTAACAAAGATGGAAAAAGAATCCAGACGAATAGGAGAAATGGGCCGAGCTTTGATAGAAACTGCATGGTCTCAAAAGAAAATTTCCAAAGTAGATAAATATTGGCCTGGGATATCGTCCTGCGGGCTTGTTGAAAACTGCTGGTAATCTATGCGCACGTTGCACTTGACAGTCACAATCTCAGTCAGCCAGGTCAGGGAAAGCTTTTTGAAGCAGTTGTACAACAAATGAGATCCGACCCCTCTTCGCCTTCCGGCACCCCAAAAAGCCTGAGGTTATTGCGGCATTGCCAGTTGTCTAGGTCCTCAATTTTCCCCTGCAGGAACTTAAGCTGATTCTCATGTGTTTCTGAAATTTTTTCAGACCTAGCAGCATGTTCTTCTGTATCTGCAACCCTTTGCTGGAACTCCGTGATGTCTGATGCAAGTGCCGCCACTTTACCGTTTACCTCTGCAAGAGATTGTTTGATTGAAAAGCTATCGGCCCTGGCATGTGTATAGTATTCTTGTGCTTCTTCTCTTTGGGCTTGCAATGCTTGAAGGATCACTGCAACAGAAGATTCAACAGGCCTAGTATTCAAAGTGGTTGACTCGCCATTACCATAGTGGCTGAAGAAGTTGGAGAGACAGAGCCACCAGTCACGTTTATCAGGTCACTATTTATGGTCAGATCCATCACAGTAGAATTATTTAATTCTTGACTAATGCCCTGAGGTGCACGCTTTAGGTCGTATCCCATTCCTGGACCAGAACCAGGGCCAGAACCGGAGAGTCGTGATATCATATTTTTCACTTCGCCCTTTGCCGTGACCCACTTACGAAGAGGACTGCTAGCTGTGCCCAGCTTTCCAGCAATAATCTTACGGTCTCATAAGTCACCTTGTTTGTCAACTCCTTTTTTATAGCATCTTGTAGCCTTAACTTTATCATTGCCTTTCTTCCGGCCAAGTGATGAGCTGATTGGTTCCGAATACAATACCCCGTCATCTACAGCAGGGTTGTTTAAGCTAGTGTTAACGATGTTCGGGCTGTCAATAACACTGCTGCTGCGAGAGTCAGCTGTGGTGGCTGGGGGGGGCTGTTGCCTGTTCCTGCTGGGATGAAAGAGTATCAATACCCCCAGTTCAATCCATAAAGGCTCCACTCCCAGCCTGCGCGCTTCCAGCATCAAGCTTCACCCCAAACGAGTCACCCAGAATAGAATTGAGTTTCTGTATCGCCCTCCCTTGACAGATATCTCTCTGAACATCTTCAGGAAGACCCTCAAGACCTGGCTCTTCGACTGAATGGAGCTGCTTACTCCCTCCCACCCCCAGCGCCTTGAGACCCTCACAGGTGAGTAGCACGCTTTACAATTCCCTGATTGATTGATTGATTGATATCTAGTGAAGCTCGATGTGACTAGGAAATTGCTGACTGTTCAGCCGTATTTATACCAGACTGTTCTTTCGCTCCAGCATGCGGCTTATCGCCCCCGTCAGCCGCGCTCAACGGAAGCAGGTTTGTCATATCACAAAGTGGCCCCATCCGGGACCCAGAGTTCTCACCCTCAGCGGTATTACTCAGGGAAAGCGACTGCAAGATTCCCAAATTCATGGCAGAGACAGTGCTCTGTCTCCCCCGGAGAAGAGAGAACTGCCTCCAAGAGTGCATCCACCATACCAGCCTCCGGTGGCAGAGTCAGAGTACCGCCGGGATTAATTACTTCGTTAGCTCTGCCTGACTGCAATACCTTCATAATCAGGCATCCGACTCTGGAGAGGGCCAATGCGTTGTATTACCTTTCGTGACAGGGAGGTGTGTTTCATCCTTGGTGATGACAGGCCCAGCAGGATCAGTTACCTTTGCTGTAGAGCGCGAGCCAGCATGTCCTCCCCTTTGGACGGTTGTTTTCAGCGGAGCCATTCTGCAGAGTAAGGCAAAAGCAGGTGTATGTCCCAGTGAGAACCGGCTGAGAGGGGAGCGTCACGGATCATTCAGACCATGCCAGGTGAGAATCCAAGCCCGCCGAGGCGTCCGAGCAATCAGGATAAGCATCAGGTGAGTAGATAGCTGGTGGCCCTTTTAGTTGTAATGAAAAATCCTTGATTGTTTTCGTGTATCGGCTATCTTAGAGTCTCAATAGCCATCCGTAATTCCTATATCAATAGTAGGTTTTCCACTCCCTCTTTTATCACTTCGATTTCTTTCACTTCTCTGGCCTTTCCATTTCAGCTTTCCATGGCAAAGCGGCAAGAGCTCTGGGTGCGAGCTCTCAGCTGCGGAGTCAATCCGCCATCTTCCTTTCCCTGATCGCAAAGCATAGCTATGCTTCCAATGATTTTTGGTAGCAAAGTGTAATTAAACAGTGTGAACTTAGATAATAATTACTTATAAGGCATCAGGGCAACTCAGAAGATAGTGGTTGGTGCATTAATAATCGATATTGCCCTAAGGCTGCGGTGTTCAGAGTACTTTTCTAACTGACTTAATTTGGGTAATTGATTTATTAATGGTTTATTAATGATTAATAACAGTCTATTCAAATTATTGGAGTACAAGAACATTTCATATTTCATTGATTAAATACCCATCTTTTTCGAAGGTGTCTCATCCAAGAGAAAGTATGTGGGTAAGAAGTTGCGTAGACCTCAGGCTCCTCTACAGGGTGTTGTGGATAAAGTTAAAAAAAATACTTTTTTTTTTTAGCAAGAGTTAAACAAATATTCAGAAAAGTCCAAGACTATTCCCACATAAAACTCCCTACCATGTCTAAGAAGCTGCCTCACTATGGGGCCGATTCCGATCTCGGCCGGTAGGGCACCGAATCGGATTCGGCTTTACCGGATCCGATTCGGAGCCCTCTTTTCCGACCGATTCGTGCATGCGTCCGGGCGAGCGAGTACGATGCGAGCGTACGCGAAATCGCCGACCGACTCGTTCGCGGGTCCGAACCGCTCCGACCGACTCGCACGGACACGACTCGCACTGCTCAATGGAGACGTTCCCCGACCGAGCCAGTACGATGCGCGCCTCGAGCAGTCCGACGACTCGCGCCGTCCGGCTCCAAAGAGCAGTCGGAGCCGGACTTCGGGGGTCCGTGTCGGACCCCCCTGCATGCGTAGCCGCGCGAGTCGCACACAGGGGGGACCCATGGGTCCCCCCTACACGTGCATGTACGGCGCGACCCGCATCGACGCGAACCCGCTGTAGGGGGCGCCCTTGTTCGTGTCGTACCTATTGAGTCAATGGGAGCCCGTGTACGCGTTGACTTCAATGGGAGTCTGACCGAATCGAGTCCGATAGCATACGTACGCATCGTACTCGTTCGGTCGGGCTGCTAGAGTCCGATTCGGTCGGAAATCTCTCCGGGTCCGGCTCGGTCGGAGAGATTTCCTGCCCGAATCGGAATCGGCCCCTTAGTGTTAATAGCAAACTGACTGAAAAGTAGCATACTCAGTTCCTTCTCAGGTGGAAGAGGGAGCGAGCCTGACATAGATATTTTTGATACATAGAATATGAAGGTCTGGGATCTAGTTTTCTTTTTCTTGCATTTCCTGGGCTTTGGTCTAGTAGTGATGCAGCTTCAGGCCTTGTGCATATTCCTGAAAAGCAACAAAGTGTTTAGTTGTTCAGTGGTTTGGAACTGCAACCAGTGTTCAAAGTAAGTCCATCAGAAGAATTACATGAGAAAATCCTTCTGCAAGATTCCTATCCCCATAATACAATAGATTTTTACCAGATGCCGATCACTGGTGGTCAATATTGATAGCTATGGCCACTGTGCCAATGAAGCCAGGCTATACTCCACTGATGAGTCCTGATATGGGCGATATCGGTCTCGGTTTGCTTGTGTTCCGGTTCAGTTAGGACCTGTCCTAGCAGTTTGGGCTTGCATGTTCCTACTGGAGAGTCAAGACGGATTTGTATATGGCTGAGTCCAAACCGAGGTGGCATGATGTGCAAAATTACGATAGACTGAGATGTGGCCCGAATAGTTACCAATGACTGAGATTAGTTCAAGCATCCCGTCCACCACTTTTCATGTTTTTCAGTGGAGAAGTTAGAGCACTCTTGTAACTGACTCCAGAAATTGAATTCTTTGATAAAGATCTTCAATGAATAGATGCTTCCACCCCTCCTCCTGAGTGTCTCATTATCCTGGTCCCTAAAAATAAAAAGGCTGGCCTGCTTTTACATAAGCAATGAGTTGGAATTAGCTCTGTAAAGAGGAAACCCACACAAGTTCGTAGCATAATACAGATGTCTGTTTGGATAAAGTTTAAAAACAAATATATGGAATAATAGGTATTATTGTGATTTTTCAACAGTCTTCAAAATTAGTTGATTAATTGAAAAACAGCATATTATTCATGAGCATAACTTGATAAACATTGGGCTAAATTGCATCTCAATGAAATATTGGGCTAAATTGCATCTCAATTAAATATATCGATTTGATTAAGTGATCTCCAAATTTAATATTTTTCTAGGTTTCAACAATTTATTCATGTTTGCTTCACATAAGGATGTAAGCGAGAAAGACATGCTGGGCGTAGTTCGCGTAGTAGCGCTACGCGAAGCTACGTGAAGTGCACTTTGCACTACGCGAGCTACGCATAGCTACGCGAACTGCGTAGTGCACTGTGCAAAATGCTGTTCGCACTGATTGCACAGTGGCGGATGCTTGTCCGCACTGTGCAATCATTGCAAGCGGCTTCTTGCACAGTGCAAGCAGTCGTTTTCTGCCGCTCGAGTAGATTTCTACTCGGCGGCAGCTTTCTCAACGCGGACTGGTAGTTTCTCATCGCGAGCGGTCGCGAGCATACCCGACCACTCGCAATGAGAAACCTGACCTCCCGCGTTGAGAGTCTCGCCGGGAGATTAATTCCGTTTCAGAATAATGATTCTTGTTAAATTGAGCAACTGCTCATCGTTGCTTCTGGGTTCGAGATCAAATATGAAACCACTGTCTGCTTGAGAATAGCTGTTGACATTTTTTGTGGAATGGAGTTCCCCATCTTCAAGAACTGGCTGACTCAAATATGAGTAATCTTTCTATACTTCTAGTGCTCACCACAATTGGAGTTTGGCGGGACAGTCCAACTTCTGTAAATTTGTGGTTCTTCCGCTTGCCAAACTTCAGTCTCTACCAGTGGTCAACCAAAGGTGGCAACTTGCCAGTCACCGGGTTGCCAGATTTCATACATTTGAGACATGGCACTTCCAGACTGGAAAAAGAAACACATTTCTCCGTACACAGGGAGAAAACTCCATGCTGGTCAGGGTTACAGCTATTTTTGTTTTTCACACATGAACTCTAGGAATATGTTTTTGAAAAAGCAAAAAATAACCGCTAAGTGGCTGAAAAAACATGTCCTCCCACAGTCAGTTCTGCTGAAAGGGCATTTGCAGCATCAGCAGTATAACTTTTGGCATAGAGATCCCTCTGAGGCAGGCATGGATCTCTAATTATGGGATACGACCCTCCACTGAGGGAACTTAGGTCCGGTAAATAAGGTAACTTACCTGCCAATCCTTAAAGGACCTTGACGAATGCCTTTGGAGTTTGTCGATGGAGAAAGTAAAGACTAGTCGCGGCTCCTGGAGGGAGTGCTGCGGGGCGGTGGGGTGGGGCGGGGGAAGGGCAAGGTGGGGGGGTAGTAAACTCTGGCATACGGCCGAAGGGAGGTAAGTACATAAATAAATAAATAAAACTAATTACATTGCGCGTGCTGCAACGCCAAATGGCGATGCGGCGCACGCAATGTAATTCGTTTTATTTATTTATTTATGTACTTACCTCCGTTCGGCCCTATGCCGGAGTTTACTACCCCCCACCCTGCCCCTCCCCCGCCCCACCCCCGCCCCACCGCCCCGCAGCACTCCCTCCAGGAGCTGCGACTGAGTAAAGAAAGCCTTTCCTGCAAGTGGTACTTCCACGAGCCCTTCCTGAGGCATGGGAAGCTTGTGTGAAACACCCCAAAGTTAGTTGTAAGGCCAGTCCCTCATTATGAATTGTGAAACCCTACAGATCTTTAATATTCTTTGCCAGAGTCACAACAAGACGTTGATAGTTACAAAAAATAATACTTTTCAAGGCTCAGCTTAGACTGACAATAGGATAGTCCTTTCTCCCACAAGATGTTTACAAAACACGATGGGTCAGCCTATAAGGGCTCTTCTACAGTTTCTGCTGTGGAGAAAGGAATCTTAAAACATTGAAAAAGTTGGTAACGTTCTTTCCTACTTTTGTAATAATTCCTTTTTATTTGTCACAAGCTTGCAGGTGCCTTTCAATGAAGTAAGGAAACAGGAATGAATGAATGAATGAATGAATGAATGGTTAATGGCATATTTTTGACTATTGACATCTAGGCACTGCAAATGCGGCAGACAGGTCATCTGCACTTTTTGAAAGATACCCCGTATCCGCAAAACTATAAATCAGGCCTTCTGTTTGCATTCAATAGAAGAGATACATCTGTAATCATTTCACAAGAAGAATTATCTATATAAATATCGCCACATTTGTAATATTGGGCAGTAATCATTTAGGGGCATATCTACAAGGCCCCGCGATAAAATTATCGCCGCTTTAGCGTCCGTTTTCGGGCGAAAAGCGGCGATAATTTTATCGCATTATCATCAAGGACACGCTAGCACGTGATTCCTTGAGTTAGGGCCCGTTTTTCACACGCCTCGCCTCGCATCGATAATGAGATGCAAAGGAGGTGTGGTTGTTTAAACAACATGGGATAATATCGCGAAGGCAGCTTCGCGATATTATCAAGGAGGGGTAGCGATATTTGACATCGCGTTAAGTATGCCTTAACGCAGGAATTTAACGTCTGTTAAATTCCTGACTAAGGCATACCTAACATGGGGGGTGGATTGTGTGGCTAAGACCACAGGCCCTATCATCAAAGATATCGCCGTTTTCTATGGAACATCGCTGGAAAACCAGCGATGTTCCATGGAAAACACCGCTATCGCTGGAATAATTATCGCCATTGCGCTATGCGTTGTTAATACAGCGCTAGCATGGCGATAATTTCCAGCGATAGCCGGCGATAATAATCTTCACGCTAAGAGCGGCTCGCGATAATTATCGCTGCCGCTTGATAATATGCCCCCAAGTCAATTAAATGAACGGTACCGGCATTTATGTCACCTTAACTGGATCTTTGCTGCAGTCATTGCCTGTGTTCGGTATTGTGCATGTCCAGAGACAATATCATAATTATTTTGTAGGATTAAGTGGAAATTGTTTACACCTGTGAAATTCATGAAGTTTGCCAATTTTGCTTTAGGTGCATTACTCAAAATTATTCAAATTTCAAATGTGCAAAATTTCTCACTCTTGTAGTGTTCATTTTTTGCTCAAGCAGAACATCTCTCACAAAATACTGGTCCCATCATGGAATTGTCTCATCGAGTAGGCCACTTGTATTTAGCTCGTCTGACTTTGAATGCAATAAATGACCTTGCATTCAATTTTCATGTGTGATGCAGTGAAATGAATTCTGCATAATGTATGAAAATAACTATAGACGTACAAATTCTTTGTATTGTCATAGTTTTCTCGCATGCATCTATATATTTAAGATAACCATAGCATAGTCAGCCATCATTTCAGGATCCTTTTAGAAGCCTTATTGAAACCCAACCTTTATTCATTCATAATTTCTAAGGGTGAAGAGAGAGAGAAGCTGGCCCGTCCACAGAGAGGAAAGGGAAATTCTGGACGCTCTCACCAGCAAGACACCACCCATTGGCTTAGTCTAACATCTCGAATAGTATCGAATTGGGAAGGTTTCGAGGGGGTTTGTCCTAACTCTGATATATTGCTTTGAATGACCTGGAACCTTGGAGACTTACAATCCTTCCCAATATGAAACTAGTGACAGATCAATAAAATGGCTGCTAGTTTTAAAACAATAAGGTGTTGGCTAAAATCATACACATTTGGATCCATCATGGCATATGAAAATTATCATAAATGTATACAAACTTCTTGAAATAACCTACGAACTATTCATCCTGTTCATTTTGAAGCAGCGACTGTTTGAACAGAGGCAAAACCGAGTAACATACACCGGCATCTTATGATACTTGTTAAGAAATGGAGAATATGTGTGAGGTGGGAATAAGTTTGAGGCATACGTATATTTGCAGTGTTTTATTTTAAGAAAGCTGTAAAATAGTGGACCAGAGCACTTTGTTATATTTGTATTGGGTGTAGAATTGTAATCATTCGTCTGAGTATTGATGGAAGTGTAGAGAAATAAGTTATAATTTTAATGTCAAGTTTAATATAAAACAGAGTTTTCTATTTCAAAAACGTGGCACAATTTTAAAATGGAACGCTAAACTAAGATCTTACACCTTGAAATATTATTAATTCTAAAAAAACAGCAAACACTGTCCATGTAATATGAAAGTCGATATTTTTTCATGTGTAAGGTTAGCGTCTGCTATTGTAAACACATTCCCCTACCACTCTCCCACACTGTATTCAATTACTCCAAGTCTGCCCCCACCTCGTGCTTTTTGCCTGTCTCGCGCTCTCCCCAGTGGGATAAACATGGATTGCCACATTGAGAGATTATTGCATTCTGAATGTATAATCAGAATATATTGTTAGCTCCTATTTTCAGACATGTGCTTTTGAGCAACAAACAAAAGTAAACCTGACTGCATGGTTCCTCACGGGGAGAGTGAATTAGCCATTTAACTTTAACAAAGACCGCTGCTTAAAAAAGTGGCTTGTCAAAGATTATGTTAATCAAAGTTGTTTCAATACAGGCACTGTTTGTTATGCTTATTATGGGAGGTATTTTCGTTCCTTCTGGTATCCATATTGCATGAAGCCTGCATCAGAGTGATGAATGCTTGTTTTTCTCCTGCAGATGATCTAAAAGACCTTTTAAAGGAAAACCGAACTCACTCACACTGACAAAGAATGATTCCTCATCCATCTGACATGTCATGACAACAAATGGTCTCTTTGTGCACTCTGTCAATGTCTTAATCATTATGCCAGGGAAGCTCTGAGCACCTGCACAGCTACTCCTTCGTCGCGTGTGTGTTGTAAAGATATTCCGATAAGGAAAGATAGTGAAGATGTAACTATCTACCAGTGCGAGACGTGTGACCCACCCGCATGACATTGAACGGGAGTGTATTCCACACTTTATTAGTCCACAAAAACGAACACCTGCAGAGCAAGAATATTATGTCTTTTAAAATACACCTTTTGTTTAATCGCAGAATTTCTACAAAATAAAAAGCAGGTGTGATTAGCTCATGAAATAGTATGTAATGCAGCAAATATCCTAACGTAAATTAAATAATAGAAGCAGTAGAGTTTCTATTTATTTATTTGTATGTTTATACCATATTCTATTCTCGTTCTGCTAATACGACATGTATCAACATGTAATAAATAAAATATCTATTCGCTGAAAAAGAAATAATTAAAATTAAAGTTAAGTTATGATTATCTTTGAATATAAGAAACTGTGTATATTTAAAAAATATATGAACTATCCTGAAAAAAAAAACGCAGTCATAGTGTAGTTTTGGTTACAAAGGAACACCTACAAACCACTCAAGTTAGCCAGAATGGTTAGATAAACTATTCATACCTCGCCCCCCTGCCATGCACTGCTTATGGTCATATTTAATGCCACTTATAAAAGGTCAGAGAACATCAGTGATAACATCTAAAATGACATAACATTACTCATGACATCACAGATGACAGCATCTATAGGCACCAATAATCTGCCTTTGTCTGTGTGCAGCCCCTTTGCCCAACCCATTACCAATATATATATATATATACATATATATATACAGGGGGCCACCCAACATGGTATTTACCATGCCAGCAACGTGGGTCAGCAGCCGAGAACAGGATTAATGAAGGGGCGAGCCCACTTACAGGGTCCATACAGGACGTCATTTGTGTGCATTCCGGACCGCATTTCCCATAATGCACAGTCTCATATGAGCTCCCCATTGGTGGGTGTGTAATATAAAAATGGCCAAGTGGGTCCAACGTTTACACGCACCGTCTCCGTTAAAGCCTCTGAAGAGAAGTATTAGGAGCTTCGAAACGCGTCAGGCAATTCCAATACGGAGCGGCTCCTACAAGCGGATCCTCGTCCTTGCCTATCATGAAAAAACTGCTGGCTGAGTGCTGCTCACCTGAGGGACAATCTTTGGAGCAGAATATATATATATATATATATATATATATATATATATATATATATTTTCGCTCCTCTTTCTTTGGTTTCAAAGAAAATCAGCACTCACGGGGGCGCTTGAAGAACTTTATTGTACAGCAGCAAGCAACAAACGCGTTTCGGCGATCTGCCTTCTTCGGTGTTACTGACACACCGGAAGAGACCATGTTTAAAAAACATTTCATTTGTGCATAACAATCAAGAAGGGACAAGCGCAATTGCGCGACCATGAGCGCCATTTTGTAATGTCATATATATATATACAATTTATACAAAGCTGCTCAATTCATTTTAGATTACATTATATTCCACCACAGTCTTCTTTCTCTTTATCTAAATCACTACATTTCATATAGATTTTTATTGATCAAACGCGAAAACATTTCATTAATATTCGCGGCCGTTTATCGGCATGGGCAGAAGTATGCACCGTGGTATATTGTGATCTTGCCGTGGATCGGCTAATGTCCCTAATTTTCAACCTCTTGTTAATGCACTATTATGGTGATTACCTATAATATTTATACACAATTAAGAAACCAGTTACTGAGGCTTCATCTTATCACGCTGTATATCAGCTCAAAATCACATAAATTGACAGATCATGAACCTAAATGTGAAGCCAATTCTTCCCCACTGTTTAATCCCCTCGGGAATTTGGTGAGCAGGTCTATAATATAGCGGGACTCCAATCTATGCAATTTGCGAGTTCTATCCCCTCCTCTCACACTCATAGGCACAAAATCCAGACCATAGTACTGTAGTTTATTTCTATCACTTGAATGTTGGTCAGCAAAGTGACGTGCCACAGGATATGCTGCATCTTTTTTGTCTATGGAGCATACCCAACAAGAGTTTGAAAATTAGGGACATTAGCCGATCCACGGCAAGATCACAATATACCACGGTGCATACTTCTGCCCATGCCGAAAAGTTTGAAAAAACCATAAGTTTCAGGGACGTTATAGTTAGTTGGACATTTCACTCGTATAAAACCAGAGAAATTCAGCTGTTATAGTTAGTAGAGCTAACTATAACTTGCGCCCCTGCAATGCACTGCTGATGACGTCACATATTACATCACTCATGACATGCTCAGTGACATCACTGATGACATCACTGATGACATCTCAAATGACATCACTGATGACATCATCCACATGATCATCTGATGCACCTCCTCACACACTAATAAAACCTTTCATACACCCACTCTAAAATACAGACTACCAATATCGAAACCATAGACACACCAATAGCAGTTAGTACATACCCGCTAAGTGATTCATACGTCTACACACACATCCACCTACTAACCCATACAGTCACTCATACATGCAGTCATTCATCAATACAGCCACTGATATATCCACTCATACACCTATATAAACACTCACACACTGCCACTCACCCAAAGAGTTACTCAAAAACCTAGTCAGTCACCCAAAGAATTATTTACACTGCCATTTACTCACCTATACAGTTATACACACACCACATCACTTATTCATACAGATACGTACTGTCTTCAACAATTACTGACATAAGCACACACGTATCCATGCAGCCACTGTCACAATCACTCACTATCACATATACTCACTTATATACTCCAACACTCACAAATACTGCATTTCACATATGTAGTTACTTACACATATACCACTAACATATCCATTCACTCACCAACACAGCTATACGTACACTCACTCACCCATACACTCCCTAACACACGCACTCATAAATGCATACACCCAGTGAATTACCCACTCACACATCTATGCACAGAGTCACACACCCCCCACCCACCCACACAGACACTCAGGCACCCATACAGATACTCAGACAACCAATGAATAACCCATATAGACACTCATTTAGCTACTCACCAACTCATTCAGCCGCTTACACACCAACTGACAGACTGATACAGACATTTACACAGTATACTCACTAACCCATGCATTCAATAAGACAAGTTTAATCACTCACTTATACAGTCAGTCACGCACCTACTAAATCATCTATTCAGACACTCATACACCCACTCATACTTCAATACACCTTGGCATTTATATATATAAAACATATTTAAACTTTACAGAAACACACAGTCACTGGATGATGTCATCAGTGATGTCATCAGTGATGTCATTTGAAATGTCATCAGTGATGTCATCAGTGATGTCACTGAGCATGTCATGAGTGATGTAATATGTGACGTCATCAGCAGTGCACTGCGGGGCGCGAGTTATAGTTAGCTCTACTAACTATAACAGCTGAATTTCTCTGGTTTTATACGAGTGAAACGTCCAACTAACTATAACGTCCCTGAAACCTATGGTTTTTCAGTGAATTTCTAAGGTTTTTCAATGCTAATTTCTAACTATAACGTCCCTGAAACCTGTGGCTTTTTCAGTGAATTTCTAAGGTTTTTAAATGCTAATTTCTAACTATAACGTCCCTAAAACCTATGGTTTTTCAGTGAATATATATATATATATATATCAATATATATATATATATATAACTCACGCCCCCGCAATGCACTGCTGATGATGTCACATATTACATCACTCATGACATGGTCAGTGACATCACTAATGACATCACTGATGACATCTCAAATGACATCACTGATGACATCATCCACGTGATAATCTGAGGCACCTCCTCACACCCGAATATACCCTTTGATACACCCTCTCTAAAATACAGACTACCATTTTCAAAACCAAAGACACAACAATACCAGTTACTACATACCCACTCACTGATTCATAGGTCTACACACACATCCACTCACCCATACAGTCACTCATTCATGCAGTCACTCATCAATACAGCACTATCATATACACTCATACACCTATACAGACACTCACACATCGCCACTCACCCATAGAGTTACTCACACACATAGTCAGTCATGCAAAGAATCAATCACACTCCCATTTATTCAACTACACAATTATACACACACCACCTCACTTATTCATACAGATACTAACACATACTTACTCTCTTATACAATCACTGATACAAGCACACACTCATCCATAAATCCACTCTCACAATCACTCACTTTCACATACAGTCACTTATATACTCCAACACTCACATATATTGCCATTCACTTATGCAGTTACTCACACATATACCACTGAGACATCCATTCACTCACCAACACAGCCATATGCACACTCACTCACCCATACAGCCCCTCGCAGATGCACTCATGAACCCGTACACCCAGTGAATCACCCACTCACACATCCATGCAGGTAGTCACACAACACACAGACACTCAGGAACCCATGCAGGTACTCAGACAACCAATCAATAACCCATATAGACACTTATGTACCTATTCACCGACCCATGCAGCCACTTACACACCAACTGAGAGACTGATACAGACATTCACACAGATTAGTCACTCACCCATACATTCACCCAGACACGTATAATCACTCACTTATACAGTCAGTCACACACTGACTGAATCATCATATATATATCACATTCTTAAACTTTTAGAAACACTCACAGTCACTGGATAATGTCATCAGTGATATCATCAGTGATGTCATTTGAGATGTCATCAGTGATGTCATCAATGATGTCACTGACCATGTCATGAGTGATGTAATATGTGATTTCATCAGCAGTGCATTGCGGGGCGTGAGTTATAGTTAGCTCAGCTATCTATAACGGCTGAATTTCTCTGGTTTTGTACGAGTGAAATGTCAGAATAACTATAACGTCCCTGAAACCTGTGGTTTTTCAGTGAATATCTAAGGTTTTTAAATGCTAATTTCTAACTATAACGTCCCTGAAACCTGTGGTTTTTTCAGTGAATTTTATATATATGCATTCAATCTCCTCTCACTCTTACAAGGAAGGAATAAGCACTCAGGTTGTAGTTTGGAAGTATTTAATCTGCAAAGGACGCGATCCACGCGTTTCGGCTCGTCCGAACCTTGATAACGATACAAGACGTTATTGTAGCTTCCTTATTTAAATGTACAAATGCCTCCAGTTGCCAACATTAACAAAGGACTACATATTACTTTAATCCAAAAGCTGGCGGCCATATTGGCCTGGTCACGATGTGAAAATTCAGGAATTGATAAAATAAAGAAAAGAAAACAAGTGTTAATATGCACACAATGTCATTTCAGCATATCTTGCCCTGTGACCGCCGTACCTGTATGTTCGTCAACGTGACTTGTTCATAATAAACATACTTAGGATTGCAAACATCAACATAAACAATGGACTACACATTACTTTAAAGTGAAAGGCTATCGGCCATATTGATCTGGGCACATTGCGTATTATAATGGTTCTTACACGAAAGAAAAGAAAAAAAGGGGTGTTAATATACACACACTATCCCTAAATAAAGTTCTAGCAATTATAGTTCCATTCCATTCACAGCTCATTTGAGATGTCATGAGTGATGTCACTGACCATGTCATGAATGATGTCATGTCTGAGGTCATAAGCAGTGCATTGCAGGGGCGTAAGTTATAGTTAGACCAGGTAACTATAACTGCTGAATTTCACTGGTTTTGTATGAGTGAAATCTGAGTCTAACTATAATGTCCCTGTAATCTTTGTTTTTTTCAGCGAATTTCTAGGTTTTTTTAACGTTAAGTAAGATGCCTATCACAATGGATGGTGGGGGGTTGGAAGCAAGGCCTCGCCTGGCATTGTGCTGCCCCCACCCAAGCATGCTGCTCCTGCCTCCCCTCCTCCTTGCCATCCATTGTCCAAGTCCATGACCCTGCTCCCTCATTACAGCCCTGTGTGGCCATTGTTCTGCCACTGGCCTTCCCGCCTTCTCTGAACAGTTAGCTTGCTGCCCCATCCACCTCCTCCCTATCCTCTGTTGTCTGAATCCATACACTAGCCTCCTCCCTCCGGCCATGCATGGTCTGATGTGCTGCCACTGCCCTCCATTTAGCATGATGTCCCAGTCCACTCCTCCTGCCCTCCATTGCCCAAGTCTATGCCCCATCATTGACCTCCTGCTTAGCCTCTGTGCTTAGCTTGCTGCCTATACTCTCCTTCCCCCTGCACTCCGCTGTCTGTGTGCATGCCCCTGCTCCATCCTTTTTGCCCACCATGTTCCATGGACCTGCCCCTCCTATCTACTCAGAGTGTTCTGTTGAGCTGCCACTCCCCTCCCACCTGCCTAGCATTGTCAGATGACTGTAACCTGTCCCTGCCACCTCCACCCTGCCTGTCCACGTTCCATGCCCCTATCCCCTTCCTCCTGTCCTCAAATGGTCCATTTCACTGCCACACCCTTCTGCCCTCCCTGGTCTGTTGTGCTGCAACGGCTCCTCCTGCCTGCCCCGCATGGTCTGTTGTGAGGCCACTTCCCCTGAACTCTCTTGTCTGTGCCCAGCTCCTACCCCTCCCTTCTATCCTCCATGGTCCTTTGTGTGTGCCCCTGCCCCCTCCTTCTTGCCCATCATTGCCATTTTGCTGCCACTAACCCTCCCGCTTGCCATGCATGGTCTTCTGTGCTGCCACGGCCCCTCCCACCTTCCCTGTGTGGTCAGATAGCTGCCCCTGACCCCCTCCCACCTTCCCTCCATGGTCTGTGTGTATGCCATTATAGTCTCGCTGTTGCTCTCCATGGTGTGTCTTGCTTCTAGTGCCCATCCTGCCTGACCTCCTTGGTCAGCTTCCTGCTCCTGCCCTGCCCTCTTGCCCCCTGCCCTCTGTTTTCCATGTGCAGACCCCTATTCCCTCCCTCCTGGCTTGTCTGTTCCATTGTAATGCCCCTGATCCCTCCCTCCTGCCCTTTATGGTCCGTTATGCTGCAGCTTTCTCTCCTGTCTGCCATTATGGTCAGCTAGCTACCATTGCCTTTTTCCCCTCTGTTCTCTGTTGTCCATGTGCATGGTCCTGTCCCCTCCCTATTGCTTTCCATGGATTGTTGTGCTGCACTCCCGTCCCGCATGCCCTGTGTGGTGTATTGTGCTGCTGCAAACCCTAATGCCTGCCCTGTAAGGTCAGTTTGGTGCACCTGTCCATGTCCCTCCTGTCCTCTGTTATCCGAGTCCATGTCCCTACCCCAATTCCTCCTGCCTTCCATGATCCAATGTACCATACTTGCTAACATTTTGAACTTGGTAAGAGGGAGATTTTGAAAAAAAAAAACTGTGGTATTGATTTTCCCCATTGACTTACATTGAAGAAGAGGAGATTGTAGACAGGAGACGGATCAAATAAAGCCCATTTGGGCTTAAAAACATTGGGCGTTTCCTGGCTGAATCGGGTCTATTGGCATGTATGGTTGTACTCCCACTGCCTCTTCCTTCTGCCCACAATGGTCTATTATATTGCCACAGCCTCTCTTGCCTGTCCTGCATTGTTGGTTTGTTGCCCCTGCCCCCCTTTCCACTGCCCTCCATAGTCTGTTGTGCTGCCACTGCCCTTCCTGCCTGCCCAGTGTGGTCAAATTGTTGCCTCTGCACCCTCCTACCTGCCTTCAATTTTCTGAGTCCGTGCCCCTGGCCTCTGCCTCTCAACAGTATCCTAATGAACAACTAGATTGCTAACATTCTATATTTGTTACAAAAGTGTGGCACGCCTGACGTCATCTTGATGTAATCAAAACTGCAATACCTAGAGCATTTCCTTTAGAAATTACAGAAATGAGAGGATGTTATTTGCATCGAAATTATGGTTAGTGCTCTAAAAAACTAAAATGAGGACATATTTTCTGAGTTTTCAAATAGTGACAAAGCACTTTTAAATTATTTGTTATCTTTATGTTTTTTATCCAGTTGACCACTTGATTAATTGTTGCACTTAGGGGAGAGGATGTGGTGTTACTTCCAGAGCTGCAGACTTTGCAACTGGGGAACCAGGTTGGAGTTTCTGCTTCAGCTCGACATTCTGTGATTCTGGTCAAATCACTTAATCTCCCCATGTCTACAACCAAAATGAATTTGTCCTTGTGTGATGTAACCAGTGCTCATGTAAAGCACTCCAATACCTGACCAGTCTGCACTACATAAAACTGCAAAAAACCAAAAAATAAAAAGTGTTTTGCACACTTCTGTCATTGGGCTATACGTGGGCTACATCTGGGTGATATTTGTGCTACATTTGGGCTCTTTTGTCTCTGGTGGCCATCTTGGGAAATTTATTTGTTATGAAGTTTCCTAATTTCCTCATTTACTGCAGTCTCCTCAGTAGGAAATGCTTTCAGTGTTTTACTTTGATTCCATCAAGAAGGCATTCAGATGTGTCACACATTTGCCATAAATTCAGAATGTTAGCACTCTAGTTGCTCATTAGATCACTGTAGTAAAGCTACTGCTCACCAGGGAAGTCTGCTGCTGGTATTGAAAGTGCATGTTTCAGTCTGCATGTCAGAATTGTTTAATGAAATAGAAGAGGATTTGAGAAGTCACTCAAAATGTGCCCTAATTTTTCTTTCTGCAGCACTAATCATAATTTCTATGGCAAAATGAACCCCCTCATTTTGTTCCTTTTTAAATTAAATGTTTTAAGTGTTACCACTTTATTCCAATCAAGATGGCTTCAGGTGTGCCATACTTTTGTCATAAGTAAGACTGTTAGCGCTCTAGTTGTTCTTTAGAACACTCTGGGAAGCTGCAGTAGAACACAAAGGAATCAACTGACAGTCTCTGCCCTTGTTGGATGTACATGTTGTACTGAGAATGTCAGACTTCATTCTCACATGACTGAGAAAGATAATGTGAATTTACAGAAAATATGCTCCCATTTTAGCTTCTAGATCACCTTCCAAACCTCTATGGGAAAAGTATGAGAAAATAGTTTTCTCTCAAACATGATTCATGATATCCCAGCAGAAGGCTTTTTCACAGGGTAAAATCACCTTAGAACACACCACAATTCCTAAAATTAGTATGGTACCATCAACAAATGATTTATAATGTAACTAAAGTCTTATCACCCTTTATACGTTCTCCTTTTGGTGACCCTCAAAACCTTCCATTCACTACAATGCATTTTAATGGGGTGCTATCATGTATATTGGTCCCAAGATGGCTGCCAACGCTTCTTGGATGAAGTGCAGACAGCCAATCAGATCTCACAATGGGATGTGTGGTTAGGCTCCGCCCAGATATATAAATTTCTTTTTCCTTTAATATTTAAAAAACTACTGAACGGATTTACACTATTTTTAAAAAAGGGCGCTTTCTGAACCAAGAGCTACCTTTTTGCCAACTTTGGTGTAATTCCTTTCAGCAGTTCGGGCTGTAGCCTTGTCTAAAGTTTCGTATGGAAATTAACATGGGGAAAACGCGTTTTAGGACCCCCCTTTTTTCTCGGCCCCCGTTTGACGAATCACCCCGAAACTTTTAAAACAGGAGCTGACCTGAGACAGGAGCTGACCTAGGTAATATATATATATATATATATATATATATATAAACTCCGCACACTGGAAGCGTCTTCTCTCCCAAATCACGGACACAGACCCAGTTAGGACCTTGTTTCTATACAAAAAGCGTTTTTTCTTTTGCCAATATCTTTGGCGCAGTTTGACGAATCTTCGCAAAATTTTCAAAACTAATGGCCCGCTCCGGTTAGCTCCTGTCTTGAAAGTTTCGGGGTGATTCGTCAAGCGGGGGCCGAGAAAAAAGGGGGGTCCCAAAACGCATTTTCCCCATGTTAATTTCCATAGGAAACTTTAGACACGTCTACAGCTCGAACTGCTGAACGGAATTACACCAAATTTGGCAAAAAGGTAGCTCTTGGTTCATAAAGCGACCTTTTTTTAAATGGTGTCAATCCGTTCAGTAGTTTCTAAGAAATTCAAAAATATCTATATATCTGGGCGGAGCCTAACCACACATCTCATTGTGAGATCTGATTGGCTGTCAGCACTTCATCCTGGAATTGCTGGCAGCCATCTTGGGACCAATATACATGATAGCACCCCATTGAAATGCATTGTAGTGAATAGAAGATTTTGAGGGTCACCAAAAGGAGTACTATAAAGGGTGATAACAGACTTCAGTTACATTAGAATTCATTTGTTGATGGTACCATACTAATTTTAGGAATTGTGGTGTGTTCTAAGGTGATTTTACCCTGTGAAAAACCTTCTGCTGGGATATCATGAATCATGTTTCAGAGAAAACTATTTTCTCATGCTTGTCCCATAGAGGTTTGGAAGGTGCTCCAGAAGCTAAAATGAGAGCATATTTTCTGTAAATTCACATTATCTTTCTCAGTCATGTGAGAATGAAGTATGACATTCTCAGTAAAACATGTACATCCAACAAGAGCAGAGACTGTCAGTTGATTCCTTTGTGTTCTACTGCAGCTTCCCAGAGTGTTCTAAAGAACTACTAGAGCGCTAACAGCCTTACTTATGACAAAAGTATGGCACACCTGAAACCATCTTGATTGGAATAAACTGGTAACACTTAAAACTTTTAATTTAAAAAGGAACAAAATGATGGGGTTCATTTTGTCATAGAAATTATGGTTAGTGCTATAGAAAGAAAATGTGGACATGTTTTAAGTGAGATCTCAAATATCTTCCTGTTATATTTCAACAGGAGCAGCCTGTCAGTTGATTCCTTTGTGTTCTACTGCAGCTTCCCAGAGTGTTCTAAAGAACAACTAGAGCGTTAACAGTCTTACTTATGACAAAATTATGGCACACCTGAAGCCATCTTGATTGGAATAAACTGGTAACACTTAAAACATTTAATTTAAAAAGGAACAACATGAGGGGGTTCATTTTGCCATAGAAATTATGGTTAGTGCTGCAGAAAGAAAAATTAGGGCATGTTTTAAGTGAGATCTCAAATCCTCTTCTATTTCATTAGAAGATTCTGACATGCAGACTGAAACAATCACTTTCAATACCAGCAGTAGACTTCCAGTTAACTCTCTGGTGAGCAGTAGCTTTACTACAGTGATCTAATGAGCAACTAGAGTGCTAACATTCTGAATTTATGGCAAATGTGTGACACATCTGAATGCCTTCTTGATGGAATCAAAGTAAAAAACTGAAAGCATTTCCTACTGAGGAGACTGCAGTAAATGAGGAAATTAGGAAAATTGATAACAAATAAGTCTCCCAAGATGGCCACCAGAGACAAAAAGAGCCCAAATGTAGCACAAATATCACCCAGATGTAGCCCACATATAGCCCAATGACAGAAGTGTGCAAAACACTTTTTATTTTTTGTTTTTTTGCAGTTTTATATAGTGCAGACTGGTCAGCTATTGGAGCGTTGCTCTTACTTGGACCCCTTATTGCGTATTTTGCATGAAGCACATGAGATTGATCTTGCGAAACATTGAACTTTACTATTCTGTTAACCTGAAGTTGCTCTGAACCGGGCTTTGTAACACCCGTTTTTACCTACTGGTTTTAATTAATTCTCACTGTATTGTATTAAGAAAGAGGATTTACTGTTTTTATGTACACTTTTACGATCTATGTTTCTAAATCAGATCGAATAAAGTTTAATGAATTTAATTGAAGTCTCCCAAGATGCCCACCAGAGAAAAAGGAGCCCAAATGTAGCACAAATATCACCCAGATGTAGCCCACGTATAGCCCAATGACAGAAGTGTGGAAAACACTTTTTATCCTTTGTTTTTTTGCAGTTTTATATAGTGCAGGCTGGTCAGATATTGGAGTGCTTTACATGAGCATTGGTTACATCATACAAGTACAAACTCATTTTGGTTGTAGGCATGGGGAGATTAAGTGATTTGACCAGAATCACAGAATGTCGAGCTGAAGCAGAAACTCCAACTTGGTTCCCCAGTTGCAAAGTCTGCAGCTCTGGAAGTAACACCACATTCTCCCCCTAAGAGTAACATTTAATCAAGTGGTCAACTGGATAAAAAAACATAAAGATAACAAATAATTTAAAAGTGCTTTGTCGCTATTTGAGAACTCAGAAAATATGTCCTCATTTTAGTTTTTTAGAGCACTAACCATCATTTCTATGCAAATAAGACCCTCTCATTTATAATTTCTAAAGGAAATGCTTTAGGTATTACAATTTTGATGACATCAAGATGACGTCAGGCGTGCCACACTTTTGTAATAAATATAGAATGTTAGCAATCTAGTTGTCTCTTGTCTCTTTCTGCACGTCTCTTGCCTCTTTCTGCACCTCTCTTGCCTGTTTCTGCAGCTCACTCTCTTCTTTATGCACCTCTCTTGCCTCTTTCTGCACCTCTCTTACCTCATTCTGCAGCTCACTCTCTTCTATCTGTACCTCTCTTGCCTCTTTTGCACATCTCTTGCCTCTTTCTGCACCTCTGTTGCCTCTTTCTGCACCACTCTTGTCTCTTTCCACACCTCTCTTGCATCTTTCTGCACTTCTCTTGCCTCTTTCTGTACCACTCTTGCCTCTTTCTACACCTCTCTTGCATCTTTCTGCACCTCTCTTGCCTCTTTCTCCACCTCTCTTGCCTCTTTCTGCACCTCTCTTCTTTCTGCACCTCTCTTGCCTCTTTCTGCACCTCTGTTGCCTCTTTATGCACCTCTCTTGCCTCTGTCTGCCCTTCTCTTGCTTATTTCTGCAGCTCTCTCTTCTTTCTGCACCTCTCTTGCCTCTTTCTGTAGCTCACTCTCTTCTTTATGCACCTCTCTTGCCTCTTTCTACACCTCTCTTCCCTCTTTCTGCAGCTCACTCTCTTCTTTCTGCACCTCTCTTGCCTCTTTCTGCACCTCTCTTGCCTCTTTCTGCACCACTCATGCCTCTTTCTGCACTTCTCTTGGTTCTTTCTGCAGCTCACTCTCTTCTTTCTGTACCTCTCTTGCTTCTTTCTGTAATTCTCTTGCCCCTTTCTGCACCTCTCTTGCCTCTTTCTGCACCTATCTTGCCTCTTTCTGAAGATGTCTTCCTCTTTCTGCACCTCTCTTGCCTCTTGATGCACCCCTCTTGACTCTTTTTGCTCTTCTCTTGCCTCTTTCTGCAGCTCACTTGCTTCTTTCGGCACCTTTCTTCCTCTTTCTGTACCTCTCTTGACTCTTTCTACACCTCTTACATCTTTCTGCACCTCTTGCCTCTTTCTGCACCTCTCTTGCCTCTTTCTGCACCTCTCTTGCCTCTTTCTGCAGCTCACTCTCTTCTTTCTGCACCTCTCTTGCCTCTTTCTACACCTCTCTTCCCTCTTTTTGCAGCTCACTCTCTTCTTTCTGCACCCCTCTTGCCTCTTTATGCACCTCTCTTGCCTCTTTCTGCACCTCTCTTGCCTCTTTCTGCACATCTCTTGCCTCTTTCTGCACCAGTCTTGGCTCTTTCTACACCTCTCTTGCCTCTTTCTGCACCTCTCTTGCCTCTTTCTTTACCTCTCTTGCCTCTATCTACACCTCTCTTGCCTCTTTCTGCACCTCTCTTGCCTCTTTCTGCACTTCTCTTGCCTCTTTCTGCAATTGTATTGCCTCTTTCTGCACCTCACTCTCTTCTTTCTGCACCTCTCTTGCTTGTTTCTGCACCTCTCTTGCTTCTTTCTGCACTTCCTTTGCTTCTTTCTGCACCTTTCTTGATTTTTCTGCATTTTTCTTGCCTCTTTCTGCACCTTTCTTCCTCTTTCTGGACCTCTCTTGCCTCTTTCTGTGCCTTTCTTCCTCTTTCTGCACCTACTCTCTTCTTTTTGCAACTCTCTTGCTTCTTTCTGTGCCTCTCTTGCTTCTTTCCGCACTTCTCTTGCTTCTTTCTGCACCTCTCTTGCCTCTTTCATCACTACTCCTGCTTCTTTCTACACCTTTCTTCCTCTTTTTGCACCTCTCTTGCTTTTTTCTGCACTTTTCTTGCCTTTTTCTGTACTTCTCTTGCTTCTTTCTGCACTTCTCTTGCTTCTTTCTGCGCCTTTCTTTCTCTTTCTGCACATGTCTTACCTATCTAGGTGTAGTTAGAAATTAGCATTTAAAAAACCTTAGAAATTCACTGAAAAAACCACAGGTTTCAGGGATGTTATAGTTAGAAATTAGCATTTAAAAAACCTTAGAAATTCACTGAAAAAATCACAGGTTTCAGGGACGTTATTGCTGGAAATTAGCATTTAAAAAACCTTAGAAATTCACTGAAAAAACCATAGGTTTCAGGGACGTTATAGTTAGAAATTAGCCTTTAAAAAAACCGTATAAATTCACTGAAAAAACCATAGGTTTCAGGCTGTTATAGTTAGTTGGACATTTCACTAGTACAAAACCAGAGAAATTTGCCCGTTATAGTTAGTTGAGCTAACTATAACTTGCGCCCCCGCAATGCACTGCTGATGACGTCACATATTACATCATTCATGACATGGTCAGTGACATCACTGATGACATCACTGATGACATCTCAAATGACATCACTGATGACATCACTGATGACATCATCCAGTGACTATGTGTTTCTGTAAAGTTTAAATATGTTTTATATATATATATATATATATATATATATATATGCCAAGGTGTATTGAAGAATGAGTGGGTGTATAAGTGTCTGAATAGATGATTTAGTAGGTGCGTGACTGACTGTATAAGTGAGTGATTAATCATGTCTTACTAAATGCATGGGTTAGTGACTAAACTGTGTGAATGTCTGAATTAGTCTGTCAGTTGGTGTGTAAGCGGCTGCATGGGTTGGTGAGTAGCTACATGAGTGTCTGTATGGGTTATTGATTGGTTGTCTGAGTATCTGTATGGGTGCCTGAGTGTCTCTGTGGGTGGGGGGGTATGTGACTCTGTGCATAGATGTGTGAGTAGATGATTCACTGGGTATATGGGTTCAAGAGTGCATCTGTGAAGGGCTGTATGGGTGGGTGAGTGTGTGTACGGGTGTGTTGGTGAGTGAATGGATGTCTCAGTGGTACATGTGTGAGTAACTACATATGTGAAAGGCAGTATATGTGAGTGTTGGAGTATATAAATGACTATATGTGAGAGTGAGTGATTGTGAGAGTGGCTGTATGGATGAGTGTGTGCTTGTGTCAGTGATTGTAGAAGAGAGTAAGTATGTGTTAGTATCTGTATGAAAAAGTGAAGTGGTGTGTGTATAACTGTATAGGTGAGTAAATGGGAGTGTGATTGATTCTTTGCATGACTGACTAGGTGTGTGAGTAACTCTATGGGTGAGTGGTGGTGTGTGAGTGTCTGTGTAGGTGTAGGTGTATGAGTGCATATGATAGTGCTGTATTGATGAGTGACTGCATGTATGAGTAACTGTATGGATGAATTAGTGGACATGTGTGTAGACCTAGGAATCAGTGAGTGGGTATGTAGTAACTGGTATTGGTGTGTCTATGGTTTCGAAAATGGTAGTCTGCATTTTAGAGTGGGTGTATCAAAGGTTATATTAGGGTGTGAGGAGGTGCATCAGATTATCACGTGGATGATGTCATCAGTGATGTCATCAGTGATGTCATCAGTGATGTCACTGACCATGTCATGAGTGATGTAATATGTGACGTCATCAGGAGTGCATTGCGGGCGCGCAAGTTATAGTTAGCTGAACTAACTATAACGGGCGAATTTCTCTGGTTTTGTACTAGTGAAATGTCCAACTAACTATAACTGTCCCTAAAACCTATGGTTTTTTCAGTGAATTTCAAAGGTTTTTTAATTGCTAATTTCTAACTATAACGTGTCTGAAACCTATGGTTTTTTCAGTGAATATATATATATATATATATATATATATCCAAACGATCTCCTCCTTTCCACAAGTAGACAAGGGGCCACAGCGGGGTCTCCAGGATACCATTTATTTATAGTAAAGGCATAACGCGTTTAGGCGATAAGCCTTGTTCACATGCCTCTGATACCTCAGGTTAGATTTCACTGCTGTTTATAGGCGTGTCCCTTCATTCCCTTTGGTGGGAACACAGCTGACCCAAGTTCATTTAACGAGCAGACATGCCGCCCTCCTTGCGGACTGCAACTCCCAGGATGCATTTTTCTTGTTACTGGGTTAATATCTCTCTGCCCATGGATTTATTCGTTATCTCAAGGTGAGTATGGGCTATTAAAAACACACGCGGTCATTCTATAATGTTGTTTTTCACCATGGTATCCGTTACGGCAAACAACAGTATCCTGGCCCCCTACATCCAGCCTCAATTACCGCAGATGAGCATACCCGGAGGCGTTAAACAAGTGAGCACCCCTCTCTGTGCATTCACGGACTGTTGGTTTAACAGCAGTACCTCTGCTCCCTTTGATTTGCGGCGGTCCCGAGGCTTCCACTCCCATGGAAATACTTCAATTCGCTTTTGCCAACAATGCCTCCGAACTCTAATGGTTGGGTCCCCTGCGTGTTGCTGGCGACACGCACAATATTTCCAAACGATCTCCTCCTTTCCACAAGTAGACAAGGGGACACAGCGGGGTCTCCAGGATACCATTTATTTATAGTAACGGCATAACGCGTTTCGGCGATAAGCCTTGTTCACATGCCTCTGATACCTCAGGTTAGATTTTACTGCTGTTTATACAGAGATATCTATACATATACATATACGCAATGAAAATATCGAAATATGGAGACAATCAAATGGCCAAACAAAGCAGAATGGAGGAGAGAGCAGGATACGGAGGTGCATCAAACTCCGATTTAAGCTCTGCCGTCGAGAGTGAAACTGAAACGGAATCTCGCAGACAGGCAAGGATGCAAGTTCCAGCTCAAATTTCACTCACGGATGAAGTGGATTTTTTATGTCGCCAAAGGCTGCTTTCTCTACGCCCCAGGAATCAAACAAACAAACAACAAAAACCCGGACCATCAAATGCAGGGAAAGAAGGAGGGCAGCCAAACGAAGAGCCAAACAACAAAGGACAACAGAAGCGACAAACGAGAAGGAACTGGAGACGGCAATAACTGACTCCAATAATGAGGCCCCTACAGTCATAAATCTAATGGAGGTGGTTCTAAATAAAGCAGAACAACAATTGCTCACGCTCGGTCTATCTTTCTGTCCGGAAAGCTCCTTTGATTATGCAGCCACAAGAATGGATGTTTATAGGGGGGTACGCAAACTAAAACTTAAAAAATACTTCAAAACCCAAAAGCGATCAGTAGCAAGTTTAGTTGAAGAACAAGATGAACATTCAAAGAACTCCCCTCCAGAATTTAATTTTGATAGCGCTGATCTGGCAACTCTGCATGACATGCAGGACTTGGCAAATGAAAATAACATCTCAAGTCCAAACATAGGAAATGTGGAAAACACCGGAAATAACGAGGGTTCAATCATCACCAAAACTCCTTTTAAACCACGGTCAACTTTTAATCCCATCATGTTAAAAGACTCTATAGATATATTTCACGACCAGGTGGTAACAAGTATCAAACGCCTCAATCACCATGTATTAAACATCAACAAACGCAAATAAACCAGCGTGAGTTACAATACAATCAGCTCATGGCCAAATTGAAAAAGAATCCTGAGATAGTGGTCCGCAATGCAGATAAGGGAGGCAACTTAGTCCTGTGGAACATCAAAGATTACACTCAGGAGGCCATGAACCAACTAACTGATTGTTATTGCCGAAGTGACATCACCATGTTGAGAAAAATTAACAATGACTATAAAGGCAAATTAATAGCTTGGAAAAATGCAGGACTGTTATCACCAGACGAATTTAAATTTTTTAAAAATGGGAATCCAGTCACTCCGATCATGTATTTCATCCCTAAAATACATAAAAATTCTGTACATCCTCCAGGAAGGCCTATTATATCGGCCGGAAAAAGTCTGTTGGAAAACACCTCAAAATATGTGGATTTTTATTTACAGGAGCATGTCCAACGATTAACGTCCTATATTAGAGACACTGGAGACTTTATTGCTAAAATGATGAATTTTAATTGGAAAGATAACTATTTGCTTATCTCTATGGATGTGACATCCCTCTACACTTCAATAAGACATACGGATGGTCTTAAAGCCCTTCGCTACTATCTTAGAAGAAGAGGAGCGGACTATACAAAACACAACACTATGCTAATTGACATGGTTGAATTTTGTTTATGTAACAATATTTTCATGTTTCAAAACGCCCTGTTTCAATAACTCAGGGGCGTTGCGATGGGGGCCAGCTTCTCCCCCAGTTATGCTTGTCTCCATATGGGATGGTGGGAGGAGCTGGTCCTACTCAAAGAATACAGGGATCATGTCAATAACAATATCAAGACATGGTGGAGGTTTATAGATGACCTCTTCGTAGTGTGGGAGGGAACCAAATCAGAACCTGAAGGTTTCATTGAAAAGTTAAACACCAACCAGCTAAACTTACAATATACAGCTGAAATAAGTAGAAGCAGTGTCTATTTTTTGGATGTAGAGGTATTTATCTTTAATGGTAAATTGGAAACCAAGCTCCACCGTAAGCCCACTGCTGGGAATGCTGTGCTCCACGCCAGCAGCTCACACCTTCAACATCTAATACAGAGCATTCCCTAAGGGGAAATGCTCCGCTTGAAGAGAATTTGCAGTTGTGAGAATGACTTAAAATCTGCCCAAGCCAGTAGCAAAAAGAGATTTTTAGAGCGGGGCTATAATATTAAATGTGTGGAAGCAGCTATCGCTAAAAGCAATAGAGTACCCAGAGAATTGTTCCTTCAGAAAAGGAATAGGGATGACAATTCCAAGAGTCAGGATGTAGAGCCCTTCAGGTTTATCCTTCAGTACAACAGACAGGAGAAATCTATAAGGAAAATAATACGGAAAAATTGGCCTCTTGTGCTGGGGACCCCATCATTGGCCATCTCTTGCCAAACAGGCCAGCAATTACCTACAGTAGAGCGCCTTCGATGAAGGATACCCTGGTACAAAATGACCCAGGAGGCCAACCAAAGGGTAATTGGCTTAGCCAAAGAAAGGGCTTCTTTAAATGTAAGGTATGTAAGGCCTGTCAGCACGGTGTCACTACAACCACATACAGGACACAATTCAGTGCACAGGATATAATCATAGAAAAATCCCTGACTTGCAAATCTGACCATGTGGTGTATGTGCTGGAATGCCCCTGCAATTTAAGATATGTAGGGAGTACAATCTTGCAGGGGCATAAAAGGGTACTACAGCACTTGCGGGCCATCAAAAATAAAGATCAGTCCTATACGGTGGCCCAACATTTTAATGAAATACATGAAGGTGATTGTAAGGATCTTAAATATTTTTTAATAGACAGTATTCCCCCCAACAAAAGAGGAGGTGATATAGAAAAAGCCCTTAGAAAATTGGAGATGCGATATATTTTAAATTTAGACACTAAGCATCCCACAGGGCTTAATGCTACGGATGAATTGCATACCTGTCTTTATTAAGGGAAAGTTTACAGTTACATAGGTTCATAATATAGGGAGAGCTATTCAGTATCCATGAAAAATTTAAAAAACTTGAATAGTTCAGTCGCAAACCAAATGAAATATCACTAAGGTTATCAATAATCTGCCGCAGTTCCCTCTGTTTAAATTATACACTGGTAGTGGAGGTTTTTACACTAATTTAGATTATTTATAGCTTCTTTTTTATGGATGTCATATGCTTTTTAACATATGGATATCTTTATGCACAAAAAATTATTTTGCACATTCACATTGCACTAAGCACTTTCTTAAAATCAAGGTTTTTTTTAAAATGAAGAATGAATATTAATGACAAGTGAACCAAGTTTTTATATTGTTGCCAAACTTACAATATTAAATACACATAGATGTCTAGTTTAAATTCAAATTATGACCAACGGGTATTTATACCAGGATGTTTTAGAAAACTGCGATTTGCACATCAATTATAATGCACTGATCAATAGGTTTTTTAACTCGTTTTTTAAACTCGTTTTTACTAAAAAATTTATTTTAATTGGTAATGAATTGAGGGTAAAATTTATCGAGTATGCTAACCTATGAATATATGGATAGACGTTACTAGTATCACTATGTGAATGAGATATTTCAAATTAAATTGAATGTGGTATTTATACCACTATTTTGTGTTACATTATCAGCAAACAGCAATCTTATAGACCAATGTTGGCGCTAATTATCATCGTTAATTTGGTAAGTGTCATTTGTTGCTATGCAAAAACCTTGTATTTTGTTATGCACTGGCACTTTAAGCATTTGAAAAATAGACAAAAAAAAGCTGGTAAAAAAATGGTTTAAATTGTATCTCCCCCATGATGTGCGCGTCATGTGATCAAGACACCAAGAGTGCCGAAACGCGTCATGGCTACTGAGGTTGCTGCAAGAGCAAAATAAACATTGGCAACTGCATTACCTGGGTCCGTGCTTCACTTTTCTGGCATATCGGCAAGTTCAAGGGGAAGTGTGACGCATATACATATATATATATATATATATATATATATATATATATATATATATATGACCTACCGGCGGTCGCCAGCAGGTAGTTATAGTTAGGACCTAGTTTCCATAGGAAAAGCGTTTTCCGAATAACTTTGGCGTCGTGTGACGAATCTTCGCGAAATTTGTAAAACTAGTGAGGCGCTCCAGTCAGCTCCTGTCTTGAAAGTGTTTCGGGGTGATTCGTCAAGCGGGGGCCGAGAAAAAAGGGGGGTCCCAAAACGCGTTTTCCCCATGTTATTTTCCATAGGAAACTTTAGACTAAGCTACAGCCCGAACTGCTGAACGGAATTACACCAAATTTGGAAAAAGGTAGGTCTTGGTTCAGAAAGATACCTTTTTGTTAAATGGTGTAAATCCGTTCAGTAGTTCCTGAAAATTAGAAAAAGAAAAAGTTTCGATATCTATGGCCGCGGTGGATTCGCGAACCCTCCTGAGCATGAGCTGCACTCTGATTGGCTGCCAACACTCCAAACCAGGAAGTGTTGGCAGCCATCTTGTGACTTGGTAGAACCACCCCCAGTGGTGAAGGCAGGGTGCGGGGCCTGATGTGACAAGTGTGCAAACGCGCTCCATGGCGCATTTTAGGTTGGGGAATTAATTCCCCTTGATTACTGAGGGTCCCTGGGGGCCAACTAGCCCACCAGGTACCTCCAGTATGCACCAGGGAGCTGTGTTGCAGAGAGGTGGTCCTAGGCCACGCCCCTTTTTACACCTCTCTGCAACGCAGCTCTGTGGCGCTTACTGGAGGTACCTGGTGGGCTAGTTGGCCCCCAGGGACCCTCAGGATTCAAGGAGACTTAATCCCCCAACTTAAAACACGCCACGGGGCACATTTGCACACTTTTCACATCAGGTCTCACCCCCTCCCTTCACCACTGTGCAAACGGGCCCTCTGGCGTGTTGTAAATTGGGGGATTAACTCCCCTTGAATCCTGAGGGTCCCTGGGGTCCAACTAGCCCACCAGGTACCTCCAGTAAGCGCCACAGAGCCACGTTGCAGAGAGGTGTAAAAGGGGGCATGGCCTTGGACCACCTCTCTGCAAAGCAGCTCTGTGGCGCTTGTGGAGGTACCTGGTGGGCTAGTTGGCCACAGGGACCCTCAGGAGTCAAGGGACTTAATCCCCAACTTACAACGTGCTAGGGCGCGTTTTCACAGTGGTGCAGGGAGGGGCGGGCCTGATATAAGAAGTTAGCAATCCTGCTGTGTGGGACTTACTGGTGCTAATAAAGGGGTAGTTGGCCCCCAAGGTTGACGTTGGGGGCTAACTACTCCTCCTGTTACCTCAGTAAATCCCACACAGTGGGATTGCTAAGAGGTGCTTGAAGGCCACGCTCACCTTTCTCCACCACTCTGTAAACGCGACTGCTATGTTATAGTTAGAAATTAGCATTTAAAAAACCTTTGAAATTCACTGAAAAAACCATAGGTTTGAGGGACGTTATAGTTAGAAATTAGCATTTAAAAAACCATTGAAATTCACTGAAAAAACCATAGGTTTCAGGCACGTTATAGTTAGAAATTAGCATTTAAAAAACCTTAGAAATTCACTGAAAAAACCATAGGTTTCAGGGACGTTATAGTTAGTTAGACATTTCTCTCGTACAAAACCATAGAAATTCCCCCGTTATAGTTAGTTCAGCTAACTATAACTCGCGCACCCGCAATGCACTGCTGATGACGTTACATATTTCATCATTCATGACATGGTCAGTGACATCACTGATGACATCACTGATGACATCTCAAATGACATCACTGATGATATCACTGATGACATCATCCACGTGAAAATCTGATGCACCTCCTCACACTCTAATATAACCTTTGATACACCCACTGCAAAATACAGACTACCATTTTCGAAACCATCGACACACCAATACCAGTTACTACATACGCACTCACTGATTCCTAGGTCTACACACACATCCACTCATTCACCCATACAATCACTCATACATGCAGTCACTCATCAATACAGCACTATCATAAGCACTCATACACCTATACAGACACTCACACACCACCACTCATCCAGAGTTACTCACACACCTAGTCAGTCATGCAAATAATCAATCACACTTCCATTTACTGACCTATACAGTTATACACACACCACATCACTTATTCAAACAGAAACAAACGCATACTTACTCTCTTATACAATCACTGATACAAGTACACACTCATCCATACAGCCACTCTCACAATCACTGACTCTCACGTATAGTCATTTATATACTTCAAATCTCACATACACTGCCTTTTACATATGTAGTTACTTGGACATGTACCATTGAGACATCCATTCACTCACCAACACACCCATACACACACTCACCTACCCATACAGCTGTTTCCACATGCACTCTTGAACCCATACACACAGTGAATCAACCACTTAAACATCTATGCACAGTGTCACACACCTCCCACCCACCCACACACACACTCAGGCACCCATACAAATACTCAGGCAACCAATCGATAACCCATATAGACACTCATGTAGCTACTGACCAACCCATGCAGCAGCTTATACAACAACAGACAGACTGATACAGACATTCACACAGTTTAGTCACTAACCCATGCATTCAGTAAGACACATGTAATCACTCACTTAAACAGTCAGTCACGCACCTATTAAATCCTCCATCCAGACACTTATACACCCACTCATTCTTCAAAATACCTTGGCATATATATAATACATATTTAAACTTTAAAGAAAAACACAGTCACTGGATGATGTCATCAGTGATGTCATCAGTGATGTCATTTGAGATGTCATCAGTGATGTCAATGACCATGTCATGAATGATGTAATATGTGACGTCATCAGCAGTGCATTGCGGGTGCCCAAGTTATAGTTAGCTGAACTAACTATAACATGGGAATTTCTATGGTTTTGTACGAGAGAAATGTCCAACTAACTATAATGTCCCTGAAACCTATGGTTTTTTCAGTGAATTTCTAAGGTTTTTTAAATGCTAATTTCTAACTATAACATGCCTGAAACCTATGGCTTTTTCAGTGAATATATATAAGGTTTCAGGCTGGATGCATGGACACATGGAAATGTCCGTCACCGGGTGCACCTCGGTTGGTCCATCAACCAATGGCGGTTGTGCCAAAATGGTTTCTGCCACACAGTCAATGCCACCAAACAGGAGATGCAAAATCACAGGAGTTATAGTCATTTCTACTGTCAGTTACAGGTGCTGTGGAGTGCCCTCTTGTTGGAGTGAAGACTGAAGGGGTTGGTGGCCGGACTGGCTACCAACATCTTTGGCTGCGGCAAATGAAGTTAAAAGGGTCTTCACAGTCTGGAGGTCATTGGGAGTGAGTTAGGTGCTCAGAACTACCATTCTTGGAGTGCTCTTGCCACTTTGCTATGGGTCTCCACCTTGATGGACCCAGCGGTGAGCAGTTTGTTGCTGCTTAGGGTTTGGCCCTCGACATCCAGGAGACTGGTTTCACCATTCCAAGGGAGTTCCTGGTTCTTTGTCAAAGGCAGGCAGGACTCCCAAGTTTCTGTCAAAGACAAAAGGCAAGCCGGCAGGGTTGGTGCCAGGTCAGTCACACGTCTTCTTCTCCTTGAGCTTTGTGACTCTTCGGTGTCCTTTTTCTTCTTAGGTCAGCATGATCTAAAGTTCAGGCCGAGGGGTGCCACATAAATGCTATGTTTAGAGGCATTAAAGGGAGTACCAGGTAGTAGCCATAGGGCTCCCTACTTTTAGGGTGACTACACTCTCCTATGACCACTTCCATTGGAAAGTGGGCATAACCCTGACCCCGGTTGGCTAATTCTCTTCAACACAAGATGGAATGGGTCCACATCACCTGCCCCACCTTAGAGGTGGTGCTGGCTGAATGTGGGCACACCTCCTAACCTAACTAATTTTCCCGCCTGTCCTCCCACCAAATGTGGAGCAGGACAGGGGGGTTGGCATCCTCCACTAACTGGAGATGCCTGGGTTGCATTTTAAAGGCAGCATCCAAGAGCTGCTGAGCTGTCACAGAATAAGAATGTTATTTCTTTTTTTGGTGTTTGTGCTTTATTTTTCAACTAGTGAAGATGGCATCTGGTGCACCAACTGCTGAAGATATTGAAGATATTGAGGAACAATAACAACCACAAAAGAAGGGGAAAGAGAGCATAGTTTGGGTTTTCTTCAGTATTCCAGAAGGGAAGAAAAAAGTGAATGCTAGGAAGGCAACACGTACACTATGCCAAAAGACATTGGGGCCGATTCCGATTCGGGCCGGAAGCGCACCTAACAGTATTCGTCCGGAAAAACTACCAGCCGAACGCGTGTTTCCCGACCGACTCGAACACTCTACCGAACGAACAAGTACGATGCGCATAACAGCCCAGATTCCGAGAGAGCCGAACTTACCCAATCCAGCTCCTTTCCTCCGCCCGAGCCGGATCCGTAAACGCCGAATTGAGTTGCACGGAAACAAATACACAGCACCTTCTGGCCAGACTAGTACGATGCGTCTTCCGTACGCGCCGAACCCGTCGCTACGTCCGGCACGTTTCAGCATCCGGGAGAGCCGCACATAAGCTCCGTTTCGCGTCACTAAGCGATCCACGGCTACGAGACGAACAAGCCAGCGGCAGTACGAGTCGAAGACACGCGAAACCCGAGCGAGGCGAACCAACCATGAATCCCATCGCGCAAGTCCTACCAATACTCTACATCTATTACCGGGACCGATTCGGACGCGTACGGCGCAGACGGTAAGTCAAACACCAACAATACAAACTAACTACACGTACTTAAAATATGTCACACACACATAGGGATGCACAAATGACGTACACTAGCAACTGCTAAATCATAGGGGTGGGATGGGCATCACCAATGCCATACACACCCATAGGGGCCTGGATTCCTGCCACCACCACCACCCCTACTCAGGGGTGCTGGATGCCCATCACTACTACCACCCCTACTCAGGGGGGCTGGATGCCTATCACTACCACCCCCTACTCATGGGGGGCTGGATGCCTATCACTACCACCCCCTACTCATGGGGGACTGGATGCCTATCACTACCACCACCCCTACTCAGGGGTGCTGGATGTCCATCACTACTACCACCCCTACTCAGGGAGGGCTGGATGCCTATCACTACCACCCCCTACTCTTGGGGGCTGGATGCCTATCACTACCACCAACCCTACTCATAGGACGGGTAATGCATGACACAACCAGCATACTCCCACATAAGGAATAACAGAAAATTACATCCACCCAAACAACATGACAAGCGTGTGTAGTCCATGTCAAATGCCTACAACACTAAACATGACAATGAACATACAATGTGACCCACTAACACATGTGTCACACATAAAAGTGTGTGGCCTCCACAATACAAGCTGACCATGGCCACTGTGGCAATGGGGCCTAAAGCCCCATCACCACAGTCACCAAAAGGTAAGTGTGGGGTCCAAGGCTGATGGACCTTTTGGTCAGTGTGGCAATGGGGCCTAAAGCCCCATCACCACAGTCACCAAATGGTAAGTGTGGGGTCCAAGGCTGATGGACCTTTTGATCAGTGTGGCAATGGTGCCTAAAGGCCCATCACCACAGTCACCAAAAGGTAAGTGTGGGGTCCAAGGCTGATGGACCTTTTGATCAGTGTGGCAATGGTGCCTAAAGCCCCATCACCCCAGTCACCAAAAGGTAAGTGTGGGGTCCAAGGCTGATGGACCTTTTGATCAGTGTGGCAATGGTGCCTAAAGCCCCATCACCACAGTCACCAAAAGGTAAGTGTGGGGTCCAAGGCTGATGGACCTTTTGATCAGTGTGGCAATGGTGCCTGAAGCCCCATCACCACAGTCACAAAAAGGTAAGTGTAGGCATGGTAAAAGCTGCCAAAGACAAACTGAATGGATGAATCCTGGTCACACAACAACCAAAACATCTGTGGCATAGTACTGCTTGTGTCCCATTGCAACATATATTGGGGGAGGCTAACAGTGCAGTGTCACAGAAACATCGCTTTATGTCCATGTGCATACAAACATCACACATGGGGGACCACATTGCCAACAATCAGCCGATTCCACAATGACAGAAGTGACCATCATGATGCTGACCCACATATCTGCACCTATGGACACACAAATGTATATAATCTGTGGAGACTGTGGATGTCAGGTGAGCAAATACCATACCATGGCAGCAATGGGACATACAAACCATGATCATTGTGCTGACTGATGACCCAGGAGTACCAGGGAGAGCAGGGGGAAATCACCAAACCACATACAGCCAATGGCACATTACAGAAATGCCAATGCAGTGATGCAAATGCACTGACACAAACAGGCAGACTCAGACATCCTATCAAAGACAACAGGTGATGGGGGTGTGTGCCAGTGTCCCCAGGCAACCACACAACACATGAGGAGGCCTGAATCCCAATTACACAGATGTGTATACAGTGCCACACACAAGTAACTCATGGATTGGATTCCCTATGTGGGAAATCTGGCATTGTTAGATGAGAGGGAGCCCAAATTACACATGTCACACAAGCTTGTAGGAACAGCAACTAACACAGCAAGAGACACACCCACCACAGCACTACCCCCAGGGACCCCACATTGTGCAGACACTAGCCTGCATGACAATTCCACTGTGATGACAAAGGTAGATGTTGATCACACTGTGAACCACAGCCATGTGTCCTCAGCTACAAACTACCATCACACCTACACAAGCTCCAATCAATCAGCACGGCCTGCCAGCCAAGGACAATATGGAGGTAGTGGTCTAGCCGTGCAACAACTCACATTTGCACACTCAACACCACACACCCTCATCTGCAACAATGTGCAGCAGTGAAGCTCACATGGACTGGTGACATTGCACATGCACCCATGACAATCCCAGGGGTGGTGGGGGGAACTAAGGTGCAGAAACCCATCACACATGCCCACTCAACATGACTCGCCTATGCATGACACACTGCACAGTACGCCGTACATGCGCATGATGTGAAATCCACCACAAACAATGGGATCCTGGCCATAGTCACACACCAACGAAGAAGCCAAGGTGAGACACAAAGAACACACGTACACAACTTCCGACATTGCAGCTCTGACCCTGAGGAGTGGCAGCAGTCACACACACAACGCGTCACAATCACTGAAAGCTAACACAAACTCAAAATCACATTACTTGTGTAAACAACAAGTGCCAAGGGGAATCCTGAATGTGTCCCATCTGCGTTTGCCCACATCCCCAGCCCTGACAACAAAGACAACCTGGGATGACAACCTCATGAACATCAGTTTGCCATGCAACCACATCACGGAGAAACCAGGTCCAAGATGCTGGATGAACACATACCAACTCTGCAACCATCAGAAACAGGAACATCCCTAGGGACACAGCCTGTGTAGGAAAAGGGAAGGGAACATGCACAGACATGCTCACACAACACACAACACGGGCACACGCAATGTCACCAGATTACACACAGCCATGAGGGCACTCCACTCCTGTGGAAGCTCCGCTGTGCCAAACCTTGTCTGTGCACGACTCAAACATATCAGCAGGACACTCCGTCAGTGAGTCAACAACTACAACACACAGAAGCCTCTGCTCACATCAGCCTGGGTACGGGAGTGTCACGTCAGTCATCTGCATACACCCAAAACACGTGGCAATCCAGTTGTACTGTATACACAGATGAGTCCTCCAAAATTGATGTGCAAAACTGCATGTCCAGTGGAGACGGGCACACAGTCAGGGTACTAGGAACATTGGACAGTGGTAAGCCCAACAGATGTGCAACAGTGTAGGACAAAGATGGTAATATACAAATGCTAAACGTACATCCCTGTGTCAAATGCTGAACATTACACCCTCAGACTGCAGCAAGGGATGCTATAGATCCAGACTATATTAGGACACATATCCCATGGGCCACATGGAGCCCATCACAGCAAAACTTCATTTACCTGATCTGAACACAATTACAACAGCAAATGCATGATACTACACATCTACATCATGTACCACCAAAGATTAACCACAAGTAAACAAAAAGAGGCTTTATTCAGCAAGTGTGCAACTCAAATCAAAAGTCCAAAATTAACAACGGCCAATGTCCAGTCCAAATACACAGTCCCAACAGGGTGATGTGTGACTACTTGTCACAACTTGCTTGCCTGCACAGGTACCAACAGGGGACATCCCCTTGGAGGGGCATACGAGGGGCAGGCCAGGCACCGCAGGGACAGGATCAGGGGATGCCAGAAGGAGGCAGGGAAGGTGAGGTGGGTGCAGGAGTGTCACCGGCAACTGCAGTGGAGGTGTCTGACTCAGGGGGGCCGGCACCACCGCAGGGCTCAAGTCCGATGGTGTTGGTGCTGCAACCACTGCAGTGGGCTGGGCAGATGGAGTGGGCTGGGTCCCCAATGCAGTGCCCGAGTCAGATGGGGTTGTTGTGGACTCCACCGCAGTGCATGACTCCAAGGGAGTGGAAGGGGGGCAGAAGAGCTGGGCAGGACAGAGTGGGGGACACGGTCTCCACACCAGTGGCACATACAGGCAGAGCGTCTGGTTTGGGGGTGGAAGAGCAAGTGGCAGGGGGAGGGCCTGAGCACTTTGGGGATGCAGTATCGGTGTGTGGGGGAACCTGGGGCAGGGTGTGGCGGTGGAACCTGTGGAGTGGTGGCCTGGGGGATGGAGGTGAGAGACTGGGTGGGTGACTTGCAGGGCGGTGGCGGGGTCTTGCTCTTCCGGGTCCGGGGGGACTTGCGGGTGGGGGGCTCACTCTGCCTGGGCCTGGGGGAGGGTGTCCGGGGGCGAGGGGCACTCTCCTCTCTGTGTGTGGACTTCCTCTTCCCCCGGTATGCTGGATCAGCGGTATTGGAGGGGAAGAGGCCGAGGTCAGAGAGGAAGAGCTGCTGTGTATGTGGGGTTGCAGGTGAGGCAAGGGAAGGGGTCTTGGAGGGAGAGGATCTTGAGGATTGCGGAGTGACTGTGGTTGCCTGTGTGTGTGTCAGTTCCCCATCCCCTGTGTGTGTGGAATCAGTCCCCTGAGGATGCTTGTGTGCACGTCTTGCCTTGGTTTTGGGTGGGTGTGTGCTGCTCGTGTCTGTGTGTTGGTGTGATTGTGCAGGTGTGCATGTGCTTTGGACAGGTAGGGTGGTAGGAAGTGTGGATGGGGCAGAGGTGGGAGGGGTGAGGGACTGTTGGAGGAGGGACACTGCTGCCGTCAGGGAGGAGTCCATGGACCTATTGCTCCTCTGTAGGGCAGACATACCCGTTGAGATGCCCTCCATGAACGACACCAGCTGTGTCAACAGTGTGGTGTGTGCATGGAGGACAGTCAGCATTGCTGTCTGCCCTACATGGAGCTGCCGAAGGAGGTACACAGACTCCTCACTCAGGGCAGCAGGGGACACAGGGGCAGGGGGTGCGGTGCCTGGCTTGAAGGAGACACGCTCCCGAGCACGGGAGCCTCCACGGACCTCAGTAATGGGAGCCAATGGGAGGGCGGCGGTGGTGGTGGTGGTGGCGGGATCAGACAAAGTAGCTGGGGTGTGGTGGCTGCTGACACCCGCCTCCACAAGGGAGTCATCCTCCGAGCTGCTGTGGTCCTCAGCTGAGGTGGATGGTGCTGAGGACTCCTCGGTGTGGCTCCCCTCGCCCTCCGTGCCACTGGGTCCCTCTGACCACTCGTCGGACGCTGACCCAGTCTGGCTCCGCTGCTCCTCCTGGTCCGTGGAGCTGTCCCCTCCTGTGGCTGTGGATGTATCTGCAAACAATTAGGGAAACAGACAAACATCAGTCACCTGCACTGACCGCACACACCACAGTAAGTACAGCACATCACAGAGCAAGCCCTGGCATCACTAGTAGAACATTGCCAAAAGTCATCACACAGATTAGGAGAAGCCAATTGTCAGTCTGATGGTCAGCCATGGAACAGACACCCCTCCTGCCCTTGCACCCATCTGTCTGGTGCCCGTCTGATGGTAAGACCCCAGTGTGGACACATGCACCACCTACACAGTAGTTGGACATTGCTGAGAACACGGTGAAGTATGTGAACATGCCCACCTCACATCACTTGCCACTGAGTCAGTGCAGGTGTCTGGATAAATGGACGGCCTGAGCCTAAACAGAAATGCATGTGATGCATACCAGCACCAGACCCCATGAAGCACCCATGTCCGGATAGTCAATGCCACAATGGGGTGCCTGTTGCACATGTCACCACCCTGCAGGATCACCCTTAGGAAGTTTAATGCCATGACACAGGCATGCCTGCAAAGTCATACATCACTGTCTCAAGTCACATGGCCATGTTAGCCAGCAAACAACAGTCTGCACTGTGTCACTATCCTAGGACATGGGGAAGGCAAGTAATGTAACTGACAAGTGCACATGTTCATCCCCCACTAACCACATCCTCTGAACCAGTATTTGTACACTGCACACCATTTGGACAAATGGGAGACATGAAACACTACTCCCTGAACCAGAGCACCTCACAGTGTGCTGTGAATGATGAACAGCTGCCTGAAAGTCACAGTCTCATACACCTGTCTGCACAGTCAAGTGATCAAACACCTATGAGTCACAGAAGTCTTGTCTCACATGGTCCAATAGCAGATGGCATGCTGACCCCTAACCGAAGGACATCACAGGAGTCACGACAACGTAGTCACAGCACAACAACACAGAGGCAGACACCTGAGGCAACATTTCACTGAGCACAGCATGTCAGATGATACACGGGAGTGGGAGTACAGAGTGTATTGTATGCCCTGTAGTAGGCATGACTGTCCGGCTCCACCTGCAAGAGGGATGAGCCCTGGTCAGTGGGCAGGTGGCTAAGCATGTGTGACACACTTGACATACATACTCCTGAGGCCCAGACAATTTACCCACCCGCAGAATGGGGGTGTGGCAAATACCCCAGGGACATGTGGTGAATTAGATGTGCAAGTGGATCACATATCAAAGTTACACCCAGACTACATAGCACGACTCAGGCATTGTGTGAGCAACTGACCCACCCATGAAGGCAAACACAATGTCACGGGAACAAAATCTGTCACCACCTTGAGCAAAGCAAAATGCTAGGACCCTGTACCCAAGTGACACAATTATCCTGAGCGTAAGGAGCACACTGGCGCATCAGATGGGTAGTGGCCAGGTTACAATAGAGGGACATGGGTACTGGACAACAAGACTGATGTACTGGGGAAGTTTAACCAGGCCAGAGGAGGGCACATAGCATGTTAGACAGAGTTCACAGTGCAGTCTTAGACTCACCCCCTCCTTGCTGCTGTCTGCCCTTCAGCTGCCCATCCAGCTCCGGGAACACCACCGGCAGGATCTGGAGCATGTGGGGGGTCAGGGTCCGGTGTCCGCCCCTCCTGCGAGGAGGCGACAGCTTCAGCTGGACCCTTGCGATCCTCCGGGTCCAGCCACGAAGGTCCTGCCACCTCTTCTGGCAGTTGCGGATCCGGCGCTTGTAGACCCCCACGGATCGGACTGCCCGGACGATGTCCAGCCAGATGTTCTGCTTCCGATGGGCATCAACCTGTGAGGATGAGAAAGTGAAAAGGCCATTACTACACATGCAACATATCCGTGCATCACACAGTTGGAAATACATGTCTCAATCACAGGGGCATATGATGTACACAGGCAGTGCAATGAGGGCTATGGACAGTTTGCCAGCAGTTACTACATGGTATCATTGCATGGGTAGTGAACCTTGTTTGAATGCACTGTCACTCCACTGTACCTGTTCAGTGCAAGTGACTACACACTTTGGGGGTGCGAACTACTCAGTGGGCATGCTAGCCAGTGGTGTGCACACTGTAAATCCTGCTAGTCAGGCAACATGCACAATTAGTGAGGCAGTGGACAGCACACTCACCTGCTCCCCTGGTGTCCCATACAGCTTGCTGTACTGTGGAAGGAGGCTGTCCAGCAGGGCCTGGTTCTCCTCATGGGTGAAGGCTGGGGCTCTCTCCACAGTACGTGCCATTGCAGCAGCCAGAGGATGCAGAGACAGCAGCAGTGTAGTGGCAGATGTCGTCCAGGAGCATGTAGTGCAGGCAAGTGAGCTCTCAGGGGAACAGCCAGCATTATATGTGTGCTGCAGAGGCAGATACTGTCCCATGTGTCCAAAGTGATTGGTCCAAGTCGGTAGCATCTTCTGAATCTGGCCAATCCATGGAATAGCAGCTCCAATACATGCCCACAGCATCCTTCAAATATTCAACTTCATGACACCCATGAATTTGCAACATTGCTGTGGCTGGCCAACTGAATTCACTGCATCAGACTCGTAAATTCAAAACCCGCATCCGTTGCCATGCCAGGCCCCAGCCAATGCGTGCACACCGATCGGACCATTGCTGTACAACGGGTACCCGCGATACAACGTGTACCCGCTCACATGCAATGCAATGGTCCGAGCGGGCACACCGATCAGACCATTGCTGTACAACGCGTACCAGCTCACATGCAATGCAATGGTCCGAGCGGGCACACCGATCGGACCATTGCTGTACAACGCATACCCGCTCACATGCAATGCAATGGTCCGAGCGGGCACACCGATCGGACCATTGCTGTACAACGCGCACCCGCTCACATGCAATGCAATGGTCCGAGCGGGCACACCGATCGGACCATTGCTGTACAACGCGTACCCGATCACATGCAATGCAATGGTCCGAGCGGGCACACCGATCGGACCATTGCTGTACAACGCGTACCCGCGATACAACGCGTACCCGCTCACATGCAATGCAATGGTCCGAGCGGTCACACCGATCGGACCATTGCTGTACAACGCGCACCCGCTCACATGCAATGCAATGGTCCGAGCGGGCACACCGATCGGACCATTGCTGTACAACGCGTACCCGCTCACATGCAATGCAATGGTCCGAGCGGGCACACCGATCGGACCATCGCTGTACAACGCGCACCCGCTCACATGCAATGCAATGGTCCGAGCGGGCACACCGATCGGACCATTGCTGTACAACGCGTACCCGCTCACATGCAATGCAATGGTCCGAGCGGGCACACCGATCGGACCATTGCTGTACAACGCGTACCCGCTCACATGCAATGCAATGGTCCGAGTGGGCACACCGATCGGACCATTGCTGTACAACGCGTACCCGCGATACAACGCGTACCCGCTCACATGCAATGCAATGGTCCGAGCGGGCACACCGATCGGACCATTGCTGTACAACGCGCACCCGCTCACATGCTATGCAATGGTCCGAGCGGGCACACCGATTGGACCATTGCTGTACAACGCGTACCCGCTCACATGCAATGCAATGGTCCGAGCGGGCACACCGATCGGACCATTGCTGTACAATGTGTACCCGCAATACAACACGTACCCGCTCACATGCAATGCAATGGTCCGAGCGGGCACACCGATCGGACCATTGCTGTACAACGCGTCCCTGTACAGGTCACACGTATGTGTCACCATGCTGGCCAATGGTGAACCTATGCCAGCCACATATACTTTCCAGGGACTCTGGGGCACACCAACTACACCACACCCAGTCCACACTGTATCTAAGGCATGTGTGGCAGCATGACCGTATCTGTGTATGGGTGTGTACATGTTGTTTTTGGGCTGGCACTTGGGGGCAGACACACCCAGGCTGTGCACATGTTAATGGGGACAGGGTCCTTTGTGTGTCGTGCACATGACCACTGGGATGTGCAACTGTTCATTTTTGGAGCATGTTGCATGGTCACATTTCCAGGTTGTGTATATGTATGACATGTCACATACCCCAAGGCTCATGTGGGAAAGCATGTACATCACAGGGTGGCCCATTGCCACAATAGTCATGTCCCTCCGCAGTCTGTGTGCATGTTGTGTTTCACATGTCTGACTCCATGTGCACAATGGGAGACAGTCTCCACATCCACGTTGTTTGTGCATGGACTTAGATGTTGTGTGTGTGTGTCACTGACGTCCATGTCTGTCCTGCAGAGGCTACAGGGGGCACTACCTGTGGGAGTCATGTTTGATTTTTCTGACGTGTACATGATACGCCATGTCATGCCAGTGTCCATGTGGCAAGACAGGCTCCCTGGGAATCTACCTGTCAATGAGTTGAGATGCCTGTGGCGCATCTGTCCAGACGTCACTGTGGTATGTGTGTGGAATGTGAGTGCAGTAAATGGGTACTGTGACACAGCCAAATGGTTTCACATAGCACACCCTGGGACCTGTTGTCCACACATGTTGAACAGAGATGTTACATGATGTCCATGTGGGTGCCATATGTGTCCAAACAGAACGAGACACACATCAAGTACTAGTGTTTGCTGATGATGTAGCATGTGAACTACAGTATGGTGAATGGCACATATGTGGGGTGACTGACAATCTTGACTTCTTCACCTCTGCACTGCAGGGCTCCTGCTGTCCATCGACCATTCCCAGACCTGGCAACGATGGTGGAACGTGACAGCATCCGACGGTACCGCTTCACCAGGCAGCTGATTGAGGATTTGGCAGTGCGGTTGGACCCACATTTGCAGCCTGGCCGGCCGTATCCGACAGCGCTGACCCCCAAGGTGAAGGTGATGGCAGCCCTACACTTCTTTGCCACCGGTACCTTTCAACACACTGTGGCATCTACTGGTGGTATGTCACAGACTATGTTCAGCCGTGTGCTACGCGATGTTTTGGTGGCGATGTTGAGATGCCTTAACCAGTTCATCTATTTCCCACAACGTCACCGACTCACTGACGTCAAGAGTGACTTCTATGCCCTGGGGAGGATGCCACATGTCATTGGCTCCATTGATGGGACACATGTGGCTTTGGTACCACCACAGGCACATGAGCAGGCATACAGGAACAGGAAACATTACCATTCTGTCAATGCTCTGGTGGTATGTCTTGCAAACATGACCATCACACATGTTTGTGCCCGTTTCCCCGGTTCTGCACACGATGCCTACGTGATGAGGAGTAGTCGCATCCCGAGGATGATGTCACAGATGCCGAACCAGCGTGCTTGGCTTGTCGGTGTGTACTGACTTTGTACCATTGTGTGTGTTGTGCTATGTTGCTTTCCGCACACTTTTCAATGTTGGCTAATGTGCAATTGTCTGTCTGTAGGTGACTCGGGATACCCCAACATGCCGTGGTTGCTGACACCCCTCAGGAACCCTGTGACACCAGCCCAGATGCGCTACAATGAGGCACATGGTCGGACCAGGAGGGTGATTGAGCGGACCTTTGGTCTCCTGAAGAGCCGCTTCCGCTGCCTGGACAAGACAGGAGGCGCCCTCCCATATGCCCCAGCAAAGGTGTGCAAGATTATCATCGTCTGCTGCATGCTCCACAACCTGGCAGTGCGGAAGGAGTTGCCTCTCATCCTGGATGACGATGACCAACATCCGCCACCTGTGGAGGATCCAGGCCTGGGCCACGATGCCAGTGATGATGATGATGATGGTGATGGTGATGTCCGCACACAGCTCATCACCAACTTCTTCAGCTGAATGTGAGTATCCAGAGTGTTGTACTATCAATGAATTTGATTTGCATGATATGTGTGTGTGGTGCTCTGGTGCTGTTTGAGTGTGGCCATGTGCAACTTGACTGGATGCATGCGGAGATGTGTCCTTGCAGGTGGTCTGTACTTGCCAACAGTGTAGACATGCTAACTTGCTTTTGTGTATTTAACTTGTGACAGGTATTAGACATGAGTATTGCCATTCTGTGCTGTTCTTCTGTGCTTTTGAGTGTGTGTCATGTCTGTCCTTCACAGGGTGCTGCTGGAGTTGTTAGAACAACTTGGATCCCCCGAATCAATGATTCAACTTCCAAGGTGGCAGCAGTTGTTCCCCTACAGGTGATGTGCCACACACCCCTGGACTTTCTATCTTCTGCATTGTTTGACTTTGTGGCCACAGCCAGGTGGGATTAGCTTGCATTTGTAGTGGAAACAACATGTAGCAAATGTGTAATAAACCTGTTCTACATTTTGGGGTGTGCGTTGTCCGTAGTCACACATCTGAGTGACATTTGCTTACTGCACCTGTGTTGTAGTTGACACAGACTGTGAATATGTGTGGTGTCTGTGCATTGCACTGTATTTCCAGGCAACATCAGTGTAGGGGATGAGTCATATGGCCCTGGTGTGTATGTGTTGTGTGGCCCTAGTGGTGTGTCTCCCTCATATGTGTCACGTCGCCATGACTGCCATGACGGTGTTGGACTTGCTGTAGCAGTCAGCATGCACAGTGTCATATTTCTGATCACCATCTCCATGACAGAGACCACGTTGGAATCACAACAGAGGCAGATATGGTTTTTTGGTGAGTTTATTTACAAAAGGTGTGGGGATGGTGCACAGGATGGTGGGTGCTGTACATAGCAATTGGAATCCAAAGTTCCCATGTGAATTGGAAGTCCTGGTAGATGGAATGTCCAGGGTATAGTCCACAGTCATCTGATGAATTTGTACAACTAGAGCTCCCCATGTCATGTGGGCGAGTTGGGTTGCCATCGACAGGGCGTGCAGTTTGCACACAGAGGAAAAGTTCCAGAACAGGTGTTGGCTTCCTGGGGGATGTAGCTGGCCATCGGCCTCTCAGTTTGGCCTCCTCGGACGGCCCCTCTTCTTGGGGGGGATCCTCAGGTGCAGGCTGCCGCGGTGCAGGGTACTCTCCGCCAGAGTCCTCCTCCCTCCCTGTGGCTGTTGCGGATGTAGTGGCAACAGATGTTGTGGGCGCACAGGGAGGTGAGGCCATGTTGGTGCTGATCTGGCGGAGGCATGTCAGTATGTCCCTATGCACCGCTGTGAGTTCTTGCAATGTGTCCCACTTGGACTCCATGCGAGACATGTGTGTCTCGACACGGGACATGTGGGAGTCCAAGCGGGCATGATGGGCAGCCTGCTGCTGTTGTATGTCCTTGAGGATCCCCACTACCTGGGTGACCTCTCCGGTGCTGGTCTGGTACGCATCTGCAATGCGTGCCAGTTGTGGGTCATCACGCAGTCCTGACCCCTCTGCAAATAGCGACCTGTGTCTACCACCCCTCCCACCACCCCTGGCAACACGTGCAGGGCCTGCGGTGCCACGCACAGGTGACCGTGTGCCCACTTGGGTGTTGTTAGTGGGCTCGATGGCAGCGGCTCCAGTTTGGTCCTGGGTCCCTGCGCTGTTGTCACCTGTGGTCCTTGGTGTGTCCGTGTTGGCAGGGGTGGCCTGTGTGTTGGCAGTTGTTGGAGGGGTGGGTGCAGGGGGTGCAGATGTTGGTCCTGCTGGTGCTGCATGATGACTGGCACCGGAGGGTCCAGCTTGTTGTTCGCCATCCGAGGAGTGCAGAGGCTGATCCACACCAGTGAGCTCTGTGTCCCCCGGAGCCTGGGACAGGGACTCCTCCTCATCTGCTGCTGAGTCCCCATCTTCACCTGTTTTGGGGAGAGACACAGATTGTATGGTATGTTTCTACAGGCATCAATTGTTAAAACACCGGACAGTTGTGACTGTACCTCTGGATGCGGCCCTGGACATTGCATTCTACTCAGTTATGACAGTCAGTGAGTGATATTGGTGTAGCACATTGTCCTGCCAACCTGTGGCATGTCAATGTGAATGTTGAGGTGTGTGCCTGACCAGCATTGGTGGTATTTGGTTGCCATCCGGGCCGACTTCTCCCCCAGCCCAAATATCCCACCATGGAACATGCTTCCATTGCAGGGAGTGCAAGTTGTCTTTCAGGATGTCAGTCAGTGGTGTCCTGCTGTTGGTTGTTGCACAGTTGCCTGCAGGGCCTTGTGCTCCCCCAGCAGTACCCAGTGTCAGCCATCTTGTGAGTCCTTTTCCACTCCCTGTGATGTGAGCATGGTTCAGGGTGGTGTTGATGGGCCAATTGTGAGGCTGAGCAACATCTGTGACTACCACTCCCATCATGCTATTGCCTCCACCCCCTTCCCAGCATGCCCATCCTTCCTTCCTTTTGACTCTGCTTCCCTGTGGGGTGGGGTGCCTGTGCTGACAGGTTGGCTGAGAGTGTTCTCCTTGCGGTTGTTTGGCTACCAGTCCCAAGAGTGTCCCTGTGCTTCACACAGTATGAGCCCGGCTGGTTGGTCTTTGTGGGATCTTGAGTTAGAATGTGAGGCATTGCATTCTCCCAGGTGGGTTCTGTGGAGTTAGTGTTGGGGTGTGTGTGAGGGGAGGTGCTTGTGACTATGGTCAGTGCTGTGAGTCCTCCTTCCCACCCAGCCAGATATCCCACCATGGAACATGCTTCCATTGCAGGGAGTGCAAGTTGTCTTTCAGGATGTCAGTCAGTGGTGTCCTGCTGTTGGTTGTTGCACAGTTGCCTGCAGGGCCTTGTGCTCCCCCAGCAGTACCCAGTGTCAGCCATCTTGTGAGTCCTTTTCCACTCCCTGTGATGTGGGCATGGTTCAGGGTGGTGTTGATGGGCCAATTGTGAGGCTGAGCAACATCTGTGACTGTCACTCCCATCATGCTATTGCCTCCACCCCCCTTCCCAGCATGCCCATCCTTCCTTCCTTTTGAGTGGACTTCAGTGTGTGTGAGTGTGAGAGCAATGGCAAGATGGCTGACAATGTGGTCGTGTTGTTTGTTGGTGCACAGTTGCCTGCAGGGCCTTGTGTTCCCCCAGCAGTGCCCTGTGTCAGCCATCTTGTGAGTCCTTTTCCACTCCCTGTGATGTGAGCATGGTTCAGGGTGGTGTTGATGGGCCAATTGTGAGGCTGAGCAACATCTGTGACTACCACTCCCATCATGCTATTGCCTCCACCCCCTTCCCAGCATGCCCATCCTTCCTTCCTTTTGACTCTGCTTCCCTGTGGGGTGGGGTGCCTGTGCTGACAGGTTGGCTGAGAGTGTTCTCCTTGCGGTTGTTTGGCTACCAGTCCCAAGAGTGTCCCTGTGCTTCACACAGTATGAGCCCGGCTGGTTGGTCTTTGTGGGATCTTGAGTTAGAATGTGAGGCATTGCATTCTCCCAGGTGGGTTCTGTGGAGTTAGTGTTGGGGTGTGTGTGAGGGGAGGTGCTTGTGACTATGGTCAGTGCTGTGAGTCCTCCTTCCCACCCAGCCAGATATCCCACCATGGAACATGCTTCCATTGCAGGGAGTGCAAGTTGTCTTTCAGGATGTCAGTCAGTGGTGTCCTGCTGTTGGTTGTTGCACAGTTGCCTGCAGGGCCTTGTGCTCCCCCAGCAGTACCCAGTGTCAGCCATCTTGTGAGTCCTTTTCCACTCCCTGTGATGTGGGCATGGTTCAGGGTGGTGTTGATGGGCCAATTGTGAGGCTGAGCAACATCTGTGACTGTCACTCCCATCATGCTATTGCCTCCACCCCCTTCCCAGCATGCCCATCCTTCCTTCCTTTTGAGTGGACTTCAGTGTGTGTGAGTGTGAGAGCAATGGCAAGATGGCTGACAATGTGGTCGTGTTGTTTGTTGGTGCACAGTTGCCTGCAGGGCCTTGTGTTCCCCCAGCAGTGCCCTGTGTCAGCCATCTTGTGAGTCCTTTTCCACTCCCTGTGATGTGAGCATGGTTCAGGGTGGTGTTGATGGGCCAATTGTGAGGCTGAGCAACATCTGTGACTACCACTCCCATCATGCTATTGCCTCCACCCCCTTCCCAGCATGCCCATCCTTCCTTCCTTTTGAGTGGACTTCAGTGTGTGTGAGTGTGAGAGCAATGGCAAGATGGCTGACAATGTGGTCGTGTTGTTTGTTGGTGCACAGTTGCCTGCAGGGCCTTGTGTTCCCCCAGCAGTGCCCTGTGTCAGCCATCTTGTGAGTCCTTTTCCACTCCCTGTGATGTGAGCATGGTTCAGGGTGGTGTTGATGGGCCAATTGTGAGGCTGAGCAACATCTGTGACTACCACTCCCATCATGCTATTGCCTCCACCCCCTTCCCAGCATGCCCATCCTTCCTTCCTTTTGACTCTGCTTCCCTGTGGGGTGGGGTGCCTGTGCTGACAGGTTGGCTGAGAGTGTTCTCCTTGCGGTTGTTTGGCTACCAGTCCCAAGAGTGTCCCTGTGCTTCACACAGTATGAGCCCGGCTGGTTGGTCTTTGTGGGATCTTGAGTTAGAATGTGAGGCATTGCATTCTCCCAGGTGGGTTCTGTGGAGTTAGTGTTGGGGTGTGTGTGAGGGGAGGTGCTTGTGACTATGGTCAGTGCTGTGAGTCCTCCTTCCCACCCAGCCAGATATCCCACCATGGAACATGCTTCCATTGCAGGGAGTGCAAGTTGTCTTTCAGGATGTCAGTCAGTGGTGTCCTGCTGTTGGTTGTTGCACAGTTGCCTGCAGGGCCTTGTGCTCCCCCAGCAGTACCCAGTGTCAGCCATCTTGTGAGTCCTTTTCCACTCCCTGTGATGTAAGCATGGTTCAGGGTGGTGTTGATGGGCCAATTGTGAGGCTGAGCAATATCTATGACTCCAACTCCCATGATGCTATTGGCTACACTGACTTTACCAGCATACACAGAATTCCTTCCTTTCAGTGATCTTCCCTGTGAGGTGGTGTTCTAGTGATGTCAATATATCTGTGAGTGTTTGTTGGTTCTATTTGTGCCACTGCCTTGCTGTATTTGTTGTTAGGTTTGTAGATGTCATGACACAGTTAGATGTCACCATGAGATGGCAGGTATTGTGTTTGTCTGACTGGCATTCACATCTTGGGATGAGTATGTTTTGTTTGCTGTGTATTTGGTGAGGGTGCATGGTTTGCCTATCCCTTTGAGGGTGCTGTGTGTGTATTGTCACACCATATTGTGTATATAAGTTGTGTACTCACCAGGCTCTGGGATGTCTGTTAGTCCATATACGCTCACTGGTGGTAGGATGGCCCGCACCTTCTCCTCCCAGGGCCTGAGGTATATTGGTTTTGCAGGAGGGCCACTGCCGGTGCGCTGGCTGATGATGTAGTCCTTTTTGAGTAGGTCCCGGACCCTCCTGCGCACATCATACCACCTGTTCTGGATGTCTTCCTTTGTGCGCAAACATGGTGATTGTGCATTCACCCTGTCGACAATCCTCGCCCACATCTTGGTTTTCTGCGACATGGGGGTCTGTTGTACCAATGTACCAAACAACTGTGGCTCTACCCTGAGTATCTCGTCTACCAGGACTTCCAATTCACAATCTAGGAACTTGTGGTTCTTCTTTGGGGGCATGGTGATGGGTGGTGGTGGTGATTGATGTGTGTGTGTGTGTGTGTGCAAGTGGGGGTGTGTGAGTGTAGGTTTAGCTGGGTGTGTGTGAGGGTGCTATTTGTAAGTGTGGTAATGGTGTGTGGCTTGTGTGATGCATGAGCTGTGAGTGTGTCTGTAGTTGCTGTGTGATGGTGTTGTTTGCTGGCAGGTCTGTGGAATTTGCAAAGGCTCATGGTAGGGATTTGTGGCCTTTATGTAGGTGGGGTTGGGGGTGTGTCCTTGTTCCATTTTTTCCCCCACCCCCAGTATTTATTGGCTTTGTGGTAGCTTGTTTGGCCTTTTTTAAAACTTTTTCCCTTGGTGCTTTGGGTGCATGTAGGAGTCGTTCTTGTGTCCGAGTCGGACGCTGCTGTTGTCTGATGCGATGTTGTCCGACTCGTTCCCGCTGTGTTTCAGGTTGGTTTCATGTGCGGCGTACGAGTCGGTCGCGGAGTATTGGGTTGATTCGGCTGGGTTTTGTGTGCGTGTGGTCGTACGGCTTGTGCTCCGTGCGAGTCGGTCGTGTTTCGCACGCATAGCATCGTACTACGCGGGTCGGAGTTCGCGGGTACGTTTCGTTCGGTCGCTATCCGGGTGCGTGTTGGTCGGTTAGTTTCGAGTGTTTTTCTGGCCGGTTGGCTTGTTTCCGTCCGGCTCGGTCGTTCGTTTTGTATTCCGTCCGAGTCGGTCTGGTTTCACATGCATTTCATCGTACTACCCGGGTCGGACGGCGCCGGTTCGTGTCGGTCGGAATTAATTCCCGCACCGAGTCGGTCGGTACGTTCTCCGGCCCGAATCGGAATCGACCCCATTGTCTTGTGGCTCAGAAAAAAATATATTCTTGCAGAACATCTTCTATATTAAAGCATCTCCAAACAATGCATTCAAACTGGCTTTTGATAGAGCAGAAAGAGCATGAAAGGAGGGAGCAAGGTGAAGCTGCAGATACTGCTCAAGCAAGCACATCATCAGCTGCTGTCTTAACATCGCAACCACCTCTTACTGTTCCTGAGTTTGTCGCACTCTGCCAGCATTCTTTGAAATGCCAATCAATATTGTGTGTAGAGGAGCAGTCAATCCCTGCGATTTTTTAATCTTTAAAGAATCCAAAATGTTAGGTTTTTTTTTGCCGAGTTGCTGGTGCAAGTTGCTTTTTTTGTCAGAGTGCACCATGTTTCAATATTTTTGGAAAGAAACTTTTTAAAAACCACCTAAAAAATAAAATTGATAGAAAATTCAAAAAAAATTAAAAACATTTTTTTAAAAATGGTTCTTCCCAGAACTGCCTATTCTGGTTAAAGAAGGAATAATTATATGTTATATGTGCATTTGTAACTGCATGTGCGACTGGCTATATGTGTGAGTAAGGGTTGTGCATGAGTGTCTGTATAGGTGAGTGTGTGTGTGTTTTGTGACTGTAAGGGTGAGTGAGTGGGTGTGGAAATCGCTGTATGAGTGAGTGACTGGTTATGTGAATACGTTTATGAGTTATGTTATGTTATGTTATCGTAATTTCTAAAGCGCACGAATACCCGAAGGTGTCTTGGCGCTGGATCTTGATATAACCTTGACAGAGAGAAACAGAAGATTTATAATGGGTTAATTAAACAACCAAGTTTTCAGATTTTTTCTAAAGGAGGTGAGAGAATTGGCCGCTCTTGTACTTACTGGAAGAGTATTCCAGAGTTTGGCTGTACAGTAGCTTATGCTTCGACCTCCCCAATTCGCTGTTCGAATTCTTGGTACCAGCATCAACCTGGCATTAGTGAGACCTAAGACATCTACCAGGAAGATACCAGGAAAAGACATTTTTAATGAGGCTGGTCCAGTATTGTTCAGTGCCTTATAAGCCAGGCACAGTATCTTAAACTTAATACGTTGTGCCACTGGTAACCAATGAAGTTTTCGAATGGCTTCCGCGGGTAGATTGATATCTTGGTAAATTTAGCAGGAGCCTAGCAGCAGCATTCTGTACCATTTGCAGTTTTTTCAGATGCTGTTTTTGTAACCCAGAATAGAGACCGTTACAATAATCCAATTTAGATAGCACTAACATTGTTACCACCGTCCTCCTAAGATTTAGGGGATGTAAGGTGTTATCTTCTTCAATTTTCTTATCAGAGAAAAATGCAGCTGAGACTGTAGCATTGGTTTGCTGGGAATATGTGAGTTTATTATCAATCAACACCCCAAGGTTTTTGCCTTTACTACTGGCTTTGGAAGTTCTCCGATTTCCGCCTTCGGCCACCATCACGTCATCCCACCTAGGTTGGGGATTGCCAAAAATAACCACCTCGGTTTTATCCGAGTTTAGTTTAAGGCAGTGCCTTCCCATCCAAAGACTAATTTCCCTCATACAGTTCTGAGAAGTTCTATGAGTGGCTATATGAGTGGTTGAGAGGGCGAATGAGTGGCTGTATGGGTGAGTGAGTGACTGCATGACTGGTTATATGTGTGAGTGAGAGTCTGCATGAGTGCCTGTATGGGTGAGTGTGTGGGCGTTGAGCAGCTGTGACTGGGTGTGTGAGTATCTGTATGAATAAATAGGTAGCTGTGAGAGTGAGCATATGAGTTTGTGAGATGTTATATGCGAGGGTACATGGTGATTGAGAAGGTGGATGAGTAGCTGTTTAGGTGAATGATAGAGTGTGTAAGTGTTTGTATGGGTGTAGAAAGGGTGTATGAGCACCTGTATGGGTGAGTCAATGACAGCATGATTGGCTATATGTGTGAGTGAGAGCATTGATTAGTACCTGTATGGGTAAGTGTGTGGGTATTGAGTAGCTGTATGCATGACTGGGAATGTGAGTGGATGTATCAATGATTGAGTGGGTGTGTGAGTGAGCATATTAGTTTGTGAGATGTTGTATGAGTCTGTATATGGGTGACCGAGTCGGTAGATGAGTGGGTATTTAGGTGAATGAGTGTGTGAGTGTCTGTATGGGTATGTGAAAGGGTGTATGAGATGCTCTATGGGTGAGTGAGTGACGGCAAGACTGGCTATATGTGTGAGTGAGAGTCTGCATAAGTGCCTGTATGGGTGAGTATGTGGGTGTTTAGTGGCTGTATGTGTGACTGGCTGTCTGAGTGGCTGTCTGATATATGAGTGCTTGTGTGAGTGATGATATGAGTTAGTGAGGGGCTGTATGAGTAGGTACATAAGTGACTGAGAGGGTGGATGAGTAACTGTTTAGGTGAATGAGTGGGTATATGAGTGTGTTATGGGAGTGTGAAATGGTATATAACTGACTATGGAAGAATGAGTGACTGCATAAGTGTAAATGAGATTGTGCATGAGTGCCTGTGTGGGTGTGTGTGTATGGGTGTTCACTGCCTGTTTGAGTGACTGAGTGCATGAGTGAGTGGCTACATCAGTAGTATATGAATTAGTGACATGGTGCATTATTGTCTGTATGGGCGATTGACTGGTGTTGAATGGTTGTATAGATGAGTAGATGGGTGTGTTAGTGGTTGTATGAGTGTGTTGCAGGTACCATGAGTAAATGTATAGATAAAATAATAGGTGGGTCAGTGAGTACAGGTGCAAAGTAAGTTAGAATCATTTGCCAGAGCTAATAAAAACATCAATTAATTGCATGAGAGTTTTGTATCACTCGTACCTGGTGAAAAAAACTGGTGGGAAGAGAGATCTACTGCTTTTGTACATGAACACCCTCAGCATTGCTATATCAAAGAAATATGTCTGTAACAGTAGAAATTTCTTGATACATCTAAACAGATATTACTCCAACACCTGTTGTAAAGACAAATAATAGAAATATCTTTTAGTATTTGATTTACAAAATTTAAGAAACATAACAGTATACATTTCTCATGCTGTAATAGTATATGACAGGACAGTAAAATTTGTTTCCCCTTTTCTGTGTTCTCAGCTTTCATACTTTTACACCATAAATGATGTAGTATATGAAGCTTCATCCTTGAACACTGGTGAAAAATCTATTGTATAGATTGTAGAAAAAAAACATATCTGCACAGTACACCTTTGTGATAAGTGACACTATGCATAGTACTCACTACAATTTTTAAAATGTTGTTTTACCTACACATACTACAATAATGTATAAAATGTTTCTTAAAACTGTTCCCTTTATTATTATACCTGGTACGCAGCTACTAATAAATGTAATCCACACTAGAGTTATGGAGATCCTTTTCATAATATGAACCCTAGTAGGCCAAGTAATATGTACAGCAATGATTAGCGACATAGGTAAATACATTAAATTACCTTTTTATCCACAACCACTTTATAGATGTTTGATTCGAGACTCAAAAGGTGACATATTTGAAACCTGAAAGGTAGTTTTGCTATGATTTTGAAGACTGCTGTGATTCCATTGTGTCTATTGTGTGTCATTCTGTTCCATTGTAGCATGTTAGTACAGAGTGTCGTATCCACACGGTATATTAACTCCTTTTGGTGATAGAAAAGCACGGTGCATTATAGGGAAACTTTTTTTAGACATCACCCCTGATAGGCTGAATGATATCTAAAACATTGGCAATCCATGTATACAAAAGACTGTATGGGGGCATATTATCAAGGGCTTTATCGCCGCTTTAGCGGCACTTTTTGCCACTAAAGCGGCGATAAATTTGTCGCCCTATTAGCAAGCTATCGCTAACAGGCGTTAGCGACAGCTTTCAGGCGTTAGAGACCGCGTATTCCATCGCCTTGCATGTCAGCGATAGTTATCGCTAATGACATGCAAGGAAAGCGTTCCTACTAAGCGACTGAAGACAGTCGCTAATCCTACTCCCTAGTAGCAAGGCAGGCGAGCGATATTATAATTCAGCGCTAAGCGCGTTTATCGCTAGATTCTAACACCTGCTAGTGAGGACGACTTACCTGTTTAAAGTATAGGAGGGGATTCTAATGCTGAATCCACCTTAGCGTTAATGCGAGAATATCGCTGGTTTTCCAGCGATATTCTCGCCCTACCGCTATCGCTGGAAATATTATCGCTTATGGAGATAAACCTTACTAATAGGGTGTTATCTCAGCGATAATTTCCAGCGATAGGCGGCGTTAACAAAAAACGCGCTAGGCGCGGTTAGTGATAAATATCGCTAATCCTTGATAATATGCCCCATAGTTTTTCCCCAAAAAATACTCCATAGAACTTTTGTTGAAGAAGTAAGAGGTATGAATTTCGTAGTTTTGCAGAAATTTATATTTGCCTACCTTTGAAGTTTGTAATTTGAGTTTGTAGTTTAGATCCATCAGTTGTGCATTGTTTTAACATTAATATAAGGTATTTCTCTATTCTGTGTACATGCAATGTAGACATTAGATCTGATCTACAATTTAGACAGGACATATTTTGATTTGCATCTTTAATCAATCTGTCAAAAAGCACAGTTTTGCACTCTGGTAATTTTACGTACACAATCGCTCAGAATTTATTTCAGAGGAGGATGTAAATGTGCAGTCTTCACAGTCATGATTCCATTTATAGGTCGGTCCAACTAAGTCATCAATATGTACTCCTTCAACTTCTAAAACTTCAAACATGACCATTATAAATTCTTGTGCATCTTGTTGCCTGTTGAGAGTAAATATTAGTGATCTGATACATTGTATATCCAAAAGATCTTGAATGCCAGAAGCAGAATGCATTACAGTTCTTTCACTGATTAAACATTGGTGCAAATGATACAGTGCAGAACCCTAACTCTATCTGGTTTTCATACAATTTCACTGTACAAGATGTGGTAAATGAAACAGTACATTTAGAACAACATTTGCATAGCAGTTGACACCTGAACTGTTTACCAACTGATATCCTACAATTTTCCGTCATTTTCCAGTTTTTTATTCCTAACGGATAATCACTCAACTGTTTTGTAAGCTTCCGCTCTGGACAGATTACCTGTTTCTCATAAATAGGGTACTGACCTAAATGTGGAGCATATTTAATTCTTAGCCGATTGTACTCTCTTACGCAGCTTATATCAGCACTGACTTTCTTATCAAATTCATCTAAAAACAAACCAGACAATGTTTTAACTTGGAATAATGCTACACACAACATACCTTCTTTAAATAATGTACTTTCAATATTAATAAAGGCTGAGTCCATACCTAAATCTTGAGATTTGTGGATAGCTACAGCATATGCTAGTGATATTGGGAACTGTTGCCGTTGCACATATAAGTCCTTTACAATCATAAAACGTACAATACAACAACCAATCAGATTCACGCCATGAATCTGATCAAATGTATGGCTATATACTCAATCTCATCCCTATTTAGAAAATTAACGAAATCAATCACTTTGCCCATAGCACCATTTACTAAGCCTTCTTCTACATTTAAGTTATGCCTCAAAATTACTCGAAGGTTTTGCACATGCCTAAACACTTTTCTAATCCTGCAGTCCTCAAGAAAGACTTCTCCAAAGCTTCCAATTTTGCTTGCAGTTTTTCAGTTAGTAGTATTGTTACTCCTTGGTGTTTCGTCCAATGGATACCTGTAATTTCGAAAATATCTTCTTTCTCCAGCTTCACAATTGTTCTTTAAAGTTTGAGCTTTAAGCATTAAAGAGACTATGGGGCCAATTAATACTTTGGTGGTGCTGGGCCGGCTCTGCGCCAGCTCAGCACTACCAAAGTCATGCAGTGACTGACCGCCAGATTACGAGTTGAACTTGTCTGGCAGGCTTTCTCTGTCTTTTCTTTTGCCATTCCCACTGCGGTGCCCTGAAAACGGGCACCGCAATGGGAACGCAAACGAAGTTCCAGAACGGCATGGACTATGAAGTCCATGCTGCTGTGGAACTGGGGGTGAATGCAAACAGGGTGGCACATGTTGCCCATGGCAGCAGGGGCATGGGGGGCCTTTAGGGGCCCATTTGATTTCCCTCTGCCAGCCTTTTCATGGTGGTGAGCCCACCACAAAAAGGCTGTCGGAGGGAAAACTCATAATATGCTGGGCACCATGGCGGTCCGACCTTGCCTATTATATAGGCCCTCTGCACTGTGCCACCACCAGGGAACAGCGGTTCCCTAGCACAGCCGTGGATGGTCCAAAAGCCACCTTGGAATAGGGCGGGTGCAAGACCACCACCACTGCCCCACCGCGAGTCTGGCGGCTCAAGACCACTAGACTCGAAATCAGGCCCTATGTATGTAAGAAATTGTACATTAGTTTTGCTGCTGTTTTCTCAGATGAAAATAGATTCTTGGTAAGCCGGCTTTCAAATGCACGTTTGCCCTCCTTTGTGAGAACTCCTACTCTAATGTCCTTCAGGATATCTGCATATTCTATATCTGATGCTTGACACATATTCTTTACTAGGAAAAGGGGTGGGAGCACACCGCTTCACCTCCCAGCAAGGTTCGCCCCTGGCATTCTGGTAAATGTAGTCTCTTGTTGCTTGCTTCGCTATAGTATTCCAAGTATTTCGCCAGAGTTGGCGCAGATAGTGCTGATCTCTAGACACGTGTTTATGGTTCTTTAACCGTCATCAGTAGAGATTACAGGCTTCAAATTTGGGGTTTGCTGAGTGGGCTGCCAAACATTACATCAGGTCAAGTACCTCTCACTGGCGCGCGGGTGCTTCTTCCACGAGCTCGTCAGCTCAATGACTCACGAGAGTACTTTTAAACAGGAACAGGGGTGGGAGCACACCGCTTCACCCCCCAGCAAGGTTCGCCCCTGGCATTCTGGTACATGTAGTCTCTTGTTGCTTGCTTCGCCATAGTATTCCAAGTATTTCGCCAGAGTTGGCGCAGATAGTGCTAATCTCTCGACATGTGTTTCTGGTTCTTTAACCGTCATCAGTAGAGATTACAGGCTTCAAATTTGGGGTTTGCTGAGTGGGCTGCCAAACATTACATCAGGTCAAGTACCTCTCACTGGCGTGCGGGTGCTTCTTCCACGAGCTCGTCAGCTCAATGACTCACGGGAGTACTTTTAAACAGGAACAGGGGTGGGAGCACACCGCTTCACCCCCCAGCAAGGTTCGCCACTGGCATTCTGGTAAATGTAGTCTCTTGTTGCTTGCTTCGCTATAGTATTCCAAGTATTTCGCCAGAGTTGGCGCAGATAGTGCTGATCTCTAGACACGTGTTTCTGGTTCTTTAACTGTCATCAGTAGAGATTACAGGCTTCAAATTTGGGGTTTGCTGAGTGGGCTGCCAAACATTACATCAGGTCAAGTACCTCTCACCTGTTCCTGTTTAAAAGCACTCCCGTGAGTCATTGAGCTGACGAGCTCGTGTAAGAAGCACCCGCGCGCCAGTGAGAGGTACTTGACCTGATGTGATGTTTGGCAGCCTACTCAGCAAACCCCAAATTTGAAGCCTGTAATCTCTACTGATGACGGTTAAAGAACCAGAAACACGGGTCTAGAGATCAGCACCATCTGCGCCAACTCTGGCGAAACACTCGTAAATATTTCAGCAAAGCAAACAACATGAGACTGCATTTACCATAATGCCGGGGGCGAACCTTGCTGGGAGGTAAGCGGTGTGCTCCCACCCCTGTTCCTGTTTAAAAGCACTCCGTGAGTCATTGAGCTGACGAGCTTGTGGAAGAAGCACCCACGCGCCTTGTGAGAGGTACTTGACCTGATGTGATGTTTGGCAGCCTACTCAGCAAACCCCAAATTTGAAGCCTGTAATCTCTACTGATGGCGGTTAAAGAACCAGAAACACGGGTCTAGAGATCAGCACCATCTGCGCCAACTCTGGCGAAACACTCGTAAATATTTCAGCAAAGCAAACAACATGAGACTGCATTTACCATAATGCCGGGGGCGAACCTTGCTGGGAGGTAAGCGGTGTGCTCCCACCCCTGTTCATATTCTTTACTAGTTCCTTATATTCAAAGTATAACCAAATATTTACATTGCCAATACTCCCCAAGGAAATTCTTGTTTCATGATGGAGAAGTGTCTTGAAAACAGGCTGCCCTTTCACAGGGGTGAGTTGCAGTAGATCACCGATGACTATTAAATGCTTTCCTCCAAAGAGCACATCATATTCAGTTTTCAAAATCTGCTGCATTATTAAGTGTACGAAGGCAAGCATTATGTTTGAAACCATGCTCACCTCATCGATGATCAAAAGCTTCAGTTTCTTCAATACTCTTGACACCTCATGACAAGCTTCACCAGATAACTTCTAGTATTCTAGTTTATTGTCATTTTCAACATGTAGCATAAGAAGTCATTGTAAAGTAATTCCTTTAATGTTGTGTTCAGCTAATCCAGTTGTTGCTGTCACTACACATGACAAATTTGATTCCATAGTCCTCTGTAGATAAGCGGTGAGAACTTTAATTAAAAAGCTTTTCCCAGTCCCAGCTTGACCACAGATGTACAATAGTATTGGCTTAAACAAGGAGCATTGACTTTCTTTCATCTCATTTAGAAATCCATATTCTATTTTATCTTTTACTTCGGTATACATTTCTTTCTGTTCATCATTCAATTGTGCTGCTAAGTGTTTGAAATGCACACTTCCCTCTCTTGCTTGTTGCATTGCAGTCTCCACCTCACTCATGGAGATGGCTGCTTCATTTTAAATAACTGGCTGACCAAGAGGATCTTGACTCAGTGGTCCAGAACTTTGGCTGCTTTGGGAACTCTCCTTAGATACTTCAGCAGCAACGGTTTTTTCCTGTTCAATCTCATCTTTCAGAATTTGTAAATAGTTTGTAAAGACTGGACACAGCATATCGGGTCACATGCATCAAGCTATTTTGCGATCGCATAAACGTTGCGTATTCGCAAAAAAAGGCCGTTTGCGATCGCAAAATAGCCTAATGCAATGCATGAAGCATATTCGCAGAATCATCCTTAAATTCGCAAAATTTAGTGATTACCTAAATACCGAATCGGAATTAGCGATTCCGTAATAGGTAATCGCAAATTGGGAATCGCAAAACCTATGCAACAAAACTTCGCAAATAGCGAATCTGTGAAAAATCGCAATTAGCATTTTTTAAATAAGAACAAATTAAATCAGGTGGTAACCATTTCAAAGTGGACAAATCAGGTGCTAATCATCAGCAAACTACTTAAACACTCCCGGAAGGCATCAGAATGTTTCACAATGGCAGCGCTCTACGTCATGGCGAGGAGGATGAGGCTACGAGCAGCAGCACAGAGAAGAAGGAGGATACAGGAGCGCATTTTCAGAGTGCGCGTTACTTTGCTAGGGCAGACAGAGGAAGAGATATATGATAAATATAGGCTGAATGCAGACATAATTTATGAGCTCATAGCTGAATTAGATCCATTACTGCAGCGTCAAACTCGCAGGACACATGCCAACCCCACTCATGTGCAGGTCCTATGCTCTCTGCACCTCCTAGTGTCAGGTAGCTTCCAGGGAGTAATTGCTGCAGCTGGAGGTGTCTCTCAAAGTGCCCTATCGCGCTTTTTTAACTCATTCCTTGATGCCATGTTGTAGAGGATACACCACCACATAAAGTTCCCCACAACACCACAGGAATTGCAGAAAACTAAATTTGATTTCTATCAGGTAGCCCATTTTCCCCACGTAATTGGTTGCATTGATGGGACGCATGTAGCCATTTGTCCCCCCTCAGTGAATGAGTACATTTACAGGAACCGAAAATCATACCATTCATTGAACATACAAGTGATCTGCAATTCCAAAAACATAATCACAGACATAGTGGCTAGTTACCCTGGCAGTACACATGACTCATACATCTTCAGACATAGTGGCATACACAGACGTCTCCTTGCAGGTGATTTTTGAGAAGGATATTTACTTGGTAAACAGATGTAATACTGTCTTGCAGACCTGTCCGCCATGGAGACAAAGCAGTGAGTAATGTATTTTCTTTTTACATCCTGTAGGTGATAGCGCATACGCTGTGCGCTCTTTCATACTCACGCCATACCTAAATCCTAGTACCCCAAGTGAGCAGCGATATAATGAGGCACATATCTCCACACGCAACGTGATTGAGAGGACATTTGGTTTACTCAAATCTAGGTTCCGCTGCCTCCACAAAACTGGTGGTGCATTGCAGCCAGGCCAGATACTTGCTGCAAATTGTCGCCACATGTGCCATGTTAGCACAACATAGCCACTAATAGAGGCATACCCCTGGAACACTCTGACAGCGAGCCTGAGGAAGACAACCAGCCAAGTCAACCACCACAAGCGGCATGCGGTCCAAGTGCAGCAGAGGGGAGACAGAGACGTGCCGAAATCACCCGACATTTCTTTTAAGGTGGGTAATGACGAGACAACACACTACGTGCTAAACTGTTTATTGTTACAAAATGTGGTAATGTTAATGAACATATACCAGGTGCAGACAAGTAGTTTATAAAAAAATAAAGAAATGACATGACATTGCAATGGCACTTAACTTTCAGTACATACAAGGTTCATGCTGCTGGTTACCTCACCAGATTTCTAAGTGTCCAGGTATTCACTTTTTGCAGCCACGCACTCCCGGGGGCCTCTCAGTTGGCTCTGCTACATCCCTTGTGGAGCCTTCTGTGCCAGTGTTGCTCTGAGTACTGCGCCTCCTGGGATTAGTAATTGGCGCCAGTAGGCTACTGAGGCTGGAGGCCTCCTCACTCTCCCCCCCTCCCAGAACGATGTTGCCACCAACTGCAGCAGTCTGTAGTTGTTCCACCGCATTGGTTACCTGGATAAGGCCCCTTGCCACATCCCCGCAGCAATGGCTCATCTCTACTTGCATCTCGACAGCACGACGGGACAGCTGAGCTGTGGTAGTGCTCAGTCTATTGATGGCCCTGGTAAAACCGTCTAGGCGCAACATCAAATTGTGATGCCTCCTATGATGGGATGCATGGTCATCCTGCATGACCCTGCACAAGTCATGCATTGCTTTCGTGACATTTGCAAAGTTCTCATTGCTAGCCCTTTGTCCTTCCACAACAGCAGTGGTGAGCTCTTTCAGGCAGCCACGGATGTCCCCGATGTTGGTTGCCATTGTTCCTAGTTGGCCCTGCATTAATCTCATGTTTTTACATTGCAGACGCTGGACCTTGAGCATCTTACACTCCAGCCCGCTCCAGGCAGCAGCTTCATTGTCTCCTGTAGCTGTCATGAGTGCCCTGGCCCTGCGCCTGCGGAACTGTCCGGCCCTGCGCCGCATTGGGACCTCAGTTGGTGTTGTTGTGGGTGTATGGCCATCCTGTTGTGTTGGAGTGTCAGGTTGGCTCTCCTCCTCACTGTCCAAATCTGGCAGTGGTGGGACTATTCTCCTGCGTCAAGTGGGTGCGGGTATGGGTGATGATGCTGGCACTTCTGCATCCTCTTCAGACTGTGCATCAGGTTCCTGTGTGTCAGGGATATCACCCACGTCACTCTCCTGCGCAGCTGCATCTGTGATTATAAACAGTGCAAGTTCAGTATTTTTTTGTGTACATGTATGTGCAAAGTGCATGCCATTGTCTAATAAAGTTATTTTGTAACAAGCAATTTACTTTCTAGTCACTTCATTGCTGTACTCTGATGCACTGAAGCTGTTTTGATCCCTCCTTGCCTTTCCCTTATATTTTCTCTGTATACTACTACCATAATGCATTTGGGTGTTGCAAGTAAAATGTGGACTGGACTCAGATTTGCTACACTACGCATGATCTACATTGGGGGCTATTTTAGTTAGATTGAACAATACTAGTTCATTTGCATTGGTCTTACCTTGTGAGGTACCAGCCTGTTCCGAGGTGTCTATCTGGGTAATGCCGTCAACTGCTTCTGGCTGCAGTGTAGATTTGACCATGTCCTTCAAGGGTGTGTTGGCACGTTCTGCAGATGGTCCCCCTCCAGTTTTTTGGGTCTCGGCAAGTCTTGCAGCCACACTTTCTATTGCTCGGCTGCACAGGTCATACCAGCGCTTGCGCAGGTCGGATATTGAGCGCTGTGTCACACCCACTGCATTGACCTTAGATTGGATTCCCAGCCAAATTTTCCTTTTTACTGACTCTTCAACCTGCAGGGACAGCTTTCTAAAAAGCTTATCGTGTCTCAGCAACACTTCCTCAATGAGGATTTCCAGTTCTTGTTCACTGAATTTAAGCTTTCTTTTGCGCCATTCACCATTCTTTTCCCCTGTTTCTGAAGCCATGCTGTTGTTTTCCCACAGTTTCTGCTCCCCAAAAAGCTTGTTTCTGCTCAGCTCCACCAGTCTGCCTCCTCCCTCTGACTCTCTCTGTGAACAGGTGTGAGCAATCCCAGATTCACTTCCTGGTTGTGATGTCATCCAAATGCAGCAATATGGGTAAATCGCTAATTGCGATTGAGTAACAGCGCATTCGCTAATAGAGATTTGGTAATAGCGGAATCGCTATTTGCGATTTATACTAAATCGCTAAATTATTGCAAATTTTTTGATGCATCCAATTTTGCGATTCCTAAAAAGCGATTACTTAAAAATTGCTATTTACGAATCGCAAAACTTATGCTTGATGCATGTGGCCCATTGTCTTTTGCAGCATTGAAATAGCCTTTATAGTTCTGATTCAGTATGCCAAGGCTTAAACAATTGCAGAAGGGCTAGATAGAAAAACTCTCTTTTTTCTGCAGTTTGGCAACTTGGGGGCCGATTCCGATCTCGGCCGGTAGGGCTCCAAATCGGATTCGGATTTACCGGATCCGATTCGGAGCCCTGTTTCCCGACCGAATCGTACGCGGGTCCGGCCGAGTGAGTACGATGCATGCACCCGCGAAAACTCCAACCGACTCGAACGCGGCTTCAACGCGCTCCGACCGACTCGCATGGACACGACTCGCACCGCGCTATGGAGACGTTTCCCGGCCGGGTAAGTACGACTGCGCGCCGCGAGCAGTCCGATCGGACTCGCGCCGTCCGGCTCGAAAAAGCTGTCGGAGCCGGACTTTGGGGGTCAGCGTCGGACCCCCCCTGTCACGCGTAGGGCGCGCGAAGTCGCACACACGGGGACCCATGGGTCCCCCTACCTGTGCGTGTACGGGCGCGACCGGCTTCGCCACGTACACGCTGTAGGGGCGCCCTTGTCCGCCTCGCACCCATTGGAGTCAATGGGAGCCCGCGTACGCGTTGTACGACAGGCTCCCATTGACTTCAATGGGAGTCCGACCGAATCGAGTCCGATGGCATGCGTGCGCATCGTACTCGATCGGTCGGACTGCCCGAGTCCGATTCGGTCGGAAATCTCTCCGGGTCCGGCTCGGTCGGAGAGATTTCCGGCCCGAATCGGAATCGGCCCCTTGGTTTCCTGTGGTTAATTAGATTTCCTTTGCTATATCTCACAAAAAAGCTGTCACAACCGACTACCGCATATTTTCCTTCATTTATGTTTTCTGTCACATTCCTTTTGTAGCTGTAGTGTTGAAGTAGTTCATAAAGGCACATTTCTTTTAGATGTGGACTTCTTCTTGGATAGTATGTATCCAATATATTTGTCTTTAAATGTCTGTACTTTCTGGATAAAACTGCAAGATACTTAATTTCTAGGAAAGACTTCAAAACTCTATTCCGTGTACATGCTAGGCCTAGACTTACCCAAACAATTCCCCTTGTGTTTGAAAACAAAATAGCCCAGCTGAGCTGGTCACAGCACTCATAGGAGCCCATCTCTCTCTGGTAAAGCATTTTCAAGCTTAAGCTGTACAATTTCTTAAATAGACTCTTTTCTGCAGAAATCTCCTCCCATATATCCTTCATCCCTGTCTTCTCTCATTTAGTAATGTATGAAGTGGCATACCGAGCAACAGCGATGGAGTTGTCTGCCACAAAATGCAGATCGATATTTGCATTCCACATCTTTAAAATCACAGGGTTATAGTCATTTACATATTTGGAGGCCTCTGTTTTTCTCAAGTTGTATGGTTTTTTTGATGATTTCCATATCAATGTAACTAACTGCAGACATAAAACTGTATACTCTTCCTTATGAAATCACAGGTCGTGGGAAGCCAAATCAACATCTTTGTGTAAAATATCCCTTTGCATCTATATTTTTGACAACAGTACTTCCCACATCTATGAGTTTGAAACTGTAGAACTTGTTGCCTGAAGGTGTTTTCACCACTGTTTCTTGGGATGGTGCAAGTCACATACTGTTCTATGAAGACAAGACAGATTCATCACTATCTGTTCCAAATTTCGGTGCATCCTTTAGCCATAACAGCATGTGAATGTGAGGAGCACCTCTTGCTTGGTACTCTTTGTGCCAAAAGCAATCAGTTACTTCACCAAGAGGAGGATTACTTTTGTTGCAGATGAAAGATATTGTGTTCCTCTGAACCGGCAGCCTCTGTTGAGGTTCCCTGCCCACCTATAACACAGATGGCATGGTACGAGACTTCCTTTGCGATTTGACCTGTTCCTCCCAAGCTACAACTTCGTGGACTTCTGTACTGGCTGCATGTTTCTGGCCCTCCCTGACTGACATGGCGTCACAGCGTGCCCAGTACAGTATCCTGGGTCCTTGCCCAGCTGGCAGGGGTTTATGAAGCTCCCAATACAGGATGTCATCTCGTCCCTAGGTGGCAGGCCCTAAGCCTACGTGTGGGCTGGCATTAGCCGCTGCAGCGGTGGGACTTGCACAAGGGAAATGCTGAAAACTCACACGTCTAATCTGCGTGTTTACAAGTTTATTGGCAGAAACAGTTGTTCAGTAGCGCCCCTCGCGACCCTCAACTCCCCTCCCCCACGACTCAGGGGCCGATTCCGATCTCGGCCGGTAGGGCTCCGAATCGGATCCGGTAAAGCCGAATCCGATTCAGAGCCCTACCGGCCGAATCGTACGTGCGTCCGGGCGAGCTAGTACGATGCGTGCGCTCGCGAAATCTCCGACCGACTCGTACGCAGGACCCGACCGCTCCGACCGACTCGCACGGGGACGACTCGCACCGCGCTATGGAGACGTTCCCCGGCCGGGTAAGTACGATGCGCATCGCGACCGCTCCTACCGACTCGCGCAGTCCGGCTCCAAGGAGCTGTCGGAGCCGCACTTTGGGGGTCCGTGTCGGGCCCCCCTGGAAGCATAGGCGTGCGAGTCGCACACAGGGGGGACCCATGGGTCCCCCCTACACGTGCATGTACGGTGCGACCCGCATCGACGCGAACACGCTGTAGGGGGCGCCCTTGTTCGCGTCGTGCCCATTGAGTCAATGGGAGCCCGTGTACGCGTCGTATGACTGGCTCCCATTGACTTCAATGGGAGTCCGACCGAATCGAGTCCGATAGCATAAGTGCGCATCGTACTCGTTCGGTCGGACTGCTAGAGTCCGATTCGGTCGGAAATCTCTCCGGGTCCGGCTCGGTCGGAGAGATTTCCGGCCCGAATCGGAATCGGCCCCTAAGTCTGACCTCCCAGTCACAGCACCAAAATTAGGCCCCTCAGTTCCAGCTGTGAATATTTAAGGTTCTGTTTTTTTGTTTTCCTCTCCTCTTCCTCACTTGGATTCTCATGTGTGCCTTTAATTAACTGGCCTTTCATAATCAGGACCATGATTTTTTTTTTACCTTGCAATGCTTCAATATATCCCTTCGTGTCAGGGTAATGGTTCAGTTTCTTCACCTTACTTTCACATGCTCCAGAGAATGCTGTGTGCTGGATGCCATCATCTGTAACAACAAACGTATACACTCATGGGCGGTCATCATGAGTCAGCTGCCGCTTTCACCACACTCCTCACTCCACATGCTGAACCTCACATAGTCCCTTCCACAAAGCACTGCTCCAACTGTGGGGGAGGGACGGCTGTAACAATACAATCCCACAAGGCTTCACTCCACCACTGAGCGTGTTGTTAACCCTTTCACTGTGGACTGTGTGAGGCATACATTCCGCCATGAAACCAGTGGTGGATGTGAAGCAGGGAGTGTGGTGAAAGTTGGAGCTGATTCATGATGACCGCCAGTGAGTGCATATGTATTAGGTACACGCATGCACGGCAGGTATATTTCAGTTTATTTTGGTAATGCTTTAATGTAACACAGGCAAAGATAGCATCTGTGCCAACTGTCTTTGCATTAGTGGTGTGCGGCGGGGCAAACTCCCAAAATCAGAGTTTTTTGCTGAACTCCACACTCCCAGTGGAGCACAGAGTTGGCAAAACTCCACAAACTCCCCTGGCAGAGCGGAGTTCACCGCCTACCCCTAAAATGTTGTAGTTCTTGTGGAATAGATGCTAATTCTAACTCTTTATATACTGCTGTAGGTGGCATCTTGTTTTTGACTAGCTGACTGTAGCCGTACTTACACATAATCTGTTGTGTAGACAACTGAAACCGTTTCTCTATAAATAAATAAACAGCAAATTCTTGCCATTTATCATTGTTCTCTTTTTCACTTTTTGTGTACAGATCAACTTTTTGAGTTTGGGTTTTTTAGTGAGTGCATCAACAACAAATATAAACATAGTTTGGTTTCTCAGACGAATCTATGTTAAACTTTGTAACCTCTTCTCTAAAGTTATCAACAGTAATCCCTGTCTCCTCTTCCTTCACACCTCCAGGAATCAACTGCTCATTTCCCTAGACTCCATTTCAGGACCAAAGAAATGAAACTGAACATCTTCACAAACTTTTACTAACTCTACTACTGTACCATGCAAAAGAGTCATATTCATTTCTCCTAAGCATACTGCAGGAGTTTTTACATAGTATAGTCTTCTAACTAACTTTCGCACTTCAGAGTGGTAAACAGCTAAAATTCTGAAATGATGAAATATGTTTTGTGCAGACTTTCTTTGATAGACATGCTAGTGAACGTCCTTGTAAATTGCTATACTTGCATGGATCTAATCCTTGCAAAAATGCAAATTTCTGCTTAAAACCTCTGCATGGAAACCTGCGTAAAAAACGTCTCCAATATATCAGTAGATTCCTGCTGAACACTACAAATACTGCTACAATTCCATTTGTATACAGGAACTTGTCTATGCCTTCCTTCTACCTCTTCAGCTATCACTTCCTCAACATTCATAGGAACCATTTCCTCTTTTGGAATGGGAGTACCATCCTTTACCTAATTACATCGACCAGTTGTTTCAACTGCATGCAGTAATGTGTTCCCTTAGAAGTAGCTTTCTTTATTAAAGAAAGGCTCAGTGCTAGATGTATGTATCCATTCCCCTCCAAACATTTACAAACATTAGTGTTATTTACAAGCATTTTTTCCTGGATTTTTCTCTTCATAACTCAATACTGTTTTATCCTGTGTTTTCATTCTGTTTAATATTAATATAAACAGTATTTGCTTCAAGGCAAACGCCTTGTCTACTACGCATTCTATTTGTTGCTTTTGCTTATAAGCTGCTGATCTTCCCTTATACTGTTTTACATTTCTTACCAAATTTTGTATTACTCTACTTCTAAACATTCTTATTCTTATCTCTTTGTGCTGTTTTTACCTTGCTGTTAGATGAGTTGTTATTTAGAACTGTTTTCAGTTTGAATATGATTTGAGTTACTGTTTTTTGTTTCTGAGTGGCTGGTAAAGTTTTCTATTTCTTGACATCTTTTTCCCCATTTTGCATCTTTCTTACTAATCTTCTAAGAAACTGCTTAGTTCTCTTACCAGCAGAATTTTGTTCTGCAGTATATTGTGTCCATCATCTTCTATTTTATTCTATTCTATTCTCGGATTTATAGAGCACATAGCTACCCAAAAGGGCCTCTTAGCACTAGCCTAAAACACATGATACTGTCCTGCAGATGCTATTCAAACAGTATAGTCTTTAGTAGTTTCCTAAAATTCAGTTCTGATTCAGTTTGCCCCATATGCAATGGGAGAGAGTTCCAAAGCCTTGGAGCAATATAAGGAAAGGAGCGACCTCCGGCTTTGGCTCTATTAACTCTGGGGACAATGAGCAGTAACTGATTAGAAGAGCGCAGTGATCTCGCAGGCTTATAAAAGGTAATGAGGTCCTGAATCAATTTAGAGTCTTTCTTGTGAATCGTTTTGTAAACAAGGCATAGAGACTTAAATTGGATTCTCTTGTCTACGGGAAGCCAATGCAAGGGTACAAGTGCTGTCCTTGCTGACTAGTGTTTAGGTACCTTTTGTATGATATGTGCTGCAGTGTTTTATACAACCTCTAGTATTTTCAAGATTGTCTTATGGCTTCCAAAATATAAGGAATTTCTATAGTCCAATTGATAAATTACAAGGCCTTGAACCACCAGTCTACGTGTTGAGTCTGGTAGCCATCTTCGAATTCTTCTTAGGGTATGACGCAGACTGAAACAAGAGGCTGCTAATTTCTTGACCTGGACTTCCATTGTCAGTGTCTCATCCAGCCATACTCCTAAACTTTTTACCTCTGTTTTGGGCGTTGGCTGGTTACCCAGGGAGGCTGGCAAGCTCATTTCCATCCACCTTGTGGGATTGTTACCCACAACAATCATCTCTGTCTGATCACCTTTTTAGTTTTAGGCTGCTAGTTGCCATCCAGTCCATTGCGTGTATAAGACAGGAATTAAGGAGAGATGAGGTATTTTCTGTTTGATTGGATAGTCTAATGAGCATTTGCATGTCATCTGCATAGGAGATCGAGGTTATACCATAAGACTTTATAATCTCTGCTAGCGGAACAACATACAAATTAAACAGGGTGGGGTTAAGGGACGAGCCCTGCTGCACTCCACACTTAAGGGAAAAAGTATTGGATTGCTTATCTTCTTCTAGTACTTGAAAAGTATGCTTGTGAAGAAAAGATGTAAGCCATTTCAGGGCTATGCCTCCAATGCCCCCTTCCACTAGCCTTTTCATCAATGTTGGGTGCGATACCGTATTGAATGAGGCACTAAGATCAAGTAAGATCAGAGCTGCTGTGCCACCCATATCAAAATGGCCCTCAATTCTTTGGTGTCAGCTAGGAGAGCAGTCTCTTTATTACTCCCGGTCCTGAATCCTGTTTGGGTGGAATGCAAGATCCCATTGGACTCTAGGAATGAGGAAAGATGTTTATAGCAAATTAGCTAGAAGGGATATTGGGCGCTAATTCTCACTCAGCGGTCGTTTTTTTTCAAAAGTGGTCTGCCAATGGCATTTTTCAATGTAAATGGGACTTCACCTAATTTTAATGACTGATTAAACATATTGGTCGAGATTTTAATGACTTGCGCTCCTCCCTTAGCCATGATATCAAGAGGTACCAGATCATAAGGGGAGCCTGATTGAAGAGAGGACAGAATGTCTTGTGTGTCTTCCACGGCCATCACTGGGAAATTGCTCAAATTTTCTGGTCTAGGGGTATGACAGTCTGCTCATCATCTCCTGGAGTATGAAGGACAGTATTGACTTTCTCTAAAAAGAAATTGGATAATTGATTGCAGTGTGCATCTGCGCGGGGCGGGGCGGGCCTGAGTTCATGTAGGTGAGGGTGCATTAAACTATTCACAAATTATTTACTTCTCTAGCAGAATTTGGCACATTCTGCATTTTGTTAGCAAAATAATTGGCTTTTACTTCCCTAATAGCATAATGACACTTCCTAACCACTTGTTTGAGGTTACTTTTGCTAGTAGTATCATAGTTTTTTCTCCATAAGCTTTCTGCTCGTTTAGTGTCTTTTTTTAATTCCTAGAGCTACTTAGAGAACCATGGAGCTTTCCCTCCTGTGTGAGTAGATTTTTGTTGTTTCAAAGGCACCAGGTTAGCTGCATTAAGAGTCCATATTTTTAAACCATTATATCTATCGTTTATGTCTCTGGACATTACAGGGGTTGAACTGGATAGCATATTTTTCTGTTCTTTGGTGATCAACTTTGACCGATTTCTTCGTAGTCTAGGATTGGTATGTACTTCTACTGTATGGCTCACCTTGGTCAGCTAAAACAGAATCATTTTATGATTTGACTGGATAATGTCTACATGGTTCTCATGGTCAGGTCATGTATATTAGAAAAGATGGCATCTACAATTAAGTAAATACATCTGCCAGTGAGAATTATTAAATTTCTCCAATGAGAGTGAGTCATTAGTCACCGAGTGGTGGAATCCTATTGGGCTCCATTTACAGTTATTACAATCTCATTCTATAATCTCTGGGTTAAGTTTGTTCATGAAGGACTTAGCTTCTAGTGAACTAAATGCCTGCAATTCCTCAGCCTAGCAGGTAATCCTACTTCCATTTGGCTCATTTAAGGCAGTATGTTGGTATATAAGTGCCTCTCTTACTGACTCTATGGATCTATAAATGTGTATGAAGGAGCTGCATGGATTGGTTACTGGGTGAGTTAGAGAGCATTACGTTTGTATCTCTGGGTGCAACTGTCTCCATTAGAACTAGTTACATAGGAACTGTGTGTGTCTGGGAGTGGATATTCAACAGCCTCTGTCCATGTCTGACTGGGTGTTTAAGAGGCTCTATCCTTTTCTAGATAGCTATGTGAGTTGCAGTACAGGTGTGAGACTGGATGTATAATTAGACATAGGGGTCTGTTAGTGCAGATGTGAGTCACTGAAACTTGAAACTGTATTTCTTATGTTTTAAGCAAATAGCTCACTGCCTATGTCCTATTTACATCCTACCTTAGGGGTTACTTATATGTAGTAAAAGATGGCTTTACACAGCTGAAAACATGTAAATATCTACTCTGCCTAGCAGCAACACTGCACACACAGGTTTCCCAGCAGCAGGCCCAAGATATATTGAAAGGACAAGTGGTCCACATGGCTGACGTATTAGTGTCAGTTCCTCAGCACATTTCTGAATGAGTGTGTGAGTCCCTATGTGGGTGTGTCTGTGCATGTTTAAGGCAGTATGTTGGTATCTGAGTGCCGCTCTTACTGACTCTATGGATCTATAAATGTGTATGGAAGGAGATGCATGGATTGGTTATTTGGGGTGTTACTGAGCATTGGAAGTATGTAACTCTGTGTGCAACTTCCTCCATTAGGTCTAGTTATATAAGAACTGTGTGTGTCTGGGAGTAGATATTGACCAGACTCTGTCCATGTTTGACTGGGTGTGTAAGAGGCTGTATCTTTTTCTAGATAGCTATGTAAGTTGCTATACAGGTGTGATAGTAGATGTATAACTAGACATATGGGTCTGTGAGTGTAGATGTGAGTCACTGAAACTTGAAACTATATGTCTTATCTTTTAAGGACATACCTCACTGCCTACGGCCTACTTACAGTCTACCTTATGAGTGACTTACAAGAAGTCGGAAAGGGCTTGTTAGACTTGAAAGCATGTTGTAAATATCAACTCTGCCTAGCACTAGCATTGCACATTGCCAGTAGCAGGCATGAGATATATTGGAAGGGCAAGTGGTCTTTGCGACTGACTTATTAGTGTCCGTTCATCAGCACATATCTGAATCAGTGTATCAGTCCCTGTTTGGGTGTGTCTTGGCATATTTAAGGCAGTATTTTGGTATATGAGTGCCTCTCTTACTAACACTATGGACCTCTAAATGTGTATGGAAGAAACTGCATGGATTGGTTACTGGGTGTGTTAGAGAGCGTTGCACATGTATCTCTGTGTGCAACTGGTTCCATTAGGCATAGTTACATAAGAGCTCTGTGTCCCTGGGAGTGGATACTGAATAGCCTCTGTCCATGTCTGACTGGGTATGTTAGAGGCTCTATAATTTTCTAGATAGCTATGTGATTTCCATTACAGGTGTGAGACTGGATGTATAACTAGACATATAGGTCTCTAAGTGCAGATGTGAGACACTCAAACTTCAAAGTATATGTCTTATGTTTTAAGCACATACCTCACTGCCTATAGCCTACTTACAGTGATCCTTAGAGGGGACTTATATGTAATAGGAGAGGGCTTTAAAGACATGGGAACACATTGCAAATGTCAAGTCTTCCTAGCGCTAACAGTGCACACACAAGTTGCCCTCTACCATGCCTGCAACATGTTGAAAGGGCAAGCGGTGTGCACGGCTCAAGTTTTAGTGTCAGTTCCTCAGTACAAATCTGAATGAGTGCTTCAGCCCCTATTTCGGTGTGTCTTTCCATATTTATTGAAGTGTGTTGGTATATGACTGCCTCTCTTAGTAACTCAATGGGTCTCTGAATGTGTTTAGAAGGAGCTGTATGGATTAGTTACTGGGTGTGTATATATTTCTGTGTGCAGCTCCCTGCAATACCCGTAGCTACGTAAGAGCTGTGTTTGTCCTGGAGTGAATGTTTACTTGCCTCTGTGAATGTCTGACTAGGTGTATTAGTGACTCTATCCTTTTGTACATAGGTAATTGAGTTCAATTATAGTTGTGGGACTGGATGTAAAACTGCATATGTGGATCTGTAAGTGCACATGTAACTCACTGATATTTGAAAGTGTATGACATACATTTTAACTGCATAGCTCATTCCATATCCCTTACCTACAGTCTAGCTAACAGGCCACTTTTATGTAGGAGAAGAGTAATTTAAGCCTTGACAATCTATTTTAAATCTTAAAGCGATCTAGCAGTCACACTTCTTACGCAGTCTCTACAGTAGCAGATCCTACCACAGGTACAGCACTGAAATACAACCTTACAAATAAATTAAATATACCAATTGCATATAAGATAACAATACTATATCTAGGACATAAATATATTCACTCAACCACCAACAATTATTTCACTCACCAAATTCCAACTACATGACTCAGTACATAACTATATTTGTTAGTGATGCCTTCATTATCCAAATGCCTATATGTGACATTCTTTAGATATGTATATGAGTTACTGTTGAAATGGCTGACTATTTCCTTATACACCACTTTATATATAATCAATGAATTTAGGCCCTTTAAATTGTACATTACAGATTATATATCTAATATTCTAAATGTATTAAATTTAAGTAACACTTATACCTCACTATATCTATCTATCTATCTATCTATCTCTCTATCTATCTACCTACCTACCTATCTATCTATCTATCTATCTATCTATCTATCTATCTATATATATATATATATATATATATATATATATGTATATATATATCAGAAGCAAGGTTGTCCTTTATTGGAAACGCCAACACAGGTAGAGTAAATCCTTCTTTGTAGCAGGCGAAGACACAGTGCACTTACTCCTCCATGAAAAGTGCCATACACGTTTTGGGCAACATGCCCTTGTTCACTGGTTTTGCACACACGCCGTCACAGCTGCGCTGAACTTATACCTGTTTGACCCGCCCAAATGGGATTTCTCATGCTATGCATTCTGGGTTAGGTAGTTCGTGCATATCTTAAGTAGTAGCCGTTTGTGCAGTGTACATTAAAACTGTGATCCCCAAGTGGGTTACATGGAGGAAAGCACAATGTCCCGCAAGTGTTCACAACAACAACATCGGAACTCCAACTCCACATGGCCCCCAATTGTTAGAGCCGTGGTCCGCAGGTTCTGCGGCAGGGCATTTCCGCGACGAAGACATCGCCGCAATTCATACCAGAAGCAAGGTTGTCCTTTATTGGAAACGCCAACACAGGTAGAGTAAATCCTTCTTTGTAGCAGGCGAAGACACAGTGCACTTACTCCTCCATGAAAAGTGCCATACACGTTTTGGGCAACATGCCCTTGTTCACTGGCTTTGCACACACGCCGTCACAGCTGCGCTGAACTTATATCTGTTTCACCCGCCCAAATGGGATTTCTCATGCTATGCATTCTGGGTTAGGTAGTTCGTGCATATCTTAAGTAGCAGCCGAATTATACACCAACAAGATAGAACTATAGAACTATAAACTAATGGTAGCCCCAGCGAATTCAAGGAATATTTTAACATTCTGAATAACAACAAACAATGAAGGCCTTAAATTCACATACAACATCAGCTCTAAAATAATCCAATACCTGGATGTTCAAGTATATATAGAGAACAATCAGATACATACAAAAATCTATCGAAAACCCACAGCAACAAACAGCATTCTCCATGGGAAAAGCTTCCATCCAGCGAATCTAATAAAAAGCATCCCATATGGAGAATTCATCAGAATGAGGAGAAATTGCTCTTCTGATGAACAGGCTGAAATAAGCTTTGCAGAAACCGAAAAACGATTCATGAAAAGAGGATACAAGTACAGAGATGTAAAGAAAGGAATAGAGCGAGCCAAAACAGTATCAAGAGCAGAAACTCTAATTGTGAAAGCAAAGAACAAAACAGAAGACGCAACAAGACTCATTCTCACCTATAGCAAGGAAAGTTATAAAATTCGACAAACTTTGCAAAAATATTGGAGTATTCTGGAAAAAGATCCAGATATTGGAAAGACAATTGGAGCTAGACCCAATGTAACCTATCGCAAAGCAATCTCTTTGAAAGACAAACTTGTTAACAGTCACTTTTCAAGAAAGAAAGAAACAACGTGGCTGACAGAAAAACAAAAAGGATCTGTTCATTGTAATAAGTGCAAAGCCTGCAAGATTGGGAAATCTGTGACTACTATTAGAGACTCTAAAGGAAAAGAGTTTTTAATAAAGGAAAGGATTACCTGTGAAACAACACATGTCATATATATGATTGAATGTACTTGTGGATTACGGTACATAGGCAGTACCATCTGCCCGCTAAAAAAACGAATTTTGGAACATCTAAGAGCAATCCACAACAAGGACATGAACTATGCGATATCAAGGCATCTCCATACTGAACATAAAACAAGTTGGGAAAATATCAGATACTTTGGAATAGCAACGGTCCCAATCCACGAAAGAGGAGGTAATCGCACCCTCAAACTAAGAAGACTGGAATCGCGCCTAATCAAAAAATGTAAAACTAAGATTCCGTTTGGGCTTAATGGGGACGAGGAATTACACATACACTTATAAATTGTCACGAATTATGATAGGCATCGATAGAAATGGGTACTTATCCCGAGAATGGAACTGTCAATGATTATTCTATAATTGTGAACTTGCGATTAACAGGTACTTTATCTTTGAATGAAATTGCAATATTGAATAAAATAGAATAATGACATGCAAAACCAATTGCAAACAAGGAAGTTGAACTACTCCATTGAGCTTTAAAATTGCAATTTGTGGCAGCGACTTAATCATGGTGCCTATACCCGACAATTAAACGAAGAAAAATTCCTCACCCCAAAAGTTGTGACTCTGTGAAATACAAGTCCCAGAATGCATCAGAAAGGGACATATGATTGAACACTATAAAGGGTGAAAGTAAAGAAGGACTCTCATAACCGTGACAAAGACCATCTCTTGGTCGAAACGTTTGGTGGTGGTATTGGTGGTGGCTATTATGCTTTATTAAATGCTTGGATTTTTCACGACTTCTGGAGTGCAGTGGCATCTTTTTGTGAAAAAAAAATATATATATATATATATATATTATCTACTGGCGGTCGCCAGTAGATAGTTATAGTTAAAACCTATTATCCATAGGAAATCCGCGACATTCTATTTGAAATAACGTTGGCGCCGGTTGACGAATCTTCGCGAAAGTTTCCAACTTGTTGGGGCGCTCCGGTCCGCTCCTATCCTGAAAGTCTCGGGGTGATACGTCAAGCGGGGGCCGAGAAAAAGGGGGGTCCCAAAACGCGTTTTCCCCATTCATTTTTCCATAGGAACCTTTAGTCGCAGCTACAGCCCGAACTGCTGAACGGAATTACACCAAATTTGGCAAAGAGGTAGCCCTTGGTTCAGTGTCGTGCCTTTCGCTTAAATGGTGTAAATCTGTTCAGTAGTTCCTGAGAAAATCAAAAGTAAAGTCACATATATATCTGGGCGGAGCCTAACCACACATGTCATCGTGAGATCTGATTGGCTGTCAGCACTTCATCCTGGAATTGCTGGCAGCCATATTGGGACCAATATAAATGATAGTTCCTCATTGAAATGCATTGTAGTGAATAGAAGATTTTGAGGGTCACCAAAAGGAGAACTATAAAGGGTGATAACAGGCTTTAGTTACATTAGAATTTACTTGTTGATGGTACCATACTAATTTTAGGAATTGTGGTGTATTCTAAGGTGATTTTACCATGTGAAAAACCTTCTGCTGGGATATCATGAATCATGTTTGAGAGAACACTATTTTCTCATGCTTGTCCCATGGAGGTTTGGAAGGTGCTCCAGAAGCTAAAATGAGAGCATATTTTCTGTAAATTCACATTATCTTTCTCACTCATGTGAGAATGAAGTCTGACATTCTCAGTAAAACATGTACATCCAACAAGGGCAGAGACTGTCAGTTGATTCCTTTGTGTTCTACTGCAGCTTCCCAGAGTGTTCTAAAGAACAACTAGAGTGCTAACAGCCTTACTTATGACAAAAGTATGGCACACCTGAAGCCATCTTGATTGGAATAAACTGGTAACACTTAAACAATTTAATTTAAAAAGGAACAAAATGATGGGGTTCATTTTGTCATAGAAATTATGGTTAGTGCTGTAGAAAGAAAAATTAGGACATGTTTCAAGTGTGATCTCAAATATCTTCCTGTTATATTTCAACAGGAGCAGCCTGCCAGTTGATGCCTTTGTGTTCTACTGCAGCTTCCCAGAGTGTTCTAAAGAACAACTAGAGTGCTAACAGCCTTACTTATGACAAAAGTATGGCACACCTGAAGCCATCTTGATTGGAATAAACTGGTAACACTTAAAACATTTAATTTAAAAAGGAACAAAATGAGGGGGTTCATTTTGTCATAGAAATTATGGTTAGTGCTGTAGAAAGAAAAATTAGGACATATTTCAAGTGTGATCTCAAATATCTTCCTGTTATATTTCAACAGGAGCAGCCTGCCAGTTGATGCCTTTGTGTTCTACTGCAGCTTCCCAGAGTGTTCTAAAGAACAACTAGAGCGCTAACAGCCTTACTTATGACAAAAGTATGGCACACATGAAGCCATCTTGATTGGAATAAACCGGTAACACTTAAAACATTTAATTTAAAAAGGAACAAAATGAGGGGTTCTTTTTGAAATAGAAATTATGGTTAGTGCTGCAGAAAGAAAAATTAGGGCATGTTTTAAGTGAGATCTCATATCCTCTAATATTTCATTAGAAAATTCTGACATGCAGACTGAAACAATCACTTTCAATACCAGCAGCAGACTACCAGTTAACTCCCTGGTGAGCAGTAGCTTTACTCCAGTGATCTAATGAGCAACTAGAGTGCTAACATTCTGAATTTATGGCAGATGTGAGACACATCTGAATGCCTTCTTGATGGAATCAAAGTAAAAACTGAAAGCATTTCCTACTGAGAAGACTGCAGTAAATGAAGAAATTAGGAAACTTCATAACAAAGAAGTCTTCCAAGATGGCCACCAGTGAAAAAAGAGCCCAAATGTAGCACAAATATTACCCAGATGTAGCCCACATATAGCCCAATGACAAAAGTGTGCAAAACACTTTTTATTTTTAGTTTTTTTGCAGTTTTATGTAGTGCAGACTGGTCAGGTATTGGAGCATTGCATCTTAAAACATGACCCCCCTACACTACAAAAACACCACTGCACTACCTTAAACCCTAAAACACTACCCCCAGCACGACCCCCTACACTACACAAGCACCACTGCACTATCCTAAACCCTAAAACACTACCCCCAGCACGACCCCCTACACTACCCAAACACCACTGCACTACCCTAAAACATGACCCCCTACACTACACAAACACCACTGCACTACCCTAAACCCTAAAACACTACCCCCAGCACGACCCCCTACACTACACAAGCACCACTGCACTACCCTAAACCCTAAAACACTACCCCCAGCACGACCCCCTACACTGCCCGAACACCACTGCACTGCCCTAAACCCTGAAACACCAGCCCCTGCATGACCCCCTACACTGCCCGAACACCACTGCACTGCCCTAAACCCTGAAACACCACCCCTAGCACGACCCCCTACACTGCCAGAACACCACTGCACTGCCCTAAACCCTGAAACACCACCCCCTTCACGACCCCCTACACTGCCCGAACACCACTGCACTGCCCTAAACCCTGAAACACCACCCCCAGCATGACCCCCTACACTGCCCGAACACCACTGCACTGCCCTAAACCCTGAAACACTACCCCCAGCAAGACCCCCTACACTGCCCGAACACCACTGCACTGCCCTAAACCCTGAAACATCACCCCCAGCAAGACCCCCTACACTGCCCGAACACCACTGACCTAAACCCTGAAACACCACCCCCAGCACGACCCCCTACACTGCCCGAACAACACTGCACTGCCCTAAACCCTGAAACACTACCCCCAGCATGACCCCCTACACTGCCCGAACACCACTGCTCTGCCTAAAACCCTGAAACACCAGCCCCAGCACGACCCCTACACTGCCCGAACACCACTGCACTGCCCTAAACCTTGAAACACCAGCCCCTGCACGACCCCCTACACTGCCCGAACACCACTGCACTACCCTAAACCCTGAAACATCACCCCCAGCACGACCCCGTACACTGCCCGAGCACCACTGCACTGCCCTAAACCCTGAAACACCAGCCCCAGCACGACCCCCTACACTGCCCGAACACCACTGCACTGCCCTAAACCCTGAAACACCAGCCCCAGCACGACCGCCTACACTGCCCGAACACCACTGCACTGCCCTAAACCCTGAAACACCAGCCCCAGCACGACCCCCTACACTGCCCGAACACCACTGCACTGCCCTAAACCGTGAAACACCAGCCTCAGCACGACCCCCTACACTGCCTGAACACCACTGCACTGCCCTGAACCCTGAAACACCAGCCCCAGCACAACACCCTACACTGCCCGAACACCACTGCACTGCCCTAAACCCTGAAACACCACCCCGTGCATGACCCCCTACACTGCCCGAACACCACTGCACTGCCCTAAACCCTGAAACACCACCCCCAGCGCAACCCCCTACACTGCCCGAACACCACTGCACTGCCCTAAACCCTGAAACACCACCCCCTGCACAACCCCCTACACTGCTCGAACACTACTGCACTGCCCTAAACCCAGATACACCATCCCCAGCACGACCCCCTATACTGCACGAACACCACTGCACTGCCCTAAACCCTGAAACACTACCCCCAGCAAGACCCCCTACACTGCCCGAACACCACTGCACTGCCCTAAACCCTGAAACATCACCCCCAGCAAGACCCCCTACACTGCCCGAACACCACTGCCCTAAACCCTGAAACATCACCCCCAGCAAGACCCCCTACACTGCCCGAACACCACTGCACTGCCCTAAACCCTGAAACACCAGCCCCAGCACGACCCCCTACACTGCCCGAACACCACTGCACTACCCTGAAACACCACCCCCTGCACGACCCCCTACACTGCCCGAACACCACTGTACTGCCCTAAACCCTGAAACCCCACCCCCAGCATGACCCCCTACACTGCCAGAACACCACTGCACTGCCCTAAACCCTGAAACACCACCCCCTGCACGACATCCTACACTGCCCGAACACTACTGCACTGCCCTAAACCCTGAAACACCACCCCCAGCACGATCCCCTACACTGCACGAACACCACTGCACCGCCCTAAACCCTGAAACACTACCCCCAGAAAGACCCCCTACACTGCCCGAACACCACTGCACTGCCCTAAACCCTGAAACATCACCCCCAGCAAGACCCCCTACACTGCCCGAACACCACTGACCTAAACCCTGAAACACCACCCCCAGCACGACCCCCTACACTGCCCGAACAACACTGCACTGCCCTAAACCCTGAAACACTACCCCCAGCATGACCCCCTACACTGCCCGAACACCACTGCTCTGCCCAAAACCCTGAAACACCAGCCCCAGCACGACCCCCTACACTGCCCGAACACCACTGCACTGCACTAAACCTTGAAACACCAGCCCCTGCACGACCCCCTACACTGCCCGAACACCACTGCACTACCCTAAACCCTGAAACATCACCCCCAGCACGACCCCGTACACTGCCCGAGCACCACTGCACTGCCCTAAACCCTGAAACACCAGCCCCAGCACGACCCCCTACACTGCCCGAACACCACTGCACTGCCCTAAACCCTGAAACACCAGCCCCAGCACGACCGCCTACACTGCCCGAACACCACTGCACTGCCCTAAACCCTGAAACACCAGCCCCAGCACGACCCCCTACACTGCCCGAACACCACTGCACTGCCCTAAACCGTGAAACACCAGCCTCAGCACGACCCCCTACACTGCCTGAACACCACTGCACTGCCCTAAACCCTGAAACACCACCCCGTGCATGACCCCCTACACTGCCCGAACACCACTGCACTGCCCTAAACCCTGAAACATCACCCCCAGCAAGACCCCCCACACTGCCCGAACACTACTGCACTGCCCTAAACCCAGAAACACCATCCCCAGCACGACCCCCTATACTGCACGAACACCACTGCACTGCCCTAAACCCTGAAACACTTCCCCCAGCAAGACCCCCTACACTGCCCGAACACCACTGCACTGCCCTAAACCCTGAAACATCACCCCCAGCAAGACCCCCTACACTGCCCGAACACCACTGCCCTAAACCCTGAAACATCACCCCCAGCAAGACCCCCTACACTGCCCGAACACCACTGCACTGCCCTAAACCCTGAAACACCAGCCCCAGCACGACCCCCTACACTACCCGAACACCACTGCACTACCCTGAAACACCACCCCCTGCACGACCCCCTACACTGCCCGAACACCACTGTACTGCCCTAAACCCTGAAACCCCACCCCCAGCATGACCCCCTACACTGCCAGAACACCACTGCACTGCCCTAAACCCTGAAACACCACCCCTGCACGACATCCTACACTGCCCGAACACTACTGCACTGCCCTAAACCCTGAAACACCACCCCCAGCACGATCCCCTACACTGCACGAACACCACTGCACCGCCCTAAACCCTGAAACACTACCCCCAGCAAGACCCCATACACTGCCCGAACACCACTGCACTGCCCTAAACCCTGAAACATCACCCCCAGCAAGACCCCCTACACTGCCCGAACACCACTGCCCTAAACCCTGAAACACCACCCCCAGCAAGACCCCCTACACTGCCCGAACACCACTGCACTGCCCTAAACCCTGAAACACCACCCCCAGCAAGACCCCCTACACTGCCCGAACACCACTGCACTGCTCTAAACCCTGAAACACCACCCCCAGCACGACCCCCTACACTGCCCGAACACCACTGCTCTGCCCAAAACCCTGAAACACCAGCCCCAGCACGACCCCCTACACTGCCCGAACACCACTGCACTGCCCTAAACCCTGAAACACCACCCCCAGCATGACCCCCTACACTGCCCGAACACCACTGCACTGCCCTAAACCCTGAAACACCAGCCCCAGCACAACCCCGTACACTGCCCGCACACCACTGCACTGCCCTAAACCCTGAAACACCAGCCCCAGCACAACCCCGTACACTGCCCGAACACCACTGCACTGCCCTAAACCCTGAAACACCAGCCCTAGCACGACCGCCTACACTGCCCGAAAACTACTGCACTGCCCTAAACCCTGAAACACCACCCCCAGCAAGACTACCTACACTGGCCGAACACCACTGCACTGCCCTAAACCCTGAAACACCACCCCTGCACGACCCCCTACACTGCCCAAACACTACTGCACTGCCCTAAACCCTGAAACACCACCCCCAGCACGACCCCCTACACTGCCCGAACACCACTGCACTGCCCTAAACCCTGAAACACCACCCCCAGCACGACCCCCTACACTGCCGGAACACCACTGCACTGCCCTAAACCCTGAAACACCACCCCCAGCACGACCCCCTACACTGCCCTAACACCACTGCACTGCCATAAACCCTGAAACATCACCCCCAGCACAACCCCCTACACTGCCTGAGCACCATTGCTCTGCCCTAAACCCTGAAACACTAGCCCCAGCACGACCCCCTACACTGCCCGAACACCACTGCACTGCCCTAAACCCTGAAACACCACCCCCAGCACGACCCCCTACACTGCCCGAACACCACTGCACTGCCCTAAACCCTGAAACACCAGCCCCAGCAAGACCCCCTACACTGCCCGAACACCACTGCATTGCCCTAGACTCTGAAACACCAGCCCCAGCAAGACCCCCTACACTGCCCGAACACCACTGCACTGCCCTAAACCCTGAAACACCAGCCCCAGCAAGACCCCCTACACTGCCCGAACACCACTGCACTGCCCTAAACCCTGAAACACCAGCCCCAGCATGACCCCCTACACTGCCCGAACACCACTGCACTGCCCTAAACCCTGAAACACCAGCCCCAGCACGACCCCCTACACTGCCCGAACACCACTGCACTGCCCTAAACCCTGAAACACCAGCCCCAGCACGACCCCCTACACTGCCCGAACACCACTGCACTGCCCTAAACCCTGAAACACCAGCACCACCCCCTACAATGCCCGAACAACACTCTACTGCCCTAAACCCTGAAACACCACCCCCTGCACCGCCCCCTACACTGCCCGAACACCACTGCACTGCCCTAAACCCTGAAACACCACCCCCTGCACGACCCCCTACACTGCCCGAACACCACTGCACTGCCCTAAACCCTGAAACACCACCCCCTGCACCACCCCCTACACTGCCTGAACACCACTGCACTGCCCAAAACCCTGAAACACCACCCCCTGCACCGCCCCCTACACTGCCCGAACACCACTGCACTGCCCTAAACCCTGAAACACCACCCCCAGCATGACCCCGTTTACTGCTCGAACACCACTGCACTGCCCTAAACCCTGAAACACCACCCCCAGCATGACCCCCTACACTGCCCGAACACCACTGCCCTAAACCCTGAAACACCACCCCTGCATGACCCCCTACACTGCCCAAACACCACTGCACTGCCCTAAACCCTGAAACACCACCCCCTGCACGACCCCCTACACTGCCCGAACACCACTGCACTGCCCTAAACCCTGAAACACCAGCCCCAGCACAACCCCTTACACTGCCCGAACACCACTGCACTGCCCTAAACCCTGAAACACCAGCCCCAGCACGACCGCCTACACTGCCCGAAAACTACTGCACTGCCCTAAACCCTGAAACACCATCCCCAGCAAGACTACCTACACTGGCCAAATACCACTGCACTGCCCTAAACCCTGAAACACCACCCCTCAGCACGACACCCTACACTGCCCGAACACCACTGCACTGCCCTAAACCCTGAAACACCACCCCAGCACGAACCCCTACACTGCACGAACACCACTGCACCTAAACCCTGAAACACCACCCCCTGCACGACCCCCTACACTGCCGGAACACCACTGCACTGCCCTAAACCCTGAAACACCACCCCCAGCACGACCCCCTACACTGCCCTAACACCACTGCACTGCCATAAACCCTGAAACATCACCCCCAGCACAACCCCCTACACTGCCTGAGCACCATTGCTCTGCCCTAAACCCTGAAACACTAGCCCCAGCACGACCCCCTACACTGCCCGAACACCACTGCACTGCCCTAAACCCTGAAACACCACCCCCAGCACGACCCCCTACACTGCCCGAACACCACTGCACTGCCCTAAACCCTGAAACACTACCCCCAGCATGACCCCCTACACTGCCCGAACACGACTGCACTGCCCTAAACCCTAAAACACCACCCCCAGCACGACCCCCTACACTGCCCGAACACCACTGCACTGCCCTAAACCCTAGAACACTACCCCCAGCATGACCCCCTACACTACCCGAACACCACTGCACTGCCCTAAACCCTAAAACACTACCCCCAGCATGACCCCCTACACTGCCCGAACACGACTGCACTGCCCTAAACCCTAAAACACCACCCCCAGCACGACCCCCTACACTGCCCGAACACCACTGCACTGCCCTAAACCCTAGAACACTACCCCCAGCATGACCCCCTACACTACCCGAACACCACTGCACTACCCTAAACCCTAAAATACTCCCCCAGCACGACCCCTACACTACCCGAACACGACTGCACTGCCCTAAACCCTAAAACACTCACCCCAGCACGACCCCCTACACTGCCCAAACACTACTGCACTGCCCTAAACCCTGAAACACCACCCCTCAGCACGACACCCTACACTGCCCGAACACCACTGCACTGCCCTAAACCCTGAAACACCACCCCAGCACGACCCCCTACACTGCCCGAACACCACTGCACGTAAACCCTGAAACACCACCCCCTGCACGACCCCCTACACTGCCGGAACACCACTGCACTGCCCTAAACCCTGAAACACCACCCCCAGCACGACCCCCTTTACTGCTCGAACACCACTGCACTGCCCCAAACCCTGAAACACCACCCCCAGCATGACCCCCTACACTGCCCGAACACCACTGCCCTAAACCCTGAAACACCACCCCTGCACGACCCCCTACACTGCCCGAACACCACTGCACTGCCCTAAACCCTGAAACACCACCCCCTGCACGACCCCCTACACTGCCCGAACACCACTGCACTGCCCTAAACCCTGAAACACCACCCCCAGCACGACCCCCTACACTGTCCGAACACCACTGCACTGCCCTAAACCCTAAAACACCACCCCCAGCACGACCCCCTACACTGCCCGAACACCACTGCACTGCCCTAAACCCTATAACACTACCCCCAGCACGACCCCCTACACTACCCGAACACCACTGCACTGCCCTAAACCCTAAAACACTCCCCCCAGCACGACCCCCTACACTACCTAAACACCACTGCACTGCCCTAAACCCTAAAACACTACCCCCGCATGACCCCCTACACTACCCAAATACCAATGCACTACCCTAATCCCTAAAACACTACCCCCGCACAACCCCCTACACTACCCAAAGACCACTACACTGCCCGAACACCGTACGTACCTAAACACCACTGCACTGCCCTAAACCCTAAAACACTACCCCCGCATGACCCCCTACACTACCCAAATACCAATGCACTACCCTAATCCCTAAAACACTACCCCCGCACGACTCCCTACACTACCCAAAGACCACTGCACTACCCTAAACCCTAAAACACGACCTCCTACACTACACAAACACCACTGCACTACCCCAAACCCTAAAAAACTACCCCAGCACGAACCCCTACACTACCCAAACACCACTGCACTACCCTAAACCATAAAACACTACCCCCAGCAGTACCCCCTACGCTACCCAAACACCACTGCACTACCCTAAACCCTAAAACACTACCCCCAGCAGTACCCCCTACACTACCCAAACACCATTGCACTACCCTAAACCCTAAAACACTACCCCCAGCAGTATCCCCTACACTACCCAAACACCACTGCACTACCCTAAACCCTAAAACCCTAAAACACTAACCCCCAGCACGACCCCCTACACTACCCAAACACCACTGTACTACCCTAAACCCTAAAACACTCCCCCAGCACGACTCCCTACACTACCCAAACACCACTGCACTACCCTAAACCCTAAATCTACCCCCAGCATGACCCCCTACACTACACAAACACCACTGCACTACCCTAAACCCTAAAACACTACCCCCAGCACGACCCTCTTCACTACCTAAACACAACTGCACAATTTGTTACAGGCGTTGCAACGCAGGCCTGTGGTGCTTACTGGAAGTACCTGGTGGGCTAGTTGGGCCCCAGGGACTCTCAGGATTCAAGGTGACCTAATCCCCCAACTTAAAACGCGCCACGGGGCGCGTTTGCACAGTGGTGAAGGGAGGGGCGGGGCCTCAGGTGACATGTGCGCAAACACGCCCTGTGGTGCGTTTTAAGTTGGGGAGTTAATTCCTTTGAATCCTGGGGGCCAACTAGCCCACCAGGTACCTTCAGTAAGCACAACAGAGTTGCGTTGCAGAGAGGTGAAAAAGGTGCGTGGCCTCGGAACGCCTCTCTGCAACTCAGCTCTGTGGTCCTAACTGTAGGTTCCTGGGGGCTAGTTGGGCCCCAGGGACCCTCAGGATTCAAGGGGACTTAATCCCGCAACTTAAAACGCGCCACGGGGCGTGTTTGCACACATGTCACCTCAGGCCCCCCCTCCCTTCACCACTGTGCAAACGCGCACTGGCTCTGGTTAGTCAGAGTCAGTTACCACCAGTACCCGTCTGAAAAAGTTGTGGGCACAGGATGATTTTGCAACAAGGCCTCTTTCTGCTCCTCTGTTGGTTCTTTCTGCACATCTTTTGCTTCTTTCTGTGCGTTTTTTCTTCTTTCTTCACATGTCCTACCTCTGTTGGCATAGTTAGAAACTAGCATTTAAAAAACCTTTGAAATTCACTTAAAAAACCATAGGTTTCAGGCACGTTATAGTTAGAAATTAGCATTTAAAAAACCTTTGAAATTCACTGAAAAAACCATAGGTTTCAGGCACGTTATAGTTAGAAATTAGCATTTAAAAAACCTTTGAAATTCACTGAAAAAACCATAGGTTTTAGGGACAGTTATAGTTAGTTGGACATTGCACTCGTACAAAACCCGTGAAATTCCCCTGTTATAGTTAGTTCAGCTAACTATAACTCGCGCCCCGCAATGCACTGCTGATGACGTCACATATTACATCACTCATGACATGGTCAGTGATCACTGATGACATCACTGATGACATCTCAAATGACATCACTGATGACATCATCCATGTGATAATTTCATGCATCTTCTCACACCCTAATATAACTTTTGATACACCCACTCTAAATTACAGACTGCCATTCTCAAAACCATAGACACTCCAACACCAAAAACTACATACCCACTCACTGATTCTTAGGTCTACACACACATCCACTCACTCACCTGTATAGTCACTCATACTTACAGTCACTCAGTACAGGACTATCATATGCACTCATACACCTATATAAACACTCACACACCGCCACTCATCCATAGAGGTACTCACACACCTAGTCAGTCATGCAAAAAATTAATCACACACCCATTTACTCACCTATACAGTTATACACACACCAGCTCACTTACTCATACAAATACTAGCACATTCTTACGCTCTTATACAATAACTGATACAAGCACACACGCATCCATACAGCCACTCTCACAATAACACACTCTCACTTATAGCCATTTAAATACTCTAACACACATATATACTGCCTTTTACATATGTAGTTACTCGCACATGTACCACTGAGATATACATTCACTCACTAACACACCCATACACACACTCACCCACCGAAGCAGTCCATCACAGATGCACTCTTGAAATCATGCACCCAGTGAATCACCCACTCACACATCTATGTATAGAGTCACACACACCCCACCCACACAAACACTCAGGCAGCCATACAGATACTCAGAGAACCAATCAATAACCCATATAGACACTCATGTAGCTATTCGCAAATCCATGCATCCACTTACACACCAACAAACAGACGGATACAGACATTCACACAGTTTAGTCACTAACCCATGCATTCAGTAAGATACGTTTAATCACTCACTTGTAGAGTCAGTCACTCACGTACTAAATCATCCATTCAGACACTTATACACCCACTCATTCTTCAATACGCCTTTCCCTATATATATTAAACATATTTAAACTTTACAGAAACACAGTCACTGGAGGATGTCATCAGTGATGTCATTTGAGATGTCATCAGTGATGTCATCAGTGATGTCACTGACCATGTCATGAGTGATGTAATATGTGACGTCATCAGCAGTGCATTGCGGGGCGCGAGTTATAGTTAGCTGAACTAACTATAACAGGGGAATTTCACGGGTTTTGTACGAGTGCAATGTCCAACTAACTATAACTGTCCCTAAAACCTATGGTTTTTTCATTGAATATATATATATATATATATTCTGCTCCAAAGGTTGTCCACCTGGTGAGTAGCACTCGATCAGTAGCTTTGTTTATGATAGGTAGGGACGAGGATCCACTTGCAGAAGCTGCTCCGTAATGGAAATGCCTGACGCGTTTCGAAGCTCCATATGCTTCTCTTCAGAGGCTTGAACGGAGACAGTGTGTGCAAACGCTGAACCCACTTCGCCATTTTCATATTGCACACCCACCAATGGGAAGCTCGAATGAGACTGTGCATTGTGGGAAATGTGGTCCGGATAGCACACAAATCTTGTCCTGTATGGACCCTGCAAGTGGACTCGTCCTCGATCCTGTTTGCGGCTGCTGGTCCACATAGCCGACATGATAGTTACCATGTCGGGTGGCCCCCATAACATTACGGGGTGGTGCACACTCCGCGGCAGGACGGCCGCGTATTACATTCTGCTCCAAAGGTTGTCCACCTGGTGAGTAGCACTCGATCAGCAGCTTTGTTTATGATAGGTAGGGACGAGGATCCACTTGTAGAAGCTGCTCCGTAATGGAAATGCCTGACGCGTTTCGAAGCTCCATATGCTTCTCTTCAGAGGCTTGAACGGAGACAGTGTGTGCAAACGCTGAACCCACCTTTGGAGCAGAATATATATATATATATATATATATATATATATATATATATATATATATATATATATATATATATATATATATATCATATAATGTTAAGGTTTAGTGTTCTTAATTTGTAACAGTGTTTAAAATATGTAATAATAATGTAAGATAATTCAAATTTAAATTAGGTTCAAATATAAAATCAGGCATAATTCATATTGATCATGATTACATTTTAAAACTTTAAAATATTTAATTTAATATATGGTTTTAGGGTTTAGGGATGGGCAGTGTTGAGGGATGGTACGATATTTCTAGGGTCCAGGGCTGGGTAGTCGTTTGGGGTAGTTAGGTTTTTTAGGGTTCTGGGATGGGGAGAGTTTAAGGGTAGTGAGGGAGTTTCTGGGGTTCAGGATTAGGTAGTGGATATGGGTAGTAACAAGGTTTTAGCATTCAGAAATGGGTAGAGCTTAAGAGTAGCAAGAAGTTTTAGGGTTCAGAGCTGGGTAGTGGTTATGAGTAGTAAGGAGTTTTTTAGGTTTCAGGAATGGGTAGTGTTTAGGGATTGTAAGGGCTTTTTAAGGTTCAGGGATGGGTAATGTGTAGGAGTATTAAGGGGTTTTAAAGTTCATAGCTGGGTAGATTTAGGGACAGTGAGGGGATTTTGGGTTCAGGGAAGAGTAGTGTTTAGGGTTATTATGTTTTTTTAGGGTTCAGGCATGGGTTGTTTTTAAGGATATTAAGGGTTTTTTAAGGTTCAAGAAAGGTAGTGTTTAGGGGCATCACACACTGTGGGGGACGGGGGTAGTGTTTATTGAAAGTAAGAGGTTTTTATGGTTTATGGATGGGAAGAGATTTGGGGTAGTAAGAGGTTTTTAGCAGAGGGAACCTCCAACACTTCAGGGTGACCCCAACTCTTTAATGGGCCCCACTCAGCCTAAGGCCAATGAATATCAGTGAGATATGGGAGAATCAGGGCCCCATCATCATATTTTTCAGGGGGTGGGCCATCATAAACAATATGCCACAGGACTCAGCTCTTTAAAGAGAAATACAGCATGACACAGTAACATCGCACTTTGCCGCCTCACACCCCATCTACCCCTTTAAACACTATTTGACTTGATTTCTGCCTGTGACCCTATGCAGTGCTCCTCTGCCTTTCAGCTAGGTTCGACCATAGGAATACCATGCATATACGTGGGGAGAGGATGTAGCCTTACTGCTAGAGCGGTCGACCTTGAAGCTGGGGAACCGGGTTCGAGTCTTGGCATCAACGCTCAACATCCTGTGATTCTGGGCAAATCACGTAATCTCCTCGTGCCTAACAAAAAAAAAAAAAAAATGAATGTGTCCATCTGTAACAAAACTGGTGCTCATGTAAAGCGCTCTGATACCTGATATCTTCAGGTCTAGTTCGCGCTATATAAAACTCTATTAAAAAAAAAAAAATACACATGCATACAGGCGCTAAAGCTAAGAGCGTTGGATTGGTGGAGCTCAGTAGCGACATTCTGAGAACAAGTGTGTGACAGAGAGCTGGCGGCATTACAGACAGCGTATGAGTGCGCACGAGAAAAAGCTCTGTGTTACGGAGCCCTGTCTTTGTGCTAACCAGCGCTATAAATGCTCAGACTGAGCATAGGCATAGGATTCTGACGCATTCCCAGCTTTACAAAACTTTGTAAACCTGGGAATGTGTCAGGTTCCATGGATGTTGCGTGGGAACACCCACAGCAACACCCATGGAATGCCCCTTTCACGCAGAGTAATGCGTAGAAGGGCCCCATATTTACAAGACCATGAAAAGTCACACAGGGTGACTTTACGTGTCCTTGTAAATATGGGCAAGCCCATTGCGCCGCCAGTGCGTTAAAAAAAGTGACGCACCAGCAGCGCAATGGGCTTGTAAATGAGGCCCTTAGTGTATTTTTTTCAACTCTAAATATGGCCTACAATTCTTAAAATTGAGACAGCTTGCTGATTAAAAGGCATGGCTGTCCAAAGTGTCACACATGTAATGCAGTAACCTGGGTGTGTGTGTGCGTCACACGTAGAGGAGAGAGTCTATTAGGTGTGACCCTGAAGATCTGTTTGCATACTTATGTACACATCTTTCTTGTAATGTTTAACCCCAGCTGGAGCTGGAGGCCATACGAACAAGTGTTACAAGACAGAGGGTGTAATGAATAACAAATCTGTAGCATGAGATATCAGCAGGTGGCGGAAAGTCTCAGCATCCCAAGGGGCCGGAGTCGTAATCTGTAGTATTTCAAGCGCAGTGCTTAAATTGAGCTTGTGATTGCAGGAGGGGCCCACGACACTCATTTTTGGAGACCGGGACTTATTTTTCATCGTCATACTTTGACCAAGAGTAAGCGAGAGAAAGGTAGAAAAGGGGGAAAGAAGGGGAAGAGAAAAACGGAAAAACAGTGCCAAAGGGAGTAAGCAGGGATGAAAAGGAACCTGCACGTGTCAGATGTGGGGGAAGGGAGTGGACTGTAGTGGATGAAAGAAGCATGAAGTAGAATCAAGATTAGATGGGCTTGGTATTCGGTAACTGCACCATGTGTCAGCGGCGGCCACAGGCTTCTGAACAAAACTTACAAATTAAGCTCTGAAAGAAAACCTACATCATCCAAAATCCCTCAGCCAACATCTCAGATGAGCTTCACCATCAACAAATCCCAGGACAGCCTCCCTGAAAACTATAGGAACCTTCCCCGGTACAAGCTTTGAAAAACAGCTCTGTCTCTCCACAATACCTACAACAGCCTAACAGCTCACATACTACAGAAACCTCTCCAACAGCTCATCAGGGATCACATCATAACCAATATTTTGTTCTAGAGACCATAACCTGCACCAACAATTCATGGATAACCAGGTCCAACAGATTGTAAACTACCCCTACAGGACACAAGAGAACATGGCCAACAAGTCATACACTGCAGCAAAGATCCATGAGGCAGCATCTCCAAAAAACCATAATGTACTCCAACAGTCCAAGGGATTGTGTGTCCAGCAAACTATAGACCACAGACTACAGCAACAATCTGCAAGATGGCTTCTCCAGCAGACAGTACACTCTAGCAATAATCCTTGGGCAAGGATCTCCCGTAGATTATAAACTACATCAGCTTGTTCAAGAGGCAATGGTCTACAGCAACAGTCCCTGGGTCACATTCTCTAACAGTAGCTGTACTAGCAGTGATTAGTCTGCTAATGGTTAGCAGTGTTAGTGGTCGGGGGACTGCCATTAGAAGACATTGTTGCTAGTCAGTATACCAATGGAAAAGGGCAGTCTTGGCAGTAGCAATGCACTCAGTCTTTCATACCTTGAAGGCAATAACTGTAGTGCCACTAAGGGCCTTATTACAAGTGACCCATTAAATTACGATCCCCCATAAACAGCTGTTTGAGTAGGGATCACAATTTTAAGTGGTGAGATGTTTATTTCACCCGCATGCATTAAACTTTGCAATGCTCGTTAAATTTTGGCATGTCAAATCTAATGGACTTCATCAGGGGAAAAAGGCCCGGTATTTACCAGGACATGTGGATTTTGGTGCATGAAACACTGACATTTGCATGTTATTCACCAAAAAGACAAAATAGGTGATAATTATTGCACCAGATAAATTCCGAGCACTTCGATGTCGATATTTTTGGGAATGATCATTATCGCATCCAACAAGGGGAACGCATAATCAAGCCGCAGTTTAATAATAATAAATCCTATCATTTAAGCACTAAGTTCAAATCCGTTTGTGGTTCACGCTTCATAGATAGAAACTATTCTCCTTATCTTGCTCTGCTTTCGGCTTTAACCATGACATTTGAATGAACTCTCTTCCATGTACCTTACTCTCATGCCTTGTTCTGAATACTGGACTAGATTTACAACATAGGCCCACATGGGCATATTTACATGAACTAACGCATCGGCATTGATGCATCCGATTTCTTGCACCAGCCGCTAATGCCCTAACAATGCCATGGATGAGCTGTATTTACAATACAGTCCTCCATGGCGCAAGGATTCACGGATGCGTCAGAAATTCTGACGCATCTTTTGGTACTAAAGTGACGCATTGCTGGAGTTGTTTGTAAGACTGATGCAACTCCAGCAATGCGTCAGAACACAGAGGCGAGTCCCATATTAAAAGCCCTGCATCAATCCTCACGCCTGGTTTGAGAAGGCGTAGGGATTTTGACACAGTCAAGTCTCAGAGTGATGCAGTGAAAAGTTGTAAATTTTACTGCATCAGTTCTATGTGGCTTTTAACGTGGGGACGCCTACCCTGCATACATTATACCTGGTGCAGGCATAATGTGACGCAGGCCTCTACAAACCGATGCATTGGGCCCAATGCGTCAGTTTGTAAATATGGAGCAGTGTGGAGCACTGATTGTGCCCCTGCTGCATCAAAAACAGTTATGCTGCTGCAGCGCTAGCTCCTTGTATATATGGCCCACAGTTTCTAAAATCTCCATCGATGCTTGAAGAATGCAGCTCAATTTAGCACTATGCACGCAGACTTTACAAGAGTTAGTAAATTGGTCACATTTTTTGTGTTGCACGAGCACCCAAGAAAACCCTTTAGTAAATGTGGGCGGCCGCTGTGGCTATATTTGATACAGACAGCACTGTTCTCATGTAATATCGGTGAAAAAACCTTTCTATAACGAAACATAGTGTAAAACAGATCTCATTTTTCCGACCTGAAAATCCACCATTAATTTAAAGCTATTTTCAACCATTCTGTCATTACATTTGCACTAGCATAAAAAGGTCGTTTTGTTACAACCATTCTCTGCGTTTTAGTAAAATTCATGCTTATTTTTAGGTCGAGCCTGGGCAGCGCATGCGTTGCTCTGCGGCATGCTGTATTGGAGTATGGAATAGAAGCCCCGCCCACTCTCCGACTATAAGCCCTTCATTTTTTAAGGGCAGGCAGTGGCCCATGGGACCACTGCCTGCTCTTAAAAAATATTTTCGCACCCATTCACAAAGGAGAAGGGGTCCCATAGGGACCCCTTCCCGTTTACGAGTGACTTACCACCTACTTGAGGTAGGCGGTAAACTGTGAGTTTTTTGCGACTGCAAACGTGGTCGCAAACTAATGGTACATACCATTCTGACTCGCTATTAGGAAGGGACGCCCTTGGCACTACCCTTCCTAATAGCGACTCGCAAACACTTATTTTGCGAGTCGACTTGCAAAATAGCGTTTGTACATACCACCACCCTTTTTTGTGGTCGCAAACGAGCTGATTTCCTGTTTGCAACGGCCAAATACAGTCGTACATCTGGCCCTTCATTACTTATGTAAAGACTTTTCATGATTCATATTGATACATTTTCGATCCTTGAAGTCATTGTACACATAACTGATTTCTGACACCCTAGGACAACTGTATTTAACCTAAAGGTGAATCTACTCCATGAGGACTGAGATTGTAGGTTTTGGACTATCTGAGAATCGGCAGGGGACGAAATTAAATCCAGGAATAGGCCTAACTGCTGAAAAGCACTCTAACTAAGAAATTACATGGAATTTCTAGTAAAACATTGAGCATTTATAATTTTAGGGGCCTTATCCCTGATGGCATTTGGGGCAAGGGTTAGGTTTTGAAAGCTTTGCATGTTCACTGAAGGTCATATTTATGACCCCAGTTGCACCACACTTGCACCACGTAACATGGTGCATGTGGGACGCAAATGAAAAATGAGATTTATGAAGCCACTCAATGCCATTTTACATGGCCCTGAGTGGCTTCACAAAACTCAAGTAAAGCAACGCAGTGCAAATTGATGCATTGCCTTACTCTAAGCTAGGAAGGCATCCCATGGGCATTGCGTGGGTATTTCCACGCAACTCCCATGGTTTTTGACGCACTCCCAGATTTACCAGAACTAGTAAACCTGGAAATGGGTCAAAAAGATACACCTTCCCAGTAGAGGCGTAACAAGGAGAAATCTCTTTATTCTACAGCAAACTCATAGGAATATGCCTCTCAGGATTGTGCCCCTTCCTGCACAAAAACAATCCTGCTTGCAACACAGCACTCTTGCACCGTGGTGCAAGGGTGTTGGCACTAGGCAGGCAAAACGGTGCCAATGCAGGGGAAAAGGCAGGAATGCTCCGAATTCTTGTAAATCCGACGCACTCCTGCCCTTTCCCTGTCACGCAGCAAGGTGACTTGCAGCACTGCGTGACGATTCTCATAAATATATATATGCCCCTAAGTACCAGGGACACATTTTCTTGCTTGCATTAGAATACATATCAACATTTGTAAACATGAAACAGAAAGATTTTGAAAAAATAAAAGGGGAGTTTATTTTCCCGATTGACTTGCATTGATAGGGAGGCGATTCTAGACTGGAGAAAGCTAAAATAAAGCCACCTTTGACTTTAGTCTTCCACCTGAATCGGATCTGTTGGTTTATATGCAGTAGGGCTCACTGTTTCTTTGCTACACCAGTGGTATAAAACTGTGATTGGTCATATCTCAGTCCCAGAAGAAAGAAGGTGCTAGGACTGGCAGTTTGTATTGTCCTTTATTTTATCTGTATTCCATTAAGTAAACATAAGAAAGGCTCTGCTCGTCATATACATATAGCTGTCAGGCACAGAGCTAATTTGAGCAGGGGAGCAGAGCCAGCCCCAGCTTCCTTTTGTACCTTGTTGCGTCTCTGCACCTATGAGACCGGCCTCTGATGGACTGCTTCCGGCTTGCGAAAGGTGTTTGTTTTGGAACTGGCTGTTTATCTGGTCATCGGTCAAATAGTATCAAATCTCTTGTATGTATCCTGTCACCATCCAAACAGTACATAATCTCTACTGTTTTGTCGGCAGCTGGATAAGTAGCTGAAAACTTCACTATTTATCTGGCTGCTGGCTAAATATGCATTATTATACTTGTTGACGTATAAAGGGCGAAGGAGGTCTTTAATTAGCCACACAGCATTTTACCATGAATATGAATACCAAAATAAAAGGGGTATTCCAGGCACTGGCAAGATGTTGGCCATCTTAGAGTATGAGTGCATCCAAGTGTGTCAAACGTTTGCAAATAAGTTTTTGTACAAAAGTATTTCCACAATTCCATGAATCAAACTAAGTTATTCACAGATAAAAACATAGTAAAATAAATCTGAAATAAGTTCATTTATATTACTATAAATTTTAAATATGAAATATAGAAATCTCATTAAACGATCGGTGGTCCTCTGGTGCACCCAACGGCTCCACCCATCCATCCTCAAGTTCCAAGAGATGCAAATCTCGGCTCCAACTGCCCATTCTTGAAATGGTTTGGATAGGACAGGGTTTACCAGGTTGGCTTTGCCCGGGCGTCAAGAGATTCAGCCATATTGCTACATAATTCCTTCCCACCCACAGTCACCCATATAGTCATAGATCCTCTGGGTAGGTACGTGGGGGTGGATGGCCTACTGGAGGGACGCTAGTGCCACCTACTCAGCTTATACGTCCCGCCCCACTTGCCCATCCAGACATATGCAGCCCTCACAAAAATGCTTCTACCCATTACAGGAACCCCCACACCCACCGCCTGGCGAGGGCAAAGCAGATCACTGGGTGGTTGGATGCCCTGGGCCTGTGTGATGTTCGGAGGGCCTGGCACCCGGTAGATCCTGTATAGCAATATGTCAGCAGTACACAAGACGCTCTTGCGGATATACCTTCTCCTGTTGCCTGCCACTGACGCCTTACACCCACCCAAATGGAGATTCTCCCTTGAGGCATCTCCGACCACTCACCCATTCAAATTTTCGGGGACCCCAAACACGCAATGTGCCCTATGTGGCGCCTAAATACTTGCTTCCTCCAAGATGACCGTTGTTCCAACCTCTTTGCTGCTGGACTACAACCTTACTTCGAGGCCAACATTGGGACGGTTTCCTCTGCGAGCACGATCTGGGCCGCTAGCAAAGCTACTATGCATGTAATCACCAAGGGCTACATCCATTGTGCTGAAACAGACCGAGGACAGAAGATGTTGGATCTGGAAGTCTGCATTGCTTTTGGATCTGGAAGTCGCATTGCTGCCCTTAAACGCCACCATGCCCTGAACCCCACTGCAGCCGTTCGACATCAGTTGATGCTCACGAGCTCCGCTCTCCATCAAATGACCCTGGAGGAGGCCTGGCTGTGCTGCAGTGCCTCCACATAACGTGTGTGCGCACACAGTGATAAAACTTGCAAACTCCCTTGCTGACTCACCACTAGAGACAAGGCCACTAGGATAATTCCTGGAATCCTCGACCACACAGGCATCCTCTGCTCGACCTCGTGGATATTGCTGCGTCTTTTGCCACGTATTACCGTACCCTGTATACGGCCTGCCCACACCCCCCATGCAAACAGAATCAACTCCTACTGGCAGACATACCACTCTTGCAACTCTCACCTGTGGAAAGCATTGCCCTGGATGAACCTATCTCCGTGGAAGAGATCCACAATGCCATTTCTGTACTGCAAACGGGGAAGACCCCTTGCCCAGATAGCTACCCCCTAGAATATTATTGTAAGTTCCGGGATATCTTCTACCCGCATCACCTTAACTTATACGCAGAAGTGGCACAGATTGGCCACTTCCCTAGGAACTCAACACAGCTACATTGTGGTACTCCCCTTGCCGCACTGTGACCCCCAAAAGGCCGATATCTCTGATCAACATGGAGGTGAAGATATTTGCAAAAGTGATTCCCATGAGACTCAGGTGCGTTATAGCAACCCTGGTCCCTCTGGACCAATGCAGGTTTATGCCAAACCAAAGCACCCGGCACTGTATTCGCCGACTGCATGTAGCAATTGCCGGAGGACACAAGATGCCAGAACTCCGTGTGCTCCTACTTGTTGGCTTCGAAAAGGCCTTTGATTTAATTGACTAGAGTTTCCTGAGATCAGTTCTGGGGCATATGGGCCTTGGCCCTTGCACCCGCAGTTATATCGACCTACTCTATTCACAGCCACAGGCTCTAGTACTAATTAACAGAGTCCTGGACTCCTTCCCTATTGGTAGGGGGACCTGGCAGGGGTGCCCTCTGTCCCAATTGCAGTTTGCCCTTGCCATAGAACCACTCGCCTGCCTAGCGTGATAGGACACCCAGCTGCAAGAACAGGGGTGGCAGAATTCCACTGAGGAGAGAATCGCTTTCTACCCGGACGACATCCTTCTCTACTTGGCCAACCCATACCAGATGGAGCCACGCTGCCTCCACGTCCTCGAGCTCTATGAGGAAGCCTCTGGACTCAAGATGAATGTCAAGAAGTCCTTGCTGGTGCCAATTCACAGCGACAACACAACCAAGCTCTGGCAATCCTCCATACCGGTGAAGCGACTAACTTTCAAAATTTGGGAATTCACATCTCGGTACTCCCAGAGCTGACCTGTAGCCTCTGGTCTCCTGTATGAGATTGGACCTCCAGCGTTGACATGCCCTGCCGCTTCACATACTGAGATGGGTGGCCCTATTCAAAATGATGATCCTCCCACCCTCTATCTTTATATTATTAAAAACTTCCCACTCGTTATCCCTGTTCGATGGTTCAAGGGACTTGCTGTCTTAGTCCGTGCTTTCTTTTGGGATAATCTTCTCCTTCATACAGCCTGGTCCAAATGCCACCGATCGATGTACGATGGTGGCATGACTATGGCTGACCTCCACTTGTACTTCAGGGCGGCGTAGCTGGTGACAGTCAATGACTGGCTGGCCGGCGGCTGGGCCAATCCCACGTACTGGGCTGAATTATCCCTACTAGACCTAGACAGAGTCATGGGCCTGCTTTATGGTGACCCGCTCCCCAGGCATCTTCCAGAGGTCACCCTTGTATGTGGTTCTCCCATCCATGAGGTGGCATGATAAACTCACCCAGAAGACTCCACTGTGAAAGGGTCGCCGCCTCCGGCCCACCTCCCAACTACAGGGTTTCCAGACGTGGGACAAAATCGGCATCACTCCTCTGGGTGATGCCTGGCACGGAAATCATGTTAAATCCTTCCAAGATCTCCAGACATAATTTGCAAAGAATAAATCCCAATTTCACAAATATCTACTGCTTCGAAATGCCCTGGGTGTCCATCAAGACTGTTTGGATGCACTTCCCACTAGTTGGTGGGCAAATTGGAACAGGGTTGGGTATCCCACATCTATCGTACCCTGATCCACAATGCACCAGATGTGTTCACCCCCTTGAGAAGAAAGTGGGAAACCTGGGTTGGACCCTTAGAGGACGTAGAATGGCAACTTGCCTATATGGCTCCCAGTTAAATTGCTATATCTTCCCAACTACGTCTGATCCAACTAAAATATCTCCACTTCAACCACCTCACCCCCACTCCAGCTCTGGCAGGCGAGGAAGGTGCCTGCCCAAAACTTCTTTTGCTACCCCACCACTAATGCTGATTTTTTTCCCTTAACCTGGGCCTGCCCTCTTATTGCTGACTACTGGTGGAAGATCATGTCCTCCCTTTCCTGAATCCTGGGTTACGCAATCGCATTGACATCCCAAAAATCTTTATTGGGCATTCTGGATGACCATGGGCCACTAGGAGATAACGATAACTCATTGGGATGGTCACTGCGATTGCCAAAAGGGACATTGCTGTAGATGGAGTACAGCAGCCGCAACCACGCTGGCCGAATTACATTCTAGAATGGACTGGTGTGCCTATCTACGAGGTGCGCAGGTGCCCCCGCAAACACGAACATATATGGGGGAAATAGCTAGACCATTATGGACTAGAGATTACTGATGCTACCTACTAGATATGTAACATGTATGACATATATGGGTGTGCAGGATTGCCTCTGCGAATGACACGGTTAATGGTAATGTTTTGTAACCTAATCAATCAATAAAATTGGTTATCAAAAAATAAATATAAAGATTTGTGGCTGCAAACTGCGGCTTGAAGAGCCTCACCATGGCAATCAACATTTGTTGTCCTAATCTGGGCATTTTGGCTATCTACATGTAACTCACTGAAGAGCTGCACAGAATAATAAGTTTGGTCTAATAATACATGTTAAAGAAATGCTTTCTTGTGGGAAAAGAAGTTTTTTAGTGCTTTGAGACCCCCTTAAAAGCATTATTATTTTTGAGGGCTGGGCTCGTTTTGGGCATCCTATGGTATTATGTGTGCTTGCGTTGGGCTTTTTTTCAAGGGCAACTGTGTTTGTTTTGAATTTCAGACTTGACAACCCTGAAGCAACAGATAAGCAGCAGCAAACAGGTAGCACAGTGACACAATGATTATCTGGGCCAGGGAGAGGGGTGACACCTACATAAGGGCAACTTGGAGTGGAGACATGGAAAGGAGGCATTTGGGTTGCAGAGGCAGTGAGACTAAAGGGACAGGTAAGGCAGCAACTAGGCTACTGACATGGAGAGAAGCACCTAGAGCAGAAAGCAAAAGGAGTCAATTATCACGAGGCGCTTAGGGGTTAATCGCAGGCTAAGGAGGCCTTTAGCTCAAGAATGAGCAGAAGACTAGGCTGGGTTAAGAGAGGAGGTGCACTGACTGACCAGTGACTGCAGGAGGCTGGGCATTGTATGCAATGGTGGCAGACTTACAGGGAGGTATCCACCAACAAAGAGTTGCATGGGGGGGTGGAATGCATAGGCTCTCCAACAGCCTATGGAGCCAAGGACTCCTTGAACAACCAGAGAACAAAGAGGGAGTGGATGTCTACAGGCTGGCCCAAAGATCTGAGGGACAACTGAAGAGAGGTAGGACTAATGCTGGTCATTGGAATCTAGGGCCTGCTGACTGAGCTCTGAGGGCCATGGTTGACTGATGTTAAAGGAGAGTAAAGCCAGGGTGCTCCGAAGGCAGACTGAAGAATCAGGGGGACCAGAACAAGGAGGGCCTGAAAAACTAAGAAGGAACAAGACCAGGAAGCACCTGAACTAAGTGGACCAGGGCAGACTAGGAGTCCCGTAAGGACCAGGATTAGCATGAATATCACCGGAGTGCCAGAACAAGGAGGACCAGGACTAGCAGGACCAGAACTAGGTAAACCAGGACTAAGATTGCTAAGAGGACCAGTCTATGAGGACTAGACTCAAGAGAATCCGAACAACAAGGACCAGCACCTAGGGGACCAGGAAGTCCAGGGCATACAGTACAGGTAAGACCAGAACTTGCTCTGAACAGAGAAAACCTGGTCCAGGAGGATGAGGAATAGTTCTTCTTCTTTTTTTGGGGAATCCTGGCCCACATGCTTGAGCCAGGATGGCCAGGAGGATGAGGAATAATGTGGCCAGGCACAGGAGAACCAGAAAAGGAGGACTAGGGTCAGATGCTACTGAAACACACGAAAAAAAGAGGAACTGGTGGAGGTCTGGAGCTTTAGGTATATGAGGAGCAGGAGGATGAGGGCAATCATAACAGGGGACCTGGACCAGCTGGGCATGGACAAGGAAAAAAGAAGGACTACGACCAAGGACATTGAAGGACCAGATCAAGGAAAACCAGGACTGAATAACTAGCACAGGGAGAGTATGACTACATAGGTCAAAACTAGGATAGCTAGGAGAACCAGGAGAAATAGGCACAGAAGAACCTGAAGAAGAAAAGATGAGGAACAAGTGGATCAGGCTCAGTAGCACAGAATCAGGAGGAGGACAGGACACCCAGTGTCAAAAGGACCAGAGTCAGAGTGAGGAGGGCTAGGAGAACAGGGACAAGAAGGGAAGGGTCTGAGAACCAAAAAGATGGGATCTAAGAGCACAAAGACAAGGAGATCTATGTTGATCAGGACCAAGGAAACCAGGAAGACTAGGACTCCAAGAACCAGGAGGAACACAGCCAGGGATAGCATGGCCAGGAGGACCAGGTTGCAGAGGGAAAGGAAGAACTGCACAAGGGGGCAGGACAAGGCTGACTAGAGGCAGGAGGACAAGGCCAGGGGGTTAGAACCAGGAGGACAATTACCAAAATGATCAGGCCCAAGAGGACATGAAAAAGGAGAACCAGGACCATTGGCTGCAGAACCAGAAGGACCAAGAGGATATGGGCCAGGAGGATCAGGGTGATCCAAACTAAGGAGACAAGGACTAGGAGGCCCAAGCCCAGAAGGAACAAGACATGAATAGGTAGATGATCACCAGGACCAGAATCAGAAAGATCAGAAGGACCAGGGCAAACGATGCCAGGCCTAGAAGGACCATTAATTACCAAGACCAAGAATGACCCAAACCAGGAGGCACCAGAAAGGAACAAGACCAGGAAGACCAGGGCCAGGAAGGACCATAACCAGGAATACAAGACCAAACTCTAAAACAGTCAGACATTAAACAATACGTAGTACCACCAATGTCCAGACAGTGTTAGAACTTTTAAAAAAAAGGACAGGACTTACATGTACAGGTATGTAAATAGAACAGTAGGAATTCTGATACACTCAGAACCTTGGAGTCCTATCATAAACATGCACTCGTGTCGGGCATTTCTTTCTGCTTGTTTTATGCCAGGCCAACAGAAATCGAAATGTATCCATGTTAGTGGATGAGCTGTACACAATACAGCTCAGAAACAGGGAGAGGCAACCACTGCTCACTATTTCTCTGCTGTGCTGTCTGCAGCTCATGCAAAGACAGAAACTATGCACAAAATCTCAGATTGGACAACCCAGTGTGGTAACCAGCTAAGAAGACTATATCATAAGAAATAACATAAAGGGATCGGAAGAGCTGGTCAAAGCCAGCATGCCGAAAACCGTAAAACGATGTGTCTGTCTCGTACACTTCATCATCCAACGCAATGGTACGCACTGTGTTCGATAACACAATAACCGCACCTTGGTGGGCATCACGCAGAACATGGAAACACAGAGGACTAAAACTAAAACAACATCCTTCCAATCACGTAATATAATAACAGTCTTGTTACAATATTGGAACAGCCCAGCACCAATAATAGTCGCATAGTCTTCTAATACTAGTACAGCTCCTGGAGATCACGTAACTAGTTCACCTGAGTAGTCTTGTTCATTATTGGAATTAACCAGACAAATTGCTCCATCAACTAAGAACAGCAATGCACCACCACCCATAGAATCGAGAAAGAGCTATCAATTTGTCAGTCCTCTCTGTGTCCAGGCCGTGTGAGGTCTCACTAATTACATGACCCCCAGCTACTAATAAAAGATTGTTTATGGGGATTCGCTTGCTGAATTATTAAAGATCCCAGGAGCCAGAATGCTTCCCTGGGTAAAATTTGTACGTACATGGTTGGGGAAGCTGGGGTTACAAAGTTACTGGGCTGACCCTACAGGAATCAACAAAGTAGACATGAAAGTACTGAAGGCTAACTATTGGGCTTACATTAACGAAGAATACATAAATAGTAGCTCAAATGACTCCTTAACCAATGCATTCCTTGAACATAAACTCATACAGTCTTTTGAGCAATGTTTAGATTTAATACCTTTTCCATTAGCCAAGCGTTTTATACTTATGATTCAGTTTTGGGATTTTTCCTCTGAGATCGTTCACCCATAAATGGGGGAAGGAACAGAAGTCTGTTGCTTGCCCTATGTGTGGCCAGGGCATTGAAAATGAATCGCATTTATTGTTTTTCTGTTCCAAATATTTGAATTCTCGTCGCAAGTGGATTCGTCCCTTGTGTCATGATATGGGAATAACCCGTTACCAGGTAGCTCTTAGGATTTTAAAAACTGACACTTTCTTTAAAATTGTATCAGCTGTAAGTACATTTTTAGAGGCAACCTGGTATAAGAGAAGAATAATTTTAAAAGCAGTTGTTTAACAATTTTATTCATTATTTTAGTATTTTTAAATTCGAAATAGGATTTTTACATCCAATCTGGCATTGATTCAAGTGATGAGGCTATCATTGTACTCATTGCAGTTTTTGCTATGTGTTTATAGCTGTTGATTATAATTGCACTACTTCTAAAGCACAGGTCACTTTATATTCTGGCATGACTTAACCACATTGGGGGATTGTGATGCATTATGTAATTAATCAATTGGAATGTATCATATGTGTTTTACAATAATTTTAATACATGATTTAGTTTTTAATGTCTATTGCAGATGTATACTTTGATGGTTGCAACAACCGAATAAAGTGTATGTATATATATATATATTCACTGAAAAAACCATAGGTTTTAGGGACAGTTATAGTTAGTTGGACATTTCACTCGTACAAAACCATAGAAATTCCCCCGTTATAGTTAGTTCAGCTAACTATAACTCGTGCCCCCGCAATGCACTGCTGATGACGTCACATATTACATCACTCATGACATGGTCAGTGACATCACTGATGACATCTCAAATGACATCACTGATGACATCATCCAGTGAATGTGTGTTTCAGTAAAGTTTAAATATGTTTAATATATATAGGGAAAGGCGTATTGAAGAATGAGTGGGTGTATAAGTGTGTGAATGGATGATTTAGTACGTGCGTGAGTGACTCCACAAGTGAGTGATTAAACGTATCTTACTGAATTCATGGGTTAGTGACTAAACTGTGTGAATGTCTGTATCCGTCTGTCTGTTGGTGTGTAAGTGGATGCATGGATTTGCGAATAGCTACATGAGTGTCTATATGGGTTATTGATTGGTTCTCTGAGTATCTGTATGGGTGCCTGAGTGTTTGTGTGGGTGGGGTGTGTGTGACTCTGTACATAGATGTGTGAGTGGGTGATTCACTGGGTGCATGATTTCAAGAGTGCATCTGTGATGGACTGCTTGGGTGGGTGAGTGTGTGTATGGGTGTGTTAGTGAGTGAATGTATATCTCAGTGGTACATGTGCGAGTAACTACATATGTAAAAGGCAGTATATATGTGTGTTAGAGTATTTAAATGGCTATAAGTGAGAGTGTGTGATTGTGAGAGTGGCTGTATGGATGCGTGTGTGCTTGTATCAGTTATTGTATAAGAGCGTAAGAATGTGCTAGTATTTGTATGAGTAAGTGAGCTGGTGTGTGTATAACTGTATAGGTGAGTAAATGGGTGTGTGATTAATTTTTTGCATGACTGACTAGGTGTGTGAGTACCTCTATGGATGAGTGGCGGTGTGTGAGTGTTTATATAGGTGTATGAGTGCATATGATAGTCCTGTACTGAATGACTGTAAGTATGAGTGACTGTACGGGTGAGTGAGTAGATGTGTGTGTGTAGACCTAAGAATCAGTGAGTGGGTATGTAGTTATTGGTATTGGAGTGTGTATGGTTTTGAGAATGGCAGTCTGTAATTTAGAGTGGGTGTATCAAAAGTTATATTAGGGTGTGAGAAGATGCATGAAATTATCACATGGATGATGTCATCAGTGATGTCATCGGTGATGTCATTTGAGATGTCATCAGTGATGTCATCAGTGTTGTCAATGACCATGTCATGAGTGATGTAATATGTGACGTCATCAGCAGTGCATTATGGGGCGCGAGTTATAGTTAGCTGAACTAACTATAACGGGGAAATTTCTATGGTTTTGTACGAGTGACATGTCCAACTAACTATAACTGTCCCTAAAACCTATGGTTTTTTCTGTGAATTTCAAAGGTTTTTTAAATGCTAATTTCTAACTATAACGTGTCTGAAACCTATGGTTTTTTCAGTGAATTTCAAAGGTTTTTTAAATGCTAATTTCTAACTATAACGTGCCTGAAACCTATGGTTTTTTCAGTGAATATATATATATATATATATATATATATCACAGCAAAGAAAAATAACGAAGCTGCAACTCAATGATGTCTTGGCATTTTGTTTTAATATACTGATAGCATGTTCATCTTTACGCGTTTCGGCAGAACAGCCTTGTTCACAGGTGAGTATAATCATTCTATTACTGGTTCAGTGCCTTAAATCCCAATGGGCACTTGACTAGGATAAAAATCTTCAACACCCAACATGCACCAGCAATGTCAATTCAAAATGCAAACTGTTTTTCAATGTTAATGCTGAATAGCGTCTTATTGATACAGTCCCATAATATCATTATTAAATGAAAGGTGCATACTTGGAAAAATAAAAGTCACGTTATTTGCTCATTACACGCTGCCTTAAACCAATCCTTAAAAATGGACAATTCAGTCAGAGTCGGTAGGAAGAGAAGATTCTCCTCCTCGCCCTTTCTCACCTCCGTGATCAGTATCTGTGGCAAATCATTCATGATACACGAGGGCAAGCGGGACATGCTCCCCAAAATAGATCCAACACACAGTCTCCAAAAGATGGGAGCCCCCATCCCTGCAGGGCAGCTTCGGTACGGGTATGGAGAATCCAGTGAGCAACAACACAGCCAAGAAAAATAATGAAGCTGCAACTCAATGCTTTTTTTGACCCTGGGGAATCCCCCTGAGCAGGCCTAGAGGGTCAGGGTGTTTCTAACCTGCCCCCTTTTCTTGTATTTTCAATTTTTTTCTCCTTCCTTAAAGAAAAAAAAATACAGAAAATGGCCGGGCCCCCGGGGATGTGGTCCCCAGGGCCGAAATTGGCCTGGGGAGGGGGGCCGCATGGCCTCCCTCCCTTCAGAAATAAAATGATAAGGAAAGACCTAGCCCCAGGGGTTGGCGTCCCCGGGGCCAAAATTGGCCTAGGGAGGGGGGCCGTGCGCCCCCCACCCTTGTTATTTTTTTTTAAGTAAAATGGGTCAGGCTCCGGGAGATGGGGTCCCCGGGGCCCAAAAGGGACAAGGGAAGGGGTGCCCTCTTGCCTTTTTCTGCAATCCTTTTCCTTCTTTTTGCACCTCTCTTGCCTGTTTCTGCACCTCTCTTGCCTCTTTCTGCACCGCTGTTGCTTCTTTCTGCACTTATCTTGCCTCGTTCTGGACCTCTCTTGCCTCTTTCTGTACCTCTCTTGCTTCTTTCTGCACTTCTCTTGCTTCTTTCTGCACCGCTTGCTTTTTTCGGCACCCCTCTTGCCTCTTTCTGCACCTCTATTGTCTCTTTCTGCACCTCTCTTGCCTCTTTCTATACCCCTCTTCCCTCTTTCTGCACCTCTCTTGCCTCTGTCTGCACCCCTGTTCCTTCTTTCTGCACCTCTGTTGCCTGTTTCTGCAACTCTCTTGCCTCTTTATGTACCTCTGTTGATTCCTTCTGTACTTCTCTTGCCTCTTTCTGCAACCCTCTTGCCTCTTTCTGCACCTCTGTTGCTTCTTTTTGCACTTCTCTTGCTTCTTTATGCACCCCTCTTGCCTCCTTCTACACCCTTCGTCCCTCTTTGTGCACCTCTCTTCCCTCTTTCTGCACCTCTGTTGCCTCTTTCTGCACCCCTCTTGCCTCTTTCTGCACCTCTTTTGCTTCTTGCTGTACTTCTCTTGCATCTTTCTGTACCCCTCTTGCCTCCTTCTGCACCTCTGTTGTTTCTTTCTGCACTGCTCTTGCTTCTTTCTGCACCTCTTGCAAATTTCTGCACCGCTCTTGCCTCTTTCTGCACCCCATGCCTCCTTTTGCACCTCTATTGGTTCTTTCTGCACTGCTCTTGCTTCTTTCTGCACCTCTTTTGCCTGTTTCTGCAACTCTCTTGCCTCTTTCTGCACTTCTCTTGCCTCCTTCTGCACCTCTGTTTCTTCTTTCCGTACTTCTCTTGCCTCTTTCTGCACCCCTCTGCCTCTTTCTGCACCTCTGTTGCTTCTTTCTGTACTTCTCTTGCTTCTTTCTGCACCCTTCTTCCCTCTTTCTGCACCTCTCTTGCCTCTTTCTGCACCCCTGTTCCCTTTTTCTGCACCTCTCTTGCCTCTTTCTGCAACCCTCTTGCCTCTTTCTCCACCCCTCTTGCCTCTTTCTGTACCTCTGTTGGTTCTTTCTGCACAGCTCTTGCTTCTTTCTGCACCTCTCTTGCAAATTTCTGCAGCCCTCTTGCCTCTTTCTGCACCCCTCTTCCCTCTTTCTGCACCTCTCTTGCCTCTGTCTGCACCCCTGCTTCCTCTTTCTGTACCTCTTTTGCCTGTGTCTGCAACTCTCTTGCCTCTTTCTGCAGTTCTCTTGCCTACTTCTTCACCTCTGTTGCTTCTTTAAGCACTTCTCTTGCCTCTTTCTGCACCCCTGGTGCTTCATTCTGTACTCCTCTTGCTTCTTTCTGTGCCTCTCTTGCTTCTTTATGCACCCCTCTTGCATCTTTCTGCATCCCTCTTCCCTCTTTCTGTGCCTCTCTTGCCTCTTTCTGCACCTCTCTTGCCTCTTTCTGCACTTCTCGTGCCTCTTTCAGTGCCTCTCTTGCCTCTTTCTGTACTTCTCTTGCCTCTTTCTACACTTCTCTTGCCTCTTTCTGCTCATTGCTTACTCTTTCTGCACCTCTCTTGTTTTTTTCTGCAATTCTCTTGTTACTTTCTGTACTGCTCTTGCCTGTTTCTGTATTCAAATGGGAAGTGCAAGCTGTTAAGTTTAAAGGTCTGCGTGCTCTTGTGACTGAGGTATATGTCTACTTGTAAATGTATTCCCACGTGTTATGCATCTGAAGATGGTAGCTTAAAAAGCGGGTAGCTTCTCTTATAGGTGGTCAAATCTTCTTAGTTCTGCTCTGTCATTCGGTTGCACAGGCAGACATGTTTTATGTATATAGGTGTTATAGAGGCCCTCAAAAATACATAATGAATTCCCATGTGCCCTGCATTATGAGCAGAAAGAAATACATACTCCTTTTTGTACACAAATTTACAGAGTATGCTGTTCGAAACACAGGAATTCAAATATTTGTATGTTTATTTTTTTGTAACATGTCACTAGGTAAAAGCACAGACACATGCATTCATACCTTCACAAACTTGGTGAGACTTATAACAGTGATATGGTTAGGATTGCTGTTTTACATTTGGTACGCCTAACATTCTGAGCAGTCGATGAATAGTGAACCTTCAAGAGAAAAGTTAGGTTTAAGACATCTTGGGAAAAGGATTAGTGATTAGGCTACTTTGTTTGAGTCTGTGGAACGGTACAGTCAAAGTAGGCCTCTTTCTGCACCTCTGTTGCTTCTTTCTCCACCTTTCATCCTCTTACTGGACTTCTGTTGCCTCTTTCTGCATTTTTCTTGCTTCTTTCTGCACCTTTCTTCCTCTTTCTGCACCTCTCTTTCTGCAGTTCTCTTGCTTCTTTCTGCGCCTTTCTTCCTCTTTCTGTACATGTTTAAACTATGTAGGCATAGTTAGAAATTAGCATTTAAAAAACCTCAGAAATTCACAGAAAAAAACCCCACAGGTTTCAGGGACGTTATAGTTAGGGGTTACCATTTAAAAAACCTTGGAAATTCACTGACAAAAACATAGGTTTCAGGGACGTTATAGTTAGGGATTAGCATTTAAAAAACCTTAGAAATTCATTGAAAAAACCACAGGTTTCAGGGACGTTATAGTTAGGCTGACATTTCACTTGTACAAAAGCAGAGAAATTTGGCCGTTATAGCTAACTATAACTCGCACCTCCACAATGCACTGCTGATGATGTCACATATTACATCACTCATGACATGGTCAGTGACATCACTGATGACATCTCAAATGACATCACTGATGACATCTCAAACGACATCACTGATGACATCCTCCACTTAATATCTGATGTACCTCCTAATATATATACCCACTCTAAAATACAGACTACCATTCTCAAAACCATAGATACACCAATACCAGTTAGTACATACCGGCTCACTGATTCATAGGTCTGCACACACATCCACTCACTAACCCATACAGTCACTCATACACTCAGTCACTCATCAATACAGCCACTGATATATGCACTCATATATCCATACAGACACTCACACACTGCCACTCACCCATAGAGTTACTCAAACACCTAAGAATCAATCACACTGCCATTTACTCACCTATACAGTTGTACAGTTATACACACCTACCACCTCACTTATTCATACAGATAGTAACACATACTTACTCTCTTCTACAATCGCTGACACAAGCGCACACTCATCTATACAGCCACTCTCATAATCACTCACTATCAAATATAGTCACTTATATACTCCAACACTCACATATACCGCCTTTCACATATGTAGTTACTTACACATATACCACTGAGACATCCATTCACTCACCAACACAGCCATACGCACACTCACTCACCCATACAGCCCCTTGCAGATGCCCTCATAAACCCATACGCCCAGTAAATCACCCACTCACGCATCCATGCAGGGAGTCACACACCCCCCACCCACCCCCACAGACAGTCAGGCACCCATGCAGGTACTCAGACACCCAATCATTAACCCATATAAACACTCATGCAGCTACTCACCAACTCATACAGCCACTTACACACCAACTGACAGACTGCTACAGACATTCACACAGTTTAGTTGTTCACCCATGCATTCACTAAGACACGTTTAATCACTCACTTATACAGTCAGTCACTCGTCCACTAAATCATCCATTCAGACACTCATACACCCACTCATTCTTCAGTACACCTTGGCTTATGTATATATATAAAATTCTTAAAGTTTTTAAAACACTCAGTCACTGGATGATGTCATCAGTGATGTCATTTGAGATGTCATCAGTGATGTCATCAGTGATGTCACTGACCATGTCATGAGTGATGTAATATGTGATGTCATCAGCAGTGCATTGCGGGGGTGCGAGTTATAGTTAGCTCAGATAATAATGGCTGAATTTCTACGTTTTGTACTAGTGAAATGTCAGCCTAACTATAACGTCCCTGATCCTGTGGTTTTTTCAATGAATATATATATATATATCTACATATATATATATATGTATCTATATATGTACACACACACACATATATATATATATATATATATATACATTATCAATGTCTTCAATATTAACATACCTGTTAATTAGCTTTCTTGCTCCTCAAATTTTAACATTCTTTCACTTCAAATTTCTGCTCACAGAAAATGGTTTGTACCACTCTCTGTAAGAAAGAACCACTAATGGTAAATTTTCTCTCTCTTTTCTCACAGATACTGATGTAAAATCAAAACGTATCACTCAGTTTTTCCTTTTCTTACTCCAGTTTTCATAGGTCATATTTTTAATGCTTTATTAGTCCCCTCAAAAGAAGCCCAATCTGGTATTGTCTGTGAATGGATTCGTGACCCCGTTGCAAAGCCCAGCGCGGCCCCCGTTTAACTTCATGACGAAGTCACGACTCCATGCGGGAGTCCATTAAAGCATTTAATATGTTAGTATTATGTCTTTTCAACTACATTTTAGATATAATGACAGTACCAATTTAGAAAATTCATATTTCGCAACACATGTTATCTCTAAACTTCTATGCTTTGCTGTTTCAAAGTATGGTGGATTTCGAACCCTTCTGCCACACTGCTTTACCTCAGTTGCCATAGCAACCTGCTTTGAAACACTCTACTGTATCAGTAAGGCAAAAATGCACACCCTTGCTAGCATACCAGCTTCAAGTTCAAACTAGCAGTTGGGGTTGACTGCTTTAAAATATAAGCATATCCACAATAGCGTAACTTGTGCAAGATTTATTCACAACCAATCACTGATCTACTTACTTTATTTACTAAATCACTGCCTTGTGTATTCCCAATCCCCTGATCTCATGATTGTGCACTGTGGTGGCAATGACCTAGACACACTGACTGGTGTAGGACTGGAAATTCTAATGAAGGATACCTTTGCATAATTGATGACACTTTTCTCTCACACTGTCTTGGTGTACTCTAACTTATGCCATAGGAAGAAAGAGAAGTGGTCAAATCAATTCTGTCCACAGATTGACAGAGCCAGGGAACATGTTTTTAAAGCTGTTTCTGCATTCCTAAAAGACTATAACATGGGATTTATCAACAACAACAACCTATGTTTTGACATGTATGGAATCTATAGACGTCATGGAGTTCACTTCACAGACGAAGGCAACAGGGTGCTTCTCAGCAACCTGAAACTCTGCATCTGGTCTTATATGTAGCTGTTACATACTCACAACGAACACAAAGGCTCTTTTCAGAGCCACCCTATTGCTGAACTCAAAATAATATTAATTTTAATTCCTTTTTTAAAGAATTTTTAAAGAGTTGCAACTCTTTCGTGGATCCACAAAGCAAGGGTGCAAGAGTATCTGAGTGAGATATCTAAGTGGGTGCATGAGTCTCTGCATGATCAGTAGGTGTATCAGTATCTGAGCAGGTCTTTGAGTGGGAACATGTTAGACTTGGCATCTTTGGCGTGGTTTCCCCTGACATTTTGCCTCTACCTCCTGTATTTTTGATGCTGTGCTGGATTTAGTTTTTGCTGGCTTAGATGCTTTGGGCACTTTGCCACTGCTGATCAGTGCCAAAGTGCAAGTGCTCCCTGTGTAAATTGTTATTACAATTGGTTCTCCCTGATTGGCATATTTGATTTACTGGTAAGTCCCTAGTAAAGTGCACTGAGTGTGCTTGGGCTTGTAAATCAAATGCTACTAGTTGGCCTGCAGCACTGATTATGCCACCCACATGAGTAGCCCTGAAAAGGTATCTCAGACCTGCCACTGCAGTGTTTGTGTACAGTTTTAAACTGCCATGTCAACCTGGCAAGTGCACCCACTTGCCAAGCCCTAACCTTCCCTTTTCCTACATGTAAGGCACCTCTATGGTAGGCCCAAGGTACCCCCATGGGTAGGGCGCAGTGTATATAAAAGACAGGACATGTACTGGTGGGTGTGACTTGTCCTGATATTGAAATACTGCCAATTTCCTTTTTCACTATTGAAAGGCTATCTGTCCCATAGGATACAATGGGAGACACTTTGTAACATCTTGCAAGTATAACTTCCCATTGTGACAAGATAGAGAAAGAAAGTTTAGGCTCTCTGAACTCAGAATTTAAATACACATATTTTTAGTAAAGATGGTTGTAGGAAAGTAGGATCTGCTTCTTATGGGTACCCCCCACTTTTTGCTTGATGTTACACTGTTTTTGACTAGTCTGACTGGGATCCTGCTAATCAGGACCCCAGTCTATCTGCTTTCTCCTTAAAATGTTATACCATGTACGTAGGTACACTCCAGATTGGATACTGGGGGTATCCTTATAAGTCCCTAGAATATGGTACACATGTACCCAGGGCATAGGTACCCCAGAGGCCTCCCATGGGCTGTAATATGTATTATGCCACCCATGAGAGTCCATGCAAAATGGAACTACAGGCCTGCCATTGCAGCCTGTGTAAGATGGTGCATGCACCACTTACTTTAGATATAGATTTACTATATCTATAGGTCACTGCACTTAAAAACTATAAGTCACCCCTATAGCAGGCCTTGACAATCCTGAAGGCAGGGTGCTGGGTTTTATGTGAGAGGGTGCCCCTACATGAGCAGAGCACCCCTGCAGCCTTTGGAGACCATTCTCCCGGGTTGTCAGTGACGCAGCCCGACATATAGGTAGAGATGCATTAAATGCTGGTGTAAAATGCTACCTCGAAAACGGCTGCAGCAAACCATGTTGTGTTTGGTATCAAACACCTTGGATTCATACCTCCATGCCAGTAAGCGGTGTGGGAGGTATGATTCCACCCCTCAGAAGCAAGCTTCGTGGGTCCCTGGTCTTCCCGGTACCAGCCTTCTTGAACCGGACAGCAAAAAATGGATGCTGCCGACCAGAGACACATTTCTGCCCTCCTGCTGCTGAGCCAAGCTCGAGCAGAGGAAGGCAGCACAATAGGCATCCTGTCACAGGGAGGTGTGACCACCTCCCAGACAGGATTTAGTGTATTGGAGCGGGGTGGGTGCACTTCCAAAGTGCCTGAAAGTCTGCACGAGGGGCACATTTGGTGTCCCTGTGCATAGTCCAGCTCAAACCAGTTCTGGGAGCTGTTGGCTCCTGCTCTGGCATGAAACTGGACAAAGGACATGGGTGTAACCACCCCCCTGTCCTGACCCTCCCCTGGGATGGTCCCCTGAATCTGTCCAACCCTCTCCCGTGGGTACAAAAGGGCTTACCTGTCTGTAGGACCCTAGATTCGGCATGGACAAGATTCTGAACAAGAAACCACTGACCTTCGACCGTCTGGACACTCTGGACTTTGCTGGACTTCGACTGGGCCCGACTTCGTCTCCCTCTCCGTCCAAAGCATCGTCTGTGCCTGTGTGCCATACAGGCTCCATGTAGGACCTGTGGAGCATCAAGGACAACTGAAGTATCTCCCTTGGGGTGAAGGAGTCACTCCCCAGCATTTGCAGGCACCGTAATGCAACTGACCGGTTTGCTGATCCTGAGTTCCCGCAGACTCTGAAGGCTCCTGCAACACAGGAGGTGGGTTCCTACATTCCTTGGGGTTGAGCTGCCCTATCACCTAGTTTAAGGCCAGTATCACTCGTGGGGACCGCATAACCTGAACCCCTGTGCACCACATACTTTTGCAAGTGCATATGCTTGTTGGTGTTTCCCAACTTTGTGCATTGGGCTGTCAATAGCCCCAACCTCTGTGCACATTTTGCATAAAGGACTATGGCCTCCTCATATTCTGTACCCTGAAAGCTGTTGCTTTGTGAAACTGCTAGAGGTCCCCTCGTGACTCCTGTGCCTTCGGCCTGTGGGTCCATTTGAGGGACAACACTGATTTTCTTGGGCTCCCCTGGTTGCTCCAGGCCTGTCCTGACTCCCCTTGCTGTGGTGAGTCCTCTGGGCCAGACCGTGACCTTCCTTGACCTTCTTCATGGGTTGCAGCCGCCAAGGCTTGTTGGTGCTCCCGCCGGACACCGACCCCTCAGCACTCAACATCCTTTGTGGGACAGCTCGTATCCAGCTCCTGGTCATCCTCGACATCTCCTGGTCCCTGCAGATGTAGAGTCAATGTCTCCTTCTTCACACCTGAGGCACCCGACATCTGTGGGCATTCGTCCTCTGAGCCCCTGGTCACTCCTGAGTGAACCAGACTCTGTCCCCTCTGCTTTAAGGTTCCTTCCTTCAAGAATCCACCTGTGGGTTCCACTGGACACTTTTCGTCTTTCCAGAAGTGGCATTTCTTTGAAGACTCCCATTGAGAACGATTGCGGTTTCCGACGCCAATTCAGCCCTATGGACCCGGCTTCCCTGGGATAGGTAACTCTGGTACTTCGGTATCCATGGGTGGGGCGGCTCTCCAACCTTCTATTTTCCAAAGGGTTTCCTCGTAATCCACTGGGAAGGGTCCTTAAATACTAAAACTGCAACCGCGACTCTCCCATTGAATTGTACGTAGCACGCGGTCGTGTTCTCACACTGCACCCGTCCTCCGTGGGGTCCCTACTTACTCACCTTGGGTGGTTCCTTGGGGTCCCAGCGATTCTACATCCTCTAGACTCTGTCTTGACTCGAGTCGTGGTTCTTATACCACTATTTTAGTATATGGTTTGGTCTCCCTCGGGAGCCCACTGTGTATTAGTGCTACTTACGATTGTTCTGTGCTATAGTATTGTGTGCATTGTGTTTATTTGCATGTAGCAGATACTGTGAGGTATTTAATGTGTGTTATAATAATAAATATATATTCTTATAACTACTGTGTGGTTCTCCTTTTATTTAACCAATACTATAAGGTTGCATTCTGGTAAAACAAGCTGCTTAACATTCCTTCAAGACTAAGCCTGAAAGCTGCTCTCCAGAGCTACCACTTGGATAGCTTTCTAAGGTTATCTTTGACCTCTTAAATCACCATAAGGGTTGTTTGGGCTGGTGCAAGGTGCCTACTAACCCTGGGCGTAGTTCGCGTAGTCGCGCTACGCGAAGACGTCGGAGCGCTATGCGAGCGTGCGTAGCTGCTTGTCGCGCCCGTTCGCGATGCGTTTTTCTTCTTTGGGAACGCATTGTGCGTGTTCAGGACGCTGTTTGCGTGCTCGCGGGATAGTATCTCGTGAACTTACCCATGCGGTCGCCTATGGGCGCGGCCATCTTGTTTTTCACTTGTCCCGCCCGTTCGCGATCCCTTATTTCCTCTCCGGGTCGCGTATAGCGTGCTCGCGATGCGCATTTCATGTTCGGGAACGCGTCGTACGTGTTCGCGACGTTTTTTGCGTGCTCGGGGAGAAATATCGCGTGAACTTACCCACGCGGTCGCGATGGGCGCGGCAATCTTGTTTTTCACTCTATGCTATGGTTCTGGGCCTGCTTTTCTATCCTCCCTCAATCTTTGCAATCCTTAGTTTTTTACACTGTTTTTCAATTTTTCTTTATTTCTTATCTATCTCTCTCTCTGCCTAAGTCTATATTTTGCATTTTTTTCTACTTTTTACTGTGTTTTTTTTACTTTTCGACTGTTTTATATAACTTTCTTCTTTAAGCTCCTACTTCTTCCCCTAACTTTATTTTTCCCTTCTAACTTTTCTTTTCCGCCTCCTCCCACCCCAGAACCATGGCGAAGGGTAGCAGCAGCAGTAACGGCTCGAAGGGCAAGGCGCGTGCGCCCAAGAGCCGCCTGCCTTGCGGCAGACTGCGCCCTGCAGGGGTGCAAGCCTGCCAGCTTTTTAGTGAGGCGGAGGTGGCCGCCCTTGTTTTTTTTGTTCAGCGCCACCTCCCCTTGACCTTGGCAGCAGGCGGCAGGCCAGGCTCCGGGTACCCTACCCAGGAGCGTCACCGCCGGTGGGCGAAGGTGCGCCGGGCAGTGTTTCGCTGCTCAGGGGTCCGGCGCACCCATAACCAGCTGGCACACCGGTGGTCAGACATCCTGGACCGGGAGCAGGACCTGTTGGACCTGCTAGGTGTCGAGGTCGTGGGGCTTGGTGAGTAGCTAATATATATAGTAGTATAAGTATTGTGATTTGTGTATAAATTTTTTACAAATAACAAGAATACTGCTGCTTACATTGCAGGTAAATTACGTTTCAAAATCTTCTGTGATTGTAGGACACAGGTGCTGGGCGCTACTCTTACTTGTTTGCAACTTTGCGCTCGCTTGTCCTTATTATTATGTAAGAGTTTACTTTAGAGAACTTCAGTTAGGTAATGCTATTGCTAGAGAGACTCTAGTCCTTCCTTTGTCCTCCTGTCAAATAGTGGTGGATGGATTGATACTAGGTTTAGTTACTATTAGTTGATAATTTTTGAGCGGTCTGCATGACGCATCCTCTGTCACTGAGTGCTGCTTACCCCAGTCCTTAGTAGAACCTTTTGTAGTTTGTTTAGTGAGTGGTAGGCTTAGCAGTGTCAGTCAGCTGCAGAACATCAGACGCAACCAACCAACAATTTGGTGTATGCATTATGCACCAATTTATGCATGTGTCCTCCTTCTCATCTATGCATTTTTGAGGGCTAAAAAAAATGGAAATGCAGACTTAATGAACAATTGGCCCGCCTGGAATAGGTGGGCTAGGTCAGGTGGTACTTAGGCTTAGTTAGTGTTCTGGATTTTATTTGAATCAATCAGAATGGAACACTGAATTAGTGTTCCTAAATAAGTAGACTGTCCATGAATCCCGCAAGCCAGTAGTCGATCGGATTAGATAGGTCAATTTTATTGCAATTTTTGTTTCATAAAACGTTTTTTGAGCGTTTTTTTAGATAATTTATTTGTTTCACAGCAATCATTAATGTTTGTGTCTTTCTTTATTATATCTTACATGATCACTGATCTGCAGCACCCAGGGGCAAGAAGACGGGGTCCGAGTCAGCAGGACAACCCCCAGAGGACCGCTCCTCTACCGAGGGCCCTGCTGCTGGTCCCAGTAAGTCCTCCAGTGGTTAATATTAACAATTATATTGCCCTAACTTTTACTGCACCTTATTTTTTCCGAACTATTAATTCTGGTTCCACTCCCTAAATCTATTTTTTACAAAAGATTCTTTGATCTTGACTTGACTATTTGTTTCTAAATTCTGGTTATCCCTGCCTCTAAGTTCTAACTGCCTCTGCTATGAATGTCTGTACTACTACTATTAGTCTGTCGCTAAGCTTGCCCAGTTTGCATTGCCACTCTTTATTTTACGGTTTTGAATAAAACTCAGATTGACCAATAGCTCTAGCCACTGAGTCCAGTCCTTTCGGTTGTCCTCTTCTAGGCTTCTTAATCTTGAGGCTTTGACAATTACCACAAACAAAATGCCCAACCAGATATTTGACTATTTTTGATAGGATATAGTACATACTACTACTGATGTGGGGATTCTGCACAGCCCCATGCAGAACTATGCACAAGGAATAAGGATGTTAGTGATGGGAGTTTGGAACTTGGACGTTCCTCACACCTCAGTCAGAAGTGAACCCACAATCCCCTGAACGACTAGCTATAGTGTCTCATTAGGTCCCCGAACCCCCACCCGAAGATACCCAATGATTACACAACCCAGGACAGATAACACCCTTTCGCTCACTCACTCGTGTAAGTCCACCACCACCACCACACCAAATACCACAGAGTCTATGTGTAAGTTCAAAAGGTTTATTTTCAACTAACAAGCTCTGTATGTTGTTCTATAAAATTCAGTGTACTCCAGCCAGCTCCAACAGCAAAATGCATAAGATTAAAACAATAAACATTGTTACAACAAGTGCATGATGATAGAAGACAAAAGATCTGTGCGAATTCTGGGAGACTCCTCACCGTAGAACGTAGAATTACTGGTTACATGCATCATTCATAAGCTCTACAAATCTCTGGTTCGTAGAAGGGAATCTTCTGCCTGAGAAAAATGGTGCGCGTTAGATAGTATAATGCAAGCATTTCTCAGTCCTGCCAAAAAAGTGTAACATGTTACTTATGGCTAAGCAATACGGACTAACCGAACTCCATAACAAAGTGGCTTGTTTTTCGACCTCTTGTACGCAATGCTCAGACAGTAGCTGTATGTGCTCATGTGGGCTCAAAAAGGCGTCTTACTGTTACTGCACAACAAGCTGCGAGGTAACATGCGCAAAAGACATGAAGCGAAAAATGGTTGCATGGCTCAGGCTAACTTTGCAAAGAGTAGAGTATAGTATAATAATGACCCTAGGGACCATAACACTACTAGTGTCTACTGACTCTACTCTAGTACCCGATTTGGACTAGTGAATGTGATGTATAATATGTATGTATTAACTTTTTTTTTCAATCTTGCTAGTGAAAACGAATAAATAGGGGGAGGTGTACAGGCATCTAAAAATGTGTCATGTTTTTATCTAGGCGTACTAGCGACCACCAGTGCCGGCGGGGCCAGCGGCGATTCTACCATTCCGGAGGGGGCAGGAGATGCGGCACCTGCAGGAGCTACAGGGGTGAGCCAGCAGCAGTGGCGGGCAGTGGTAAGTTATATTCATTACTTATTGACATTGCACTAGCTGGAAGGGTGTTGACTTCACTCACTGTACTGTTGTTGAGACTTATTAGGTATGAAGTTGTAGTGAACATTATACAACGGTTGAAGAAGACACCCTTTACTTAGCATTAGCAATGCAGTAGCAATAGCATTACCAGCGTGACTTGATTAACCAATGGCCTCTTCTATCTGACTCCAACTCAGCTGTGAATGTTTTATGGAGGAGACTAAAAGTCAGATCAGATGACCTTGATGGATGTGTTGAACAAAAAGGGAAAGAAGGGTGGAAGGAGGAAGGACGGGCGAGATTTAATATGATGACTGGCAGAGAAGGACACGTTGGAAGCATGGATAGGTGGCTGATAGGAATCAGATGCATGTGTTGTTGAAGGATGGGTGGAAGGTGAAAGAAGAATGGATGCCTGCCTGGGTGGGCGACACAGTATGGGTGGATACTGTGGATAGCAAGAATCATCAGCGGTGTTTGGGTGAAACTCAAAGCCAAGGCAAGCAACGGAGTGAGTGGACGCATGGGTTGTTGTTGGTGAAACAAAGTAAGGTTTGTGGAGAGATTAAGAAGAATGATTGACATTTACTTAGAATGGATGGATGCCTGTATGTATTCATCATAGACTGCATAGGTGGAGACTGTCACGGGATGCACAGTTTTAGTTTTAAGGGAATGTAAAAGAAACCACGCCAGAGTAGCAAAGCCAATGTGGGGAGGGGCAGGGTGGGGGGTAGTAGTAAACAATGTATTACGCGGCCAAATACAGGTAACTTTACTGTAAACATAAAAATAAATAAAGCGAATTTGATTGTGCGCACTGCACCGCCAAATGCAATGCAGTGCGCGCAACAAAATTAGTTTTATTTATTTATATGTTTACTTACCTGTAATTGGCCGTAATCCATAGTTTACTACCCCCCACCCTGCCCCTCCCCACGTCACCGCCCGGCAGCACTCCCCGAGTCCCACCACCGACCGCTACTGACCTTATGTCGTCCCCCCATATAAAAGCAATGATCATTGGATCAGATATATAATCTGCCTTTTTGTAGTAGCCAGGGCACTGTGAAAGTGAAATTGACCAATTGCCCTTCATGTAACAGAGAGACTATGGCCAGTGCCACCCGTAATAGAAAAATACGAGCTTCCCCACCTGCAGACAGTAGTAAATCAAACTAACGTGAGTCTGCGTCATGACTCGTATGTATGTCTTGGGTGCAAGCATAGATGACCGAGCTGGCATGCCGGCTACAACCAGGTTATGTCATTTCGCTAAACTAGAGATAAGAAGAAGACTGGTGTACTGTGTACTGGAGTCCATAGTGCTAGTATAATGCCTGAAACTCCCACAAATGTTAGAGGCCGAGGAAGTGGGAGGATAGATAGATTATTACCAAAAATGTTATGTACTGTGCTTCTTGCTAGTGCTACTGTGCCATTATGTGTTGAATTAATTTTGTGTTACTGTTTTGCTAAGAGTACTGGTTACAACAATATTCTTTTTCTTTCTTGATATAGATAGTACTCCTTCCCAAGAAAAACCATCCCGGAAGGAGTTGGCAGCCAATGCCCGGCGCCGGAACCTGGAGGCCATCTGTGAGGAGTACCGGCGGCTGGTGGCTCAGGCGGAGGAGGAGGAGGCGGAGGCGGCAGCAGCTGCAGCCTTGTCCGATGCCCCGGGCCCCAGCCAGGCCCCACCTCCAGTGGTACGGCGCTGCGGTCTGGCAGCCGCCCGCCGCCGCAATTCTCTAGCAGCCAGCACTGCTGTCCCCCACCCTGGATGCCACTGCAGGGCATTTCGCCGCAAGATTCTCCTCCGGGTGTCACGGCTAGAGGAGCAACTAGAGGAGCGTGTCAAAATACTGGTGGACAAACACCTAAAAGCCCGCCGAATATAACAACTATAGGACCCTGTTGCATTGCCCCCTTTTTATTCCTTTTGTTGGTGGGTGGGAATTGGGCATTGGGGTTTCTGGACATTCTTTGGACTTTTTTCGTTTTGGACATTGGTTGGGGTTAGGGAGAAGGGTGGGTCAGGTGTGGGATAGTTTATTTTTGTTAGGGTAATAAATGATATTTATACTTAAACATACAATGTTAATGTTTTGTGGGGGGTTACTGTTTTATGAATTAACGTCACATGGTTTCCTTGCTGCTGCAGGGCCGCAGCCAGTGTTTGATTTAAATAATCTGCCGATGATGTAACACAAACAGATAGATGCGGTACCCCTCACTGAGTTATTTGTCCTACTAGTACTGTCAGTCTCTCCTCCTAGTCCATTATATCTCCCACCAAACTTATCTTACCTGTGATTGATGATGATTACGTTCGGCACAGCGATGGCTGCATGGTTTCCCAAGAGAATGGAGAAGATGCCATGGTTGTGGTGGTAGTAGTAGAGTAGACACTGGCAGTAGCATTTGCTAAACAAATAAAAAAGAGACAGTCACTTGCCTGAGAGCGACTGTGGGAGGAGTAGTAGAACGAAGTAAAATACAGTACAGAAGAAGACTGCCAAACAAACAATATTGCATTTGCAACTGCTAAAGTCAAATAAAACATAATGGTGGCGGGGACAGCCTAGTACAAGAAGTTATAAACTGTAGTTGTGTCGAGTGAGTCACTTAACTTAACACAATCGTAATTCGTAACCTTTACTGCTGTGTGGTAGGAGTTTGATGATGAATCCAATCAATGCCTGCAATTAATTATGATGTACTATTAGCCGGTGACGGCTTGCACATAGACTGAGCATGGGTGGGCAAGCAGAAGAAGCTCCTCGCCCTGCCTTGAAATTGAATTAGTGTTGCTTTCACCACATCTGCCCCAGCAAGCGTGTGATCAATTGGTGTACATTTTATGTAGTCACATCACACCTCAATATAAATCACAGCCCGGGGGAAGAGGGTTAGGGGTTGATGAATTAATGGGAAGGGGGGTTTGGGGAAAGGTTTGAGAAAGAAAAACAGTACGCACGGACAACAAAAGCAAAGCGCAATCTTGGCAGACGACCATGATCTTATCCAAAAAATCTATAAAGGGAGAAAAAGGAAATGCATGCATGATGATGAAGATAACTTGATGGTTAATGAGTAGTACTTACTAACTCCTACTAGACAATTAGACAGTACAGGGCAGCAGTATATTCTATGCAATTTGCCTTGCCTGTAATATGCCCTCAGAGACCCAAATTCCATGTTGTACTGGCCTTACTTTTAAAGATAGCAAAGAAAATTAAAAAATAGTTGTAGGGATCAATTAGCAAACAAACAACAACACACAACACACAGTCGTAATGATTGAAGAGAAAAAAGGATTCCAATTAATTAAAAGATGAATGTTGAATGATACTAAAGTTACTGTATTATCCTGGTCAAATTGTGGAGTTGAATCTCGTCCTTCCTCTTGGTCCTATCTTCCATGGATGCTCCGCACATCAATCTTCGTGGCCTTCCTGATGTGGATTGGTAAGGTAAATGTGAGTTGTGTCTCCCAGTATAGCACAGGGTAAAGGCCGGCCTGTAACGTCTAGATGGAAAAACAAAAGGGGTATTGAAAAATCAATGAATAAAAAAAGCATCAATTACGGTGGAGTCCAAGAAGAGAAGAGAGAACACTTTCAGACTGAGGCGGCTTGGATATATCATGTATATTCTGTTTACAGCATTAAGCTACAACAACAACAGGACAGAACAGGCCCACCACAGCACCAGCCCGTGACCCAACCTCCATTTACCTTAATTTTTGACAGAGCCAGACAAAAGGCATATATACAGCAACTTAGCATTTTCAAAATTAAGTGACAAAATCAATGCGCCGCTGTCAGTCATGACTACACTCGACTCCACCACTACATGGACATGTAGGTCTGCTGTGTTTACTTTCTTGTTGAATTGTTGTGTTTATGTTTACCTTATGCCACTTCATGAAACGCAGTTATTCCTTCAATCATCTCCGATCCAACTGACTGACTGCGTGCAAAGATAGTATGGTCATCATCATGGTGTGGTACGTGTTGTCCAACTCCAACTCAGTCTGTAGTGAGTGACTCCGATTAAGTCCATATTCCATATTAAAAAATTGCAACAGATATTGGCCTGCACCTGCAGTAGTAGGAGTACAATTTGGTTATTAAACAACAAGAAGGGAAACATTGACTGTCACTTGAGTCACTTTGTAGATTAACTAGTAGAGTAGAGTTCGACTTCATGCACAACATCAACACAACAAACAACAGCAATTGCTCAGAGTCTGCAAGCATCCAATGCATTCCAACATTACCTGTCTTGCTCTTCTCTTTGGCTGTCAGTTCATCAGATGCCTAGTTCTGACAGGTGTGTGTTTTTTTGTTTAACGGGGCAGTGGCCTCATCATTACTCCAGTCCACATTCATTTTGAGTGTTAGTTGCTGTTTCGGTTTTCGTCTTATTCATCTGTGGCACTTTGTCACAGTTTAAGTTGCTTCACATGGTCAGCACTGTGATGATGGGCCGCGGCCTGGGTAGCGCTCATTGCTGGTCAATTGAGTTTGCACAAATGTCAGCAAGTTTCTTCGAAGAGTCTTGTCTTTCTTTGCCAAGTACCTTCTGTCCTGACAGTGAGGAGCTTTGGATGCCTGCGGAGGCTGTAGCCTTCGGACAGTGATGAGTTTACTTTTGGATGCGTGCCCAAGTTCTGACAGTGAAGAGTTGTGGATGCCTGCAGAGGCGGTAGCCTTCGGACACTGATGAGTTTCGGCTCGGAAAAAAACCGGAGGATAGCTATAGTCACGTTTCACTTCTTATGGAGGGACTGTTAAAGGCAACATTTCTTGTACTCCAATGTCTGGCTTGATGGAAATGTACTAGGGCGAGACAGGAAGATGAAGCAGGACTCTGAAGAGTGGACAGTTAAATGCACAGACGTGCAACTCCAATAGGGAAATAAAAAGAGAAGACGGTGGTGATGGATTTGTTGTGATTTGATTTGAACCAGAAAGACAGATACACAGACAAATAAAGGAAGGAAGAAAGTAACAATTTGAAAGCCTAGTTGTCAGGGAAGAAGAACTCGTCCTCAAACTCTGGTGGTTCGGACAGAAGTAGGTCCTGTAACGCACTACTTACGTGAGCCAAGTCGCTCTCCTCTTCCTGCTGTGATTCACGTATTTTGTAATCCGGTGGCATAAAGTGCTGATTCATTTTGATCATGGTTAACCTCTCCACGCTTTTGGGCGAGAGACTGGTCCTTTTCGAAGTTACAATGGCACCAGCAGCACTGAAAACACGCTCAGAAGAGACACTTGCGCAGGGGAAGCCAGATACTTTATCGCCAGCCTGCTGAGCACTGTCCATTGGCTTATTTTCCCATACCAATACACCAATGGGTTTTGATCCATGAAGACCTCTGTTGGGTCATCCAGATAGGCCTGGACCGTCCTCTCAATGTTCAGGGGTGCTCCGATGTGCTCGGCCTCTTTTGCCTTTGCATCAGCACTCGACTTACCATACCCCTGCCATAGAAACCAATCAGTTGCCGATTGTACTGTGGATGATCCTGTTCTTGCTGTTGTTGATGTTATTGTTGGTGTAGGTGACTGCTGGGAGGAAAACGCACTGCCCTCAGGCTCCGAAGTAGAACTTGACTCTGGATGCCCTGTAGTACTTGTTATGGCCTGGGGTGGGGGCCTGTAATTAACAGCCGTTCGTTTTCGAAAATAGTGGCTTCCTTAGCTATCAAAGTTTTGTAGTTGGCAACATCCACTTCCGAAAAAGGAATTACTGCCTTGCTGTTCAGAAATACTTTGTACCGTGGATCCAAAATTGTGGCACTAATGTAATGTTGTTGTGACAAAATTTTATTTTGAATCCTTGTATTTTCAGATAAGCGAGCGGCTAAGGTCTCCGCCAAATGATATGCGTCTTGTTTGTCATCCACACCTGCGTACGTTTCAGACACCTCCTTCAGCTGTTGCTCTAGCATGTGCAACAATGGGATAGCTTGGCCCATAGTACAGTCCTCCCTGCTGACTTCACGTGTGAAGATCTCAAAAGGAAGTAGCATCTCAGTCAGGCATTTAATGAGGTCCCATTGACCCATCTCAACGGTCATGCCTCTCACAGTAGGTGCCCCTAATCTTTGCATGACATAAGCATTGAGTGGTATGTACAGTTCAAACAGACGATCAAGCATGTAATAAGTTGAGTTCCAACGTGTTGGCACCTCCTGGATGAGCGCTTTGACTGGCATTTTATGCTCACGTTGAATGACCCTCAGCTGCTTCCGGGCTTTAAAAGAATGGCTGAAATGTGTGCATATTCTTCTGCAGGTGGCCAGTAAGTTGCTGACTTTGGATTCATTTTTCAAAAAGTCTTGAACAACAATGTTAATGCAGTGTGCCAAACACGGGACCCTGAAATAGCCACCATCACCCATGGCCATAACTACATTACTGCCATTGTCCGTGGCAACAAAACCAATCTTAAGCCCTCTTGGGCGCAGCCACTCAAAGACCTTGGTGTTAAACTCTTCCAAAATGTTTGCAGCAGTATGAGATTTCTCCATGGCAAACATGGCTACAGTTGCATGTTTGCGAGTGGCATGAAAAATCTCAGCAGCGTCAACACCAGCAGATATCTGTTCTCTAACCCCCGCAAACGAGATCCAGTGTGCAGTGATGCACATGTAATCTGTGGCTTGGCAACTGGTCCACATGTCTGTTGTCAGGTGGATACTGTGAACATCACTCTGCTTCAAGGCTTTTCCAAGCAATTCCAGCACGTCGTGATGTAGTGCTGGAACAGCAACTGTGGCAAAATAGTAGCGGCTGGGAACATGCCATTTTGGGCAGATGGTTGACACAAATTCCAGAAAACCCACCCCTTCAACAAAAGAAAAAGGGAGAAGGTCCAGTGCTAACATTTTAGCCAGCTTCGCATTGTACAAACGTGCTATTGGGTGGTTGCATTCGTACTGCCCCTCCCCCCCAAACATGCTGATAATGGTAGGCTGCATGGTTTTCCTTTCTCTTAGGCTCAACAACGCACTTTTTTTGATTGCGGTACTCCTTGGTGTCTCAGGCTGACTCTTACTCTTGTGCCACTGAGATGTTGCTGAAGATATGGGCGACGTTAACACTGCACTGCTGGGGTCAGGGACACCTTGTGTACCACTACCAGAGAGAATGTCTCCCTGTCCTTCCTCTTCCACCGTGATCGGATCTTCTACTCCTTTATCCCCACCAACAGCAATGGTTGCAGTTTTTATGCCGCGAAGGTGGTCCTCCCAGCTGATCAAGTGGTGTTTTTTCAGATGGGTCATTTGGCCTCCGGTACCATAGTTTGTACCAAGCTTACCACGACGAACAGAGGTATTACAAATGGAGCATATAGCAATGTTCTCCTCCTTTTCGCTAACCGTAAAGAAGTCCCAAACTGGGGAGCTTAACTTTGGCCTCCTGCTGGAGGTGCCACTTCCAATGCCGGATGAACTGGAGGGTGTGTGTTGAATTTGACTCTGTGCTGCTGTACCACTACCTACTTCTACTGAGGTGGTGGATGTGCTGGATGTAGGTCGCTGCCGGGCCTTTGCTAATGCAAATATGGAAGCTGTAGGTCGTGTTGGTGTTACCTGTGGAGGTATGCGTGCTACATCCCTTGCAGCGATTTTGGATAGGGTAATAATGTTGGTCTCCATCTCCTCGGGGCCGGGAGTGATGTTTGTGATGACTGGCTCATCATCATCATCCTGCTGTTCTACATCGACCTCCATAAGTGTAAGGCTTTCTGGAACCTTCCTTTTCCCTAGCTTGGTCTTGGGACGAGGCTCCCTCTCAGACTCAGTTTGTGGCTTCCAAGTGGCATCTAGATCATCAGAAGGGGGGCTTGGCGAAGAACTTGATGGACTACCCCTCCTTTTCCTTGCTGGAGATTTGGAAGACAATGGATCTTCTGAATGAGTGGCTTCTTCTTCTACCTCTGCATGAGGCTCAATTTCCTGAACTGCCCCTACTTCGGGAGGAACAACAACTACTATTGCGGGCGGTGGTTGCGTCTGTTGTTGTTGATCACTTATCTGCTGTGTTTCCTCCTGCGTTGATTGGGTACTACTTTGAGATAGCGATAAGTTTATCTCAGGCTCAGCATCACTGCTTTCCACCATTAGGCTGGCTACCTCTTCCACACTCATGTGCTTGGGCCTGGGTTGGTGGGTTGGGCCCACTGATGCGGAGGTGCTGCCCCCAGCTTGCCCCCTGGACACCGCTGCTGCAGGCGTAATTTTTTTTTTCCCAAAAAAGGTACTGGGCGGCACACCAGACTTAAGTGTCACTTCCTTCTTCTGTTCCTTCTTCTCAATAGCAACTTTCTTGGTACTGAAGGACCTGGTACCTGCTTTCTTTGGGCCCATCTTCTTCAGATGTCAGCAGCACTCAGTTGCAGAGATGTCTGGTCAGGTCACACGTCACGTTGTGTACAGCAGCAGGATGTCTGTCTGGCAGTGCAACGGGCAATGATGACACACCTCCTCCTCAGTCTTTGTGCACCTAAAAGCAAAAAAGCCAGAACAACATCAGTCAAACGATAGCACAAATCAAACAAATATAATATAGAACTTAGTGTGTGGTGGCCTCAATTATTACATTTTAGAAACTCAGTGAACAACAACACACAGTGTAGCCATTTATGAGACTTTGACAACAAGGCCAGGGCTTTCCTGGCTACCGTGTAGTGTGTACACTCTGGAAGAATAAGAATAGTAAAGAACAAAAACTAAAATGTAATGGAGCATGTTTGGCCTAAATTTGTGCATCACGTGGGATGTATGCAGCATCAGGGAGCTGCAGCTGGCAATGGGGATGGATTTGGAAGCAGTAAGACAAGAGGAACAATGGAAAGACACGCAGGCCTATGTGGCAAAAACAGCACACTACTAACTACCACCACAAAATGGCCCCCAGCAACATGGTGACTCACAGGCACAAGGCACGGCAAACAATGAACTCAAGCAGGCCTATATATGGGCAGACAAAGGATGCCTGATAAAACACACACAGCTTTAATGCAAAAACTAAAATCCACATGGCTAAAAGCAGTTTGGAAAGTTAGACAACCACTACAACAACACATAATTATAATTACACACGCAAAAAAGGCATTTATTTAACACACCCAAAAAGTGAAATAGACCCTCCAAAAAAAATCACATTTTGCAATTCAATTCAATGCCATCCATGGCCTAAATGATGTCAAAATTCCACAGACAACACAGAAACAGTTTTTATGCACCCATGATGACCACCTCTGGGCCTACTGGCAGACTAGGCCGCAAGCTTGGAGGCCTATGGCAAAAGCACAGTGGCTGGTCCCACAAAATGGCCGCCACCACATGGCCAGGCCACCCAACAACTTCCTTCCTCATGAAAAAAATTGTAAAACAAAAAAAAAGTGACTCCTTGCTCACCAAATTACATCTAAATGACAACCTGAGGAGTTTTTTGTGCAAAATGAACTAAATCATCATTTTCGAGAAGGTTTTATGCTGCTCGAGAGATATTCTTCGCCAGATTGTAAATTCTGCGTGTTCGGCATCGCGATCGTCACAAAAAGTCGTTATCGCGCGCGCGAAAACGTATATTGAGCGCGCGAAGAAGATAAAAAGTGTAAGTCCGCGTTGTCGCGCAGTGCGGAGTTGCCCAAAGTCCGCGAGCTGAATGCCCAGGGTTACCTAGTGGCTGAAAAGGCCTATTTATTTAACACACACCCAAAAACTGAAATACCACCCCAAAACCCACATTTTGCAATTCAATCCAATGCCATCCATGGCCTAAATGATGTTACAATTCAACAGACAACACAGAAACAGTTTTTATGCACCCATGAGGATGACTACCTCCGGGCCTACTGGCAGACTAGGCCGCAAGCTTGGAGGCCTATGGCAAAAGCACAGTGGCTGGTTTCACAAAATGGCCGCCACCACATGCCACCCAAAAGTTCACAACAAGCATAAGCCAAGGGGAACAAAGAAAAGACATGCAGGCCTATATGGAAAAAGCAGCACACTACTAAACTACCACCACAAAATGGCCCCAAGCCACGTGGTCACTCACAGTCACAACAGGCCATGGAAAACAATGAACTCAAGCAGGCCTATAATAATATGACCAGACAAAGGAGGCCTGCAGTGCTAAACAACACAGCTTTAATACAAAAATGCAAAAATGAAAATCCACAGGGCTACGAAAGGTTGGAAAGTTACACAACAAGCACACACACACATCCAACAAAGGTATATATTACACCCAAAAAGTGAAATACACCCCAAAAACCACATTTACCAATTCAATCCAATGCCATCCATGCATGCCCTACATGATGTTTAAATTCAACAGACACCACAGAAACATGCACCCATGGGTACCTCTGGCTCTAGTCTGGGCCTACTGACTGAAATTCCAATCAAAGAAAAACAACTAGGCCCCTACCGAAACTACAGGCCACAACAATAAATTTTAAAAACGATGGAAATCCCCCAAAAAATGTAGGTACAAACAAGCCCCAATCAAACAAACAAGTACACCAATTCTCCAACTTACTTGTAAAATCTCAAATCCAAAAGTCCTCAAATCCAATCCAATGATATGATGCAGCAGACAGACACAAAAAATGATCCTTCCAGCTCCAAATCCAAATGAAAGTGAACAGCACATGGACAAAGCACTGGGAGGAGCCTGATGGACAGGAACAGGAAGTTTGAGAATCAGGGGCACTTCCTTCCTCTTGGAAAAAAAAGTAAAAAAAGAAAAAGGACTCCTTGCACAAAAAACTACAGCCAAATCACAATCTGAGGAGTTTTTTGGAGCAAAATCATCATTTTCGAGAAGGTTTTATGATGCTCGAGAGATATTCTTCGCCAGATTGTAGTTTCTTCGTGTTCGGGATCGCGATCTTACCAACACTGCCGCCGGAAGTCAGATCGTGCGTCCGAATGACGTGTTCGCGTTTGCACACTCTCGCGGGATCGTGCGGCCGGATTCCAAATCTCGTGGCGCCCGCGAACGGATAGGAAGTCGCGTCGGCGAACGCAGAATCACGGTAGGTCATTACCACGCGCGCGAGAACGTATATTGAGCGCGCGAAGAAGAAAAACAGCTACGCTACGCCGCAAATTGCGTAGTGCACGGTAACTTTGCGTTCTACTCGTATCGCGAAGTTACCAAAACTACGCAAGCTCCGCGAGCGTAGCGTAGTTCACCGCCCAGTGTTAGTGCCTACTTTAATTAGTGGACATCATATACCAGGCCAACTTCTCACATTGGTGTGCAGCGGTTGGGATTCAAGCCTGCATTGTTTTACCAGATTAATCTTTGTATTGATTAACTGAAAACCACTAAGTACTAGGTACACATAATACTAGCTTAGAATAAGTAAGTTCTACTGAACTTAGGGTTGGGTAAGTCAAGGGTCTAGCACACCCTTTCTCCAACCTCAGAGAGTTTAGTTCCCACTAGGGTAGGTAGGTGCAACACCTCACCACACTTAGTATGTCTTCTAAAGGAGATGCCAGTGGCTCTCTGCCCTCTAGATACAGTGAGCTGTCATTCCAAGAATTGAAAGCCCTGTGTGCCTCTAGAAAGCTGAATACAGGGAGAACTGCAAACACCCACCGCCTCATAGAGGCCTTACTGCTTGATGACCTTAGGAAGACCCCTGGGTCAGATAAACAGGAGAAAGTGGGTGGGGCAGGAAATGAGGACAATAATAATTATATATAATAATAAATACATATTCTTATAACTACTGTGTGGTTCTCCTTTCATTTAACCAATACTATAAGGTTGCATTCTGGTAAAACAAACTGCTTAACATTCCTTCAAGACTAAGCCTGAAGGCTGCTCTCCATAGCTACCACTTGGATAGCTTTCTAAGGTTATCTTTGACCTCTTAAATCACCATAAGGGTTATTTGGACTGGTGCAAGGTGCCCACTTTAATTAGTGGACATCATATACCAGGCCAACTTCTCACAATGGCTTTTAAATTTTATGTTTGAAAATGCAACTTTTAGAAAGTAGGCATTTTCTTGTTTAACCATTCTGTGTGCAGCCACTGGGGGGTTGAGGTGCGCCTGGCCCTTCCTGGATGACTCAGAGGTGAGCTGAATAGACATTGGCTGCATTTAGAGTAGTGGGAGGAGTTTTTCTTGCACCTGATTAGGGCCCGCCTCCCTTGCACAATGCTGTCTCCATCCCCTGTGGCCATACTTCACCAGTGAGGACAGAACTGGTTTGGACTGGGCTCAGAGACCCTTGCACAAAGAGAACAAAGACAAAATGGGGTATAAGTAGTAGACCTTAAACCCCAGAACTTTAGATCACTTCTGGACTCAGGAGGAACCTTTGCCAAGGAGAAGAGCTGAAGGGCTGTTAGGAGGAGTACTGCCCCTTTGCTGTGTGCTGTGTGGGGTTGGCCTGCAGTTGCTGTCCTTGCCAAGGAAAGGACAGAGACTGGAACTTTGCTGTGAACCTGCTTTAAGAAGAATCTCCAAGGGCCTGTGTGTGTTTGTCTCCTGTTCTGAAGTCTCAGGGACACAAAGACTTTACCCCCAGCTACCCTTAACTCTGCTCTGCTGAGAGTTCTGACCTGCCAGTAGGTGCCTATTCCAGTTCTGGGCCTCTGGAGGTTGTTCCTGCTGTTGGGAGCTGGAAGAAACCTGAAGAACTGAGAAAATCAACGCATCTCCCTTCTTGCAGATGTTTTTCCCTACACCGCCCCACCATGCAAGAAGAATCTCCATGCACCGCTGTGCTGTTGCAGAGACAATGCAGCGCCTGTCGCGGCTGCAAGAACCGATGCATCGTGGGATCACAGCTGTAGAAACTGATGCTGCGCCGCTTGCCGCCCCGCATCGATCGCTACGCATCCTGGAGTTCCACGCATCGCCCTTCTTGCGGCTGTTTTTGAAGACGCAGCACTGCCGTGCAAGAAGAATCTCCTCGCACTGCCACACTGCTGCAGAGATGACGCAGCACCTGTTGCGGCTGCAAGAACTGACACATCGTGGGATTGCGGCTGAAGAAACTGATGCTTGCCACATCGAAAGCCATGCATCCCGGATTTCCACACATCGCACCTGTGTGGCAACTTTTCCTGACATATCACCCACAGACCAGAACCGTCTTGGAGTCGACGCATCACTTTCCCCTACTGTTCAGATGCGACGCATCACTTCTCCTACGTGCAGCAGATCTGTCACATCGCCTCCCCAAGGACTCAGGAACTGACGCATCTCTTTGTTTCTCAACACTTCCCTTCTCTGAGGCTGTTTAGCATTGTTAATTTTGAAGCATCTACAGGTACTTTGTCTAGAATCACGCATCCATAGTTTTCTATGGACCAAGTTGCTTGAAACCTTTTTAAAGTCATATTCTTATTACATGTATGTTGGATTTTTGTCGTTTTGGTCTTGCTGAGTTTAGATAAAGATTCAGGGGCCAATTCACAGAACTAATCTGAGATAAAATCCAAAACATACTACTTTTGGTATTCACAGAAGGCATTTAGTAGTAGTAAAGTTAGGAGTCCTAACTTTACTACTACTAAATGCCTTCTGTGAATACCAAAAGTAGTAAGTTTAGGATTTTATCTCAGATTAGTTCTGTGAATCGGCCCCACTGTATTTTTCCAAACTGGATGTGGTGTCCATTTGTGGTGTTATCACTTTATTACTGTGTGTTTTGAGTACAAATACTTCACACATTGCCTGTGGGATAAGCCTGTCTGCTCGTGCCAAGCTACCCAGGGGGTGAGCAGGGGTAATCTAAAGTGTGTATCCCCCTTACACTGACTAGAAGCAAGAGTCCCTATTTGGACAAAGGTACCTACTTCTGCCAACTAGAGACCCCCATTTCTAACAGTACATGACTGTCTGAGTGGGTCTGTGAGTAGGTGCAAGAATGTCTGAGTAGGCCCTTGAGTGGGTGCATGATTGTTTAAGTGGGTCTGTAAGTGACTGCATGAGTGTCTGATTGGGTATGTGAGTGGATACATGAGTCTCTGAGTGGATCTCTCAGTGGGTGTGTCAGAGTCTGAGTGGTTCTGTGAGTGGTTGCCTGACACTCTCAGTGGGTCTGTGAGTGGGTATGTGAATGTATGAGTGGCTCTCTGAGTGGTTACATAAGTGCCTAAGTAGGTCTGTGAGTAGATGCCTGAGCCTCTGAGAGGGTGTGTGAGTGGCTGCGAAAGTCTCTCAGTAGGTATGTGAGTGGGTGTATAATACTCTGAATGGGTCTGTGAGTGGGTGCATGAGCCTCTGAGTGGGTCTGTGATTGGGTGTGTGAGTCTCAGAGCAGGTCTGTGAGTGGCCACATTAGTCTCTGAGTAGATTTGTCAGTGGATGCATAAATGTCTAAGTGGGTCTGGTACTGGGTGCATGAGTGTCCACGTGGGTCTGTTACTATGTGTATAAGTCTCTGACTGGGTCTGTGAGGGGCTATGCCAGTGTCTGAGCAGGTCTGTGAGTGAGTGCATGAGTCTCTCAGAGGGTCTGTGAATGAGAGTATGAGTCTCTGAGTGGGTCTGTGAGTGCGTGTCAGTCTCTGAGTGGGCCGATTAGTGAGCGTGTGACTGTCTGAGTGGGTCTGTGAGTGGGTGCATGAGTCTGTGACTGGGTGTGTAAGTGGTTGGGTAAGTCCCTGAGTAGGTGTCTGAGTGGGTGCATGACTGTCTGAGTGTTTTTTTTATAAACTATTTTATTAATGAATATAACAAACAGCACAGCAATGCATTTCAGTCCCCACATACATTAGGTATACACTCAGGATATATGGATTTACATTACAATAATAGCATCTTTTACTCCTAGACCGGTGACGTCTCCACCATATCAACTTTGCCGTATAATCTCGCTTCCCTACGTCGCAGTTCCACTGTTGGAGACAAGCAAATGTCCCCCCTATATTTGGTCCACGCTGCCCACTAGCGATCCCACTTTTTAGGGCATCCCCTGTGCTTGAAGACATCTTTCTCGGCTATCATGGCTCTATCCATGTCAATTGCCCAATCTCTGATACTAGGCGACCCACCCATGCCCCAATTATGTGCAATATTCCTTTTTGCTATGGCCCATCCCAGTGAAACCCATGTTTTCTCGGTCTGAGTAAGGTCCGTGGCATCCCATATATATAGCAGACATAGTTTTGGAGTGCCAGTCAATTTCCCCCCCCCCCAGCCCTCTCCAGTTGTTTAGTGAGAGCGTCCCAGTAGGACCGGATAACTAGGCATTCCCAGATAATGTGGAAAAAGGTCCCCTCCTGGTGACATTGTCTGAGACAAGAAGAGTCTACTCGTTTGCCCATTTTAACCAAAACACCCGCAGTAAGATAAGTTCGATGCAGGGTCTTGAGTTGGAGAAGCCGCAATCTCATGGGGATGACCACCTCTCTGGGATAGGCCAAGGCATCACGCCAATCATCATCTTCGAGCCCACCCAGTTCTGCCTCCCATTGTTGTCGTAGACGTGTCAAAGGTTCCGGGTGGTTGTTGATCAATTTTTTATATGTAAGGGATATGGCTTTTTTACTCATGGGATCTAAAAGAAACCTGTCTTCTATCGGGGAGGCCTCGGGAAGTGGACCGCCGCTTGGTAATACTGTTTTGAGCTCATGGCTAATCGGGTGGTATCTAAATGTTTCGGCTTTTGTGAGCTCGTATTCCTTCTGAAGGTCCGCAAAGGTGGCCAATCCCCTCGAATTCCATTTGTCCCCCACCACTGAGATGCCGATCAGGTCCCACTTGTCGAACCCAGGGCAGGTACTCAAACGACCCAATTGTTCGGGTACACAGAGTGGGGTCGCGAGTGTGATTCTATTATGCAACCCATTTGTTTGTTAACCTTGTGCCAGGTTTCAATTGTGCGTGCTGTCGGTCCCGTAAGGTTTTGTTTTCGGGGGTTTGTGTACAGCGCTCTATTATACCCTCCTCATCCCATGAGCCACCAGTCTGTACGAAAACTTGGGTCTCCTTGTTCCCCATGTGCCCAGCGGTTAATCGCCACTAATTGTGATGCTTGGTAATATGACCTAAGATCGGGTAGCGCTATACCCCCGTCATACCATCCCGCGTTAGCTTTTTCATCGCAATTCGTGGTGCACGGCCGTCCCACAGCAAGGTGCGTACGGTACTGTCGATGCTAGTGAAGTAGGAGTCTGGAATTTTATAGGGGGTGTTCTGCAACACATAAAGGAAGCGTGGTAGTGCCAGCATTTTGAAAAGGGCTGCACGTCCCAAGAGAGTCAGGGGGATAGAGCGCCAATGTTTAACATCTGCACGGAAGTGTGACAAGGGCCCTGTAAATTAGCATCATAGAATCGGGCTGGGTTAGTCGTGATATACATACCTAAGTATCAGAAGCCTGACAGTGCTATAGGGATTTCATATTCCCTTGGAATGCGCGGTGGTGAACCCCACAGTATGTATATTTGAGATTTAGACCAGTTTATTGTATAACCTGAGTAATTGCCAAATATGCGGAATATGTGGAGGATACGATGAAGGGTGGATGTTGGATCGGCCATATATAACAGGATATCATCCGCGTACAAGGAAATACGATCTTCATGATTTACTGTCCATTTAAGTCCACGGATCAATGGGTCTCCCCTCACCCAGACAGCCAATGGCTCCAGCACTAACGCAAATATTAAGGGCGATAAGGGACAACCCTGCCGGGTACCCCTGCCCAGCTGGAATTGTCAGGAGGTATGTTGATTCACCACCACTTGGGCGGTTGGGTATGCATACAGGAGCTGGACCCATGTTAGGAAGTTGGGCTCGAATCCCATTCTTTCCAAGACCGCAAACATAAAGTTCCACTCGATGGTATCGAATGCCATTTTGGCATAGAGGGACAGTAAGGCCGCGTCTTCTCTGATCGTGTGTTGTCTTCCTAGTGCCCCATTGAGGCGTTGTAGGTTCAGGGCAGTATTCCAGCCTGGCATAAAGCCTGATTGGTCCGGATGTATCAGGCTGGTGATAAGAGGGATGAGTCTATTGGCGAGTAATTTGGCCAGTATTTTTGCTTCAACAGTGAGAAGGGAAATAGGCTTATAAGCCGTGCAGTCATAGGCTGGTTTGCCCTGCTTGTGGATAACCACAATTGAGGCTAGTCGAATATCTTTGGGCAACATCCCTTTTTCAAGGCTTTCGATATACATTTGGCACAAATAGGGGGAAAGTTTGGAAGCCGTTGATTTGAAGAATTCAATTGGGAACCCGTTTGGTCCCATAGACTTACCCGAGCGGATATCACGGATGGCCAATTGGATTTTCTCCTCCGTAGGTTCCCCCTCAAGGGAGTCACTATTTTCCGAAGACAGACAGGGCACATTGATAGTCGACAGAAAGTCCCTGGCCTTGAGCGGAGAGACTGTCTCAGTAGATGTGTAAACCGAGTCAAAATAAGTGGCAAATATATCCGCAATCTGCTGAGGATCAGTGATTTCCTCTCCGCTTGGTCCCTGCAATTGATGCACCCATCTTGATGCTTGCTCTCTTTTTTCCAGCCAGGCAAGGAGCTTGCCCATTCTCTCCTCGTGTTCGTATATTTTATGACAGGTCGATTTATGTTTTGCCTTGGCCGCTTCTGTCAGGAGCTGTTTATAATCTAGTCTCTTGACCGCCAACGAATGTTGTACTTCGAGATCAGGGGATCGTGCGGGTGCCATTTCCCCCTGCAGTATATCTGCCTCAAGTTGATCAATTTGTTTTGTTAATTCTCTCTTGTGGCCCACCATCAGCGCAAGGGCCCTTCCCTTCACAACAGCTCCGAACGCGCCCCATAAAATTTGGGCTGAGGAGACTGAACCGACGTTTTCTGTGAAGTATAATTCGGTGTCTTTTACTAATGCCGCCTTGATGTGTGGTATTTTAAGTACCCATGGATTTATGGTCAGGGTCGTACATCGAGGCTGGGGGCCAACCGCCATCCTGGTGAGAATGGGGGAGTGGTCCGAAATTCCCCTGGCAAGGCAGCAAGATTCACTGAATTCGTGGATGTTCTGTGCTTGTGTAAACATGTAGTCTATGCGTGATTGACTTTTATGGGCGCCAGAGTGAAAGGTGAATTGCATTGTTGTGGGGTTGAGGTGTTGCCATATGTTGACCAAGCCGATGGCTAATAAGAATTTGGCGAGTTTGGACCCCGTAACCGGGTCTCTACGCGGGGGTAAGCGATCCAGTACACCGTCTACTGTAAGGTTAAAGTCACCCCCAATCACTAGCGTGCCGAGAGGGAGATCTAGAATAAATTTGCTAAGATCTTGCAACGTGGAGTATTGCATCGCCGGGGGGACATATACAGAAAGCACATTCAGTGTTTTCCCTTCCCAAGAACCGGATACAGCGGCAAACCTACCCTGGACATCCGACCAGGTTTTCTTAACCATATATGGACAGTTTTTGCGTAAAAGCACCCCTGTCCCACGGGAACCCGAGGTGAACCCAGGGTGCGCAAAAAATTGATACCCCCATCTATTCAGGGCCTTACAGATGTTACCAACCAGATGCGTTTCCTGTAAGAGGGCGATATCTGGCATCTGTCTCTTGAGGTATTGGAGGACTATCCCCCGTTTGAGTTTGTCCCCCAACCAATTGACGTTCCATGTCAGGAACCTAAGATCTGCATTTGGCCCCATTTATGAAAGTGTAATTGTATTCTGTGTATGTCATGAATGGAGGGTGCGACCCACTAGAATGATAGTGTTGGTACATCATATACGCGTTCGTATAGCGAGCCTTCAGATATCACTGCCTCATGGTGTTGCATAATGGCCTCCTGAAAAGGAGTTGCGCAGACGTCATTGCTAGGTTAACGGACAACTCAGCATAAGAGTCAAGTGTAATCTGTGACCTTATATTGGCATGGCATTGCTGTGCAAAATTAAAACTACATTTAGAACTACTCCCCCCTCCCAGAGTTCCCTCCACCCCCCTCCCTGCCTCCCTGCATAACGGAGTCCAATGACCCGCCTCCCCAACAATGCAGAGTGCCCGTTGCCCTCCCAACCCTGAACTGGGGAACATGTGCCCAACCCACTTCTCCCATCCCATTTCGTAGGAACTTAAGTTTTAGCCACCGGAATCAATATATATAATAAAGTATACTCATCACAGTCCCGGCTGATGTTTCCTCATGTCCTCAAGATATCTCCGCTCCGACCCCAACGACAGCGAGACCATATAAGACATCGATATGCAACCTGGCTGTATCGACCTCACCACCCATCCCGCCCACCGAAAAACAGTGCAGCCCCCGACAGGTGATTGTCCGTTGGAATTTAAGTCTAGACATCTGAGGTCTTTGTGAGCGTCACTATGAAATTTCGATCATCTTTTCAATGGACAGGACCACAAAGCATCCATTGTCGGCTCCTCTCAGCGTTGTTGTCGCTCCGGTCGTCCGTGTTCTCCCACTTTCTGCCATCCGTCAAGCCACTCCAGCACCCCGGCAGGGTCTGTAAAGAACCAGCTCTTTCCCTCTGCCTCCACACGTAGCTTCACGGGGAACAACATTGCGTATTTGATCTCTCGCTCCCTGAGGGCCTTTTTTGCCTCCAGGAAGGAACGCCTCTGTTTCTGGACTTTTGGAGTAAAATTGGGAAAAAAGGTTATCGTACTGTTCTCAAATCTAAGAGGAGGGGCACAGCGGGCCGTCTGAAGGATATGATCTCGATCACGGAAATTAAACACTCTTGCCAGGATGGGTCGTGGCGGTGCCCCCAGTCTGGGCTTACCGCACGGTACTCGATGGACTCTTTCAATGGAGAAGTAGTTAGATAGGAGTTTAGGCTGCAAATACTTGGTCACCAATTCCTCGACAAAGAGATCCGTTTCTGGCCCCTCCACCTGCTCTGGCACCCCAAGGATACGGACATTATTCCGTCGCGACCTCCCCTCATAGTCGTCCAACTGGGCCACCAATAACTCAGTCTTGTGTTGTAGTTCCGACACCTGCCCTTTTAGCTTGGATACGTCCGTAACAAGTTCTTGCGTGACATCCTCTACTTCTTTCACCCGGGAGTCCATTTTGCGGAGATCCGCTTTGAGGAGGGATATGTCGGTTGCGGCTTAGTCAATTTGACCCTCCAGTGAAGTACAGACTCCATTAATGGCTGCTAAAACATCTTGGAGCGTGGGTGGTTGTTGTTCGCCCTCCTGCTGTTGGGTGTTTTGTTCCGGACCCAGAGTTGGTTGCCCCTCCTCTTGTGTCTTGAAGGATGCAAATTTATCAATTTTTTGTTTTATTTATTTATTTAATGCATTTTGATAAAGCGCGGACTTTACCCGAAGGTGTCAGAGCGCTGTACAATACAACCAGTTACGTTACATGAGGAAAATATTACAAATTAAAATGTTACAAAAATAAACAGGAGACAAAAAAAGGTAAGGTAAAACCATAGAAGGCAAAAACACAATATCAAACACAGCAAGCTAGGATGAGGAATGTACAAGAAAATATTACAAATTTACAATGATGGACGAACTTCCTTGAGGGGCCTGAAAATGAGTGTATTAGTTCTGAAAGTGTCTTTGGAAGAGAAGAGAAGAGATTTGAGGTCGGCTTAGAAGAACCGGGAAGAGGAGGTGGCACGGAGCAATGGAGGAAGCGAGTTCCAGATTCTCACTGCATTACCTGAGAAGGATTGAGCCATCGATCTTTCCCTTTTGAAGGAGGGGGGCTCAAGCAGAAACCTTTCCGCATTCCGAGAAGGTCTAGAGCCTCCAGAAATTTTCAGTTTATTCGCCAGGTAACGAGGGGAGGAAGTGTGCAAGGCTTTGTGGGTGATGCAGGCAGTTTTGTAAATAGATCTTGCCTCGATGGGAAGCCATCGAAGAGAAGACAGGATAGGAGCGAAATAAAGCAAGCTGCTGAATGGAGGACGGATTTGAGAGGGAAGAGGTGGGATTTGGGGAGGCCAGTCAGAAGAGAATTGCAATAATCCAGTCTAGTGAGAACCAGCGATTTTTCGGTCTTGCCCCGGGAAGAACCATCAAATCCCCCAGAGAAGGCGCAGCTGGTAACGCGCATTCTTAGCAATAGAGTTGATGTGGGAGATTAGGTTGAGTCTTTTGTCAAGTATGACACCCAGGGATTTAGCGCTGTCGACAATGATGGGTTTATTGTTGAGTAAATTCAGCTGATCCATCCAAGATTGAACAGGAGGAGGGGAGAGAGAGGTAGATAGGAGGAGGAATTCAGTTTTGGAGGGATTTAGAATGAGTTGGTGAGCTAACATCCAGTTGTGAATAGAGTTGAGTAGTGAGAGATCGTGTGCGGAAGACACCTTGAGGTAGATTTGAGTGTCATCCGCATAGAGATGGTAGTGGATCCCAGATTTACTTAGGAGGTTCCCTAATGGTTCCAGATAGAGATTAAACAAAGTGGGTGCAAGGATAGAACCTTGAGGGACGCCTTGACCTACCGCCAATGGAGACGAAAGACTGTTTGCTATCTTGATCATTTGGGATCTGTCCAAGAGGAATGAGGCAAACCATTTAAGCACTGTGCCTTCCAAGCCCATTCTCTGTTGAAGAGTGTTAAGGAGGGTGTTATGATTAACAGTGTCAAAGGCTGCAGAGAGGTCTAGAAGAATCAGAAGACACGATTCCCCAGAATCGAGTATATGCAGCGCATCATCAATCACTTGCAGCAGGGCTGTTTCAGTGCTGCAATTTTGAATGAAGCCAGACTGGAAAACGTCAAGAAGATTATTGTCCGTGATATGTAGGGAAAGTTTTTTCGCAACACATTTTTCTGTGATTTTCGAAAGAAAAGGGAGGTTGGTGATGGGGCGGAAGTTGCTGAGGTTGTTCGCATCAGCGGAGGTTTTTTTTAGAAAAGGGGTAACCGGTCCTGTTTTGAGGGCAACAGGAAGGGAGCCTTGACTGAGGAAGAGATTAACCAGCCTGGTCCAGTAAGAGAGAGTATGGGTGTAGAAATCAATGGCGATGTCACTAGGGATGGGGTCAGAAGAATGGTTGGAGGGTTTAGTTTCGAGGATGCATTTGAGGAGGTCATCTTCCGAGATGACGGCAAAGTTCTGCCAAGTGACTAAGGATTTTCGCTCCTCAAGGGGGGTGGGGTGAGTGACCTGATCCACCAGTGATTTTACCTTTTCATCAAAGAATATGGCGAATTCTGCTTCTTTCTTTGTAGAGTCCTCAGGCTTGATGGTTGGGGGAGAGCAGTTTGGGTTTTTGATGAGGTCAAAAAGTTTTTGGGGTCTGTTTTTGGCTGAGTCGAGGAGGGATCTGAAATGTGATGCTTTTTCATGGAAGATGTGATTGTGGTATTTGGATCTTGCTGAGCGTAAAAGAGAGAGATTGGTGGTGGATGGAGATTGTCTCCAATGTTTCTCCAAGATTCTTAGGTTCTTCCTTTCATCATAGAGGCTTTATTGAACCAAGGTGCTGAGGGGGTGGGCCTTTTCCTTTTGCTTTGGAGTGGAGCGACATTATCGATTTCGACTGCAAGGACTGAGAGGCAATGGGAGGTGAGATCATTGACATCCACGTTGTTGGTGCGCATGTCGACTTCCCTTGTTCGTCGCCATTTTGAACTCCCGGTCACAGGGACCATGGCTATGGGGTATTCACCGCCGCCTACCGTAGTAAGGAGTACATGGCCTGTCGGATTCCCCCCTCTACCGTGTCACAGCCGTGCAATAAGTGAGACTTGGGGGTGGCAGTCTCTAATCAGGTCATTTCAGTGTTCTTATTAATATGTCGGGCCAGGGGCAATTCCACAAGGGGCTCCGCTGACCAAGCAAAATAAGTTAGTCTCTTCCCCTCTGGACGCTGTCGCCCCTTGGCCAGATTCACCACCATCCGCAACTGGAGCCTTTGTTAGGACACTGCGGCGTTGCGCAACTGCGCCATACGTGGATACACCGGAGCACTTTTCTCGCTCCGCCGGAGGTGATGGTAGTGCGCTGTATGCCACTATATCCTTATGGCCTGTCCCTGTGTAGCGGCCTGGTAATTCTTTGTGGTGTAATTAGGGCCAAACCCAGCCCCGAGGTGCACACACAGCTTCCTGCCCCCAGCGATGGAAAGCGGGGCCCCAGTAGACCGGCTCTAATGTTGGGCCTTACCGCTCACCAGGGGTCCACAGGATAAAGGCACACACTCGTCTGTCCGGGCGGGTGTCTTCTTACTTCCAGGCTCACTCTCTTTGATCATTGCGCGGGCCGCACACAGGCCGACCGCCAGTCTCGATGTTTCCGGTTCGGGCACCCAATCACGCCAGTCCGTGGTCGTCTCCCACTCGCCAGGCCTCAACCGCAATGACCTCTTCCCGCCACGGTGATCACGGTCGGAGTGGGCTACTCCGTGCGGGGCCCACCTCCGGGATCTGGTGCAGCGAGATGAGTGTCCTGCGGCCAGATTATTGACAGGATAATTATGGGATTAGGGCCGTGGGCGCCAGAGCTGCGTTAGCAAGCAGCCATCTTCTTCGGCTGTTGGCCACGCCCCCTGACTGTCTGAGTAGTTAATGAGTGAGTGCATGAATCTCTCAGAGTCTGTGAATGAGTGCATGAGTCTCTGAGTGAATCTGTGAGTGAGCACATGAGTCTCTGAGTGGATCTGTGAGTAAGTGCAGGCTGTCTAACTGGGTCTGTAAGTGGGTGCATGTGTCTTTGAGTGTGTCTGTGAGTGGGTGCATGAGTGTCTGAGTAGATCTGTGAGTGGGTACATGAATGTCTGAATGGGTCTGTGAGTTGGTGTGTGTGTCTGAGTGGGTCTGTGAGTGTATGCATGACTATCTAACTGGGTCTGTATGTAGGTGTGTGAGTGTCTAGATGGATAAATCAGTGGGTGTGTGAGTCTCTGATTGAGTCTGTGAGTGGGTGCGTAAGTATCTGAATGGGTCTACAAGCGGGTGTGTGGGTCTTTGAGTGGGTCTGTGAGTGATGGTGAGAGACTCTGACTGGGTGTGTGACTCTGTGTGGCTCTGTGACTGCATGCATTACTGTGTGAGTGAATGTGCAAATCTATATTTGAAATTTTTTTTATCATGATTCGCTACTCTGCTGTGATGTTACACAGGGCACTGCACTGAGTGTCGTGACGGGTCCACGACTCCAGCCAAGTGGGTAAAAAAGTAGTCGGAAGCCTTTTCTAACTCATAAGGGGCCCCTTACACACCTCTACAATGAAACAATGGGGTCAGGGTACCCCTACCCTGATCCGTTCTATAGTTTCAATTTCTTTATTTCCATCCCCTGGGACACGGTCCCAGTTTAAAAAATGGCAGGAGCAACTTTCTACACAGATTGCGGCCAGCCAGTCAAAGCAATTCTCTTGGCACGAGGGTTTGCTTACTTCCGCGTAGGCCTCGCAAAGGATCCGCGCCCCTATCTATCCAAATTTTGATATGTTTAAAAATCTCAAAAACTACTGATCGGATTTACATCAATTTACAAAAAGGTCGCTTTCTGCACCAACAGCTACTTTTCTGCCAAATTTGGTGTAATTTCATTCAGCAGTTTGGGCTGTAGTTGTGTCTGAAATTCCTTTGGGAATTAACATGGGAAATGCATATTTTTTGACCCCCCCTTTCTTGGCCCCCACTTGATGGATCACCATGGACCTTTCCACGCACAACAAGTATCACCGGGGCACTTTTTTTTAAAGTTATGTGAAGTTTCGTCAAATGCCACCAAAGATATAGCCAAGTCAAAAAACACTTTTCCTGTAGAAACATGGTCCCAACTATAACTACCTACCCGTGACTGCCAATAGGTAATATATGAATATATATAGCATATATTGGTACATATATAAGTAGTTAATTGTAGTAGGATTATCATAAACTTTTGTTGTTGATATTGTTGCAGCACAATATTTTAAAACTCAACATATTGGTACCATATTATCTCGAAGTCATCTACATCCACTCACCCACCCATATAGCCACTTACATAGCCACTCACTCACCCATAGAGTCACTCTCACAGCCACTCACTCACCCTCACATCTACTCACACACCTACTTATACACCCATACAGTCACTCACACACCCACTCACAAACCCATACAGGCACTCAGACACCCAATCACACACAAATACAGATAGTGCGCAGCCACTCACATAATGTATGTTGGAATTGGTTCATTCATTAGTAGTACAGAAAGTAAACAATTTTAAGATTTGTAGTGCCTTGGTATATATGTTTAACACTCATAAACCTTTAACAACGCATGCACACTCACTGGATGATATCATCAGTGATGTCATTTGAGATGTCATCAGTGATGTCACTGACCATGTCATGAGTGATATAATATGTGAGGTCATAAGCAGTGCATTGCGAGGGCGTAAATTATAGTTAGCTCAGGTAACTATAACTGCTGAATTTCACTGGTTTTGTACGAGTGAAATGTGAGCTGAACTATAACGTCTCTGTAACCTTTGTTTTTTTCAGTGAATTGCTAAGGTTTTTCAAATTCTATTTCCTAACTTCAACAGGCCTGTAATCTTTGTTTTTTTCAGTGAATTTCTAAGGTTTTTTAAATTCAATTTCCTAACAATAATGTCCCTGTAACCTTTGTTTTTTTCAGTGAATATATATATATACATATATGGTATGTAGGAAAATTCTTTCATTTCAGTTTCGGCAAAATGACAAAACAATGTTTTTCGACCCTTCCCAGGATCTTGGTCATGTATATATATATTAGCAGTAGGTATTTATAGTCAGAACATTTATAGATAGGACCTTTATGTTTAGGACATAGTTTCCATAGACAAAGCATTTTTGTTTTGCTAATACCTTTGGCGCTGTTTGAAGTATCTTCATGAAATTTTCAAAACTAGTACTCCAATCACTTTAGCTGCTGTCTGGAACGTTTTGGGGTGATTCATGAAGCGGGGGCTGAGGAAAAAAAGGGGTTCCCAAAATACATTTTCACATGCAATTGCCCATAGGGATTTTAGATACGACTACAGCCAAATCGCTGGACGGAATTGCACCAAGTTTGGCAGAAAGATAGCTCTTGGTCCAGAAAGAGCCCTTTTTGTGATTTGGTGTAAATACGTTTAGTAGTTTTGGAGTTATTAAAGAAAAATTCATTTGTATATCTAGGGAAGCGAATCTGATTGACTGCCAACACTTCAACCAGGAAGTGTTAGCAGCCATTTTAGGACTCGGACTCGTCCAAGTACCAAGAATATAGGTGAAAAAAAAACAAGAGGGCAGGGTAGGAATACCCAGAGCCTCTAGGCCTGGTGATGCGGTCCCACAGAGACCCCTCCGGGGGCCACAATTGTTTTTCTTTTCAATTTTGTCAGGAAACCGTGGAGGATCCACGGATCTTGAGAAAATTGGGAAAAAAGGGAAGCACGTTTGGCCACACTTTCTTTTTTTTGCCCCCTGGATAGGCCAGGTCCTTGAAGGGGGAAATTACTTTTATATTAATTGGGAGGGGGCACACACAGACCCCGCCCCAGGCCTATTCCAGCCCCGGGGTCTCTATCCCCGGTGCCCGGTTGATTTCACAAATGGGGATGGGTGCTGATTTTGGCACTGGGCAGTACATCTCCCGGGGCCCAGCCAATTTTTAAATTGGAGAGGGATATTATGCCCTAAGGCAACTATAATTCATGCCCTCACCATGCACGGCTAATTACCCCACATATTGCATCACTCATGACATCTTCTATAGCATGATTGACAATATCAGTGCAACATTTGCTATAAATTATTGATGGGAAAACTGTGCATGTTGGAGACTGGAGTTATAGTTACCTTAGGGCATAAATTATAGTTTCTCGAGATAACTCTAACTATAACTGCTGAATTTCATTGGTTTTGTGTGTGTAAATTCTGAACCTAACTATAACCTCACTGCAACCTTTGTTTTTTTTTAGGGAATTTCTAAAGTTTCTTAAATTCTATTTCCTAACTATAACATGCCTGTAACCATTGTTTTTTTAAGTGAATATATATACAAATATATATAAGCGCACATGCACATATATATACTCACCGAAAAAACAAAGGTCGAAATAACATTATAGTTAGGAGAAAATATCAGTGACAACATAACGTTTTAAACACTGATATTTTCCAGTTACAGTAATTATATTGTGCCCTAAGGTAACCATAACTCCTAACCACACCAATAGTGTCCCCGGGGACCACATTCCTTGGGGTCTTAGGTTGAGGCTGTCAGGTGAGCCCCAGGGCCCCTGCAAGCCTGCTGGCCTCTGCATTCACCCATTTTGAGTGCATCTGGGCTGGAATTGCTCCTGCCCGTTGAGAGCTGGTATTTTTCCCTCTGGGCGGGAGCAATCTGAGTTTCCCTGCCTGCAAGAGTGTGGGCAGAGAAACAAATGTTGAACCAGTGAGAACATTTTCAAAGCTCCAGCTGGGTGGCAACAGACAAGTTTTCCCTTGTGGGCAGGGAAACAGAATCCCGGGGGTGGGTTCCCTGGGACACAGCCAGTGAGCTTCTCCCGGGGATGGGGTACACGGAGCATTAAGAGGCTTGGAAAGGGGGGCCATGTGCCATCCTCCCCTTTCATTTTAATGCCGGGCTCCAGGGGATGGGGTCCCTGGGGCGTGATTGGCTCAGGGTAGCAGACCACGTGTCCCCTCCCCTTTAACGCTGGGCCCCTGTAGTCATAAGTAAGGCATGATGGGGCAAGTGTTATGGTTATTTTACCTAACCACAACTGGCCAATATTTGTAGTTTTTAGGTTTTGTTTTCTAACGATATATGAAGAACTTTAATTGTGTTTTTTTCATTGAATTTTTGAGGTTTTTTTTAGCATACATTAAGGTTATATAACAAAAGTTAGCAATAGCTTCACTTTAACCTTTGAGCTTGATTTGGATTTGGCGAACAAGTAGCTCTGTCACAAATGTGGTGAATATCCAATCTGCCTTATTACAAGTGCCATAGTATAGAAATCAGGCCCTTTGTTTTCTAAGTCAATTTAGTTTTCTTTATTATATTCTACATCCAACTGTTTTATGCTCTTATTCTCCTTATTACAGCCTATCTGTGCAATGCATGGGCTCCACCCAGCCTGCAATTAACCGTGCATGCCATGGGTTGGCCAACCTGCCTATCCAACCTCCAAGTCCTATGCCCAACCTGCCACCAGCAATCATCCCCCACTATACATGGTCATTGGCAAGGGTTGGTCCCAACACCCACCTTTTGGCCAAGCCCTGCACCCAACCTGCTGCTGGGAACCAACCTTGGCTGCACACAGACAGATTTGACTGAGGTACCTGGCATTCAGCCCACCACTGGAGGCCAAATCCCACTGCACACATTCTTCAGTTGACCACAGTGGGGGCTGCCTGCATGGCCTGCCTAAAGGTCAAACACTGTGCCCTTACAGCTGCATGTGGCAAGCACCTCTGCTTACATCTTTTGGTTGTTCATAGCAGGGGTTGGCCATAGTATCTGCCCTTTGGCCAGGCCCTGCACACAAACTGCTGTGGGTGGTTAATACCTACTGCATATGGCCTTTGGCACCCAACTTCGTAATGCACTTTTTTCAACTGCATGCAGCATGGTTTGGTCAAGCCAGCTCTACATTCAACCTCAATGTGGCTGTCAACCCCTGCTGCACACTACCTTTGGTCATGTGCAGAGGGGTTTGTCCGTTGAGCCAGGCTTTTGAACAGGCCATGTGCCTAACACACAGCGGGCAGCCAACCCCCATTGCACATGATCAAAATCTTGTGCGGCAACTGTTGACCAAGCACAGCTGTAGTGCAACAAGTTATTTACATTTGTTTCAAGATAGAATCATTTAAAATTTGATATGTGAATCCTGTAATAATAATCATTTCTTAATAATTGTGTGGCCAGGGTGCCTTTTCGAGCTACCTCACAAGGGCCTGAAGTTAAAGCAGGCTCACTATGCCCATTTGCACCCTTTTTAGTTTGCATTTTTCCCAATGGTGCACCATTTTGTGCAATGGCAGCTGCAACAGAAATGTTTCTATGACAGCCAACTATATTATAGCTCATTGGTAAATTTGCAGGAAAAAACACTAGTCCAAAGGTGTGCCTTTATTGAACATGATTCATGAACTTTCTATGGATTTATTAATCTACAAAGATTCCACTGATTAACTGTCCAGCTATCTCTAAAATGCTATGGTGAAACACTTTTTAAAAGCAAATTTATTGAAAGCTACTAAATGAATTTACATCAAAACACTTTCTTGAGTAAAGTTTTACATTTGGTTAAATTCTGATCAGCCATTTTGTCTGTACTGAGGTGCAAAATATCCAAGAGGAGTTAAAATGGGAACAGTCTCTTTTAGGTCCCCCTTTTTCACCATGCATAACAGAGCTGAAGACAAATTTCCATGAAGTACTCAAAGAAGATGAATTTTCTTTTAGAAGGTTTTGTGCAGTTTTTTTAACATTATTAGCAAATGGAAAAATATCACTTCAATTGAAATTTTGTCCTAAACGTAACTACTCACTGGCTATCACCGGTGTATAATATATGTATTTGACACATTGGCTGTAGGCTGTGTAGTTATGGTTAGGTCACATTTTCCATTGAAAAGCCATTAAAAGAATGCTACCCAGTTTGAGTTTGGTGTCACGTTTTGTGTACATTTGTCAAGGGAGAGTTGAAAAAAAATGGGATTTTCTCCATTTTAATCTCCATATGACTATTTGCTCTCCGCCAAACCAAAAAACACTGAGCGAAATTGCAACAAACATGAAATGAAACTAGAATCTTACTCAGGAAAGTGCCTTTGCTCATTTTGGTGCAAATCAGTTCAGTACTGTTTGATAAATTAGCATTACAAAAAGTATGCTGTGTGGGCTTAAAGGTATTTAAAGTTAGCAACATCTGGACTGTTTATCCATGCACAGTCTTCAAGCCCGGGAATATTGACTATTGGCAGACCTGAATATAAAAAATGAATGCTACTCCCCATTGGATGAAGGAGCTTATTGTTCCTGTCATCATTTTCAGGTCTGCATTCCCAAAGCTGGGTCTACATGCTTGAGACAGCATCCTCTAACTCATTGGCCTGGCGAGGGAACACTATTGTTGGATTGAAGAGCAAGCAGTTATATATATATAACTATTAACATTAACATTAATATATATATATCTATATATATTACCTACTGGTGGTTGCCAGTAGGTAGTTATAGTTAGGGCCTAGGTTCCATAGGAAAAGCATTTTTTCTTTTGCCAATATCTTTGGCACCGTTTGACGAATCTTCACGAAATTTTCAAAACTAAGGCCCGCTCCGGTCAACTCCTGTCTGGAAAGTTTCGGGGTGATTCGCCAAGCGGGGGCCGAGAAAAAAGTGGGGTCCCAAAACGCATTTTCTCCATGTTAATTTCCATAGAAAACTTTAGACAAAGCTACAGCCTGAACTTCTGAACTTACACCAAATTTGGCAAAAAGGTAGGTCTTGGTTCAGAAATCGTTCTTTTTTTAAATGGTGTAAATCCGTTCAGTAGTTCCTGAAATATTCATATTTAAATAAATTATATATCTGAAGACCGCGGTGGATCCGCGTACCCTCCCGAGCACGAGCTTGATTCTGATTGTCTGCCAACACTCTAAACCAAAAAGTGTTGGTAGCCATCTTGTGACTCAGTTGAACCGAGTCACAAGCAAAAGGTAAAAAAAACATTAAAAAACAAGAAAAGGTGGCAGGGTACAAACACCCTGACCCCCTAGGCCTGCTCAGGGGCCTAAAAAGCTTTTTTTTAAAACAAATTGGCCAGATTCACGCGTTTTAATAAGCCCCCAGCTGGGCCAGGTCCCGGAGGCAATGTGCCAAATATATACGTGGGCCGCGCAGGCCACCGCAGCCCCGTGGACTGCCACCTCCACGGGGCTTTATTAATTATGGGTGGGGGGCCTCATAGGCCCCCCCAAGCCCTGGGGACCACCACCTCCCCGGGGCTTTCTTTAACTATGGGCGAGGGGCCTCGCAGGCCCCCCCAAGCCCCAGGAACTGCCACCTCCCCTGGGCTTTATTAAATTATGGGTGGGGGGCCTCACGGGTCCCCCCAAGCCCCGGGGACTGCCACCTCCCAGGGCTTTCTTTAATTATGGGCGGGGAGGCCTCGCAGGCTCCCACCAAGCCCCGGGGACCGCCACCTCCCCAGAGCTCAAATATATTAAAATGAGTGTGGGGACTTCTACCCCTCCCCACACTGCCCCGGGGACCACCACCTCCCCGGGGCACTTATTATTGAAATGCGGGGGTCTGTTGCGGACCCCCAGCCCTGGGGACCACCGCCTCCCCGGGGCTACATATATGTTGGGAGGGGGGCTGCGCGGCCCCCCTCCTGGAGCACTCCTTGGCTCTGGGGACCGCCACCCCCCAGGGCCGGCTCCAGTAATGTCCCGGGGTGCCCACCCCTGGGACATTGCAGTTTGCAATGACAGGGCGGGAGCACAGCTCCTGTCCTTTCATTGCAAACACTGCTTTGCTTCATGGAAGCGAGAGCAGGAAACCTTCTCTTGCTTCCATGAAGCGGAGCAGATTGCTTTTGGACAAGGGGAGCTGCATGTCAGTAGCTTCCCTTGTCCAAAAGCAATGCTGGCTCCCGCAGGAGACGGGGAGCCAGCTGGGACTGCGGGGGCATTGGGGCTCCCCCGTGGTCCCCAACGTTGAGGCCAGGCCCCGGGGGATGGGGTCTCCAGGTCCAATAGTGGCTCAGGGAAGGGGGGCCACATGGCCCCCCTTCTGTATAAATATTTCTTTTTTTTAAAACAAGGCTAGGCCCTGGGGGATGGGGTCCCAGGGGCCGAAAAAGGCATTGGGAAGGGGGCCGCGCGGCCCCCTTACATTTCTTTTTTTTTAAACCATGAAATATGTCAAAGACCCTGGGGGATGGGGTCCCCCGGGCCCACAAAATATTATGAGAAGGGGGGCCACACAGCCCCCTTCTAAGGAAAAAAAAGAAAAAAAACGGCATCTCTCCGGAGGCCCCACCCCCTCCCTGCACCACTCTGCAAACGCGCCTCCTGGCACATTCTTGGTTGGGGGGATTTAGTCCCCTAGAATCTTAAGGGTCCTTAGGTGCCAAACCAGGTACCTCCAGTAAGCCCCACACAGTGGGATTGCTGAGAGGTGGTCCAAGGCCACATCCCTTTTTATACCACTCTGCAAACACGCCTCTTGGTGCACTGCTGGTGGGGCGATGAGGTCCACATGTGTCCTGAGGACCTCAGGACTAAAGTGGACTTCATCCCTCGAGCAGCAGTGCGCCAGGAGGCGCGTTTGCAGAGTGGTGTAAAAAGGGGGTATGGCCTCAGACCACTCTCAGCAATCCAGCTGTGTGGGGCTTACTAGAGATAACAGGAGGGCTAGTTGGCCCCCAGGGACCCTCAGGAGGCAAGGGGACTTCATCCCCCAACCAAGAGCGTGCCAGGAGGCACATTTGCAGAGTGGTGCAGAAAGGGGGCATGGCCTGTGTGCAGCTCTCAACAATCCAGCTATCTGGGGATTACTGGAGGTGTCAGGTAGACTAGTTGGCCCCTAAGGACCCCCAGCATTGAAGGGGACTTTAATCTCCATCCCAGAGCATGCCAGGGAGCGCGTTTGCAGAATGGTGGGCAAAGGGGGTGTGGCCTGCTATGAAAACATACCAATGCTGTTGTGTGGGACTTACTGGAGGTAATAGGAGGAGTAGTTGGCCCCCAAGGACGTCCTTGGGGGCTAAACAACCTCTCCTGTTACCTCCAGTAAGTCCCACACAGTGGTATTGCTAAGAGGTCTTTGGAGACCATGCCCCCCTTTATCCACCACTCTGCAAATGTGCCTCCTGCACACTACAGGTTGGGGGATGAAGTCCACTTTACTCCTGAGGGACTTTGGGGGCTAAGAAGCCCTCCTGGTACCTCCTGCAAGTCCTACGCATCAGGATTCCTGAGCGCAGATCAGAGGACCAGTCCCCTTTCTGCACCATTCTGCAAACGCAACTACTACGTTATAGTCGTAAATTGCCATTTAAAAAACCTTAGAAATTCACTGAAAAAAACATAGGTTTCAGGGACGTTATAGTTAGTAATTAGCATTTAAAAAACCTTAGAAATTCACTGAAAAAACCATAGGTTTCAGGGATGTTATAGTTAGTAATTAGCATTTAAAAAACCTTAGAAATTCACTGAAAAAACCACAGGTTTCAGTGACGTTATAGTTATTTGGACATTTCACTCGTATAAAACCAGAGAAATTCAGCCGTTATAGTTAGTTGAGCTAACTATAACTCGCGCCCCCGAAATGCACTGCTGATGACATCACATATTACATTACTCATGACATGGTCAGTGACATCACTGATGACCTCACTGATGACATCTCAAATTACATCACTGATTACATCACTGATGACAACATCCAGATACTGGGTGATTTTTAAAAGTTTAAGAATGTTATATATAGATACGCAAAGGTGTATTGAAGAATGAGTGGGTGTATGAGTGTCTGAATGGATGATTTAGTAGGTGCGTGACTGACTGTATAAGTGAGTTTTAAAACATGTCTTAGTGAATGCATGGATGAGTGACTAATCTGTGTGAATGTCTGTATCAGTCAGTTGGTATGTAAGTGGCTACATGGGTTGGTGAGTAGCTACATGAGTGTCTATATGGGTTAATGATTGCGGGTCTGAGTAGCTGTATGGGTGCCTGAGTGTCTGAGTGGGTGGGTGTAACTCCCTGCTTGGATGTGTGAATGGGTGATTCAGTGGATGTATGGGTTCATGAGTGCATCTGTGAGGGGCTGTACGGGTGAGTGAGTGTGTGTCTGGCTGTGTTGGAGAGTGAATGGATGTCTCAGTGGTATATGTGTGAGTAACTACATATGTGAAAGGCTTTATATGTGAGTGTTGGAGTATATTACTGACTATATGTGAGAGTGGGTGATTGTGAGAGTGGCTTTATGGATGAGTGTATGCTTGTGTCAGTGATTGTATAAGAGAGTAAGTATGTGTTAGTATCTGTATGAATACGTGAGGTGGTGTGTGTATAACTGCATTGGTGAGTAAATGGCACTGTGATTGATTCTTTGGGTGACTGACTAGGTGTGTGAGTAACTCAATGGGTGAGTGGCGGTGTTTGAGTGTCTGTATGGGTGTATGAGTGCATATATAAGTGGCTGTATTGATGAGTGACTGCGTGTATGAGTGACTGTATGGGTTAGTGAGTGGACGTGTGTGTAGACCTATGAATCAGTGAGTGGGTATGTACTAACTGGTATTGGTGTCTATGGTTTTGAGAATGGTAGTCTGTATTTTAGAGTGGGTGTATGAAAGGTTATATTACGGTGTGAGGAGTTGCATCAGATATTAAGTGGATGATGTCATCAGTGATGTCATTTGAGATGTCATCAATGCTGTCATCAGTGATGTCACCGACCATGCCATGAGTGATGTAATATGTGATGTCATCAGCAGTGCATTGCGGGGCACGAGTTATAGTTAGCTCAACTAACTATAACGGCCGAATTTCTCTGGTTTTGTACGAGTGAAATGTCAGTAAATTTCTAAGGTTTTTTAAATGTAATTACGAACTATAACATCTCTGAAACCTATGGTTTTTTCAGTGAAAAAATAAATATATATATAAGGGACCTCAGAGATATCAATACAGCTGACCTAGCAACCCGCTGTAATCGGGCCCTCTCTCCCCATTTGGACATACTTGAAGTCCATGCTCTCACAGACTTCTACAACTCTTCTATTTCCAACATCATGGATTCTATGGCCCCACTTCAACATAAAAATGCACCTGCAAAAATATCTAAACCTTGGTTTAATGGCAACCTAAACTCGGAACGTCGCAACCTAAGGGCCATTGAACGTACCTGGAGATCCACTCCATCGGCGGACCATCTAACAAACCTTAGAGCAGCCAGAAGTTCGTATAACAAACAAATCAAGACAGCGATATTTCAGATCCCAACTTAACCAAGCGTCTAATCGACCCAAAAAATTGTTTGAACTGGTTAAACAACAATCGGTGGTTGCCCCTAACCGATCGGCCTCCGAAGTCAGACCTCCCTCTTGTGATGATCTGGCCGCCTTCTTTACTGAGAAAACTAGACTTATTAATATGGATCTGGAAACCAGGAGGGCTCTACTGCTACCTAACGAACATGCACCCCCACGGGCCGTACTAGACAAGAGAGCACCATGTAGCGGGGGTATTAAGAACAACGCTTCATGAGACACCTTTACCCCCTTCACCGAAAATGATATCAAAAAGGTGCTTCGGAGCATCAATCCATCTAACCACTTCAGTGACCCGTTACCACCTACCATCTTCAAAGTGATCAAGGATGAAATCTCCCCTTTCTGGACAAAGATCGTCAATGCATCTATGTCACAAGGCACGATCTCAGAATGCCTAAAAGAGGCTCAGGTAACACCGATATTAAAAAAACCCACAGCTGACAGTACAGATCTTAACAACTTCCCACTCTAGCCAAACTCCTTGAAAAATGCGTCCAATCACAACTATGTGCATACATCGAAAATTTCCATCTCCTGGACCAACACCAATCTGGCTTTCGTAGTGGGCACAGCACTGAATCGGCTCTTACTCATGTGATGGATGACATCTTAATAATGCTCGATCGAAATGAATCCTGCCTCCTTATCCTACTTGACCTTTCCTCCGCATTTGACACTGTCAATCATGACAACCTCCTACGCATTCTGGAGCATAGAATGGGCATTTCGGGGCAGGTGCTGCTTTGGTTCTCGCCCTTCCTGCAGCACAGGACACAAAGAGTGAAAACGAACCACTCTCTCTCCCAGCCATCCCCAGTTAGCATGGGGGTTCCCCAAGGTTCCTCCTTATCTCCCATTCTCTTCAATCTGTTCCTGGAACCATTAGCTAACACTCTAAATTCTTTGGACATTCGTTTCCATATGTATGCAGACGACACCCAACTCTATCTGAAAATCTCCTCCCCTGATGATATCACTTCACTCAACTCCACACTACTGACGACCCAAAACTGGTTAACTGAGAACCATCTACTGCTAAACACCGCCAAAACAGAATTCCTCCTCATCTCTCCCCCGAATCATACTCCTATAATCGACCAATGGATGAGCCAACTCACCGCCTTCAACTGCTCCCCCCGCACTATCGACTCAGCTAAATCTCTAGGAATTACCCTGGACAAGCATCTGAATATGAAGACTCACATTAGCAACGTGTGCAAGGGAGCTAACCACCTTCTGAGAACACTCAGGAATCTCAAACCTTTCCTACCTCAAGCAGACTTCAAGCAAGTGGTCCAAGCGCTTGTCCTACTGAGACTTGACTATGGCAGTGCTACGCTATGTGGCCTCCCCAAATACACGTTGGCCCCCCTAAAGGCGTCACTGAACGCGGCGGCCAGATTCATTACGGGCACTAAGCGAAAGGCACACATCTCCCCAGTTTTAAAATCTCTAAATTGGCTACCTTACGAAGCTAGAATTCAACTGAAGATTGCCTGCCTATCCCACAAAGCCCTACACTTCAAAACCCCCAGCTACCTCGCACAAAAGCTAGAACTATCTGGAGGGGGTAGACCGTCAAGGAGTGCAAATTCCCTCCTCTTAAAACCAAAGATCTTCCGCAAAAAAAGAACATGCCAACGAGCCTTTTTCGGGCTCTGCTCCAAAAATTTGGAACTCTCTTCCACCGGAAATTAGGAGGATCTCATCAAAAGATAATTTCAAACTGGAAGCAAAAAGATTCCTCATGAATAAGTTCTTACCTTAACATGAGGGACATTTGCTAGCTCTAAACGCATCGGTCATACTATAATATTTGTTATTATCATCTGGATATGGTTATTATTTTGTTTTGGTTATCACTCCTGTACATGATTATTGCATTTACTCCTTTGAAGTCATTATGCCCCATCGCCCAGCCCACTCTTTGTCCACCCATGTGTATAAATGATCTGGTAGTTGTTCACCATCTGATTCAATGCCATTAGACTTCCCATTTGACTCATATTTTGTATATTGTTTTGGTACTGGTCTTTATTTCTGTATATGATTATTGTAGTTACTCACCTATGTCACTTAGTTACTCACCTATGTCACTTGCCCCATCGTATAGCCCACTCTTCGTTCTCCCAGGGGTATAATTGATCTGGTAGACGTTCACCATCTGATTCAATGTCATTAGACTCCCCACCTGATCTATGTTCTGTTTAACGTTTTGATATTGGTTATTCTCTGTATATGATTATTGTATTTACTCCCTTACTTCTCTTTGCTCCATCGTTTAGCCCATTCCCAGTTTATTCAGGTTTATGAAGGATATGTTATGTGTGCATTATATGTTTCAATATCCATTAGATTCACCCTATTAGACTCATGTTTTGATTTGTTACCTCCTTTCCCTCAAAATGTAAAGCGCTCTGATATCCCTCGGGATCAAGTTCGCGCTATATAAAACTTTATAAATAAATAAAAATAAATAAATAAATATATATATATATATCCAAAACATCCTCCAGCGAACAGAACATATATAAACTGAAAAAAAACAAAGGTTACAGGGACGTTATAGTTAGAAAATAGAATTTTAAAAAACATAGAAATTCACTGAAAAAAATCAAAGGTTACAGGGATGTTATAGTTAGGCTCAGATTTCACTCATACAAAACCACATAAATTCAGTAGTTATAATTACCTGAGCTAGCCATAACTTTCGCCCCCGCAATGTACTTCTTATGACCTCACATATTACATCACTCATAACATGGTCAGTGACATCACTGATGGCATGACATCCCCTGGACATAGGTAGCCAGCCCTGGTGGGTGGCAGTCTCCAGGGCCATTAATGGCTCCAGGAAGGGGTCCCTGTGGCCCCCCTCCTTCTGTCTTCATGGGCTGGCCCTGGGGAAGTGGTGGTCTCCAAGCTGTATATGGCCCGGTAGGGGGGCCGTGCGGCCCCCTCCCACTTTAAAATCTTATTTTGGCCCCAGGGAGGTGGTGGTCCCTGGGGTGTGGGGGGATCTGTACTGCCCCCCAGGCCCCAGGAAGGTGATGGTCTCCGGGGTTTGACACAGCCCAGGAGGGGCAGTCAGTGCACCCCCCTCCATTAATTAAAAAATGCCCTAGGAAGTAGTGGTCTCCAAAGATCATTTGAGATCATTTGAGCCCATCAAGGGGAATCCACACAGCCTGCCTCCTAAATTATTAATAGGCCCCAGGGAGGTGGTGGTCCCTGGGGCTCTTAACAGCCTTAAGAGGGGGCCTCATTTTTAAAAAAAGACCCGGGACTTGGCCTACCGGGAGCTCGCAATTGTTTTTTCACTGGCATTGCGGATATAACATTGTTTTCATTTTTTTTTTTTAAATGTTATCTTGCCCTGTCGGGGTCACTGCAGGACCCCAGCACCAAGGCTAAGGTGTCAGGATATTCCTACCCCACCCCCTTTTCTTTATTTTGAATCTTTTTATTTGGGACTCGGCCGAGACCAGGTCCCAAGATGACTGCCAACAATTCCTGGTTGAAGTGTTGCCAGCCAATTGTTAAAATAGAAATCATTTATGCTCATGCATGCTCCATGTAAATTAGCATTTGCTGCGCCATTTTCTATTTGGGCGCCATTTTAGGTTGTTCGAAACTGATCTAGTTTAGTTCTGAGAAACGCTTCTCTTTGAGTTTCGTTTCTCCACTTGGGTTTTGTTTCAGGAATGAGCACACTGTTTATGTCAGCGCATATCTTTCTTACCAGATAGAGGTCCTCTCCCCCTTGTCTGGTGGTGGGCTCCAGATGGAACGACCTTGGACCTTGCAACTTTGTGCAAGATAGGAGCGCAAACTGTTTTTTCTGTATTTCACTGTTTTACTGCACCTGCTTGGAAAATTCCACTGTGGGTGTGTTTTCGCCTGGTTACGAAACGTACATAATGTATCTTTATGCTTGTTGATTTCAGTCCCTCTGCAGCACTCCTAGCGACTGGGCAGACCGGGCTCCACTCTGAGTGTATATTAATAAATTGCTATTTGTTTGTATTCTCTACTGTCTGACCGACTCTTCATCTGGTACAGAACGCTGAGAGGTGGTCATTAGTGACACGGGTGACCCTAATCGGGCCACTTCCTTCAGTTGGTGCCCGAACAGGGACTCCTTCGGGTGATTGATCCATCCCCTTCCCGCAGATGGGGGGAGGCCAAGGACATTGTTGGGTCAGACTGACGGCTCAGGGATCCCTGCACAAAGAGTTTTTATTTGCTCGCAGCTGCCCCTTCTGTCCTGCCGGACGGTGCCTCACCCAGTGGTCATCCCGACTGGAGTCCTGAACGGCGAAACCCTTAGATCTGACAGTTTGGTCTGAAGAGTTGGCAGTGGAGAACTGGTTCGTTTGTACTACTGATATGAGGTTCTTTGTGGATATGGTACCACTGTGGTTTGAGTTTGGTACGGTCTGAGGACTGTCTTGATAAAAAGTACTTGCAACTACTGTGCCAGGTAAAAATAACGAACTTGTTTTCCTTTTAAAAATGCCTGGCTTCAGCAAAGTTTGGAATTTGTGTTGTCGTTGTTCTGCAGATGCTCGATTGGAAGAATCTCAGCCTGCGCCTTATGAAGGTAGCCCTAATTTTGATATGCATGTAAAACATGGCCTTGGCCCTATTATGTTTAGTACATTATGGCACAAATATACAAGGGACGATGCCGAGTTGCAGTTGCCATTGACGGGCACTTTGGATGAACAAAAGATTGGGTTTTTACAGGAACAGTTGTTTAAGAGACGAAGTAGGCAGTCAATGTTTGATTCTCTTCGAACTTGGCAGAAGGAGGCCAGACAGAGGTGGTTGAAGATGGAGAGGGACGCACGGAAAGGGAAAATGCAAACATTGACACAGAAGGCTGTAGCGTATGATAGAGAAAAGCAGGAGTCAGGGATTGAATGTGAAGACAGAAGATTTTGTTTGTATGTTGATAAGTCTTATCTGGCCAAAGAGGAGAATGACACTTTTGTAGAGGAGTTACTAGATACTCGGCCCGCCTCCTTACGCCCCGCAGAGGATACATCCCACTGTTCCTTTACAGTCACAGCACCCTTTTTCATCTGCTTCGGTTGTTCCCGTATCTATGGCTGTTCCTTCAATGGCATTGGCTACAGCACCTCCTGCTCCTTCTTTGTCTTCGCCATCTTTGCTGACTGTGACCTCTAGTACATCTACCGTTCCAACTCCTGTGTCATCTATTCCTTCTCCTCCAGTACAAACGTTAACGACAATTGTACCTGCTACCTCTGTTGCTTCTCCTTCTATGGTTCTTCATCCTCCGATATCTTTGAAAGCTGAGACACCAGTACGTGGGTTCGAGGATAGAGATTGTACTAAATTCTGGGAACGGATGGGTCCATTGGTGCACTCTGGAGTAAGGGAAGATGAGAAGGAGTTGTTAGCCTGACAGGCTATGAAGTGGGCTAGTAATCCGGTTTATGGCCTTGAGGATATTTGGCAGGCTGTGTGTGAGTTTGAGCCTTTCCTACAGCAGCATGTTCTCCAGCATATGTCTGCTTTGGCGCACACATATTAAAATTGAGGCTCCACAAGTGTTATTTGATATTAAAGTTCGTGTTTATATTACTGATTTAGCCCCAGGACAGGTGCTCACAAAAATTAATACTATAGTTTCCTATAGAGTTCGGTTGTTTGAAAAGAGTCCCACTAAAATTACTCAGTTCCATATGAGTGAGGTTCATCCAATATCATCCAGAAATTCCTGAGTTAACGGATCAGCTCGGTAATGTCACTAGAGCAGCCGTAGCTGCTCGTTTCCAGGAGCAGTGGGTCTATACTCCGTGGAAAAGGAGCGCGGTTTTGGCCCTTAAGGTTACCCTGCCCGACCCTAGGAAAAATCCCACAGCTTATTATAAGGAATTGACAGAGGCTGCTTCTTCTACTGTAATGACTCTTGCTGATATTGAGAGGTTTTTTGGTCTTCTTGTTCCGGTTGATATTTGGCGACAGGTGCATACTCAAGATCATATTGCAGAATTGGGTGGTACATGGGATGTGATTAAAGGATGGGATCAGGAAAGGAAGCCAGGAGATAAGCCCCGTGCAGAGATACTTGCTTTGCCTGGTCGTATTATTACTTACATGCATACTCTTATTCCACCTAAGAAGGTAAGTTGGGATAGATTGGCGGCTTGTCGACAGAAGAAGGATGAGAGTGTGTCCGATTTTTTTACTCGGCTTGAAGACACATTTTTGGATTATAGTGAGCAGGATATGTCCACTGCGGGAGGAGTTCATTTGTTTGCTGATAGGTTTGTTACTAATCTTCTTCCTGAAATAATGGCTCATTTGCAGGCGTCTGAGAGTACTTGGTCCACGTCTTCCCCCTCTGTTATTTTGAATATGGCCCAATATTATGAACATCGCGATCAGGAGGAGAAAGATAAGACTGATAAGAAACATAAAGGTCTAAAGACATAGGTGTTGTTGCAGCAAGCAGTTTGGGGCAATAATAGGGGACGAGGTGGTCCTTCCAGACAGCTTCCACGTACCAGCAGACAGCCTTCAATGACACCGTTAGGGCCGAATCAGTGTGCGTATTGTAAAGAGGAAGGTCATTGGCGTAGCCAGTGCCCTGTGCTTTTACAGAAGGTTGCGACTCCTAGAGGGCGAGGTTCCGGTGGGAGAGGTCGTAGGACTGATAAAGCTGAGAATGCTGCGGTTTCACAGGGTCGCTCTGATATTAATTACTTTGATGACCCTCGTGATGGACAGTATTATCATGATGATTAAGATATGGTTGAGGTGTCAGGTATGTCTTATAGTTAGGACAGACAGGGACAGGGTGAGGGACCAGTTCAGATACCTGTTCATCAGCGTGGTCCTTATGTCACAGTGGATTTGCAAGGGTCGACTAAGGAATTTTTGGTGGACACAGGTGCGACAAAGAGTTCTGTTTCTCGACATATGGTCCCCGGGGCAGCCCTGTCTGGCCATAATAATGTTTCGGTAGGTTTTTCAGGTGTACCTGTTGTAAGCCCCATTTTACGCCCCCTTGCATTGACTGTTGGTCCTTTCAATGTGGAATCTCCATTTTTGTTGCCATCCAATTGTGGTGAAAATTTGATGGGTTTAGATTAGTTGAAGAAGTTGCATGCTACTATCTATTGGTCTCCTGCAGGTGTCTATATTACTATGGGTCCGGATGTGAGTACTAAACAGTGTTTGTCTCAGGATGCACCCATCCCAGCTGAATTTACTGAAGTAACGCCCACTCTATGGCCAACAGGTGACACAGGTGTAGGGTTGTTGCATATACCACCAGTTTCTGTACAGGTTAAGGATCATGCTATTTTGCCTTTCATTCCTCACTATAAAATACCTCAGGCAGGAGAACGGGCTCTTCTTCAGATTATTCAGGATTTGTTACAAAAGTGAGTAGTTGAAGAAACATCTACTAACATTTGTAATAGTCCTATTCTTCCAATTCTTAAAAGGACACCCTCGGATTCCTCTGAAGACAATGATAATGTTTACCGTTTTGTGATTGATCTGCGCGAGGTTAATAAAATCGTAGTTCCACAGTTCCCGGTGGTCCATGATATTACTACGCTTTTGACGATGATTCCTTCTACTGCTCAATTATTTTCTGTTATTGACTTGAAAAATGCTTTCTTTAGTATTCCTATCCATCCAGACAGTAGATATTTGTTTGGGTTCACACTGGCTGGTAGGAGCTTTAGATTCTGTCGCACTCCTTAGGGCTATACAGAGAGTGCTAGTATTTATAGTCAAGCCTTAAAAAGTCAGTTGGATTCACCATCGCTTCCTCCAGGTAATGTATTAGTACAGTATGTCGATGACATACTCAGCACTTCTGATACAGTACAAGGTTGCAAAGACAGCACAGTGAAATTGTTACTGCATTTGGCTGACCATAGACATAAGGTTTCCCTTTCCAAAGTTCAGTATTGTCGACAGGAGGTCACCTATTTAGGTCACCTACTGTCGAAGGAGGGTAGGAGGTTCACCCCTGGGCGCATTAGCACCATTGTTAAAATGCCCATTCCACAAACTCAAAAAGATGTGCGCACTTTTATAGGTATCACTTCCTACTGTCGCCAGTGGATACCTAATTACACGCTACTAATTAAACCTTTGCTTGCATTAACAACGAAAGCAGTGCATTAGCCTTTGCCTTGGATGCCCGAATGCCAGCAGTCTTTTGAGCAATTGGAAACTGTGCTTTGTTCGGCTCCAGTGCTTGGCACACCTAACTATAATAAACTGTTTGTGCTCTATGTCCACAAGATGGCTGGTTGTGCGCTCTCTGTCCTAACACAAAAGTTTGGGGATAAGCAGAGGCCTTGTGCTTATTTTTATGCTGTGCTTGATCCTGTTGCAAGGGCCCTTCCGAGTTGTCTGAGAGCGGTCGTGGCGGTGGCCACTTCAATCAGACAATCGGCTGGACTCTTACCGACCTCACAGTTATGGTACCCCATGCTGTGGATACCCTTTGAAAAAGACGAAGACACAGCACCTCCCCAGTGCACATCTTACTGGTTACGAATTGACATTGTTTGCTAAGCATATTACAATCAAAAGATGTGCCACTCTGAATCCAGCCACGTTACTACCCCTCCCTTCTGAGAATGATGCAGTCGACAAACATGACTGCATTTTCCGGACGGAATAGGAGACGAAAGGACAAGTAGACCTGACTGATGTTCCCTTAGCTGACCCTCAAGAAGAACTATATGTTGATGGCTCTTGTTTTAAATTACCAGATGGCACCACCACTGCAGCTTATGCTATCACTAGATTGCGGACGTTAGTAGAGACATCACGAGTCCCCTACAAGTCAGCTCAAGCTGCTGAGCTTGCTGCCCTTATTCGAGGTTGAGAATTGAGTGAAATGCTGGTTATCAATATTTATACTGACAGCCAGTACGCATTTGGGGTTGCTCATAATTTTGGCCAGCTTTGGGCAGAGAGAGGGTTCCTTACTTCTCATGGAACGAAGATCCAGCATGGCCACCTGATATTGCGGCTTTTGTCTGCTTATCACTCCCAAAGAAATTGGCCATAATTAAGTGTAGTGCACACAGGAAGTTTACTGATGATGTGGGTAGAGGAAATGCTTTTGCAGATCAGACAACTATGGAAATGGCCTGAACAAAGATGAAACGCATGTTTGTAGCAGGTCCAGCTAGGTGGGTTCTCGAAGTTGTTATGTCTGAGAATACTCTTGAGAGTGTAAAGGACATACAAAGTGAAGCCATGATAGAAGAATTGGCGGAATGGCAGGAGAGTACAGCACAGTTGAATGAGGAAGGATGTTGGATTGATAAATCTGGGAAACAGAGGTGGGTGTTGCCAGATGCATATGCTCTTCCCGTGGTTACTATGGCACATAGACCAGCTCATATTAGTGCAAAAGGCATTTGTAAATTGTTAGCCCCTGTATGGTAGAATGACAATATTTCTAGGACAGCTGCGCATTTAGTAAAGTACTGCATGGCTTGCATGATGCATAATCCAGGGAAGGGCACCCCGACACCACCTGGTAATTTTGCACCACCCACTTTTCCTTTTGAAGTCCTTCAAATGGACTATATAGAATTAGAGAGATGCAATAATCTTAAATATGTTTTGGTGGTTGTATGTGCATTCAGCAAATGGGTTGAGGCTTACTCCACTAAAGATAACACAGCCCTTATGACTGTGAAGGTACTCCTTAAGGAGTTCTTTCCTCGTTTCGGCTTGCCCCGAATTATTTGGAGTGACAACGGAAGTCATTTTAATTGGAAAGAGATTAAATTGATTTGTGAAGGTCTACATGTAAAACAGAAATTTCATGCTGCCAATCATCCACAGTCAGTGGGTTTGGTTGAGAAGTACAATGGTACTCTCAAACTGAAACTGGCAAAAATTCAGGAGACAACAGGGTTAAAGTGGTCAGATGCTTTACCAATAGCTCTTTTGTCAACAAGAGCAACAGCTCATTCTAGGACAGGATTGTCTCCTTACGAGGTCGTGTTCGGGCGTCCGGCAAATGTCTGGGGCGTCCCACATCCTTGTAAGTACTCCGATATTGAGTATCCTGTGTTGCTTGATTACCTTGCCCAGTTAACAGAAAGTTTACGTTCTATTTACCAACAGGTGTGGGAGTCCCTACCATCCATACCAGAGGGACCCGGCCACGACATCCAGCCTGGTGATTATATATTGCTTCGTAATTGTCAGAGGAAGAAAAGTTTGGACCCACGCTGGAAAGGTCCTGAGCAGGTTTTGTTGGTGACACGGACGGCTGTAAAGGTCGCTGGTCGAAAGAACTGGGTACATGCTACCCATTGTCAGAGGATTCCTTTGCCGTTACCATATGACCAGTGGGTCAAAGACAGCATAGGAGATACGGAGTGGGAACAGGCACCCAGGTTTGTTCCTTTCAGCAACGCCCAGTTGACCTAGACGCAAACAGCTAAGGAGAATGAAGATGCTTTAAACAAGGCTGTTCCCCCAGAAATAGGAGCTATCCAAGAGTCTTTGTTCACTGATCACACGGTGCCTGGGGCTACCAGGTACAATTTGCGCCCTCAGCTGAGGGATACTGAGTCTAAGGAGAAAAAAGATTAGGGATGGACTGCGTAAGGTAGCTAGTACTGAGTTACAGAATTAACGGAATTAATAGAAACCAGTGGAGAATTTTCCGTTTATTTCATCTCAGTTGTTCGAACATTAGTTAGGGAAGATTGAAGTATACCTTGAAGGTGTACCATCTGGATCGACGTGGGATACATTAAAAGAGCTTAGGACAGAGCAAGCTCCACCACCGGTGCTCAAGAGCGCCAACTTATTGATGGACTATAGGAGCCTGTACCAGTGAGGCTCTGACGGACACTGGGAACTTGTATATCTCTTTGCATTTTGGCCCCCTTTTTATCATACGTTATGCATCCCTTTGGTAGAAAGGTTGCTGAGGAAGAGCAGCCAATAGTTCTTGTTGCTCTGCATGATATGGTGTGGACACGAAAAAGGAAAATAACATGTGTTGTTTTGTTGGTTTTGCTGCTGTTAATATTGTGTGGAGTGTCATGGATTTTGGAAAATGATCAAACTATGCCTCTACGCAGTAAGGGTAAGGTTATCTCCCTGAAAAGAAATAAAAGAACAGCCCGAGTAATGTATTTTTAGAAACACACAAGAGATTCTTCGGAGAAGGGACAGCTTGTTACACCACAGAATCTGTCACTAGTTTATGGACTGCATATCCATTGGCACTTGTAAACTATACATATACTCGTCCACCGCAATTTACAGAAGTGAAGGGAGTTTTTGGTTTCGGCTATCCAGGACCTTGTTTATATTATAGAAAGCCACTGGCAATGGGTTATCCAGGTTGTGATAACAATACATATTGTGACAATGTTTGTATGGAAGTACAGAATGTTACATTGGTGGGTTGGCATTATAAGGAACTGGTAGTTCCTCGAAAGGCTGGTTATTACCCTGCTTGTTGCCCTATTTTGAATAGTACTGACACTTCCCTGTACATAAATTGTTCAGGAATAGTAATATATAAAAATACAATCCCCCTAGTGAACTATAAGGATCCGAACACTTTTGGAATGAATTCTAGATATGCAGCAGTGGACTACGAGGGGCCGATTTATGCTCACCCGGGGTTTTACTTCTTGTCTAACATATTCTGGTAAACAGTCTAAATATCAAGTTTTAAATATCGACTAGCACAAATATCGAGTTTAGAATATCGTCTGTCAAAAATATCGACAGTCAGAATATCGTGGACAAGAATATCGAGTCTAAGGTAAGTAATATTGTTTTTAATAATATCAAAGTTGTTAATATCGTTTTAAAAATATCGAAGTTGTTAATATCATTTAAAAAAATATCTAAGTCATTAATATCGTTTGCAAAAATATAGTTGTTAAAAATATCGTTGTTTTAGTTAGTGCCATGCATTTTAGTGTGTATTTTAAATGTATGTGCTATATTTTTTTGTCTAAGTACTGCATTTATTTTTTATGTATGTGTTAAATTTTTAGAAGTTACTAATTTTTTTTTATTTACATTTTGCGTTTTTGTTCCGTAGCGGGTTGTGTGTTTATAGGGGAATAGGGTGGGAAGTAATTTAAATATAATTAATTGATTTTTTATTTTATTTGAATTACATTTTGCGTTTTAGTTCTGTAGCGGGTTGTGGGTTTATAGGGGAATAGGGTGGGAAGTAATTTAAAAATAATTAATTGAATAATAATTTTTATTTATTAGTATTTATTTACATTTTATTTTATAGTGTTAATTATGGTAATTAATTAATTATTAATTAATTAATAATTGGCTGTTAATTTTTATTGATTAATTAATCGGTAAATATGTTAATTGTGTCATTTTTTTAGGAGTGGGTTGTGGGTTGATAGGGGAATAGGGTGGGAAGTAATTTAATTTTAATATATGTATTAATATTTAATTTTTTATTTATGATTTTATAGTGTTGATTGTTTGAATTAACTTATTAATATATCATTATATTTTCATTGTTAATTGTTATTAATTAATTAATTATTTGTTAATTAATTATGTTAATTGTGAAATTTTTACCCTCTGCTATCCAACACTTTTCCTACTGTTGCACTCACTGGAGTGGGAATAGTAATTTTTACCCCTACGCTATCCAACACTTTCCCTACTGTTGCACTTGCTGGAGTGGGAATAGTAAATTATTTCCCTCCGCTATCCAACAGTTTCCCTACTGTTGCACTCACTGGAGTGGGAATAGTAATTTTTACCCCTACTCTATCCTATACTTTCACTAATTTTGCACTTGCTGGAGTGGGAATAGTAAATTATTCACCTCCGCTATCCAACACTTTCTCTACTGTTGCACTCCCTGGAGTGGAAATAGTAATTTATACCCCTGCGCTATCCAACACTTTCCTTACTGTTGCACTTGCTGGAGTGGGAATAGTCAATTATTCCCCTACGCTATCCAACACTTTCCCTACTGTTGCACTCCCTGGAGTGGGAATAGTAATTTTTATCCCTGCGCTATCCAACACTTTCCCTATTGTTGCACTTGCTGGAGTGGGAATAGTAATTTTTTCCTCTTCGCTATCCAACACTTTCCCTACTGTTGCAGTTATTGGAGTGGGAATAGTAAATTATTCCTCTCCGCTATCCAACACTTTCCCTACTGTTGCACTCATTGGAGTGGTAATAGTAATTTATTCCCCTCTGCTATCCAACACTTTCCCTACTGTTGTACTCTCTGAAGTGGGAATAGTAATTTTTAACCCTGCCCTATCCAACACTTTCCCTACTGTTGCACTTGCTGGAGTGGGAATACTAATTTTATCCCCTCCGCTATCCAACACTTTCCCTACTGTTGCATTCATTGGAGTGGGAATAGTAAATTATTCCCCTCCGCTATCCAACACTTTCCCTACTGTTGGTTTCATTGGAGTGGTAATAGTAATTTTTACCCCTGCGCTATCCAACATTTTCCCTACTGTTGCACTTGCTGGAGTGGGAATAGTATTTTTTTCCTCTTTGCTATCCAACACTTTCCCTACTGTTGCAGTTATTGGAGTGGGAATAGTAAATTATTCCTCTCCGCTATCCAACATTTTCCCTACTGTTGCATTCATTGGAGTGGGAATAGTAAATTATTCCCCTCCGCTATCTAACACTTTCACTACTGTTGCACTTGATGGAGTGGGAATAGTAATTTATTCACCTCCGCTATCTAACACTTTCCTTACTGTTGTAATTAATGTAGTGTAAAATTTAGTTTTTAAAATTAATAAATATTTTAATATTTTAATGTATAATATATATGTATATTTTTATTTTTATATTAGAGGTGTATGTATATGTATATATATATATATGTATTTATAATTTTAATAAATTTTAATAAATTTCTAACATCTTATAATTTATTAAATTAATTATTTATTAATAATTATTAAGTAAATATATATATTATATTTTATATATGTAGGTTTAATTTATTTTTACATTACATTTATTACTTATAATTGTTAATATTTTCTAATAATTATATAAATATCTATTTTTAAGTTATATGTATTATTTAATTGATTTTACTTTTTTTTTATACATAAAAAAAACGATATTTTTAACATCGATATTTTTAACAACTATATTTTTGTTTCAATATTTTTGTACTTACCATGATGTAGATAGGATGTTGATATTCTTGACATCGATATTTAAGTCCCGATATTTTGGGACCTCGATATTGTGGTCGTCGATATTCTGTCAGTGATCCACATATTCCAACGTCCATAATGGTACAGATATTGTAGCTCTTGGGATGGTGTTGCCTTTGGGTGTGCCCTGTAAATATGCTAAGCCTAATGTGCGCTGGGTTAAAAAGACTCTGACAAAAGAATTCTGTGAGGGAGTGACTGGTATAGAGGTCAATATTTATAGTGATGGGATCACTTTTGGATACATCCTTTCTTCCATTTTTACATTGGGTGGTAATTCCATGGCCAGGGGTGAGAAAGCTAGAGAATACTTTGGCTGCAAGCTGCAAATCTTGTCCAACACTACAGTGGCAGCTTTGCGTGACATCACCACTCAAATGGAGATTATGTGAATATATTCTGAACAGACTAGATATGTAGTTGATTTTATTTTAGCTAAGAGTGGTGGTGTATGCGCGGTAGTGGGAGACCAGTGTGTAGTCGGGATCAAGAATATGGAAAAGAATATTACTAAACACATCTTAGACATTCTCGAGAACGTTAAAGGAATGAAAAGTGGAAAAAGGAGTTGGTCTCTTTTTGGAAATTGGGGCTGGATCCTCAAAAAAGTAATTTATCTCATAGTGACATTGGTTCTTTGCTGTGTTCTCGTTCAGTGTCTTCCCTTCTATTGTTCTTATTGTACTACACTCCTCAAGCCCAAAAAGAAGATATCAGTTCATGCTACCAATGCCGCACTCATGCTACAAAAGGACATTGAGGATCTCATGAATATAGACGAGGGCATTTTTGAGAATTCTTCCCTCCTTACAGTTTCCTTTCCTGATGTTGATAATATGGAGTGCTCATAATGATTTATTGTTGTGAATTTGTATTCTTGTTTATGGTTTCCTGCTTTTCTGTTGCTGTTCGAAAATGTTTTAGCTCATGCTAAAAGGAGGGTCTGTTAAAAAAAAAATCGTTTATGCTCATGCATGCTCCATGGAAATTAGCATTCGCTGCGCCATTTTCTATTTGGGCGCCATTTTAGGCTGATCTAGTTTAGTTCCGAAAAGCGCTTCTCTTTGAGTTTCGTTTCTCCACTTGGGTTTTGTTTCAGTAATGAGCACACTGTTTATGTCAGCGCATAGCTTTCTCACCAGATAGAGGTCCTCTCCCCTTTGTCTGGTGGCGGGCTCCAGATAGAACGACCTTGGACCTTGCAACTTTGTGTGAGATAGGAGCGCTGAACTGTTATTTTCTGTATTTCACTGTTTTACTGCACCTGCTTGGAAAATTCCACTGTGGGAGTGTTTTCGCCCAGTTACGAAACGTACATAATGTATCTTTATGCTTGTTGATTTCAGTCCCTCTGCAGCACTCCTAGCGACTGGGCAGACCGGGCTCCACTCTGAGTGTATAATAATAAATAGCTATTGGTTTGTATTCTCTACTGTCCGACCGACTCTTCATTTGGTACGGAAGGCTGAGGGTGGTCATTAGTGACCCGGGTGACCATATTCGGGCCACTTCCTTCACAATCAGATCTCAGCACGAGATCGGGAGGGTTTGCGGAGCCTCCGCATCCCTATATACAAATATTTGGTTCTCTTTTAACATCTCGGAAACTACAGAATGAATTTACACCAAATAACAAAAAGTGTGCTTTCTGGACCAAAAGTTACCTTTCTACCAAATTTGGTGTATTTCAATCCAGCGGTTCGGGCTGTAGTCGTGTCTAAAATCCCTACGGGGGGCGTGGCCAAGATGGCGGAGAGATAGGACGTGGGTCCCTATCCCTCCAGCGCTGCCGCTAATTAGCCTTTGAGTATCGCCCTACCTGGTGCCCATCCGACCCTGTAAGCGGGTGAGCTGAACCGCGGAGCTGTCCAGGAGTTGATGGCGGGCTCCGTTTGGGGATTTGAGTGACCGGCTCGCCGTGCGGCCCCTCCCGGCCCCGGCCTTGCTGCGGCCCGGTGGGTGAAGTGCGGCCGGGTGACGGGCCTAATGTCCTCGTAGCCTGCTGTGCCTGCCAGGGTGGCCTTCCGGGTGAGCATAGTGGTGGTACACCTGCCCCCACCTACATCGGACCCCCCATTGATCTGGTCACTGGAGCGATCGTGAAGGACGCGATCCGGAGGCGGCGCCATTTTGGGGACACCAGAAAGACCTGCCCGGGCCGGGTCGGAAATGGCGGCCGGGAAGAAGTGACAGGTCGGGCCTAGCCCGTAGCTGTGGGGCAGCAACCGATCCGAGCCCTATGAGGTAGAAGTGACCCGACCTCATACAGCGACTGGAAACTGCACTGCGTGTGGAGGTGGCGCTTCGCTGTGAGACCGGCAGGTGAGGAGTAACGAGCCCGGGAGAGTTGTGTGCCTGAGGCTGGGAGGTCCGGTCTGCAGTTTGGCAGACGAAGTTGTGTCCTGTGGGTCCCCGGAGGCCGAGAGCTGTGGGCGTGGGATCGGGCTGCACGGCAGGAATCCGGGTGTTGGTGCGGCGGAACATTCGTGGCCTGCGGAGACTGGGGCGATTCTGTGCCTGCCTCCGTGAGGGGTTCGGTGACTGCCATCCGCGCAGCAGTTGCGGAGACTGCAGTGACCCCCCCTTGCGGCCTGTTGTTAATGAGAGGTGGGCCGGGAATGGGCGCTGCAGTCCGCAGAGGCTGTGATCGGTCTGCGAGTCGGCAGACGGAGCAATGCTTTGACGGGGCCTGGGAGTCGGAACGCTAAGCGAAGGGCATTGTTGAGCTGCCTGGTTCACAGCGCTGGCACGGCAGAGCTTGGGAGGCCTAGAGGGGACAGTGCACCCTGTGAACGTGTGGAAGGGAACGGTGCCCGAAATCCCTGTCTGGGCCAGCACTTCTACACGACATCCTGACGCTGGAGCCCCCACTGGAAGCAGATAGGGAGAGTTGTGAAGGTATCTAGAGGCTGGGACTGAACTTCTGAGCCCCCCGGTGAGTGCGATGTGGCTGGCGGCGTGATTTTGGCCTGAAGACTGTGGCGAATTGTCCCATTAATGGTGCCACACCCTGGTTGGCATTAAGAGGGGGGGGCGCGGCACGTGACACCGATCCCACCCCCACTGGACATTGTCTTTTGCTGCTGATCCGACTGCCCCAAGGCGCCCCCATTCCCTATCCTAACACTAGGCAGTCCACCAAGGGAGTTCCCCTGACCGGGGTTCAGGTGCAGAGTCCGGGGAGCGCGACATCTACACAAGCAGTGAACCAGTGTGTGCATCCTCAGATGGGCCGGGGGTCATCTGACGCAGCGTGACGGTCCGCCTGAGAGAAGGACCGGGGGAAGTGTGTGCCTCAGTTAGCGGCCCCTACGCAGAGGAACGAGTGGGCGGAGGGTCCGGTGTGGCCCGCCCGGTCCCAGTATGTCATCGACGAGGGGGAAAAGAGACAAATCCCTCAAAGATCTACTGCAGAAGACTACGGGGCACACCTCAGCACAACCGGTAGCTGGTACGACACAGATGGACGGGGAAGACGCGCCAGAAACTAAGGCCTTCATGATTGAGCTCTTCTCCGCCATTAAAGAAGATATTCAAGACCTCCGCTCGCAGCTCTCCGCGGATCTCCGGGAGGTCCGGCGGGATGTGGACGGCATCGGAGAAAGAGTGGCGACATTGGAGGAGCACGACCTGAGCAGGGAAGACGATCTGCACCAACTGCAGCAGGAGATGATACGCCTCCGAGACCAAAACATCGATTTACAAGCGCACGCGGAGGACTTGGAGAATCGTTCCCGGCGCAACAATATCCGGAACCGGGATGTTCCGTGGAAGGGTGAAGGCGACGACCTGCGTGCATATGAGATCAAAGTTGCACCAAATGTCCAAAATATGATCCATTTAGATCATTTCAAATAATGTCCAATCCATTCAGTAAGGCATAATCACGTTTCTTTATTGGTTTCTTTAAAGGCCACAGCCAACGTGTTTCGTTCTGAAAACAGAACTTCTTCAGGGCTGTAATTTAAAAACACATATATGCATATCAACATACCATATTTACAAACAATGATACAGACAATATCTACAACATATGACAAAACACATATATACAACAAAACCAATTATGTAAAAAACTTAAGCTTCCTCAAGCATATCCTACATAATATGAAACATAACGAAAAATTTATATGACCATACCCAAAACATAATCCCATAAGAATGGGAAGTATCATCACTGGCAGACATATGATTCTTCCCAGTGTAATCCAATCACATGATATTCACATGTTAACGACAAAAATCTTGTCATAGAACGTCTCCCCAAGGTAATGTACAGAAGTACACTGTCATTTATATTTCTTAATTGAAACCATATTCAGAAGATGTACTTTCTAAACATTTGTTCAGGGCCATAAGATACCCACATCCACATGACTATCCAAAATCAATCAAAAAATTTTTTAAAATAAAAAGCACATTTAGAGAGAGCAGAAATAAAGATGAACATACCGAAAGTATTGTTGTACGTCAAGATATTAGTTGGTAAATACGTCAGGCAATATTTATTAGATCAGAATGTTCCTTTAGAGATGGTACTCATAACTCTGTATCACAAGAAGGCAAAATAAGAGGACCAAATTAAAATGAATAATTCCCAAAATATTTCAGAAAAAAACATTATACTTAATTCTAATAGATATTATGGTACTGAGCATACCTGATTAAGATCTCAAAGTTGCTATATTGATTGAAGATGGCGTATTATGCTCATATATTCACCGCAATAAGTGTGCGTCAAGTGTATTTTCCTCGAGATGATAAATTGCTTGTTATGACATGATAATCATTCAAATGGTTCCTGTGACAATATGTTTTGGACACAGTACCAACGAACCTATAAAAATCAAAGCCATATTTAACCACGCATACTCCGTGCCAAATGTCAAAAAAAAATTCTCTCTTATACCTGACCAAACTGATACATCTCTATTATGACCCAATATTTACCCTTGTATAAGGTAGCGACTCAAGGAATGTATACTTAATAATTTGTTAAGAACTAGTCTCTGGAGGGGTAACCTTTTAACACAAAAGGTCAATGGAAATCACTCCAACATACACGCATAACAAATGCGGTTGCTATCATCAAATACGATACACGTAAGTAAACGCGATCTATATTTAAACAATACCCCAACGGAGACGGAAAGACGGTACGGTTCATGAATATCACCCTTCACAATATAAAAGCGAAAGCCCCATGGACTTAAAAAGAGTGTTTCTAAAGAGATAACACCAGCGCTTCTTAAAATATCACCCTTATCAATTTAGAAAACAAAAGCCAAATAATCTTCCACAGAGTGTTTCTAAAGGAATAACCCCAGCGCTTCCTAGAAAGACTAAATTAGATGAACCGTTCTCCAACTAAGCAGCGCGCAAACCAGACCGCAAAGACCTGCTAACTGCCAACTAAGCAGCGCGCAAACCGGACCACAAAGAGCTGCTAACTGCCAACATAGGCAGAGAGTCTAGTCCCTAGTACATTACCTTATTCTTAGGCCATTAGGCTTCGGTCATTATCCGACGTTCCAGTTCCCGCCCGTGGTTCGAAACCCAGGGGCGGGGACCGGTGTTCTAAATACCTAATTACGCATCATCATTGTGCGTGTGCGACGTATAAAGAGTCGCAATATATTTCAAAGTATGGCGGCCATATTGTAATGTATCAAGAATGGTCAAGGTTGATGTTTATAGTAATAATACGCTACATACAGAGTAAAAGAGTACGATTATAAATACGAGAAAGGAAAGAAAAAGAAGAAAAGGAAGGTTGGGGGGATTTTGATAAGGAAGATAAAAAATAATTTTTGAACACAATCCCAATTTGGCTTGATGCAAAAATAACGGACATCGACACACAAATATAGACAAAATATAAAAAGAAAAGAGGTTTGTCTAATATCGATTTGTAAAAGGGTAACAGATGGCAATCATAAAACCACGAGATGCTAACAATATATGCGCATAAATATGTGGGACCTATCAAAAGGCCAAGTACAGTTGGCTCAAGAGGGGATCATTTCAAAAATCAAAGCATCAAATCCACAGAAACCAGACGGACTGGTCAATAGCTTAGTACAAAAATATATTACTTACAGAATGATATAACGAAAAAAAAAATTTTTTACAAAATGAGTAGGAGATAGCCAATCGCTCATATGTTTTTAAAAAAACACAGCCAGTGTAATACCATCCTCTTATACATACTATAATTTGCAAATATGATGACATTAGTAATGAAAAAAGGATAGAGATCACTTAAAAATATATGAAACCAGATGTCAATCACAAATGATAATGAAATTCATCATCAGTGTTGTGCCCCATCTCTACACATCTCAGACGGCATATCCACATGGCCTCCCTTTGTCGCAGAGTGAGTTCTCTATTACCTCCCCGAGGGTGTACCGGCACAAAATCAATTCCATGAAACCATATTTTACCATTTTCTCCATGATGTTCCCTCATGTGGTGCGTCATTGGATATTTTAAATCATGATTTCTAAATGCACGTACGTGCTCCTGTATACTGAGATTTAAGTGATCGTATTGTGCTCCCTATGTAGATCTTGTTGCATTCGCAACCAATTACATACACGACATAATTGGTTTTGCAATTTATAAAATGTCTTATTTCATATTCCTTCGATGTATTATAACAAAAACTCCTAATTTTGTTAATCCCATAGGCACACATATTACAATTCAAACACGTGAAAAAGCCTTTGGGAGCGGTAGGTAGCCATGTTGTCGGAGAGGTAGGCCTGGGATAACTTGGGCATAGTAACTGGCGCAATGTTTTCCTCTGCGGAATGTAACCTTAGGTCTCACTGTTACTAGTTCCCTTAGGTTAGGTATTTCATATAATAAACCCCAATGTTTCCTAAGAATATTGAAAAGGCTAGTACTATTGTTCGTATACTGTGTGATAAAAGCCACACATGGCTTCCGAGTATGCTTTTTGTTCACTTTGTTCCGCTTATGTAAAGTATTGGTTCTAGTGACCCCTTTAATTCTTAAATCAGCTTTGTTCAAGGTATCTTCATTGTAACCACGGGATCTAAATCTATTTTTTACCTCTTTAATATTGTCCCTGAAAGTTACATCAGTGCTACAATTGCGGCGTACCCGGACCATTTCACCAAACGGTATGTTATTAATTATCGATTTAGGATGTGCACTAGAGGCATGCAGTGTGCTATTACACGATGTCAGCTTACGATAAATTGTGCTCTGTATCTCATTGTCTTCAATGTAGAAGAGAATGTCAAGAAATTCCATACTGCTTGAGCTGTATTTCATGGTCAGTTGTACATTGTGGGGGTTATCGTTCAGGAAAGCATGGTACTCGGTGAGTTGGTCAACCGTTCCCTTCCATAATATGATGATATCATCAATATACCTCCCCCAGAAGACAATCATGTCAATCCAGGGGAGGCATATTTACCCCATGCATGCACCCTCTCCCACCAGCCCATGAAGAGGCCAGCGTATGAAGGAGCGAACCTGCTCCCCATCGCAGTTCCCTGAATTTGGTGAAACCACTTCCCCTCATGTAGGAAAAAATTTCGTGTCAAGATAATATCGATCATGTCCATCAACATTTGGTTGTGGTCAACATGGTCAGCAGTACGTGTTGACAAAAGGATTGTACAGCTGTCAATCCAAAATGTTTCTGGATGCAGGTATACAACCCAGTCACGTCCATTGTTACAAAAAATAAATCCTCAGACCATGAAAGACCCTCAAATTTTTCTAGGATATCCCTAGAGTCCTGTATGTAAGCTGGTAGGTTTGTTACGAGCGGTTGTAAGAATCTGTCCACATATTGTGAAAGCTTTTCCGTTGGTGAGTCAATCCCAGATATAATGGGACGTCCAGGTGGAAAAATGCCATCCTTATGTATTTTAGGCAAAATATAGATACAAGGGGCAAGTGGATTATTTACAGAGAGGTACCTGCGTTCCTCATCCGAGATCAGGCCACTCTCACACCAATCATGTAACTTGGCATTTATATAGGGACAAGGGAGGGAAGAGGATCACTAGCGACCCGTTGATAGCAACATGGGTCATCAAGTTGTCTCTTAATTTCATTGGTATAATCAATGGTATTCATAATCACCACATTCCCTCCCTTGTCAGCCTCCTTGATAGTAATGGACTCATCATCTTTCAAATCATTTAAAGCTTTTCTCTCAATTTTGGTCAAATTAGATTGATGTTGTTTCTGTCCCTCGCAGTGGGGGGATCCAGTAGAAATGATTGTTGATTTGTTCAAGTTTACTCGTATGTTAAAATTAAAGGATTATTTCCATGATATTCCTACAAATGTCAGCTTGAATACACAACCGACACAAACGGTAACACATACTGTATCAGACTTGGTTAATCTTCAAATGTTGCTCTCTATCCCCGAGGAGGAACATTTTTCTATCCAAGAAATTAGAGAGGATTTGAATATTAGGGAAAATAACAGGGTGACTAGTGGACTTAAACCGCAATCTAAATTTATACCAAACAATACACATACAAACATAGATTTGTTTAAAGAAAGAGTGACTAAAGATCTTTATAAACTTATGGATGCCCCTTGTAAATATACACAACATCAATCTAATTTGACCAAAATTGAGAGAAAAGCTTTAAATGATTTGAAAGATGATGAGTCCATTACTATCAAGGAGGCTGACAAGGGAGGGAATGTGGTGATTATGAATACCATTGATTATACCAATGAAATTAAGAGACAACTTGATGACCCATGTTGCTATCAACGGGTCGCTAGTGATCCTCTTCCCTCCCTTGTCACCTATATAAATGACAAGTTACATGATTGGTGTGAGAGTGGCCTGATCTCGGATGAGGAACGCAGGTACCTCTCTGTAAATAATCCACTTGCCCCTTGTATCTATATTTTGCCTAAAATACATAAGGATGGCATTTTTCCACCTGGACGACCCATTATATCTGGGATTGACTCACCAACGGAAAAGCTTTCACAATATGTGGACAGATTCTTACAACCGCTCGTAACAAACCTACCAGCTTACATACAGGACTCTAGGGATATCCTAGAAAAATTTGAGGGTCTTTCATGGTCTGAGGATTTATTTTTTGTAACAATGGACGTGACTGGGTTGTATACCTGCATCTAGAAACATTTTGGATTGACAGCTGTACAATCCTTTTTGTCAACACGTACTGCTGACCATGTTGACCACAACCAAATGTTGATGGACATGATCGATATTATCTTGACACAAAATTTTTTCCTAAATGAGGGGAAGTGGTTTCACCAAATTCAGGGAACTGCGATGGGCAGCAGGTTCGCTCCTTCGTACGCTGGCCTCTTCATGGGCTGGTGGGAGAGGGTGCATGCATGGGGTAAATATGCCTCCCCCTGGATTGACATGATTGTCTTCTGGGGAGGTATATTGATGATATCATCATATTATGGAAGGGAACGGTTGACCAACTCACCGAGTACCATGCTTTCCTGAACGATAACCCCCACAATGTACAACTGACCATGAAATACAGCTCAAGCAGTATGGAATTTCTTGACATTCTCTTCTACATTGAAGACAATGAGATACAGAGCACAATTTATCGTAAAGCGACATCATGTAATAGCACACTGCATGCCTCTAGTGCACATCCTAAATCGATAATTAATAACATACCGTTTGGTGAAATGGTCCGGGTACGCCTGCAATTGTAGCACTGATGTAACTTTCAGGGACAATATTAAAGAGGTAAAAAATAGATTTAGATCCCGTGGTTACAATGAAGATACCTTGAACAAAGCTGATTTAAGAATTAAAGGGGTCACTAGAACCAATACTTTACATAAGCGGAACAAAGTGAACAAAAGCATACTCGGAAGCCATGTGTGGCTTTTATCACACAGTATACTGAACAATAGTACTAGCCTTTTCAATATTCTTAGGAAACATTGGGGTTTATTATATGAAATACCTAACCTAAGGGAACTAGTAACAGTGAGACCTAAGGTTACATTCCGCAGAGGAAAAACATTGCACCAGTTACTATGCCCAAGTTATCCCAGGACTACCTCTCCGACAACATGGCTACCTACCGCTCCCAAAGACTTTTTCACGTGTTTGAATTGTAATATGTGTGCCTATGGGATTAACAAAATTAGGAGTTTTTGTTATAATACATCAAAGGAATATGAAATAAGACATTTTATAAATTGCAAAACCAATTATGTCGTGTATGTAATTGGTTGCGAATGCAACAAGATCTACATAGGGAGCTTAATACGATCACTTAAATCTCGTATACAGGAGCACGTACGTGCGTTTAGAAATCACGATTTAAAATATCCAATGACGCACCACATGAGGGAACATCATGGAGAAAATGGTAAAATATGGTTTCATGGAATTGATTTTGTGCCGGTACACCCTCGGGAGGTAATAGAGAACTCACTCTGCGACAAAGGGAGGCCATGTGGATATGCCGTCTGAGATGTGTAGAGATGGGGCACAACACTGATGATGAATTTCATTATCATTTGTGATTGACATCTGGTTTCATATATTTTTAAGTGATCTCTATCCTTTTTTCATTACTAATGTCATCATATTTGCAAATGATAGTATGTATAAGAGGATGGTATTACACTGGCTGTGTTTATTTAAAAACATATGAGCGATTGGCTATCTCCTACTCATTTTGTAAAAAAATATTTTTCGTTATATCATTCTGTAAGTAATATATTTTTGTACTAAGCTATTGACCAGTCCGTCTGGTTTCTGTGGATTTGACGCTTTGATTTTTGAAATGATCCCCTCTTGAGCCAACTGTACTTGGCCTTTTGATAGGTCCCACATATTTATGCGCATATATTGTTAGCATCTCGTGGTTTTATGATTGCCATCTGTTACCCTTTTACAAATCGATATTAGACAAACCTTTTTTCTTTTTATATATTGTCTATATTTGTGTGTCGATGTCCGTTATTTTTGCATCAAGCCAAATTGGGATTGTGTTCAAAAAATTATTTTTTATCTTCCTTAACAAAATCCCCCCAACCTTCCTTTTCTTCTTTTTCTTTCCTTTCTCGTATTTATAATCGTACTCTTTACTCTGTATGTAGCGTATTATTACTATAAACATCAATGTTGACCATTCTTGATACATTACATTATGGCCGCCATACTTTCGAAATATATTGCGACTCTTTATACGTCGCACACGCACAATGATGATGCGTAATTAGGTATTTAGAACACCGGTTCCCGCCCCCTGGGTTTCGAACCACGGGCGGGAACTGGAACGTCGGATAATGACCGAAGCCTAATGGCCTAAGAATAAGGTAATGTACTAGCGACTAGACTCTCTGCCTATGTTGGCAGTTAGCAGCTCTTTGTGGTCCGGTTTGCGCGCTGCTTAGTTGGCAGTTAGCAGGTCTTTGCGGTCTGGTTTGCGCGCTGCTTAGTTGGAGAACGGTTCATCTAATTTAGTCTTTCTAGGAAGCGCTGGGGTTATTCCTTTAGAAACACTCTGTGGAAGATTATTTGGCTTTTGTTTTCTAAATTGATAAGGGTGATATTTTAAGAAGCGCTGGTGTTATCTCTTTAGAAACACTCTTTTAAGTCCATGGGGCTTTCGCTTTTATATTGTGAAGGGTGATATTCATGAACCGTACCGTCTTTCCGTCTCCGTTGGGGTACTGTTTAAATATAGATCGCGTTTACTTACGTGTATCGTATTTGATGATAGCAACCGCATTTGTTATGCGTGTATGTTGGAGTGATTTCCATTGACCTTTGTGTTAAAAGGTTACCCCTCCAGAGACTAGTTCTTAACAAATTATTAAGTATACATTCCTTGAGTTGCTACCTTATACAAGGGTAAATATTGGGTCATAATAGAGATGTATCAGTTTGGTCAGGTATAAGAGAGAAACATTTTTTGACATTTGGCACGGAGTATGCGTGGTTAAATATGGCTTTGATTTTTATAGGTTCGTTGGTACTGTGTCCAAAACATATTGTCACAGGAACCATTTGAATGATTATCATGTCATAACAAGCAATTTATCATCTCGAGGAAAATACACTTGACGCACACTTATTGCGGTGAATATATGAGCATAATACGCCATCTTCAATCAATATAGCAACTTTGAGATCTTAATCAGGTATGCTCAGTACCATAATATCTATTAAAATTAAGTATAATGGTTTTTTCTGAAATATTTTGGGAATTATTCATTTTAATTTGGTCCTCTTATATTGCCTTCTTGTGACACAGAGTTATGAGTACCATCTCTAAAGGAACATTCTGATCTAATAAATATTGCCTGACGTATTTACCAACTAATATCTTGACGTACAACAATACTTTCGGTATGTTCATCTTTATTTCTGCTCTCTCTAAATGTGCTTTTTATTTTAAAAAAAATTTGATTGATTTTGGATAGTCATGTGGATGTGGGTATCTTATGGCCCTGAACAAATGTTTAGAAAGTACATCTTCTGAATATGGTTTCAATTAAGAAATATAAATGACAGTGTACTTCTGTACATTACCTTGGGGAGACGTTCTATGACAAGATTTTTGTCGTTAACATGTGAATATCATGTGATTGGATTACACTGGGAAGAATCATATGTCTGCCAGTGATGATACTTCCCATTCTTATGGGATTATGTTTTGGGTATGGTCATATACATTTTTCGTTATGTTTCATATTATGTAGGATATGCTTGAGGAAGCTTAAGTTTTTGTACATAATTGGTTTCGTTGTATATATGTGTTTTGTCATATGTTGTAGATATTGTCTGTATCATTGTTTGTAAATATGGTATGTTGATATGCATATATGTGTTTTTTAAATTACAGCCCTGAAGAAGTTCTGTTTTCAGAACGAAACGCGTTGGCTGTGGCCTTTTAAAGAAACCAATAAAGAAACGTGATTATGCCTTACTGAATGGATTGGACATTATTTGAAATGATCTAAATGGATCATATTTTGGACATTTGGTGCAACTTTGATCTCATAAAAGTTTTATTTACCTTGGTGTCAAGGGTGGTGCTCTTGGACAGAGGGCATTATTAAAGTTAGCACATAGATTTTGGTGACGGTACATATAAGTCTGGTGACTTCCAGTGGGTGGTGCCTTCTGTAGACAATTGGTCCACTGTCCAAATGTTGTATTGATAATTGCTGGGACCTTAGGAGCACACTGTGGGCCAGATCACAATATTGTTATATATTCCAATCGTTTGTTAATAGAAGTTGATTTTGACCATACCTGTTAATCATGTCTAAGTTTAAGGATAATAGGGAGGAATTAGCCTCAGGCCTTTTTTCGAATATACAACCAAGTAGCTCTAATTCAGTGAAGGAACTGACAGGAGAAGGTCTACGCATCAAATTCCAAAAACTTGAGAGGCTTAAAAAGCAGGAGATGTCCCGCTGGTGGGACAGCATTATCCTACAAAAATATCTTGACAATGAAAAAATCCCTCGAGGTTTGAGGATTCTCATTTTTCCAACTTTTGAGGACCTTGATGAGGAGGCGCTCAAGGATTGGGAGGACAATTTACAACAAGCATCTAACACCATGATGCGTATTCTAATTGGGCACTCAGAAAAGAAAGTAGCGGGTTTAAAACAAGAAATTATCAATTTAGAGAGAGAAATAGACTGTTCAAACCTGAAGGAAGTTATTAAGAAAAATTATGAGATATATGATAGAGTTATCGAGACACATCAGATTTAATTGCGAGATAAAAAATTAAGAAAAATAAAACGTGATGATAATGATTACAAAAATGGGCGAATTTACACCTTTGCTCATAAATTTGACAATGTCAAACTCGCAGGAGAAGGAAAAAGAACGAGGAAGAATCAATTGAAACATTATCGGTTAGTAGCAGTTCTGTCTCCTCAGTTGAAAGTAATACTTCCCGAAATGGAGGAGTGCCAGTAGAAATCTCCCCAGGACGGAGCAATTTTTTAGTAGAGATGGAAAGGATCAGGGAAGGCAACAAAAATATCAAAAAAGACCTAAAATACGGAGGGGAGGAAAAAGGTGGCAAGCAAAGAGACACAAAGAAAGAAATGAGTCATGCAATGGACACCAGATCAAAGACAACATAGGTAGTAGTGTGCAGAATTGTGTTGTACACAATGCTTTAACAATTGTGAATTTATCTGATCGTGTATTAACAAATGTTGAATGTGAAGTGTTACAGAGAGGCTTAAGTTTCTGTCCCTCGCAGTGGGGGGATCCAGTAGAAATGATTGTTGATTTGTTCAAGTTTACTCGTATGTTAAAATTAAAGGATTATTTCCATGATATTCCTACAAATGTCAGCTTGAATACACAACCGACACAAACGGTAACACATACTGTATCAGACTTGGTTAATCTTCAAATGTTGCTCTCTATCCCCGAGGAGGAACATTTTTCTATCCAAGAAATTAGAGAGGATTTGAATATTAGGGAAAATAACAGGGTGACTAGTGGACTTAAACCGCAATCTAAATTTATACCAAACAATACACATACAAACATAGATTTGTTTAAAGAAAGAGTGACTAAAGATCTTTATAAACTTATGGATGCCCCTTGTAAATATACACAACATCAATCTAATTTGACCAAAATTGAGAGAAAAGCTTTAAATGATTTGAAAGATGATGAGTCCATTACTATCAAGGAGGCTGACAAGGGAGGGAATGTGGTGATTATGAATACCATTGATTATACCAATGAAATTAAGAGACAACTTGATGACCCATGTTGCTATCAACGGGTCGCTAGTGATCCTCTTCCCTCCCTTGTCACCTATATAAATGCCAAGTTACATGATTGGTGTGAGAGTGGCCTGATCTCGGATGAGGAACGCAGGTACCTCTCTGTAAATAATCCACTTGCCCCTTGTATCTATATTTTGCCTAAAATACATAAGGATGGCATTTTTCCACCTGGACGTCCCATTATATCTGGGATTGACTCACCAACGGAAAAGCTTTCACAATATGTGGACAGATTCTTACAACCGCTCGTAACAAACCTACCAGCTTACATACAGGACTCTAGGGATATCCTAGAAAAATTTGAGGGTCTTTCATGGTCTGAGGATTTATTTTTTGTAACAATGGACGTGACTGGGTTGTATACCTGCATCCAGAAACATTTTGGTTTGACAGCTGTACAATCCTTTTTGTCAACACGTACTGCTGACCATGTTGACCACAACCAAATGTTGATGGACATGATCGATATTATCTTGACACGAAATTTTTTCCTACATGAGGGGAAGTGGTTTCACCAAATTCAGGGAACTGATATGGGGAGCAGGTTCGCTCCTTCGTACGCTGGCCTCTTCATGGGCTGGTGGGAGAGGGTGCATGCATGGGGTAAATATGCCTCCCCTGTATTGACATGATTGTCTTCTGGGGAGGTATATTGATGATATCATCATATTATGGAAGGGAACGGTTGACCAACTCACCGAGTACCATGCTTTCCTGAACGATAACCCCCACAATGTACAACTGACCATGAAATACAGCTCAAGCAGTATGGAATTTCTTGACATTCTCTTCTACATTGAAGACAATGAGATACAGAGCACAATTTATCGTAAAGCGACATCGTGTAATAGCACACTGCATGCCTCTAGTGCACATCCTAAATCGATAATTAATAACATACCGTTTGGTGAAATGGTCCGGGTACGCCGCAATTGTAGCACTGATGTAACTTTCAGGGACAATATTAAAGAGGTAAAAAGATTTAGATCCCGTGGTTACAATGAAGATACCTTGAACAAAGCTGATTTAAGAATTAAAGGGGTCACTAGAACCAATACTTTACATAAGCGGAACAAAGTGAACAAAAAGCATACTCGGAAGCCATGTGTGGCTTTTATCACACAGTATACGAACAATAGTACTAGCCTTTTCAATATTCTTAGGAAACATTGGGGTTTATTATATGAAATACCTAACCTAAGGGAACTAGTAACAGTGAGACCTAAGGTTACATTCCGCAGAGGAAAAACATTGCGCCAGTTACTATGCCCAAGTTATCCCAGGCCTACCTCTCCGACAACATGGCTACCTACCGCTCCCAAAGGCTTTTTCACGTGTTTGAATTGTAATATGTGTGCCTATGGGATTAACAAAATTAGGAGTTTTTGTTATAATACATCGAAGGAATATGAAATAAGACATTTTATAAATTGCAAAACCAATTATGTCGTGTATGTAATTGGTTGCGAATGCAACAAGATCTACATAGGGAGCACAATACGATCACTTAAATCTCGTATACAGGAGCACGTACGTGCATTTAGAAATCATGATTTAAAATATCCAATGACGCACCACATGAGGGACCATCATGGAGAAAATGGTAAAATATGGTTTCATGGAATTGATTTTGTGCCGGTACACCCTCGGGGAGGTAATAGAGAACTCACTCTGCGACAAAGGGAGGCCATGTGGATATGCCGTCTGAGATGTGTAGAGATGGGGCACAACACTGATGATGAATTTCATTATCATTTGTGATTGACATCTGGTTTCATATATTTTTAAGTGATCTCTATCCTTTTTTTCATTACTAATGTCATCATATTTGCAAATTATAGTATGTATAAGAGGATGGTATTACACTGGCTGTGTTTTTTTAAAAACATATGAACGATTGACTATCTCCTACTCATTTTGTAAAAAAAAAAAAAATTTCATTATATCATTCTGTAAGTAATATATTTTTGTACTAAGCTATTGACCAGTCCGTCTGGTTTCTGTGGATTTGACGCTTTGATTTTTGAAATGATCCCCTCTTTAGCCAACTGTACTTGGCCTTTTGATAGGTCCCACATATTTATGCGCATATATTGTTAGCATCTCGTGGTTTTATGATTGCCATCTGTTACCCTTTTACAAATCGATATTAGACAAACCTCTTTACTTTTTATATTTTGTCTATATTTGTGTGTCGATGTCCGTTATTTTTGCATCAAGCCAAATTGGGATTGTGTTCAAAAAATTATTTTTTATCTTCCTTAACAAAATCCCCCCCCAACCTTCCTTTTCTTCTTTTTTCTTTCCTTTCTCGTATTTATAATCGTACTCTTTTACTCTGTATGTAGCGTATTATTACTATAAACATCAACCTTGACCATTCTTGATACATTACAATATGGCCGCCATACTTTCGAAATATATTGCGACTCTTTATACGTCGCACACGCACAATGATGATGCGTAATTAGGTATTTAGAACACCGGTTCCCGCCCCCTGGGTTTCGAACCACGGGCGGGAACTGGAACGTCGGATAATGACCGAAGCTAATGGCCTAAGAATAAGGTAATGTACTAGGGACTAGACTCTCTGCCTATGTTGGCAGTTAGCAGCTCTTTGTGGTCCGGTTTGCGCGCTGCTTAGTTGGCAGTTAGCAGGTCTTTGCGGTCTGGTTTGCGCGCTGCTTAGTTGGAGAACGGTTCATCTAATTTAGTCTTTCTAGGAAGCGCTGGGGTTATTCCTTTAGAAACACTCTGTGGAAGATTATTTGGCTTTTGTTTTCTAAATTGATAAGGGTGATATTTTAAGAAGCGCTGGTGTTATCTCTTTAGAAACACTCTTTTTAAGTCCATGGGGCTTTCGCTTTTTATATTGTGAAGGGTGATATTCATGAACCGTACCGTCTTTCCGTCTCCGTTGGGGTATTGTTTAAAAATAGATCGCGTTTACTTACGTGTATCGCATTTGATGATAGCAACCGCATTTGTTATGCGTGTATGTTGGAGTGATTTCCATTGACCTTTTGTGTTAAAAGGTTACCCCTCCAGAGACTAGTTCTTAACAAATTATTAAGTATACATTCCTTGAGTTGCTACCTTATACAAGGGTAAATATTGGGTCATAATAGAGATGTATCAGTTTGGTCAGGTATAAGAGAGAAACATTTTTTGACATTTGGCACGGAGTATGCGTGGTTAAATATGGCTTTGATTTTTATAGGTTCGTTGGTACTGTGTCCAAAACATATTGTCACAGGAACCATTTGAATGATTATCATGTCATAACAAGCAATTTATCATCTCGAGGAAAATACACTTGACGCACACTTATTGCGGTGAATATATGAGCATAATACGCCATCTTCAATCAATATAGCAACTTTGAGATCTTAATCAGGTATGCTCAGTACCATAATATCTATTAGAATTAAGTATAATGTTTTTTCTGAAATATTTTGGGAATTATTCATTTTAATTTGGTCCTCTTATATTGCCTTCTTGTGATACAGAGTTATGAGTACCATCTCTAAAGGAACATTCTGATCTAATAAATATTGCCTGACGTATTTACCAACTAATATCTTGACGTACAACAATACTTTCGGTATGTTCATCTTTATTTCTGCTCTCTCTAAATGTGCTTTTTATTTTAAAAAAAATTTGATTGATTTTGGATAGTCATGTGGATGTGGGTATCTTATGGCCCTGAACAAATGTTTAGAAAGTACATCTTCTGAATATGGTTTCAATTAAGAAATATAAATGACAGTGTACTTCTGTACATTACCTTGGGGAGACGTTCTATGACAAGATTTTTGTCGTTAACATGTGAATATCATGTGATTGGATTACACTGGGAAGAATCATATGTCTGCCAGTGATGATACTTCCCATTCTTATGGGATTATGTTTTGGGTATGGTCATATAAATTTTTCGTTATGTTTCATATTATGTAGGATATGCTTGAGGAAGCTTAAGTTTTTTACATAATTGGTTTCGTTGTATATATGTGTTTTGTCATATGTTGTAGATATTGTCTGTATCATTGTTTGTAAATATGGTATGTTGATATGCATATATGTGTTTTTTAAATTACAGCCCTGAAGAAGTTCTGTTTTCAGAACGAAACGCGTTGGCTGTGGCCTTTTAAAGAAACCAATAAAGAAACGTGATTATGCCTTACTGAATGGATTGGACATTATTTGAAATGATCTAAATGGATCATATTTTGGACATTTGGTGCAACTTTGATCTCATAAAAGTTTTATTTACCTTGGTGTCAAGGGTGGTGCTCTTGGACAGAGGGCATTATTAAAGTTAGCACATAGATTTTGGTGACGGTACATATAAGTCTGGTGACTTCCAGTGGGTGGTGCCTTCTGTAGACAATTGGTCCACTGTCCAAATGTTGTATTGATAATTGCTGGGACCTTAGGAGCACACTGTGGGCCAGATCACAATATTGTTATATATTCCAATCGTTTGTTAATAGAAGTTGATTTTGACCATACCTGTTAATCATGTCTAAGTTTAAGGATAATAGGGAGGAATTAGCCTCAGGCCTTTTTTCTAATATACAACCAAGTAGCTCTAATTCAGTGAAGGAACTGACAGGAGAAGGTCTACGCATCAAATTCCAAACACTTGAGAGGCTTAAAAAGCAGGAGATGTCCCGCTGGTGGGACGGCATTATCCTACAAAAATATCTTGACAATGAAAAAATCCCTCGAGGTTTGAGGATTCTCATTTTTCCAACTTTTGAGGACCTTGATGAGGAGGCGCTCAAGGATTGGGAGGACAATTTACAACAAGCATCTAACACCATGATGCGTATTCTAATTGGGCACTCAGAAAAGAAAGTAGCGGGTTTAAAACAAGAAATTATCAATTTAGAGAGAGAAATAGACTGTTCAAACCTGAAGGAAGTTATTAAGAAAAATTATGAGATATATGATAGAGTTATCGAGACACATCAGATTTACTTGCGAGATAAAAAATTAAGAAAAATAAAACGTGATGATAATGATTACAAAAATGGGCGAATTTACACCTTTGCTCATAAATTTGACAATGTCAAACTCGCAGGAGAAGGAAAAAGAACGAGGGAAGAATCAATTGAAACATTATCGGTTAGTAGCAGTTCTGTCTCCTCAGTTGAAAGTAATACTTCCCGAAATGGAGGAGTGCCAGTAGAAATCTCCCCAGGACGGAGACATTTTTTAGTAGAGATGGAAAGGATCAGGGAAAGCAACAAAAATATCAAAAAAGACCTAAAATACGGAGGGGAGGAAAAAGGTGGCAAGCAAAGAGACAAAAAGAAAGAAATGAGTCATGCAATGGACACCAGATCAAAGACAACATAGGTAGTAGTGTGCAGAATTGTGTTGTACACAATGCTTTAACAATTGTGAATTTATCTGATCGTGTATTAACAAATGTTGAATGTGAAGTGTTACAGAGAGGCTTAAGTTTCTGTCCCTCGCAGTGGGGGGATCCAGTAGAAATGATTGTTGATTTGTTCAAGTTTACTCGTATGTTAAAATTAAAGGATTATTTCCATGATATTCCTACAAATGTCAGCTTGAATACACAACCGACACAAACGGTAACACATACTGTATCAGACTTGGTTAATCTTCAAATGTTGCTCTCTATCCCCGAGGAGGAACATTTTTCTATCCAAGAAATTAGAGAGGATTTGAATATTAGGGAAAATAACAGGGTGACTAGTGGACTTAAACCGCAATCTAAATTTATACCAAACAATACACATACAAACATAGATTTGTTTAAAGAAAGAGTGACTAAAGATCTTTATAAACTTATGGATGCCCCTTGTAAATATACACAACATCAATCTAATTTGACCAAAATTGAGAGAAAAGCTTTACATGATTTGAAAGATGATGAGTCCATTACTATCAAGGAGGCTGACAAGGGAGGGAATGTGGTGATTATGAATACAATTGATTATACCAATGAAATTAAGAGACAACTTGATGACCAATGTTGCTATCAACGGGTCGCTAGTGATCCTCTTCCCTCCCTTGTCACCTATATAAATGCCAAGTTACATGATTGGTGTGAGAGTGGCCTGATCTCGGATGAGGAACGCAGGTACCTCTCTGTAAATAATCCACTTGCCCCTTGTATCTATATTTTGCCTAAAATACATAAGGATGGCATTTTTCCACCTGGACGTCCCATTATATCTGGGATTGACTCACCAACGGAAAAGCTTTCACAATATGTGGACAGATTCTTACAACCGCTCGTAACAAACCTACCAGCTTACATACAGGACTCTAGGGATATCCTAGAAAAATTTGAGGGTCTTTCATGGTCTGAGGATTTATTTTTTGTAACAATGGACGTGACTGGGTTGTATACCTGCATCCAGAAACATTTTGGATTGACAGCTGTACAATCCTTTTTGTCAACACGTACTGCTGACCATGTTGACCACAACCAAATGTTGATGGACATGATCGATATTATCTTGACACGAAATTTTTTCCTACATGAGGGGAAGTGGTTTCACCAAATTCAGGGAACTGCGATGGGGAGCAGGTTCGCTCCTTCGTACGCTGCCCTCTTCATGGGCTGGTCGGTGAGGGTGCATGCATGGGGTAAATATGCCTCCCCCTGGATTGACATGATTGTCTTCTGGGGGAGGTATATTGATGATATCATCATATTATGGAAGGGAACGGTTGACCAACTCACCGAGTACCATGCTTTCCTGAACGATAACCCCCACAATGTACAACTGACCATGAAATACAGCTCAAGCAGTATGGAATTTCTTGACATTCTCTTCTACATTGAAGACAATGAGATACAGAGCACAATTTATCGTAAAGCGACATCGTGTAATAGCACACTGCATGCCTCTAGTGCACATCCTAAATCGATAATTAATAACATACCGTTTGGTGAAATGGTCCGGGTACGCCGCAATTGTAGCACTGATGTAACTTTCAGGGACAATATTAAAGAGGTAAAAATAGATTTAGATCCCGTGGTTACAATGAAGATACCTTGAACAAAGCTGATTTAAGAATTAAAGGGGTCACTAGAACCAATACTTTACATAAGCGGAACAAAGTGAACAAAAAGCATACTCGGAAGCCATGTGTGGCTTTTATCACACAGTATACGAACAATAGTACTAGCCTTTTCAATATTCTTAGGAAACATTGGGGTTTATTATATGAAATACCTAACCTAAGGGAACTAGTAACAGTGAGACCTAAGGTTACATTCCGCAGAGGAAAAACATTGCGCCAGTTACTATGCCCAAGTTATCCCAGGCCTACCTCTCCGACAACATGGCTACCTACCGCTCCCAAAGGCTTTTTCACGTGTTTGAATTGTAATATGTGTGCCTATGGGATTAACAAAATTAGGAGTTTTTGTTATAATACATCGAAGGAATATGAAATAAGACATTTTATAAATTGCAAAACCAATTATGTCATGTATGTAATTGGTTGCGAATGCAACAAGATCTACATAGGGAGCACAATACGATCACTTAAATCTCGTATACAGGAGCACGTACGTGCGTTTAGAAATCATGATTTAAAATATCCAATGACGCACCACATGAGGGAACATCATGGAGAAAATGGTAAAATATGGTTTCATGGAATTGATTTTGTGCCGGTACACCCTCGGGAGGTAATAGAGAACTCACTCTGCGACAAAGGGAGGCCATGTGGATATGCCGTCTGAGATGTGTAGAGATGGGGCACAACACTGATGATGAATTTCATTATCATTTGTGATTGACATCTGGTTTCATATATTTTTAAGTGATCTCTATCCTTTTTTTCATTACTAATGTCATCATATTTGCAAATTATAGTATGTATAAGAGGATGGTATTACACTGGCTGTGTTTTTTAAAAACATATGAACGATTGGCTATCTCCTACTCATTTTGTAAAAAAAAATTTTTTTCGTTATATCATTCTGTAAGTAATATATTTTTGTACTAAGCTATTGACCAGTCCGTCTGGTTTCTGTGGATTTGACGCTTTGATTTTTGAAATTATCCCCTCTTGAGCCAACTATACTTGGCCTTTTGATAGGTCCCACATATTTATGCGCATATATTGTTAGCATCTCGTGGTTTTATGATTGCCATCTGTTACCCTTTTACAAATCGATATTAGACAAACCTCTTTACTTTTTATATTTTGTCTATATTTGTGTGTCGATGTCCGTTATTTTTGCATCAAGCCAAATTGGGATTGTGTTCAAAAATTATTTTTTATCTTCCTTAACAAAATCCCCCCAACCTTCCTTTTCTTCTTTTTTCTTTCCTTTCTCGTATTTATAATCGTACTCTTTTACTCTGTATGTAGCGTATTATTACTATAAACATCAACCTTGACCATTCTTGATACATTACAATATGGCCGCCATACTTTCGAAATATATTGCGACTCTTTATACGTCGCACACGCACAATGATGATGCGTAATTAGGTATTTAGAACACCGGTTCCCGCCCCCTGGGTTTCGAACCACGGGCGGGAACTGGAACGTCGGATAATGACCGAAGCCTAATGGCCTAAGAATAAGGTAATGTACTAGGGACTAGACTCTCTGCCTATATTGGCAGTTAGCAGCTCTTTGTGGTCCGGTTTGCGCGCTGCTTAGTTGGCAGTTAGCAGGTCTTTGCGGTCTGGTTTGCGCGCTGCTTAGTTGGAGAACGGTTCATCTAATTTAGTCTTTCTAGGAAGCGCTGGGGTTATTCCTTTAGAAACACTCTGTGGAAGATTATTTGGCTTTTGTTTTCTAAATTGATAAGGGTGATATTTTAAGAAGCGCTGGTGTTATCTCTTTAGAAACACTCTTTTTAAGTCCATGGGGCTTTCGCTTTTTATATTGTGAAGGGTGATATTCATGAACCGTACCGTCTTTCCGTCTCCGTTGGGGTATTGTTTAAATATAGATCGCGTTTACTTACGTGTATCGTATTTGATGATAGCAACCGCATTTGTTATGCGTGTATGTTGGAGTGATTTCCATTGACCTTTTGTGTTAAAAGGTTACCCCTCCAGAGACTAGTTCTTAACAAATTATTAAGTATACATTCCTTGAGTTGCTACCTTATACAAGGGTAAATATTGGGTCATAATAGAGATGTATCAGTTTGGTCAGGTATAAGAGAGAAACATTTTTTGACATTTCGCACGGAGTATGCGTGGTTAAATATGGCTTTGATTTTTATAGGTTCGTTGGTACTGTGTCCAAAACATATTGTCACAGGAACCATTTGAATGATTATCATGTCATAACAAGCAATTTATCATCTCGAGGAAAATACACTTGACGCACACTTATTGCGGTGAATATATGAGCATAATACGCCATCTTCAATCAATATAGCAACTTTGAGATCTTAATCAGGTATGCTCAGTACCATAATATCTATTAGAATTAAGTATAATGTTTTTTTCTGAAATATTTTGGGAATTATTCATTTTAATTTGGTCCTCTTATATTGCCTTCTTGTGATACAGAGTTATGAGTACCATCTCTAAAGGAACATTCTGATCTAATAAATATTGCCTGACGTATTTACCAACTAATATCTTGACGTACAACAATACTTTCGGTATGTTCATCTTTATTTCTGCTCTCTCTAAATGTGCTTTTTATTTTAAAAAAAAATTTGATTGATTTTGGATAGTCATGTGGATGTGGGTATCTTATGGCCCTGAACAAATGTTTAGAAAGTACATCTTCTGAATATGGTTTCAATTAAGAAATATAAATGACAGTGTACTTCTGTACATTACCTTGGGGAGACGTTCTATGACAAGATTTTTGTCGTTAACATGTGAATATCATGTGATTGGATTACACTGGGAAGAATCATATGTCTGCCAGTGATGATACTTCCCATTCTTATGGGATTATGTTTTGGGTATGGTCATATAAATTTTTCGTTATGTTTCATATTATGTAGGATATGCTTGAGGAAGCTTAAGTTTTTTTACATAATTGGTTTCGTTGTATATATGTGTTTTGTCATATGTTGTAGATATTGTCTGTATCATTGTTTGTAAATATGGTATGTTGATATGCATATATGTGTTTTTTAAATTACAGCCCTGAAGAAGTTCTGTTTTCAGAACGAAACGCGTTGGCTGTGGCCTTTTAAAGAAACCAATAAAGAAACGTGATTATGCCTTACTGAATGGATTGGACATTATTTGAAATGATCTAAATGGATCATATTTTGGACATTTGGTGCAACTTTGATCTCATAAAAGTTTTATTTACCTTGGTGTCAAGGGTGGTGCTCTTGGACAGAGGGCATTATTAAAGTTAGCACATAGATTTTGGTGACGGTACATATGTCTGGTGACTTCCAGTGGGTGGTGCCTTCTGTAGACAATTGGTCCACTGTCCAAATGTTGTATTGACCTGCGTGCATATGTTAGCGCCCTGTTCCTTCAGATTCTGGGGGAGGAGGAACACCGAGAGATACAAATGGATCGTGTTCACCGGGTGGGCCTTCCGCGTGGCGCCAAAGCTCCCCCCCCTGACATTCTCGGCTGTGTGCACGACTCTCAACTAAAAGAGTGTATCCTCCGCAGAGCTAGAGACCTTAATCCAGTGCAATTCCGTGATCATCAACCAGTGCTTTACCAGGACTTAGCGGCATCTACTCTGATTAAACGTAGAGACTTTAAACCCATTACTAACCATCTCAGGGATCTGAAGATTCCTTATTCCTGGGGCCATCCGTTCCGACTTATCTTCAAGTTTCAGGGCAAATTGCAACAGATTCGATCCCTGGAGGAAGCATATGGCAAATTGGGCATTGAGAGGTCGTCTGATGAAACGCACGACGCTCAAGCACTTCCTCGCAGACGGCGCCGCTCCTCCGAATGGCAACGAGTGGGGAGTTTGAAACCAAGCCCCGCACCCGACGTAGCTGCTAGCAAGCTCAAGAGAGCGGCAGCCCTCTCATCAGTTTCACAAGTAACCGACAACCCCGAGACATCTGAAGGCACTTAGCATGGCGACAGCTGGGATGCTTCGGTCGGCGCCGGAGGGGAGAGACCCCTCAACTGTTTGTACACCCTGGACATTGGAGTGATGGCTATCCTACTCCTGATGTGTCCTGGGACTGGGCCATGTCTCCCTACACACTACTCTTCGAGACAAACTTTTGTCATGTTGCCTTATTTTTCTTTGGTTGTGCTGTTTTTTGGGGTTTGTTATGTTTTTGCTTTGGGACATGTTTGGGGGTTACTCGGGGGCTCCGCATCAGTTCTCGGGCAAGATGGGCGACTGGCCCACTCATGGGGGATGATCTGCAATGGTTTGAAGACCGGTGGTCATAGGCGGCCCAATAGCGTTTCTTGCCCACACTACTGGGATGGGTAGGAACCTGAAAATTGTTAGCTTGAATGTACGGGGGTTGAATAATCCTGTCAAGCGCTCTGCTATACTTTCGCTGTTAGAAAACTCTGGTGGGGATATCTGTTTACTTCAAGAAACCCATTTATTAGCTAAGGATACCAAGCGCATGAGGGATGGGCGCTTCCCGCACCAGTTCTGGTCATCGAGTTTGACCAAACACAATGGGGTAGCAATCCTTTTTAGTGCGCGCTCACAATGCAAGGTGGTCTCTACTGTGGCGGAGATAAAAGGCCGGTTGTTAGCAGTCAGGGTACAATGGGGGGATACGCACTTAACATTAGGGTCCTTATATGCCCCAAATGAGCGACAGGAGCCCTTTCTGCGTCTTGCTTTAGCAGAGGTCCTTGCTACTCCTGATTCTACACTTCTAATCGGGGGAGACTTGAATGTAGTGATGGATCCGGAGTTGGATAGGTCAGGGCAGAGGGCTACCCAGGCAGGGTCACTGTCACAGGCTGGGAAACAGTGGCTGTCTGACTGCGGGCTGTGTGATGTGTGGCGCATACAACATCCTGCTGAAAGAGATTATACATACTACTCAGCGGCACACAAGACATATGCGCGGCTTGACCACTTCTTAGCCTCCTCGCCCCTCCTTCCTCTTTTACAGGATTCGGATATCACTCCGCGTTCCCTATCAGACCATGCCCTTATCTCTGTCCAGCTCCCGGCGCGCTGCGGGCGATTCAACCCTCCGGGCTGGCGACTCCGCGACTCTCTTCTTCAAGCAGAGGAAGTTACGCAGCGAATCCGGGTAACGATAAAACACTACCTCTCTGAGAATGACCAGGGGGATACCTCTCTCGCGTCTGTCTGGGAGGCTTTGAAGCTCGTAGTGCGGGGGGAATTCATTGCGGTGGCAGCGTCTTTTGCGCGTATTCACAAGGAGAAACGGGCGGAACTAGAGAAGGAAGTGGGGGAATTAGAGGCAGTTCACAAGCGCACGGGGGCGCCGAGAGTTTGGAGGGAACTGGAAACGCGGCGATGCATGCTGAAGCATCTAGACCTAGACAGGGCTGAACATGCGCTTCTGCAACTGCGGCATAAATTTGACCTCAGTGGAGATAAGTGTGGGAGGATGCTTGCCCATAAGCTGCGGGCGAGGGCGCAGGCGACCGCGATCCCCTCCATACGGGACCAAAATGCGGTTGAGCATACTGCGGATGGCCTTATCGCTGATGCCTTCCGTCAATTCTATCACCGCCTTTATTCAAAGGAGGATGCCACACTGCAAGATCCAGGGAAATATCTGGCCTCTTGCGATATCACTCCCTTACTCCCGCCAACGGCTGATCTCTTGGATGCCCCTATTCGCACCGAGGAGGTAATCTCGGCGATAGCTCGGCTCAAAGTGGCGAAGTCGCCGGGCCCGGATGGCTTCCCGGCCCTGTTTTATAAGACATTTTGCGTGGAACTGGCCCCCCTATTGACGAGGCTTTTTAACTCATTTCTGGACTCAGGGGCGGTGACACCTACTATGTCTGAGGCGGTAATTACCGTCATCCCTAAACCGGGGAAAGACCCAGCGGAGTGCGGCTCGTACCGCCCGATTTCGCTCCTTAATATTGACGTGAAATTGTTTGCGGGTGTTTTAGCCTCCCGCCTCAGTCCCCTTATGGACAACATTATAGACCCGGACCAGTCCGGCTTTATACCCGACGCGGCAAGGGGGGATAATACCAAGAGACTTTTACACCTCATTGATTTTATACACCGATCGCGCACCCAGGCCTTTCTACTCTCGATAGACGCGGAGAAGGCTTTTGACCGTGTGGATTGGCAGTACCTGTTCACGGTGCTACGTGCATTTGGGTTCGGTGACACTTTTATTCGCTGGATCCGCTGTCTCTATGCATCCCCCACGGCTGCAGTGCGGGTCAACGGTTGCAGGTCAACCTCCTTCCCTATCGCCCGGGGCACGCGGCAGGGTTGTCCCTTGTCCCCGCTTTTATTTGCGCTCTACATGGAGCCCTTTGCCCAACACATTCGCGCAAATCCTGACATAATAGGCCTTAAATTCGGGGCGGATACACATAAAATCAGTATGTATGCTGACGATGTCATCCTCTCCCTCACACAAGCCCAGTCATCGTTGCGGTACCTGACTATGGAGCTTACCACTTTTGGTGCGGTTGCAGGGTTTAAGGTCAACTTTACCAAATCGCAAATCCTCAATATCTCTATTCCGGAGACTGAGGTGCATGATCTCCAGCAGGACTTTGCATTCCAATGGGTGTCCACGGACATCACCTACTTGGGCATTCGACTGATCGCGTCCATTGCTAAGATGGCTGCACTTAATTACGCGCTGCTACTGGAGCAGACAACCAAGGCGCTGGCTGCCTGGTCGCGGCTCAATCTGGCGTGGTACGGTAGGATCGCGGCAGTGAAAATGACGGTGTTGCCACGCATCCTATATCTCTTTCAACTGCTCCCGCTCAGCCCACCCCCAGGGGTGTTGCAGAAGTTACAGAGACTTCTGAATAAGTTCTTGTGGGATAACAAGAAACCGCGTCTTGCATTTGCCCATGTGGCCTCCTCGAGAGCCCAGGGAGGACTTGGCTTCCCGATAGTGAGCGCCTACTATCAGGCAGCATGCCTTCGTTACATCATGGAATGGAATAGGCCACTATCCAGCAAACACTGGAATTTTATGGATCAAATGGTTGCCGGACGGAATATATGGCGGGAACTGTGGCTCCCACGCAGACATAGAGCTTGGGGACTCTACTCCTCTCCGGTTACCTCCCCGACGCTCAAGGTCTGGGATCAGTTGGCTGGCTCGAAAGGGTGGACCACCTTCCCTTCCCCTATGTTCCCTATAGTCGATAACCCCGACTTCCAGCCGGGATGCATGTCCCCGGTCTTTCAGCGCTGGAGGGAGAAGGGATGCAAAAGAGTGGGCTTTCTATTTGACCTAGAAGGCCTGATCCCCTTCCAACAGTTGCGTGAGGATTACGACTTGCCAATGTCAGATGCCTTCCACTATTCACAGATCGCGCACTGGGTTACGAGGGCGGAGAACGTCGCACCCATGTCTCGCCCCTTAACATCTTTTGAAAAATGGCTGGTGTACAAGAAGGATGACCGCAAACTCATCTCCGAACTCTATGCCATCATCACCATACCATCCAAGAAACACCGCACGAAAGCACAAATCAGATGGGAAACAGAGCTGGGGAGGCCCCTTACACAGAAAGAGTGGGAACACATTTTTTGTAGAGCGCATCACACAGCCGCTAATACGGCGGGAGCAGAATCTGCATACAAGGTGGTTACTCACTGGTATTATACACCAGCGCGCATTAGGAGCTGGGACAGATCCAAGTCAGACCTCTGCTGGCGGGGGTGTGGTCTCACTGGCACACTAGTACACTTGCTCTGGCACTGCCCAGAGCTGGTACATTACTGGGCAGCGGTCCTAGACGATGTGGATGCAGCATTTCAGATTACACTACCTCGAACACCCGAGCATACGCTGTTGGGCCTTCCCCATCCTAAGTCCTTTCCATTGAAGTCTCTGAAGGGTATGCAGATTGCCATGGCTTTGCTTGCAGCACGGCAGGTACTTTTAGTGCGCTGGGGCTCCCTGACGATCCCTGACTCACGAGATTGGATCCAGAACCTCTGGCAACTCTTAGCAATGGAACGTTTATCACTTAGCGTAGATGGGAAGGGCAAGGAGTTTTCAACACTGTGGGCCCCTTTCTTGCAGACTCTAACCAAAGATATGAGGGAAGTAACGTGCCCGAAATATCTACAAATCCTGCGATTCATACCCATAGAACCACCTGGTACATCCACAAACTGACTTACTAGATAACGGATCATCGATTGGAAATAGGATTACACTGGCTTAGTTAGATATGAACTGATGCGGAGGGAGGGTGGAGGGTGGGTTAGGAGGGGGGTGGTTATTTATTTGTGTTAACATTTTCTGAAAAGTGGTACATCCACTAGCTATTTACTGCCTCACTATGATCTGATCTCGCCGCGAGGTCGACCTCAGGGGTGTAGACCTAAACGCTGTGTCACTCTTGTTGGTTCTTGCTCTGCCTGCGGTATAATATTGGCAGCCAAACTGTGTACTTGCTATTTTGTTGCCACGCAATAAACATGATTGATTCTAAAATCCCTACGGGAATTAACATGGAAAACACACTTTTTTTACCCCCTTTTTTACCACTTGGTGGATCACCCCAAAACTTTCCATGAACAACTAGAATCACCAGGGCACTTTTGTTAGAAAGTGTAATGAAGATTTCTCAATTGGCGCCAAAGATATAGGCTAGTCAAAAAACGCTTTTCCTATGAAAGCATGGTGCTAACTATAACTACGTACTGAAGAACGCCAGTTGGTAATATCAAGAGAATCGGTTCACAAAGCCTCCCTGTCAGCAGCACTGGTGCCCCACAGCAAAACCGATATCCGCCTATATATTTACTACAAGTAATCCCTTAGCAGTCTTCAAGGAAACACTGGCACTCAAAGAATTTTGCTGCCACAGTGCTTATTCTGCAATCCACAAAATGTGTTTAGGCAATTTCACCTTTGTCAGTTTACTGTGCTTCACCACCGATTGAAACGTATCTAAAACAAACTCATAGAAGTGGAGAAAGACTATTCCTGCATATCAACATATATGATAGCAATTCCAAGTACTCTACATATCTATGGTAAACAATTTCAGCATACTTTACAAGCCGACAGCACTGTGTTAAGGTGCAATTCCATGTAACAAACGAAACATTAAATTCCTGAAATTACGCAAAATACGCCAGCGTAAATTAAATTATGAGCCAGCCTTAAAACAGGTTAAGATTTTTGGAATAGGAAAAACCTCTAAGTATGAAGTTATTTTTGTTTTATTTTATAAACATAATGCCTCTTTAACTGTGGTTTTTTGCTTGAATGCTGGTGATTTTTTAAACACATTTTAATGTGTTATGAACAAAAGAAACAATAAAGTGAAATACATTTTTTAATTTACAAGATCAGGCAAGGCCTTGCTACAAACCCTTTCTGCGAATGGAAAAAGGTAGACTGCAGTGGGGATTGGCTACATGGAGGGTTGAGAGAAGGACTTAACACCGACTTGACAATTTAACTAACAAACCACGTGGCCAACAATCTCTGCAAACAGCCTTCAGCCATACATGCCAAGTGTTGGCAAAGGGCTTGCCCTGCTCTCAATCCACCATGAGACCACCCTCCACTGTGTAAGGCTTTTTCTTAGTCACAGAGGGGATTGGCAGCAATGTTTTGCCTGTAGGCATGCCTTGCACCCAACACACCAACATGGGGCATATTTATGAGGGCTTTGCATCATACTTGCACTACGCAAGGTGGTAGATGCACGACGCAAACCTCTAAGTCATATTTATGATGCCATGCAAAGCCACATTGCATGGCTTTGAATGGCTCAAAAAATATGGAGTAATGCAATGCATCGCAAATCCCAGTGTTGCATTACTCTGCGTAAGGGGCAAATTCCATGGGCATTGCAGTGGGTGTGTGTAGTGATATGTCTTTAATAGATTTTAGAGTTTAGAATGTTTCTGTTGTTCTTTATTCTGAATGTGTAATTTAGAAGGGATTGTATTCAGATGCGGTGTAGCTGTGGACGTGCTAACACCTACATGCCTGTGCTGTCCCGAGGTTGTCAATAAAGCATTAAGGAATACTTTTATTGGAACGTGTATTCATTACAAATCTGGCGACGATGATTGGCAACCTCGAAGAACTCACGCTGAATTAATTCTTGGAGTTATCCGCTTTCAAGAGATCAAGGTCAGCCTGGCTGTTTTAAAAATCCGAGGCAACTTTTTTTGATATATACGAATCGTCACTGAAGACTTCCTACTTCCTTCAGGGTAAGCGGACAATCGTGGGATGGAAAGCCATTATTTTTGTTAAAGGAAAATGTGCTGAAATTCAACCCGTCGTCAAACGCTCTACTGCCGACAGTTAAGTGCTCTCACGCGCGTTGTTTACCTTTGAGTTCAACGCTGCGGAGCTTCGAGCTGTCTTCTCTGCGAGCTGCTTTCTCACCGGAGTTCTGTTTCTCGCATCACTAGGGTACGTGGTTTAGCGCTCTGACGTCACCGTGCTGGTCATGACCCCGACGTGACGCAATCTTTGAAATTTTGACTTCAAATCAATTTCAGCCTTCAGTATACACGGAACTTCACCGGAAAAGAAAGCCTCACTCGTATTTACAAGAGGAGTGCATCGGAAGCGTTTTTGTTCATTTAAAAAAAAAAATTCAACCGGACAGTGAGTACTTTTTATATTTACTCTACTTTTAATCACAAAAACATTTAGAATGACCACCCCAGCAGCATCTTCTCAAGGAGAAATAGTTCCACGTAGTGAATCTGCTTTACATCTTACTACCCCCAAGGAATTTCTGTCATCTCCAGGCGAACCTATCATTCAGTGGAATGAATGGAAGGAATATTTTTTAAACTACATTGCTAATCTTGAAGATTGTAGTGGGACTTATTCACCTGAAAGAAAAAAAAGGCTTTTAATGTACTGTTTGGGTCCAGAAGGTCTTCGTGTTTTTGGACAGTTGCAGGAAAAAGAAAGAGCCGGTGATATTGACGTGTTTAAAGCTGCCTTATTGGATTTAGATGAACATTATTCACCCACGGTGTGTGTTGCTGTTATGCGCCACGCTTTCTTCCAAAAAAAACAGGAAAAACATGAATCCATTGAGGATTATGTATCTGCCTTACGTAAACTTTCTATCACATGTAAATTTGGTAATTTTAATGAGGAACTCATAAGAGACCAAATAGTTATGTATGCAAAGAATAAGGCCATCCAAGATAGATTGTGGGTAGAGAGTGATTCAAGCTTAAACGAAATTATTACTATTGTTAAAAAAGCGGAGTTATCACAGCGTTGCACAAAAGTTACACTATCATCTGATAAAAAAGAAAGTAGCGACTCTGTTAACAAGATTTCAGAAGGTTTTAACAAACTTTCTCAGACACACAAAAAAAAAGTTGATAAGAATGATATGAAAAAAAATGATAATTCTTTTAAAAATAAGCAGCAGCATTATTCTTGTTACCGCTGTGGTAGCACTTCACATTCTGCGCAGTATTACAAGTGCCCAGCACGTACTGCCAAATTTTTAGAGTGCGGATTAATTGGTCATTTTGCCAAAGCCTGCCGGCGTAAAACATACAAGAAAAATAAGAAAGTTGCATGTGTGAGAGTGAGAGATAGTGAGGAATCTTCCTCAGACGATATTGACGATGAAGTCAAAGTCAAGTGTGATAAAAAAAAGAAAGTTGTCCTGAAAATCTCAGGTGAGATGGGCGACAGTAAACCTTTGTGTTGGGTTTCCTTTGGGGGTGTGTCCTTACAAGTCGCAGCAGATTCTGGCTCGCCCTATACAATTATTGCCGAGAATGTGTGGGTACACCAATTTTGTTCCACCATTGGAAACCATTTGGAATCACCGGATATCAATCCGGAAAGCTACACAGGTGAGAAAATTGACATTATTGGCTTCAGACAGTTGGTTTTCAGATTCAAAGGTAGATCTGCCTTGTGCAAATTATATGTAGCCAAGGATGGACCATCCGTCCTTGGATGGAAAGATCAACGCAAATTGAATATTATCTTGAATCCCAATAGTCCTGAACAAGTCTTAGTAGCTTGTGAATCTGAGGACACTAAGAAATGGGTGTTGGAAGAATTTCCCAATGTTTTCAACGGCAAAGTGGGAAAGTTAAAAGGTTTTTCCCATTACATTAAATTGAAACAAAATGCTATCCCTAAAATTCACAAAACACGGAATATTCCATTTATTGTGCGAGACGAAGTAAAACAAGAATTGGATAAACTTTTAAGTTCACATATTATTGAACCTATAGAATCATCCAAATGGATATCTCCGTTGGTCGTTGCGAGACGTGCCAACGGCAAAGTCCGATTATGTGTGGACTTAAGAGGGCTGAACAACAGTATTATTGTTGATCAATTTCCGTTACCTCGCATTGATGAAATGTTATCCTTAACCAGGGATGCAAAGTGGTTTTCCACACTAGATTTGTCATCGGCGTATCACCAAATCATGTTAGATCCTGATTGCAAACACTTGACAGCTTTTTGTACACCTTTTGGTTGTTTTCAATTCCGCCGAATGCCGTTTGGATTGGCATCGGCGGCAGCTGTGTTTCAAAGGCTCATGACACAGTTATTGGGTAACATCCAAGATGTGGTATTTTTTCAGGACGATATATTAATCATGGGAAAATCAAAAAAATACCATGATGAGATTTTAAGGAAAGTTCTACAAGTGCTTGACAAAAAGGGTCTAACTGGCGAGATTAACAAATGCAAATTTGCAGAATCCAACGTGACCTATTTGGGACATGTGATATGTCGAGATGGCATTAAACCTAAAGACAAACTCATTGAGGCAATATCCAAAGCTCCCCCACCATGTAACAAAGATGAACTTCGCTCATTTTTAGGTTTAGCGGAATATTATTCAAAGTTTGTGGAAAAGTTTGCGGACAAAACACATGATATGCGTTCTCTACTTAAGAATAAGAGTAAATTTGAGTGGTCAGACAAATGTCAGTCTTCTTTTTTAAGTATTAAATCTGCTATTGTTAAAGCTCCCACACTAAAAGGATTTAACCCTTCTGCTTCTACCTTCATAACTACAGATGCCAGTGGGAAGGGTTTGGGTGCAGTTCTTACCCAAAGCAATGAGAAGGGTGTGAGGTTGTCATAGCCTTTGCTTCTAGATCTTTATCTCCCACTGAGGAGAAATACTCGGTTATAGAAAGGGAGACTTTAGCATGTGTATGGGCCCTTGAGCACTTTAGGAAGTTCATTTGGGGAAGAGAATTCACAGTGAGAACGGATCATAAACCGTTGACAAAAGTATTAACAACAGAAGGATTATCAAGAGCCTCAGCCAGAATCGCCAGACTTTCCATGCGATTACAAGATTTTATTTACATTGTGCAGTACGTCCCTGGCAGAATGAATGTCACTGCTGATTTTCTAAGTAGAATGTCATTACCCCTTACAGAAATCGATTCCAGTCCTTGGAATGATGTATGCGTAGCTGGTATTTTTGTGGATGAAAAGTGTCAGGGATTGCAAGAAAAAGAATGGATTGAGGCACAAGCGAAAGACACTAATTTAGAAAAAGTAAAATATTGTGTGGAACATGGTTGGGAAGGGTGTAACAAACCTGACCTTGTTGGCGAACTCAAAGCATTTTGGGAAGTAAGAAATGAGCTAGGCATTGAAGGTATATTTTTAGTAAGAGGAGGAAAAATCATTCCACCTTCTGCTTTAAGAAACAAAATAATTGCTCTTTGTCATGAAGGTCATCCAGGTATCGCCCGTACCAAACGGAGTATTAAGTCACTGTATTGGTGGCCCAAAGTTGACATTGAAACAGAACGTTTTGTTAGATCATGTGTGGAGTGTGTGTCAGCTGATAAGTCTCAGAAAACCTTGAATCCTCCATTAAGTCCTTTAGCTTGTCCTGATTTACCGTGGGAAGATGTAGCACTAGATATAATGGGGCCTGTATTATGGACTGATGGATCTTAAAAATCTATCATCGTTTTAATGTACCTGTTTTCAAAATGGCTTGAACTTGAAATAGTTACTAAAATAGACACTTGTTCAGTTATCAAATTCCTTGAAAATATTTTCTTGAGAGAAGGTTTTCCAAAATCCTTACTTACGGACAATGGTGTTCAGTTTAAATCTTTAGAAATGAGAATGTTTATGGAATATGCGGGTATTGAGCAAAAGTTCACTGCACTATACCATCCTAGGGGAAATGCTGTTGTTGAGAGGATAAACAGAGTTATTAAAGGTATTTTACAGCTGGCCATGAGGAATAAGAAAGATCTAAAAGTGGAATTAATGAAAATGATGTGGAGTCATAGAGTCACTGTACATGATTCTATTGTTAATAGTCCTTTTGCCATTATGAGAGGCAGGATTCCCCATTCCAAAGTAAATCCAGGTTGGATGAACAAAGGTTGTAAAATTGATTGGGACGTCAGTGACATTAAAGAATGCATGACTAAATCTCAACAGAAGAACAAAATATATTTTGACAGTAAATATGGAGTCAAGGACCTCAAGATTCATGTAGGACAATGGGTAAATGTGAAATCCAGTAGAAAAGTTGTGAAAGGTGAAAATAGATATAGCGAACCAAAAACAATTGTCAAAGTAAATAAAAACACTGTGCAACTAGAAGATGGATCTATTTACCATATGAGCAAATTAGCCATAGTTAAAACTTGTGATGTTAAGGAAAAAACTCAGGGTACTAAGGCTGACTCCCAAATTGACAAGTATTGGTGGATTACCATTGACCACGCTAACACTGTTAATGTACCTGTCCCTTATGAAGAAGTACTTGTATTCACTGACATTGAATCCAATCATACATTGGATTCATGTGAGGAAAATACAATTTCCAACTTACCAGCAAACCAAAATTCTTCTTCTTGCTCTGACAAAGTAAGCGGTTTTGGCAGGAAGATTATTAAACCCAAAAAACTTGAAGATTATGTTTGTACCACTTATATTTGAATATTTTTTTTTATTTTTTTTGTTTCTATATATATGGAGAGGATAAGAGTATTGTTTAAATAAAGAAGAGGGATGTGTAGTGATATGTCTTTAATAGATTTTAGAGTTTAGAATGTTTCTGTTGTTCTTTATTCTGAATGTGTAATTTAGAAGGGATTGTATTCAGATGCGGTGTAGCTGTGGACGTGCTAACACCTACATGCCTGTGCTGTCCCGAGGTTGTCAATAAAGCATTAAGGAATACTTTTATTGGAACGTGTATTCATTACAGTGTTCCCACACAAATCCCATGGTTTTTAACACATCCCATATTTACCAAACCTGGTAAACCTGAGAATGCGCCATAAAACTGTGCCTCCTGAGGTGAGGGTGAGGCGTAACAAGGAGAAATATCTTTATTTCTCCTCATTTTTCCTCATTCTATGTCTGCTGCATTCATTGTTTTTGTTCAGGAAGCTGCATCTTCCTGCACAAAAACAATTCTGCCTACAACACTGGCACCCTTGCACTGTGGTGCAAGGTTGCCTGCATTGGTGCTAGGCTTCCGAAGCAGCACCAGGTCAGGGGGAAAGGGCAGGAATGTGCAATATTGGATAAATACGGTGCATTGCTGCCCTTTCCCTGAGATGCAGGTCAGAACAGCAAGGTTACTTGCTGCATTGCCCAGTGCCACGATTTTAGTAAATATGCCCCCAAGTTTCAAATCCTTGCTGCAAAGTCCTTCGGTCATGAACAGTGGGGGTTGCAGCCAGGCACAGTGCCCAAACTACTATGCACCCTATCCCTACCTTGTTTGACTTTTGTCATGTATAATGGGGGTTGGCCACAGGGTCAGTTATGTGCTGATCTTCCTGCATACCTAAACCTTTACACACCGAAATGCAGTGGACAAACTGTTAATGTCCACTGCTTTACCTTTTTAGTGCTGTGGACGGGCACATCCACCACATTTCTTGAAGAAATTCATCTGGTGAGAACACCAGAAGAATTTTCTTTTTAAGACATAATGTTGTAGCTCAAGAGGAATGCTACCCCCATGTCCTGTACTTCACCCATTGCCTGAGATTGTTTTTTGTCAATCACTGTGACAAGCAAAATGCACAGTGCACTGACATCAACGTGATTGAAAGTGAAATCAATCAGCACCATTAGGCGTAAATCTGCCCCCAAGCTCCCATCTAAGCAGGCAAGGTACTGCTGTGATGGGGACAATATGCCTCTTTCTAGTGGCATCTCTCCCTTGTGGATCACTGCTTGGGGGTTGCTTCTGGACCCTGATCCCCAATTAGGAATTCATCAACTAGGCTCTTGGGATTTTTTGGGTGAGGGAGCACCCCCCCCCCTGGACATAGGTCAGTATTTCCCCCTAACATTAAAATATCTTTCCCCGACCCCAAAACAGCCCAGCCTTTCTAAGCTCCTAGAGGCAACGGGGTGCTTACCCTCAGTATTCCCCACTAGATATCAGGGATTTTGTTTATGGGAGTGCACCCACTGGGCAAGGGCAAGCCCCCAGAAAGAGCCAAGAGTTTTCCTGCCCCCCATTGAGAATGCTCCTCCAGGGGAGTCAAAACTTTCTAGGCACCAGGGGAAAAAAGTGCTTTGCCTCCATCCCAAAATGGCCCCCACAGCCTTTGTGCTCCAATAGAGACAGAAAGCCCACTATGTGCCAGAGAAAATGGTAAGTAAAAAGGAGCTTTTGTTTGCTGAGGTGGTCTGTGAGATGTCAGTTGATTCGTTTTTTTAAGACCTTTGCCGGATATTGCAGGGTGGAGATGGGTCTGTAATTGGAAGCCGTGGTTGGGTCAGCAGGTGGTTTCTTGGGCAAGGGTGTGATGGTGGCATGTTTTCCGGTGTCCAGGAATGTAGCTGAGTTAATGGAGGCATTGGAGATGGGTGTTAGTGCTTTGCTGATCGGTATAAGCCCTTTGGTGAAGGTGTGGTGAGGGCATGGTTCAGATGGGGCCCCCGGGTGACTGCCCTTCTTGATAGCAGCTATTTTGAAGGTGGTGATGGCATGCCACGAGGTCAGGGTTCATTCTTTGGCTGTGATGGGAAATTGAGTTGCAAAAGTGACAGGGTCTGGTTGAGGGTAAATGTTGCCATATATGGAAGTGATTTTGATACAGAAGAATTTTGAGAGCTTGTTGCAAAGGTCTGTGAAGGGGAAATGTCGGTTGAGCTGGCAGGAGTTGCATTGAAAAGCTGGATGATGGTGAAGATTTCCTTGCTACTATTAGCACTGTTGTTGATGAGATCTGCAAGAGCTGTGTGCTTGGTGTTCTTTATCTGCTGATGGTAGCGTCTTAGGGCTGATTTGAAAATGTCTTTTTCTGTGGTCTCTTGACTTGTTCTCCATTTCCATTCCAGTTGCTTGCAGTGGCATTTCATCTGTCTGAGTTTCTTGTGGTTGGGCCCTTGCCCTTGGGTTGCCCTTGAGGGAAACCAGGGTGTTGGTGCATGTTGTGATCCAGCTGTTAGGGTTCTTGATTAACTATAAGCCAGTGTGCAAAAAAGAACACATCTTGCAAAATGCCCTCTGAATCACATGATAGTATGGCTATCCCTGAATTCAGAGTTGTATAAAAAGCAACTGCTCGTAAACTCAATATCTCAGGCACATTTCATAAAATTTCTTTCATAACAATTTTTCATTTATTAGATTTTACCATATTAATTGAAGCATTGTCGGTACACAGTAAAAAAAATCTGAATAAGATAGAGCTCATTTGTTGGCTGTGGGTTCAAACAACAAGCACTATATATGACTGTGATCAAAAGAGTCTGATGGACGTAATCATTTACTGCTATTGTAAATTGTCCATTAGAGCAAAAACTTTAAGATGAAAGCTATTTCTTTTTTTCAGTTTTTTTTACTTCATTATTTACATCAATGATTAGTCTCTGTGACAAAATCATGTGCAATCTATACAATTGAACCCTTGCTGAATTTTGTCTACTTTTCCGAAATGCATAGCTTTCTGGAGTCACCTCTGCGCTTCACACTTGTTTCCACCACAATGTGCAAGTAGGTAGCAACCACAACAAATAGGAAAAATGAACTACTACTTGGAAAAATGCAAAAACTGTGGTGAAATATTTCTTTACAACTGTGCTTGTTCTTGAAAGTTGGGAAGATGGTGATTTTAGCACAGTAAACGTTCTGTTGGGTTGTATGACACAACCATGCATGCCTAAACCACGCATACATTAACCACGCGGTCATTACAACAACTGCGTTTTTACCAAGCATGCCTTTACAACAAATTTAGTTGTAAAGGCATGATTGGTAAAGGTATATGTGTGGTAAAGATCCCACCCCAGCCGCCCCTGCCCTGAGAACTGAAATTCGGCCTTCCTGCATTGTAATCTACCCTCCCCAGCCATATTAACTACCCTAACCCCCTACCCTGAGCCCTAAAACCCAGCCCCCAGCACAAAAAAACCATACCGACCCCAGCACTACCGCCCTGAGCCCTACAAAAGGCCCCCAGCCCTTAAAACTGCCCCTTCCCCCCTGCCTGAGCCCTAAATTTCGGCCCCCGCCCCAAAAACAACCCCGACCCAAGCCCCCAGCCCAGAGCCCGAAAACCACCCACCACACCTAAAACTTACCTCCACCCCCCCCTCCCGCCCCAGCCCAACTTACCAAGTCACGCCCCGTACTTCTTCTTGCCGCCATCCTTCCAGTTCCTTTCCCCGCCCATCTGCTCAGAAAGCTACAACACTGACTGCCTTAACCATGCTTATGTATGGTTAAGGCATATGCGTTGTTTTGCTTGCGGGGAAAAGGCATGCATGCTTGAGGTCGCATTGTAAAGGTTGTTTCCCGTTCTGTTGATGCATTTTTTAGAAGAGAGAAAAGATATGCTTTCTTGCACAGCATTTTTTTGCCATGAAAAAAACAAGAAATTTGCTATATTTTGACTATTTTTGGTACCCTCCAGGGAAATCCAAGGGCCTTGGGCCTGGGTACCTTTTGTGGGAAAAACTTTATGAAGGCATAAGTGCTTAGTGCCCCAAACATCAAAAAAGGGCTCAGCACTGGAGATGGAAAATCCTCAGCAGCTAAGGCAATATTATGCAGAACGGTGCCCTCTCAAAGCCAGTGCCTAACCTCCTGGGTGCCCAACCTCGTCTCCTTTTGGCATTTCCCCAGGCACAGCAAGCAACAGAGGTAGGGACAGCTATGCCCTTTACCCAAATTACCGACATCCATCCCACGGTGTGCAAGCACTTCAGCTGTGCACAGATATGGCTGGCTCAGCAAGTACCTCTGCCAAACCTCTTCCCACCCAAACTAGCTGGACAAGGTCTTTGCCCATGTGGTGCAGATTCTGTGCATTGGGCACAGGGCTTGAGCCTAAGTCATGGGCCAGCTCCTGTACCCCAGGCTGGCTGAAGCCTCCATTTTAGCGGAAGTCACAAACATGCAGCCAGGGAAAAAAGCATAATGAATTCCTTTATTTTTAAAATGAATAGTGGATCCATGCACAGCTCAAAGATCCACAGTCAAAGTTCTGTTACGGAATCCAAATATACACACAGTAAACATTCACACATCCTGCAGGAAAAGCATGGTCATTTTATTTATGGGGCACATTATGCTCACCTGCGAGCCCCCACACTCCATTGAAACAGATAGGAGGATGACACTGTTGCTTTTTCAGAATCCAAGTATTCATATGATTATGTAATGGCCTCCTTAACAAACAATTCGAGTTTCTGTCTGGCAATTCGATTATCTGGATCCTTTGAGGATTTGCAGAAATATTTGATCCTTGTTAAATCAGATTCAAATATATTATCCTCAGAGAATATAAACATCTGGACTGGCAACTAATGCTGTTGCTTTCCCCATCATTCATTCCACTACTTAATATATCATTGCTGCATAGAACCTTTGGCCGTAAACAGCAGGGATTGCATGAGTATCTGCCCTGTGGCATACACCAACTGCAAATGCACAAGTAGTCAGCTGTAAGGAGCAAAGGTTGACCAAATGGCATTCAAGGAGCCAGGCCCTGCTTGCAATTAACCATACAGCCAAACAGAATTGCACATGGCCTTGTTTGTAACAGCAAACATAACAACTGGTGATGTCTGATGAGTAAGCCTGGACAAATACAGAAAAGATTAGGGCGATCTTGTTATCTAGAAGCACAGTGGAAACAATACCTGCAGGTAAATTAGTATTTTTCCTCGTATATATAAATCAATTTTGCATTAACGTTAAGAGTATGAAGTAATAGTTTTCAATTTACTAAAAAAAATACCAAAAAGGCTCTATCAGTCGTCAAAGATATTTGCCTGGAGACCAAAGTTGAGTCAAATGTACAGCAGGGGGACTTCCGTTATAAGCCATCTTGTCTGCCACAACATTCACAACAGGGGCATAGGGGAAATAACAAAAAGAGTTTTACCACCAATTAAGTTAATCAAGTGACTTTAGCATTTAAACTTTTAAGATCTGTTTTCCAAGAAAGAAAAGAACACAGACACATGCCCACGTACACTAAGCTTTAACGTATCCAGTTCACTGAGGTGTAAATGCCATTCCTAAGATTTTTTAATTTGCTAAATGTAAGTTCTTTTTTTTTTAATCTAGGTGGAAAATTCTTTCCATTACTATATGAATCAAAGCGGTTTATTTGGTACTGGAGATCTACAGGTGAGTGGTCCAATATGACAGTGTCATCAGCAGTTACCAATCTGCCAATAAAATTGTAGTTTTTGTGGGAAGAGATTTGTAGGGGAAAAGCTTCATCTTTTTCCCACCATATTGAATGTTTGAATTTGTCAGAATTGACAAATTCAGCATTTAAGAGTAAAAGTTCATACGGAAATTAGGGGCATTGTGAGCATTGTTTAAGATGCACTAATTTCTGGATTGGATCCTGACCCCAAAGGCTGCTACGTGTGGTCAAAAGCTGTGTGCATCTGGTTTGGATAGGACAGGGCCTGACTTTCTGCCAGGCCCTGCAACTAGAGACCAGTGTACATGGCCATAGGCTGTGCCCTACTAGTTTGACTCAGGTAGGTGAGTATGCTGGCAAATGCCTATAGGCCATACACAGCTAATGTGGCTGGAATGGGGCCTGGATTCATATCCTCTGTGAAAGGTGATAGTGCTGAAAACTAGGAACAACTGGTGTGGTTGTGAACTACGCTGAGCTCAGGGCCTGGCCAGTGGCTGAACCTTGTACTCAGAGGCCCCTAAGCGTGGACAAAGACCATGTGCAGTTGATTTGGGTGTGACCGGGTCCTGCAGAGCCCTGTGATCAGACATTGCTGCTCATAGTTAAAGACTGCTGCATACAGTTGAAAGCTATTCACTGTTGGTTTGGATGGTATGGGGTCTGGCCTTAGGGCTTGGCTGAAAATCAGGAACTACTCCCAAGCCAAATTCCACACAGATGAGCACTATATACAGTGCATTGTAGCCATAGTCTGTGCCAAAGCCTCTGACTGAAGGCCATGGAGAGTGTGCTATAACTTCTGGGGGCTTGATGCAGAGCCTGTCTGTAACCTACGGGCAAAGTCCATGTGTAGTTGCTTATTTCCATCTACGTACTATGCCCAGCACCTGCCGAGTGGCCAGGCTCTAAGCTAATCCCTTACTAAGTGCGCCCAAAGACTATGTACATCGGTTACATGCTTTGACAATGGGAAAAAGTGTATCTTTAAAAAAAACTAAAATTAACCAAAAAACAAAAGAGTTATGGCCGAGTATTCAGAAGAAATAAAACAATACGGTTATGATCTAAAACTCAAAAACACTTATAACTCCCCAGCCATGGCGAGCAGTGCAACAACACCTCTTCCCAACTGAACTGTTCATTACCAGTACAAGTTTTATCACTGATGAAATCCCAAATGACATCATAGATTACATCACTGATTCTGTTTTAATTCATAACCGTAACTGCACTTTAGCTGTAATTATTAAAGTCAGTTTCTCCGGTTTTTTTTCAGTGTGGGGCCATGATAAAGGGACCCCCCAAATATTGATATTTCATGTTAGATATAATAGCTTCTGATGCAGTGCCAATGACATAATGGTTGGATGATAAGACATTGCCAGTATTGTTGGGTGAACAACAACAATCATCACCTGTTTGCCCATAGCAGCAGAGACATCCTATAAATGACAAATGTAAAAGATCCAAAGGCATAAAACATTACCCATATTTGGATTATGTAGTCTATATGAATGTGCATGCTGAGAGCTCTGAGAATGGAATGTATGTCGATACTTCGCATACCATTACTTCGCATGATTTTAGTGCGATGTTTTTACTTAGCATAAACCATTACTTCGCATGTTTTTACTTAGCATAAACCATTACTTCGCATGTTTTTACTTAGCATAAACCATTACTTCGCAAGTTTTAACTCCGCATGCATTTATAACGCAAATGGTTATAAATGTACTATGGTTTATGCTAATTAAAAACATCGTACTAAAATCATGCTTACACTACACTACCTCACACTACTTAAACATCACTACACTACCCGAAACCCTAATACACTACCCCCTACACGACCTTCCCCCTGCCTGGACCCTACACTCTAACACTACACTTCACCACCCCCCCGACACTACCCTAAACCCTATAACACTACACTACACTACACAAACACCACACCAGTACCCTAAACCCTAAAACACTACTCCCTGCACGACCCTCACCCTTCCCCCAGTCCACTCCCTACACTACAACACTACCCTGCACGACATCCCAACACTACCCTAAACCCTAAAACACTACCCTACACTACACAAACACCACAACACTACCCTAAACCCTAAAACACTACCCCCTGCACAACCCTCCTCCGACCCCCAGTCCTGTTCCTACACCCAAACACTACCCTGCACTACACCCCGACACTACCCTAAACCCTAATACATTACCCTACACTACACTAACACCACAACACTACCCTAAACCCTAAAACACTACCCCCAGCACGACTCTGCCCATACCCCCAGTCCCTTCCCTACACTGAAACACTACCCTGCACGACCCCCCGACACTACCCTAAACCCTAAAACACTACCCTACACTACACATACACCACATCACTACCCTAAACCCTAAAACACTAGCCCCAGCACGACCCTACACTACTCAAACACAACCCTACAACCTAAAAGACTACCCCTGCACGACACAAATAAACTACACTTACCTCTCTCTCCTCCGTGGTTCCTCTCTTCTCCGGCTTCCAGCGGCTTCCAGCGACGTCAGATCTGCACGTCGTTGTTTGGAAACGGAAGCTCCTTCCAAACAACGATGTGGATAGCGCATACCATTACAACGCATGCGTTGTAACAACGCTTGCGATGTAACAACTTGCGTACTAATGGTACGCGTTGTAACATCGCAAGCGCAGTAACGCTTGCGAAGTAATGGTATGCGCACTAGCAGCCGCGCACTAAAGGCTGTTTACCCTGAGAATGTCACTATCATGCAAAGCTTCACTGCACCAAAAGCTTGGCATTAGACATTTGGCATGAAAATGTAAACCTGGTTTGAGACAGGCCGCTGCAGTCTGCCTTGTACAGTGTGATCATCGTCTCTCTCAACAGAGTCTCTAAATCTAACTCCTCATGCAGCAATAGCATACAGGAGGGAGAATCTTGATCCAGTGCTTGTCACGGTCCCCAACAACTGCATCACTGAATCACTGCAACAATGCTCACTTGTCCTCACCTGGCTCTTCTCCACAGTGGAGGTGAAAGGAAGTGAAGAGGAGCTCCACAATCTGAGCTCGCCTTTACTCACTCAGGTTCTTAAGTATTCTTGCGCACTTACCTAAATTAGATCTGAAAACTTAATTTCTGGGTTCAACTATGTCCATACTCCATAATGTGCAATTTCTGAAAATAAGAGTTCTTTTTATATAAAACTGTTATTGATAACTTCCTCAAAATATATATTTCATTGAAAAACCTTCAATTGCTATATTTTCGATAAACACCTCTTTGTGACCTTTACTTTCAAATGTGACTAAAATTGATGCGACGGGATCAGCTCTCTGAGAATGCTCGCAATACAAAACTGCCTCCTTATATCTTGCCAAAGATTTTACACAATGCAAAATCAGAAGACATTATGCAGTGTTTAAGGACACTGTATCAATTTCTCAGCTTGAGCATCATAAGTAAGAACAACCTTTTCAGATTTATGCTTTTGAAGTTATTGTTATGCAAAACTATATTTTCATGCATTCATTCCCAGAAGAACTGCAAGGGCTAGCAGTCATCTTATCAATTCAGATATGGTGACTTAAGAAAGATGGACGTTTACTGTAGTTTGGCGGCTTCTGTTTGTTTTGGAGATCAAAACATACAAATCCGTTGAGTGAAATAACACAGAACAACCTGGGTTACGTTTCGCGATTTCAGTAAAAATGTGTCGAACTGAAAATGCATTGATCGGTTTCCATTTCTGCAGTTTTCTGAACGTGTCCTAATTCATAAACTTGTTCTTTAAATGGAACAGTAATGAGTTGAATCCTCAAAAGTAAGTATTTTATGGAAAGTGTGCATGATCTTCTATTGAGAACATTTGCATCTGAATTTAAAAAGCACATTGTTTTTCTAATAAATATTTCTAAGTATATCATACACATAGTGGGTCCGATTCAGAACGGTAAATTTATATGCTGAGATGTCTGAATGCACAGCTTTCTTTTTCGACACAGAGTTCTGCACGAATTGTATTCACCAATTCCAGGTGGAAATCTCCGCCTGCCAGTAGACCTACGACGCTCCTTCCCATCACATCAAGGGGTTGAGCCTTCAACAACCGAAATTATGAAATATGGCAGCAAAGTTACTACTATTATGTTTACAGCCAGATTTTTACTATCCACCTGTTTGAGGGGAGCTCTCTACATCTTCGGTGGAGAACTCTGCTGGCGGAGTAAAGAACTCCGAATGGGAGGGAATAGGAAATCTCCACAGGAAGGGAGCTGCCTTTCCCGCACAAACGTCTATGTCTAATATGACCAGTGAGTGATCGGAATATGTTCTAGGCAGTGGATCGCAGGCAGCAACTAGTGGGTACAGGCTCCTGGAGATCAGCCAATAATCTATTTGAGTATGTGTATCGTAATTTGCTGAGTAATTAGTGAATCCTGCAATATCTGAGGAATGCTGTCTCCAGACGTCGATGAGGCTTAATTGGTCAACTATCTCTGCTATCACACCTGCTGCCGCAGCTGGGCAGCGAGGCGGGCCTTTGGATTTATATTTTTCTGAGTTTAAAATGTAATTAAAATCTCCCACCCATATTATTGGGGAACATTCTTCTCGCATTATTAATGAACCTAGAGTCTGGTAAAACTTTGGGTCATCATAGTTAGGGCCATATACGTTGACTAATGTGACTGCCTGCCCCGCTTTGTGGCATTTAGCTATGATGTACCTCCCATTGGGATCAAGTTCTATACATTGCAGCGCAATACCAGATCTCGGTCTTGCCAGGCTTCAAGAGAGTAATGGTCAGTGCCTCCCTCATGGTCGGAGGCATCTCCCTTTTCTGAACCATCTCCTCATAGAGAGCCATTAAATGAGGGATGAGTAATTCTTGAAAGGCCTTATAGAACGTGACTGTGAGGCCGTTCATCCCTGGGGCACTACCTGTACGCATCGTTTTAAGAGCACCACGAATTTCTCGGGTTAAGCCAAAAAAGAACTCCCCAAGCATGTGATGTAAAGCCTGCAGAGTAAACCATACCTTGAAAGTATCTACTTGAAAGCATTTTGCTATTAGGGGTGAGGTGAGTCTCTTGAAGCACTGCTATATCGACCTTATGTCGTTTTAAGTATGCTATAACTTTCCGAGTTTTCCTAGGCTCATTTAATCCTCTAACATTCCAGGTCAGGAACCGTATTCCATTACCCGTCTTCTGTTTTAATTCTATTTTTGCCATCTCTCAGGTATCTCTTGCTATGTGGCCATGTGTGCTGCAGGATGTGCAGCCAGGTGACTGGCTGTCGTGCCAAAACATAAACAACTTTAGCCCTCAACCCTCCTAATCTCCCCTCTCATGCTATGCAGCCCCAAACTTTGCATAATCGGCTATCTGCCCACTCCACTCTCACAACAAACCTTCAGTTAACACATTTAACATCAAGATCAATACTGACCTACTGTGGATCACACTCAAGGGCGGATGTTGCCGGAGTCAGCAAACTCTGCAGCCCGGCCATACCTATTAGTATATATGATAGATAGCTTCCCACATAATGTTAGGACAACAGTATTCCCACCCATGGTCTATGTCGTGGCATGCCATTTCCGGCTGAGAAAAGGGCCAATATCGGTAGGGAGTAGGGGGGAGGTCCACCCCCGGCCACCCCCGCTGATACTCCGACTATTTCGCTTTTTCATTCTGAAGTCACATATTTAGCAGGAGTTCAGTTCTATCCTCGCATATGGTTGTCCTGTTCTGAGCCAGTGATGGCCCTGACCCTTCACAAGAACTCGTCATAGCTCTTTCATCTCACCAATTATGCATGCAGTAGGTAACCTCCTTTCCGGCACCCAGTCCTTCTTTAACTATGTTTCTGTCTGTAGCCTTTGATAGTGTTAGCTGCTGTACTAATCTTCGTGCTCTGACGCATCCCTTTCCTTATCGAGTTGGGGGTTAGGGGAGCCTTTCTAATGTGACACTCCATGAAGCTTTTTATGAAGTGCAGTACCTGCTAAGGATCTGAAAAGACATGCGCCGTCCCCTGTACCATCACCCGGAACTTTGCAGGGTACAACATATTATAGTCTAAGTGCAGCTCACGCAACTTCCTTTTCACTGGAGAAAATAGATGACGGGCTTCCTGCACTTGCTGTGTAAAGTCTGGGTAAATGGAGATATTCATGCCTCTGTGACTCAGCTCCTGCAGTTCTCTGGCTCTACGGAGGGACATTACGTGATCCCTATAATTAAGAAGCTTCGCAATGATGGGGCGCGGCGGAGGGCCGGTCTCGGACCCGATGACCGATGCGCGCGCTCCACCACAAACATGTTTGAAAAGTTCTCCCTGCCCAGTAGTGTGGCCAGCAGTTGCTCCACATAATGCTCCATGTTTGTAATATTTGTGGATTCTGATATCCCAACTATGAGGATATTATTGCGCCATGAGCGCGCCTCCAAGTCCTCTGCCTTGGCTTGAACACTTAGCAGCAGTTTTTCCATTTTGATTTGTGAGCCCACCCCTAGAGCATCCTCTGCGTCCGATACTCTTTGCTTGAATGAAATGAAATTAAATGAAATTTGTACTTGTAAAGCGCACCCATACCCCCAAAGGGGTGTCCAGGCGCTGTACGCATACCGCTGTGGAACCCTTCCTGGCTTTTCCCTGTGAAATGTCCACTCCTGGGCACCCCCAGGGTGAAGCCAGGCATCCCAGCGCTGTTGGGGCCGTTGTGGAGATTAAGCAAGCTATTGCCCAGAGTTGCAGAGTGGGACCCATGATTAGAATAGGCACCGAGGCGAGAATTATCAGGTCCGAGGAAATTGAGCCCAAGACCCGCCGAGGCGGGAATTGAACCCTGGTCCCGGGCCAGATCTCTGCATCAGGGTCTGCCGCTCTAACCATTGAGCCACACTTCTCCACTTGACTGTGTCTAGGTGCTCCATATGTTTGTCAAGCCGTTCAGACATTCTATCCATACGGTATGAGAGTGCGTCTATTTTCCCGTCTATTTTGTACAGACTGTGTTGCATGGCAACCAGGATTTGCTTCAGATCTGTGTCCCCTCGTAAGTTGCCAGCCTCCGATCCAGATTCTGGTGGGTTTTTTCAGCGTCCTGGTGTCTGGGTGTTTTCCTCGGTACGAATTGAAGATTAGACTGTGATTTTTCAGTTCGGCCCATTGCCAATACTTTGCGCTGCTGGTTGTATTCAATAGGGAGCAGTTGGGAGCAAGGTTGGGTGTGGGGCAGACCGTACAGGTACCATTGTGCACACTAGACTGCGAAGTTTGCATAGGTCTGATGCAAACAGACTGGATGGTACCCCACAGCGTGGTGCTGGCTGCTTACAGTACAGTGGCATTACTTGACAGCGTTGCGTATGAGGTGAAACGTTCAAAGGCAGCTATTCCCCTAAGGAAGCCATACTCGTGCATTGCAAATGTTTACCCAGTGAAGGCTTCTCCCAGTAAGGGGCAGTTGGGCTGCCCAGTTGCGCGCGAGAAGACTCAGCCAGACTCGATTGCTCCCACTGGATTACTTTGTTCTTGCAGCTCACCTCTGTACTTCTGTAGCAGCAGTTGTAGACATTCAGTCCAAGGGGGCCACTCTCAGCGGGGAGAGGGAACCAATGGTGTACCCCCGTGCTGGGCCCACTAACCTGGAGGGGTCCCGCAGTGACCGTTCACCTGCTACGCAATTGGTATGTCTCTATATCGTGGTACCTAAGCTGCTAATTGCAGGCAGGGAACACCGAGGCCAGCCCCTGTGCCCCCATGCAGTTTCTGTCACCACTTCTAAGCCAGCTTGGCTCGGGTCAGGCTGCAGCCCCAGCTCCCCCTCTCCAGGTATATTAACTGGCCTGGGAAGGACTAGGGCAGTTAATATTATCCTAGCTGTGTCTGCTGGCCCTACGAGGCCCGGAGTAATAGTCCTTGGCTCTTTAATTAAGGCTGGGCCATTCTCTACAAGGCCAGAGTGTACCGCTCTTGCCCGGTGGCGCGTATATGAAGTGTTGTTAGGCCACTTGGCAGGCCCCTTCTCACTTCACCACTTCTTCTGTTGTCTGCAGCCGGATGCTTCTAGTCCACAGCAGCCACCCTGGCCCCTCACCACTAATCTTAGGCTGCTTGTGGACACGGGGCTTGATTGTGCCAGTCTTTGGGTTGGCGCTCGGAAGGCCCAGGTGCCCCCCGGCAGGCCCTGCACACAGTAGGTCGCACCTTGTCCGGGGCCTGCAGCCTGCCCTCGCTTGTTGGGACCAGCTGCCTGCTTCATGAGTGGGGAGCCTGCCCCCTGATGCCGTCGGGTGACCGTGTAAGGCTCACACAGCCCAGGCTAGGCCGCACAGTCACCTGCCGGTCGGCCAGCCAGCGAGCGGCACTCTCTCCACACTGGGTTCCCTGTCCATCTCACCACAGCCTCGGATATTGGCCTCTGACGAGCAGAATAAACAAAAAACATCTTGCCAGGCTCTGCGAGCACGTCGGGGGAGCCTGCTTACCGGCCACAAGGAGAGTTATTCCCTCCTGGGAAGCAGGATTGTGTAGGATTGTTGTCGGGCTTGCTGAGCTCCGTTAACTTGCGGCCATCTTGGAGCCAGGCAAGCTCCGCTCCCATGAGTTTACGTACTTACAACAAAGATATATTTAACAAGATATGCGGTACTAATTATCAAGATTTTATAGGTAAGTATATATATATGTATTTAAAATAATTCTAAAATATAATTAGTTTTAAAAATAATTAAATATGTAGTAAAAAAAGTAATACATTTTTAAAAACTAGAACACTTAAAATACATTTAAATAAAGAAATAAATACATGTTAAATATTATATCATCAAGCTTTTTTGAAACTTAGTGTAAAAGCTAATAATTAAAAAGTTATAAAAGGCAAAATATATATAATATACATTTATAATAATTAATTAAAAACAATTACAACTATACAATATAATTACTAAAAATATAGAATTATATTTTAAAAACACATGAATAAAATTAATAGAACTCAAACAAGTTAATAAATGAAATATGTCTAATAATTTACAATGAAATAGAATGTAAAATAAAATCACACTAAAAGTATTGAAAAAACAAAAATGAGAAATCCACAACTAAATTAAAAAACATAAACAAAACACAAAAACACTAATGTAAAAAATCAACAATTAATAAAAGTCGATATATCTCCAACAAAAAAGGAACAAAATATTTTAAAAGATGGAACCAATGTAAAAAATGTAACAGACTTTGAATAAATATCAATCAAACAATTAAACTGTGTTAAAATAGAAATTTAAACAGGAACAAAAGTTTAAAAATAGAACATTTGAAATTCAACAAAAAAATCAAAAAATTTTACATTTTGAAAAATAAATTTTACCCCTCATCAGGATAAAAAAAACAGTTTGGAAAGTATTACACTTTTGAAAAAATACAATTACTGCTCCCACTGCAACCTAAGCTACAGAGGGAAAGTGTTGGAGATTGAAAGGGTTGCATTTACTATTTCCACTCAAATCTAGCTAACAGTAGGGAAAGCATTGATCTATGGGACATTAGATTTAAGGACTGATTATGAGTTTGGTGGTCTGACTGCCCGAACACCGCATCCACAACCGGCATATGAGTTTACCACGGGACCGGCGCTGTGGCAGTGGTGATCTCGAGGTGGCGGTGAGTGAGTTTCCATATGTATCGATGCCAGTATGTAAATTTTTATTGAAAATGTGTAGAATGCACATATATGCATGATACATGTGAAAAAATACCACCTACCCATTGCCGGAGTCTGACCCATAAGTGGGCAGTCGAGGCAATAGGTATATAGTATAAAAAGGACCTAGCTGAACTTCGCCATAAACAGGGTCATAATCCCTGTGCTGCTGTGAATTGGGGACATGGAGAGAGGGATCCACGTCGAACACTGATGGGAAGAACAAGAGAGGGGACAGTATGCACCCCAAATCCTTCATTTCCACTGACTTGAAGGTGGTGGTCCCACCTACACGGTCGGCTCCTCGGAAAGCCAACTCATAATACAGACGGCAGTGAAACTCCTCAATACCGACCTATGGCAGCTACATTTCCCCGACCGCTGCTGCAGCAGTTGGCTGGTGGTGTCAGCGGTTCGGCGGTGGTGTTCGCAAAGCCAATCATCCCATCTCGTAATACGGTGGTCAGACCACCGAGCTCACAGTGGTCGGACCACGACAGCCGGTACGGTGGTCTGTGGACCTCCAAACTCGTAATAAGATCCTTAATATTCCACAACCTAAGCAACAGTCAGGAAACCTTGAACTTTGGAGGGGTCAGATTTGGGAAACAGCCATCACATTGCATGCGTTACAACACATGCGATTACAACGCAGTCGTTACAACGACCGCGTTGTTACATCGCATTATCATTACAACGCAAGTCGTTACAACGACTTGCTCTGGGGGGCGCTCTAAACTAAGGAATAGTATAATTTACTATTCCAACACCTTCCCTACTGTTGCGCACACTGGAGTTGGAATAGTAAATTATACTGAACAACAGTCCCCTGCACACGCTAACAGTGTATCAATTATATCAATAACAGTGTGACAAAAGCTTGAGTCTTTGCTGGAACATGCGCTTCAGTTTATTCACAACAGCCTTAGCCAACATGTGTTTCGTTGCTCTTTCGGTTGTGCGCAGCGACTTCTTCAAGAAACAAACAATAGTACAGAATTGGGAAGGAAAGGTATGCAACAAAAGCATCCAATGTCAGTTTCCCATTGTGACAGACTAACTTTGAAGGATGGGCTTGTGTTGCCTACTCAAGCCTGTGGAAACCCATGCTGTCTTAAACGTGTCACCTCGGTTGTTTAGTGACAAACTAGTGTTTTTTAACAAAAATTGTAACATTCTTAGATAAAATAAACTTGTCCGGAGTTAAGGCATGCTTGTTCCTTGTGAGTCCAGTTGTGACATATGAGCCTAAACAGTCATCAGTGACTTTGCTAATGTGAATTTAACATAACGACACCCCCTTAATGTTGCCTGGTACCCGAAGGTATGTAATAAAAAACAAACAAAATACCTATACTCAATGCTTGAAGATCCTAGGGGAAAAGAAACGGGTACAAAAGAAAGAAAAATGATGCTAAGTATACAAGCCCTTTAAAAGCAAGTTTATCGTGCTACGGTGACAAAATCTGACCGGGAAACCAACCTTAAATCCGGTTGTATTTCCGTCCCGAATGGGATTCAATATGGTCCAATGTTAGATACACAGTTAAGACTGCACATATCTTGTGTCCAGAAATAATCCCTCCTATTCACAGTATATGTATCCTGGATGTATTTCTCAATGAGGGGTCTAATTGCAGCTTCCTTACTCCCATGTTGCAAGACCCAGTGCCTTGTTAAAATACCTTGAAATACCTTTTACAGTCATTAAAGGAATTAATTGGGCCCTTGGTGAACATGTCACTTATCATGAGGCACCTCTCCCTGCTTCCAGTTCTTAAAGCCTGCTGTGTCTAGCCCCAGGGTGAAACCGAGGTTTTTATGGATTGGTATGCACAATGCAATGCTAGGGGACAGCCCCAGTGGCACTGAGACTGTATCCCATATGTCCAGGGTTGTCCTGGTGACATCTGAGAGATATAGTGATTTGGGTCTGCATATTTGTGTAGCCAAGGGATATCCCAGACATCCCTCCCTGCCATTGCCTTGTCCATGAAAAGCCAATGCTTTTCAGTTTCTCAAACTGACCATTCAACCATGATTCTGAGGTGTGCCACTTTGTAGTGTCTCAGTAGGTCTGGGAGTGCTAATGCCCCCTTTCTCTAAAGGGTCCATGAGCAGTTTTTTACTGAGTCTACCTTTGCCTCCCCCAGATAAACTTAATAATATGATCTTGCAATGAGAGTAGTCCTGTTTTGGTATGGCTGTGGGGAGGCTTTGAAACAAACATACCACTCTCAGAAGTATATACATTTTTATTAAATTTTTTCTCCCTAGCCACAAGATAAACTGTCCCCTCCATTTATTCGGATCAGTAGTGATTTGTGCCCTCCATCGGGGCCAGTTGATTCTAGTCCATGTATCAACAGATTTAGTTATGTAAATTCCTATATATTTTATGGACTGTTTAGCCCATTTCATTGGGCAGCTCTTTTTCAGCTGATGCTCTTACTCTTTCAGAAGGGAAATGTTCATAATCTCTGACTTGCCCGTATCTATTTTACGACACAAGACCTTTTCAAAGGCCCTAAAGTATTCCTGGATGGTCTAGAGAGATGTGTCCTGGTATGTCAGTGTCAGTAAGACATCATCTGCAAAGAAGATAATTTTATGTTCCTCCCTCCTCCAAAGGCCACTCCCCTGATGTCAGGGTGGGAGCGTATTTGCGTTGCTAAGTTCTAGACTGCCAGCGCAAACAAGAGGGGGGATAATAGGCATCTCTGATGGATGCCCCTCTGAAGCACGACCTTAGTGATGGGGACTCCATTCACTCGAACGTGGGCCTCCGACTGAAAATAGTTCACCTGTATCCATCATTTAAATTTCGTTCCCAGATTTCCTCTATCTAACACAACTTTAAGGAAATCTCAGCTCACCATGTCAAATGCTTACTCTGCATACAAGGATGCTAAAATAGCCGGGATACATATTCTTGTACATTTTTCTACTATGTGGGCCACTTTCCTCATGTTGTCTGCCCTTTGGCATTCCCTCCCAATCCCTACCTGGTCTGGGTCCACCAGCACCAGAAGCACCTTATTGAGGTGATCAGCCAATATTTTTGAAAATATTTTGACGTTATTCTTTAGTAGGGCTATGGAACAATATGATTTGCAATTCTCCTTGGGTTACCCCAGATTAGGGATCACCAGTACCGCAGCTTCCCTCATAGAAGGAGACACTGTCCCTGTGTCCTGAAAGGAGTTGTATAATGCTGTTCGAAATTGTACCAATAGCTCTGTAGAAGGCTCCAGTGAGTCTGTCTGGGCCTGGTAACTTATGGGGTTCCAGAGATTTAATTGCATTCAAGACTTCCTGACTGTAATAGGCTCCTCCAGCAGAGTCCTCCAGCCTGCTGGGACCTCAGGGAGGAGCAGGTCCTTGAGAGAAGAAGCTATGGCCTCCAGGTCCTTGTTGTCCAAGCAATAGAGTGCCTTCAAACATTGCAAGGAAACATCACCTTTTCCTTTCTCGTCTTTGACTACTCTGCCATCAGGTTCATGCAGCACAGGAAGACATTTTGTGCTCTGAGTCTGCCATCTTCCTGATGGCCTTTAAATGTAGGGATGCATGACTCAAGGAGAACCAGCTTCTACAGGAGCTGGTAGATGCTGTGCATAAGTGACACCCCACTAGACAATCAGAACGGGAAAGAAGTATGCTTCAGGATAGCTTAGAGTCCTCAGGACTGAAAAGGTTGAAAAGACTCTTCTCTTAGTGAGCAAAAGAAAGATGGTTTAACCCAATCAATCAATCAATCAGGGGTTTGTTAAAGCGCGACTACTCACCCGTAAGGGTCTCAAGGCACTAGGGGTGGGGGCGGGGTGCAGGTTCCATCCATCAAGGAGGGGGTCTGTCGAAGAGCCAGGTTTTGAGGTTTCTTGCGAAGATGGGGAGCGATGTTGTCTGTCTGAGGTGGAGCGGAAGGGCGTTCCATGCTTTGGCCGCGAGGAAGGAGAAGGAGCGGCCTCCTGATCTGGTCTTTCTGGTGCGGGGATCATGGCGTAGGAGAGCTGGGCTGATCGTAGGGTCCTTTGGGGTGCGTGGAATTTGAGTCAGCTGTTCAGGTATGCTGGTCCGGTGCCGTGGAGGGCCTTGTGTGCGTGGGTGAGCATCTTGAAGGTGATTCTTGCTTCGACAGGGAGCCAGTGGAGTGTGCGCAGGTGCTGGGAGATGTGGCAGTGTTTTTGCAGGTTGAGGACCAGTCTTGCGGCGGCGTTCTGGATGTTCTGTAGCTTGCGGGTGAGGTTTTTGTTTATTCCGGCGTAGAGTGCGTTGCCGTAGTCGAGTCTGCTGGTGACCAGGGTGTGAGTGACGGTCTTTCGGTGTTCAAGGGGGATCCATTTGAAGGTCTTACGAAGGAGGCGGAGGGTGTGGAAGCAGGAAGACGAGACAGAGTTGATCTGGCGGTCCATTTTGAGCTCGGAGTCCAGGATGAGTCCCAGGTTGCGTGCGTGGTCCGTGGGGGTTGGCGGGTTTCCGAGGGCGGGGGGCCACCAGGTGTCGCTCCAGGCATCGGGGTTTGGGCCCTTGATGAGTACTTCTGTTTTGTTGGTGTTTAGTTGGAGGCAGCTGTTTTTCATCCATTTGGCGACGGCTTCATGCCTTCTCGAAAGTTGCGTCTGGCGGTGTTGGGCTCGTTGGATAGGGAGAGGATGAGCTGGGTGTCGTCTGCGTATGACACGATGTTGAGTCCGTAGGTTCTGACGATGGGGGCGAGTGGAGCCATGTAGACGTTGAAGAGCGTCGGGCTGAGGGAGGAGCCCTGGGGGACTCCGCAGGTGGTAGGTGTGGGGTCCGAGAGGAAAGGGGGAGTCTGACCCGCTGCGTCCTGCCGGAGAGGAAGGAGCGGATCCAGTCGAGGGCCTTGTCCTGCATTCCTGCGTCGTAGAGTCTGCGTATTAGGGTGCGGTGGGAGACTGTGTCGAACGCCGCTGATAGGTCCCGAGGAGGATGAGGGCTACTGTTTCTCCTTTGTCCAGTAGGGTGCGGATGTCGTCTGTTGCGGCGAGGAGGGCGGTTTCCGTACTGTGGTTTTTTCTGAAGCCGGATTGGGAGGAGTCGAGGATGTTGTGTTCTTCAATGAATGTGGCGAGTTGGCTGTTGATGGCTTTCTCGATGACTTTCGCTGGGAGCAGGGAGCAGGGAGATGGGTCTGTAGTTTTTGAGGTCGGTGGGGTCCGCTGAGGGTTTCTTTAGGAGGGTTGACCTCGGCGTGTTTCCAGTCGTCAGGGAACGAGGCTGTCGCCAGGGAGCGGTTGATGGTGTGGCGGAGCATGGGTGCGATGGTGTCGGCGGCTCTATTGAAGATGTGGTGGGGGCGAGGGGTCCGTGGGGGCCCCTGAGTGGATTGACTTCATTGTCTTCAGTGTGTCTTCGGTGGTGAGGGCTGTCCAGTCGTCAATCGCTGGTTTCCGGGTGTCGGGGGTGGTTGGTGAGGGTTCAGTGTGTTGGTTGTCTTCGTCGAAGTTGTCGTAGATGCTCTTGATTTTGTGGTGGAAAAAGGTGCTGAGTTTGTCGCAGAGGGTCTTGTGAGGGAGGGATGTCGGTAGAGCTCGCTAGTGGGTTGGGCGAACTCCTTGATGATGCTGAAGAGTTCCTTGCTGTTGTGCGCGTGGGTGGAGATTCTGTCTTCAATCGCTTTTTCCTCGTTTCTCTGATGAGTTGATGGTGGGCGTTGGTGGCGGCTCTGAAGTTGTCATGGGCTTCTGTGGATTTGGTGTTCCTCCAGGCCTTTTCGAGGCGGCGGCATGTGCTTCTGGACTCTCGAGTTCGGTGGTAAACCATCTGGCTTTCTTGGCGCGGGTATTGTTGTTTTTCTTGAGGGGGCTATGGTGTTGGTGCTGTCCGAGATCCATCTATGCAGGGTTCGGGCTGCGGTGTTGGGATCGTCGTTTTCCGCGATGGTTGGGGTGGAGTTGTTGAGTGAGGAGGTGAGCTGGTCGTCAGTGATTTTGGTCCAGTTTCTTCGTGGACCAAACCCAGATGTCTTGACTGGGATGAATGCTTGATTCATTCAACATTCCGTCCATAATTTGTTGTCGCAGCACATAAATATTTAGACAGCACTTATTTCAAAAAAGCAATCGATCAATCAATCAGGATTTAGAAAGCGCGACTAATCATCCGAACGGGTATCCAGGCACCTGCAGGTCCCGGAGGCTTATTCAAACAGCCAGGTCTTGAGGGCCATTCGGAATTCCAGAAGTGAAGTGATGGTCTGGAGTTCCGTGGGGAGGCTGTTCCAGGTCTTTGCTGTGATGTGGGAGAAGGAGCATTCTCCACTTTCTGCTTTGACCACAAAGGAATTGTGACGTGCAAACTGTCAAAGTTTGTATTTTGAGAATTGATAACACCATGTGCATGTGCCTTTTATGCTCACTTTTGCAATTCCAGTCCCATGTCCAGAGTCGAATTAATTAATCAGGCCCACTTTAGTGGTAGATTATTGAAGATTTTTTCTGATCCGCGCCAGAAAAATACAAACTACATTAATAACTGAAAACCTATTGCAAGTTATGGTTTCCAGACTTTTTGCACAATGAGGTGGTCCAATGCACAATGATATTGGCTGCTGCAGCACATTGCTATATGTTGATCACCGATTCATTGTGGGTAGTGCACAGTCAGACTGGGGACCTCTTTGGACATTTATTTTTGTTTGTTTAGTTTTCAACGCCTGCCTTTGTGTCCCACACTTTGAAACAGAAGGTATGGCAATGGTGTAACCAAATATAGATGTATTCATTGGTGGAGTGGTTTTTAGAAAAAGATGCTTAAATCGGGCTTCCCTCAGAAATTCCGTGCCGCAAGAAAGTTGTCACATTGAATGGGAAAAAGAGACCAAGATGACTGTTTCAAATGATATATTTGAAATACAGCAGTTAGGTGTTTGTTTTCGGCACCTGTCCCGGTAATAAATATATAATTCTATATTTTAATTTTGATGACAGTGTATTTCTCAGGACTTTCTGTCACGAAGCGCATCTAAATGTTTATATTCATATTGTGAATATTCGTATAATGTTTTTGTAACACTTAATCATCATTTAACATTTGGTTCCAAAGTTAAACTCAAAACGTAGGTGGCAGGTAACATTTGCCAATTTTCTGTTTTTGAGTAAATCACACATAGCTTTTCCCAGCGCACGTTGTACTAAAAATCGTTTGATTTCAAAAAGTTGCATTTTTGCATTCTGATTGTCCTTTTTTTTGTAAGGCGTCGCGTAATTTCAGTTTTTGCAAATCTCTATTTTTAGTAGTTTCTTTGTTGGTGTATTTGTCGATTTATTTACTGTCTGTAGTCACAGACAAAATGTTAACTACTTCAAAGACTTTTTAAATATCGAGTGTCAGAAATTACGAGAAAGTCACGTCCGCATGATATTTTAATTGATAACGTCTGCATAGTAACATTGCAGTATTTACTTTTCATTTCATCCGCTTTTGTGTCTGGCTCCATTTTCTTTATCAGAATTTCCCGATCCTGTGCTGTTTATCTTGTATTACTAAGAGCCATCGGTTTGGCGGGAACAGTGCATGCTGTGGACGCTGGGATTAAAATGGCCGATTGTTTTCTGGAGACACTTCAGCTTTTGCTGAAAGCTTCCCTTCTTTCGAGCCCTGCACGTTTTGGATATTGCTTTAGCTGCATGGGGCACTTTAACAGTGTGAAACTGCTTTGAGTGGCTTCTTCAGGTTCCTAATTTTGCTGAAAGGAAACTGATTGAGGATCCTTCAGTCCACGATAGTTACTAAAACAGCAGTCTCGCACACCCAGTCCAAAATGTTCCATGTATATTCATTTTCATGGTGCCTTTAAACATGAATTGGAAGCGAGAGCGTCAAGGTGATTATATGAGTCTGTATGAAGGAGAAATTGGCTCCCCGTGGTTTGCCTCCTGACCTCCTCAAAGTATTTATTCTATAGGAAACATCCCATAATGTGTCTTGTGAAATAATTCATAGAGGCCCTTTATGTCTCAGGAACTATTTTGTTTCTCGAAACTGTCTTTAAGTAACACCAACGTGTGGGGGGGACAAGTGGGTGCTACTTCAAGAGCAGTCGCCGAGATCCCAGGAATACCACATAAAGATAATTTGGGAGTGACCCGTCTGTAACGCAACTGGTGGTCATGTAAAGCGCTCTGACACCTTCGGGCCGAGTACGCGCTACATAAAACTCCCCCCACACCAAAAAAAATAAAGAAAAAAAGGATTTCGTGTGTGTTGTGGATTGTCGTGGTTCCATGCTCAGAAGACATACAATTGTTCGCCTGTTGCATCTTCCCAAGGTTGCAATGTAGGCAACAAATGACTCATTTTGTTATACAAAGGCGTTTGAAAAGCGCATTCCTTTTTCTCTCCTATAAATAGACGGCCGCAGAGCCCTCTCATTCTTTTAGAGAAGTACCTCTTCTAGATGACCAGAAGAGCTTTTCATGAATGATGAGTTCCTGTTTATCCCAGGCCTGTCCGAGGTTGTGTTTTTTGTTTCTTTCACGACATCCTGAAATTCTTACTAACACTACGTTTACCACCTGCAAATTCTGTAGTTCTTTGAATGTGGTTTTGTACATAAAGATCTGGACTTTTACCTCCTTTTGTGTTGTTGCTAGAAAAGAAATGTCTCCTTCCAGTTTCAAAGTCGCGAGGAAACTGTTTTTCACACTCATTTTAGTGTCAATTGGCATCCACAAGGAAATACTGTCTGTGACTGACCATAGGGAAAATTAAAAACTTTTGTTAATCCAACAATCGTGAGCTACACAGGACTTTTAAGTGTGACAAAAACATCAAGCACACCTAATTTACCTGATCTATTTTACTACATATTTGCAATAAATGCACTGATTAAAACATTTTTATTCATACACAATGAATCAAAATGCCTTTTCCCAAATGTAATGCAGTCACATTTTTATCATAGTATTAAATCTATCTATCTATCTATCTATCTATCTATCTATCTATCTATCTATCTATCAGTAGCGGCTCCTGGTGGGAGTGCTACCGGGCGGTGACGTGGGGCGGGGGAGGCAGGGTGGGGGTAGTAAACACCGGAATACGGATGAATGCAGGTAAGTAGACAATTAAATCAATAAAACGAATTTCGATGTGCGCGCTGCATCGCATTTGGCGGTGCAGCGCGCAGCGAAATCGCTCATTGATTTGATTGTCTACTGCCTGCATTCATCCGTATTCCGGTGTTTACTACCCCCACCCTGCCCCTCTCCCGCCCCACGTCACCGCCCGGTAGCACTCCCACCAGGAGCCGCAACTGCTATCTATCTATCTATCTATCTATCTATCTATCTATCTATCTATCTATTCCACAGTGGCAGTTCCCACAATGAAGTTATGGTTCAGCCTCACTTTACATTGAAATGGCATTTTTGATTTGCCTATACCTTTTGACACTATGGACAGATCTGCACCAACTGTGGCATTCACTTGATGTAGTTAGCTAAAATTCAGCATGATAATTTTCTTGCCAATCCATGCATGAATAAAAAGGTAAGGAGTGTGGGAAAAAATATGTTTTTACCCATATCAGCTCCCATAGGAAATAGTTTTTCACACCTACAGATTTGGACCAAACATGGCATGACAGTAGAACTTTACTAAGTATGTTCAGCAGTTTGTAAGATAAGAGCATTCTAAAAAGTTGCCAAGCAGACTTTAAAGGGCAACACTTTATTTATATCTCTAACATTTAAAATAGTGATTCAGAAAATTCCAAATCCTGTCACAATTGAATTTTTTCTCAAATGCGCTAGCTGATGAAGGGGATTTATTTTTTTGCTGATTGTGAAACTTATCATTTAAAAAAAAAATATCTGTCCTCATGCTGTGAAAAAATAAATCCACTGCTGGAGGGTTGTGGGGGACTTATTTGGCACCAGGACAGGTGCCTGACCCCGGAGAATGCTGGGTAATACCTAGTGGCATGGAAAAATGCCCCAAAGTATTTTTAAAAAAACCTGTTTGCTGCAATAAAATATTGTAGCTGCCATTTTGTGAGCAGAATAAAAAATCTAAATTTTGAGCTGAAAATCACAACTTTCATTAAAATCGAGACTTTTCACTAAAAATACAAAGGGTGAAAATAATAAAATAATATTCATCTAAAAAGAATAGACGGATAAACCCTGCATAAAGACAAAGAACAAAGGGCATGCATTCCAGGGATTGGCTGCCATACTCGCAAATAGCAGTGGGTTGGCACCCCACAGCAGGTTGGTTGCAGTACCTGACCGTGCGCATCTATGGTTTTGTGCTCAGGATGGGTTGAAAGCAGGGGTGAGCGGAACTCGTGGAGTTTCTGCAGAGTTTCGCCAACAGGTGGAATTAGGCACATTGCACCGCTCGTGCTGATGTTTAATCCCGGGAGCTGAAAAATAAGTGCGAACGGCACCACACAGTGTGCCAGAGAGCACAGCTTCTCGAGTTGACTTTCCTGCCACTGGAGTAGATTTTCGACTGGAGCGTCACCTCTTTGACCGCAAATGATTGCAACCACCCGTGTTGGGGAAATCTTGCCGGGTGTCCTCCCAGTGACTGAAAATTGTGCTTGGGGATGCCAAATTTTACTCGCACTCACCAACTTACCGTTGGTGAGCTGCATATGAGAAAAAACTCTGCCACACATTGGTTGGCAGATTTTGGCCTGAACTCCGAGTTACATGCATAACACGTAGTGGCCAAAACTCAGCCAACTCCACCAGCAGAATTTATCGGCCAACTCTAGTTGACAGTTGGGCCTGGCCACAGGCTAGACCCTGCATCCAACCCCTGCTGCTCACAGCTGCAGAGGTTGGCAGCCTGTGGTAGGTTGATCACTAGGCATGTGACAACACTCCTTGTGCTTGTTTGAAGGCCAAAGGTAATGGAGGTTTGATGCCCCTGGTGGGTTGGGCTGCGGGTCTGTCTGAAAACTATACCCTGTGGACAACGCCTGTTGACTATGTTCTTCAGCAATGTGCAGTGGCAGTTTGCCATCAGCAGAGACTAATGTGTTGAAATTAGGGTTGTCTTTTTGCCCTGATTCGAATTTTGATGACGTAAGAATGCACATTGATCTTTTGAATTTGGGCATAAATTCAAACTCCACAAAACCCAAAATGTAACACTCAAGAAATGTTGGAAAACAGCACTAACTCATACATCTATCAAGCTATCTAATTTGACCATTGTCAATGTGGAAGCACTAGATTCCTTATACTACTTGAGTAAGGACTCTACAAACCATGACTGTCTAATTTTTTTATCTGCTTAAAGCACAGAACAGGCAAGTGGCATATACATTCTAAAGGCGTATAGTACTCGTACTAATCATATTAGGAACATCCCGTTATGGCCAAATCTGACTTCTACCACAGCTACAGCGAGATGTGATCGATTTCTTTTGTGAACTTGTTAACCTCTTTAATGTGGGTGTCAACATGTTTCTGACTCCCGCATGACCTTTATAGTGCGACCATTGGGAATGTGTTGACAGCTACACAAGATAAGAAAATGCTTCTGCTCAAAGCACCGCTCCACACTGGATTCTATGCAGAACTTCTAAGAGTAAGCCTGGGTGACGTTTGGCAGCTGAATGGCCCTTGAGCAGTGTTAGATTTTTCAGACGCCAAAGGCAATATGCTATCTGCTTTGCTGGTTTGTTGTTCATAAACATTGCTGACAGGGTCAGAATCAATACACCAGGTGCCCACGACAAATCATTTTTGTACCATATGACTCAAAGTGGAAACCATTGATTTCAAGAGCCCAGTCTGCTATTTGACCTGTCTAAATGTGTGGGAGAGGCATCCATTGTGACCCTGGGTTTTGCACACAGTATTACACTTGGGAAAAGGAATAGGGGAATCACCATTTTGACCCTGTTCAAGAACCGCCAAGGGTGCAAACCCATTGCTGTAGGACATGATGGAATCCAAAACTTGTGGCTCATTCAGGGGTAAAACTGTGTTATTGACTGAGGATTAAATAGTGTCCGTCAGGGAAGGAGGTGGATCAATGACTGCAGGTAATTATGACTTATCCAATTTGCTAAAAAATGTAGTAATTTTATATGAATCAACTGACCCCTGTAAGTTTTCTCGACGTTAATAATTGACTCAACCTCCTCAACAAGGGTGTCAATTTCTTTAAGAGACAATTGTCAGAAGCTTGTTAAGGGAGTTTTTCATCTTGTGGGCTCCATTCGGCAACTCCTCTGCCTTTCCTCATAATGAAGGGTTTAAGACTAAATAGTAAGAAAAAAAACCTTATTCTAACAAATCAAAATAGAAATAGAAATAGTTGAACACAGCTAAAATGAAAACTGTTATGCATTTAAGCTGATAACAATAAATAGTGAGGTCTTAAAACAAAGGGAAATCAGTTCAATTGGAGTCCATTGAAATCTGGGCAAATGAGGGGCCATCATTAGATGAATGAATGGTTACAGAAGCAAGTATCCTGACTGTTAGTAGCCCACCTCAAACAATAGTCAGCATGAATAATTGCCTCCAAGTCTCAGCACAAGATGCTCAGAAGAACTAGAAAAAATAAAAGAACAGAGTACCTGCTTGGAAGAGGGAAGAAAACACAATGTGATAGGGCCAAGAGTGGTAGCTCAGCACAGCCTCTGTCACACGATGATGGGCAAAGATGGGCTGCCCATGGCCCAGCCTTGGGCCCAGGCACGGGCTACATGTGCCCTGCACAGCAGAGGTTTAAATGCGCTTTAAAGCGCAGGTCAGTCACTGGGGCTTTCCTCCCCACCCTCGTAACACACAGAATCCTGAGACAGGTAGTCCCATGAAAAAAAGCGCAGTCCTGTCTATTCACATGAATTTTAGGAGTATGATCATCATTGTGTCCCTTCTAAATACTATATATATATATAGATACATATAATATATATATATATATATATATATATAATATATATATAAAAATAACCTACTGCCGATTACCAGTAGGTACTTATACTTAGGACCAAAATGTCCATAGGAAAAGCTTTTTTTGTTTTGCCAATAACTTTGACGCTGCTTGATGAATCTTCCCGAAATGCTCCGAAAACCTCAGCTTTTTGGTTCAGCTGCTGTGTTGAAAGTTTCCGGGTGATCCATCAAGGGGAGGCCCAGAAAAAAGGGGGGTCCCAAAACGTGTTTTCCCCATGTTATGTCTATGTGGATTTTTCATTTTTTGAACACAACTACAACCCGAACCGCTGAACGGAATTACACCAAATTTAGCAGAATGCTAGATGTTGGTTCAGAAAGTATGCTTTTTGTGATTTGGTGTAAATCTGAGATACTTAAATTTAAAAAATATAGTTATCTGGGAGCCCAACAGCCTACTGAGTCCCTACTGAAATTTGATTGGCTGCCAACACTTCAACCAGGAAGTTTTGGCAGCCATCTTGGGACTCGGTTAAACCGAATCCCACAAAAATGTGAAAAGGGGGCAGGGTAGAAACACCCTGACCCCCTAGGCCTCTTGGCGTGTCCCACTGGGACCCCCCAGGGACAAAAAAACATTTTTGAAAAACATTTTAGGCAGGATCCGCAGATCTGGTAAAAAAAAAATCGAAGCGCAGGCTCCCGCGCTTCGTTTATTATCGGCCCCCGGCTGGGCCAGGTCTTATGGGCATGAGGGTAATGAAGGAGGAGGTTCATGGGTACCCCCTTCTAGGCTTATACAAAGCCCAGGGGACTGATATCTCCCTGGGGTAGTAAACAGTAGAAATGCGGGGGCCCACTCAGCCCCCTGCAGCCCAGAGGACCGCCCCCTCACCGAGCAATGAACAATCGACATGTGGGGCCCGCTCTATCCCCCCCGCAGCCCCAGGGACCACCATCTTTCCTGGGCTCCAACACAATAATTAAGTGGTCCGTTGCAGACCCTTGGCCTCAGGGACCACCACCTCCCTGGGGCTACATGAAAGAAAGGAGGGAGGCCGCGGTTGGGGCTTCTGAACCAGGCCCAGCCAGGGAAGCCTTCCCGGGACCGATGAACCCCCTTTCTGGGTATTTGGCAGTGGGGCAGGCTGGAGGACAAATCACAGGGCAGGGGTGTCCACCCTGGGGCCTGGCCGGGCCCCGGGGCCCGGTCGGAGCTCCGGGCCACACCAGGGAGGTCTCCCTGGGCCAGCTGGAGCCCATCCCAGGGGCTTGGCCATGCGGTGGGCTGGAATACGAAGCCCAGGATGGGGGGCTCCTTCCCCGGGGTCTGCCGGGGCCCCGGTCAGAGCTTCTGAACCAGGCCAAGTAAGGGAAGCCTCCCCGGGCCCTATGGACCCCCGTCCTGGGTATTTGGCAGTGCGGCAGGCCAGAGGACAGTGCCCAGGGCAGGGGTGTCCAATCTGGAGTCTGGTGGGGCCCCGGGCCCAGTCGGAGCTCCTGGCCCCATCCATGCTAGAGAGGCCACCCTAGGCCTACGGGAGCCCATCCCAGGGGATTGACCATGCAATGTCCCAGAAGACAGAGCCCAGGATGGGAAGCCTCCACCCCAGGCCCGCCGGGGCCATGGTCAGAGCTTCAGAACTGAGCCACGCAGGGGAAGCCTCCATGGTTCCAATGGACCCCGTCCCAGGCCCTTGACAGTGGAGCAGGCCGTAGGATGGAGCCCAGGGCGGGAGTGCCCACTCTGGGGCCTGGCAGGCTCCTGTCAGAGTTCCTGGACCTGGCCGCACAGGGCAGGCCTTCCCGGGCCCACGGGACCTCGTCCCAGGCACTCTGCCACATGGCAGGCCTGAGGACAGCAATAAGGATGGGGGGCCACCACTCCAGGGCCCCACGGTGCCCCATTCCTGGGCCATCTGGTCGGTGGCTGAGAACCGCTGGACCACAAATGGTTCCTGGGTACCCTGTTCCTAGTAATCTGGAGGAAGACTACCCTCCTTTCTTGTAATCCATGCACACCTGACAGAGTGGACCGAAGGAGCGCACGGACCCACCCTCCTGGAGCCCTGGCTGGGCTCAAGGAAGCAAATGAGCCCTGATCGGGACTTCCAGGGCAGTCCCACCATCTGGTCCCCCCCAGTGGAAAGCATGGCCTGTGACCATATGGCCAGGCAAAGATGATCCTGCAGTCTGGATGCTCGAAGCCCCAGCTGGGCCTCAGGCACAGGGCTGCGGGGAGGGCCCTGACGGAGCTTCGACCTGGGGCCCACTGGCATCTGATCATGCAGAGGAAGCGGGGCAGGCCTCCCTAGGCCTGATAGAACCCCGTCCTTGGCTGTGCGGCAGGCCGGAGCCCAGGGGCCCTTGGGCCCTATCAGAGCTCCTCGACCAAGCCATGCAAATGAAGGCTCCCTGGGCATGGAAAAATGATAATGACAATCTAAGGCTTTCGAGTGTCGGCTGCCTTGCGTGGCTCTCACTACATTTTGTTACCCAGAATGCCTTGCAAACCTCAAACTTTGACTATCAAAAACACATTTTCCTCACATTTCTGTGATGGACGGTTCTGGAATCTGCAGGGAGCCACAAACTTCCTTCCACCCTGCATTCGCCAGGTCTCCCGATACTAATGCAAGTGGAAGCACTTCTCCTGCTCCCGAGGCTGAAAAATGTAAAACGAAATCCCACTGCTGTATACAGCAGATGAATTTCCTGGACGTGCTCAGAGGACGTAACAGTTACGTCCTCCGCACACAGCCACTGTGGTGGAGGATGTAACCATAAAGAAAGGGTTAACAATTCAATAGCACATTGGGTAAACAAAATCTAGCAGTTAAATACATTTCACCCATGCCAGAGACAGAGTTTTAAAACAAATTGGCTATATAAATGAAAAAAACAAAACAATTATTTAAAAGTGGCATCATATTTAAAAAGACATTTTAAATGCATTACCATGAACAAGAAAAAATCTTAAAGCAATTACAGCATCAAGTGTAGGGATCACTCTAATGAGCTCAAGAGCCAAATTCCTGGAGAGAGTATGATATTAGATGAAAATCACATGTAAATATATTCTTTGAGGTTCACAAGAATTGACAGTCAATCAATAAATGAGTAATATTCAATTTCCTTGGGTTCCTAATGGACATTTAGCATTATCTTTTAGCCTTTCACGGGTAAGTACATACCATGATAACAATTAATTTTCTCCTATTGATAGCCACAACAATTCCTGGCTCAGACGAGCATCACAGAGTTTACTAATACATGGGAAAATGAGGTGGTACCCCAGAAAGGGGGGGAAGTCAACAGACGACGGAATAGGGAAAATAAAATAAAATAAATTAATAGGCGATGCGGCGAGCACAAGGTAAGTGGTTTTATTTATTTTTTATTTTCTCTATTCCGTCGAATGTCGGCTTCCCCCCGCGCACCCTCCCCACCGTTCATACCTGTACCTGCCGCGCCTGGAACTAATATCCTATTGACTCGTTCCCTAACAGATTTTCAAATTCAATAGAAACACTAAGCTCAATTACAGCATTATGTAAGCTAGTTTTACCTTCCTGGTTGTTTGCATCTCACACATATTAAAGGTGCTTTGGAGCAACCAAATCTTTCAAATGCTTATAAAAACAAGCAGGCTTTCATTATCCCCAGAATAACAGATTAACACAAACAAATCAAGATTTTTAGAGTTTTGCCAGCTTTAAAGTAGCTTGATACCTCAGTGCCTAGGTTTAAGTCAAGTGCCCTAGTCAGGTTATGCAAAGATCGACCCAGATAGATTCTATCATAGCGATAGGTGGTAAGTGAAAATTATTTTTCTTTGGTGTATGAAATAGTAGAAAGTTGGTTTTCTTTCTATTAATTAAAATTGCTCTTGAAAGAGCATACATTTATGCTGCAGCTTCCCCTTCCCCGCTATGTAATCAAAACAAGCTGAATCTTCAGTGTATAGATGACAAGAATGATGGTGCCATTAAATGTTTAAAGTAAAGAAATCAATATCCTCCATAACACTCAGAAAACTGCCAAATAAAAGTCCAAAGATGACCTGAGCCAATACACAGTCCTGTTTGAGCCCATGGCAACATCAACATTAAGGTCTTGTACTACTACTATACTATACTATACCTGAATGCAAAAGTTAAAGTATGGCTAAGAGAGAAGTTACAGAGCTGAGATTTTGAAAGACTCCAATTAAAACCAAAGAATTGAGCTATCAATCTTATCAAAAATAAGTCAACAAAGCAGATATGCAGCTTTCCTGCATAAACTTTCAACTGACTAGAGTGCAAAGCAATGATCAGTTGTACTCTGTTCACATTGGGAGCAACTTGTCCGTTTGGAATTATGTTGTGTGCTTTCCTCCAATATGTCAGTCTCTGAATTATTAACGTTGTAAACAGCTTGAATATTTAATCTAATATGGAAATAAAACCATAATTCCCCAGATTATCCTTTTGCTCCTATTTTGTGCCAAGCTTTTATGATAGTACCTTTACATGATTTATTGCACCTTTTAGCCACCATATGTTTAAGCAAGGATGCAACATAATTTGCCAACTACTCTGGATTAAGCTTCAGAATAAAACCTGGGACACTATGTAATCCACATGTTGAAGAGCTCCTCATTCAATAATAACTTTCTTAGTGATTCCACCCATTCAATAAGTGGATCACCCTTTAATTTCCTCTAAAAACCTACTGACATGCAGAGGCATTGTCTGTCAAAAGAGCAATGATTAGTATTACTTACATAGATATATGGGATCTGCCACAATATTTCTGCTTGGAGGTTACCAGATTAGAGTATTCTTGCAAATGGTTATGGTCCACACAATGTTTTTACTAGAGGATTTTGGTATAGATCTTCTTAATAAGAGTAATATTATCTATATTCACCTTTAATCATTGTTTGTAGCATACTAAATCTGACCTCCACAAACCCCATTTATTGATCATTTCTGACTGACAAACCTTTCAAATAAATTTAAGGGGAAAACTATCTGTACCTTACATGTCAGCAAGTTAAGCTGAATTGTTTGGTGAAAGTATTCAAGCAATATATAAAGATGATCCATAGGGCACTTAGATCTACCCCAGATATAATGCATGTGTTTAATTCCAATAGATCATTCATTAAGATAAATCACAATATCCAGGGATATTATTTGTCTCATTTGATTTCTTCAACTGAGTCAAATAAAATCTGAAAATATTGATTTTCAAATAAATATACATCAAGGACCTCAACTAAGATTTGATCTAAATGAATGAGTGTGTAAAATTTGAGCAATTTGCTTTTGCATAATTACATGAATTTTTGGGAAAATTAAGTAAAACTATGCATAATTACACAAAATGCAAATCCACCATTTAGTGCCGTATTTTAGTATTCTACTCTATAAATATAGTGTAAAAAACACAAGTGCCATGCTCAACAGCCGCTTGTGTTGTGACCGTTTGCCTTGTTTCTGAACATTTGCAGTAATATTTTCTCATGAACGGCACACAATTACACATTGTGGCAGAATTCCCAAAATTTTGCAATGACAAACATACAGCTACATTCACGAAATTACATAAATTATGAAGGCGTACTTTCAAATTGTCCTGGGCCTAATTCTAACATTTAAATCACCAACAAGCATAATCACCAAACAAGGAAAACAATAACAATTATTCTCAAACTCACACATAAGATATTGAAAGCAAGTCAGACATAGGTATAAATACAAATCAGAGGTAATAATGAATATACACCAACATTGATATAACAAGCAAGTAATCAATCCAATTACATTTTATTTAGATGAGCTTCAATATTCATACTGGTTGAGGCTAAAATAATTAGCCCTCCAGATGGATGACCATATTTACCTGTATCAGCATGGTTTCCAAATAACAAAATGCCATTTAATTCAGGATTATCTAAAAGCCAGTTCTTTTTGAGAATGAAAATATCAGATTCAGAAAAAAGAATACTCATATCAATCTGTTGCTACAAATAAAGAAAAAGCCTTGATGTTCCCGGAAATAATTGGCAATCGTAATAAATACCCCTTGTTGTTGGAGTCATACAGAAATATCCCTAAAAATCTGATGACATGCACAGACCTCATTTCACAAAGGCATCAATATCTATATTGAAATCCTGATTCCCAGTCGAAAAATTATACAATTCTCACTTTTGTTTACCCAACATAACAGGGACTTTCATTTTGCTCCTTTAGTGAACATGAACCCTTTTACTGGGTTTTAAAAGTTAAATCCATATTTGAGAAGGACGAATCCAGTATGATGGGAAAGATAGGATTAATTTTTAGAATGGATCAGAGTTTATGGAAAATTAGTAGGAGGAAATTATCTCAAGCCCATCTTCCTTAAATCATTCAAGGCACTTAAAAACAGTTTTGGGCGTAATTTCTAGTCATTTCACATTATACGTCTTACACAAAATTCCTGAAATTGTGCTATTACACCACGTCACATAGTTAATCGTCATTTGCAGCTAAAATTTACCGCAAGAACAGAGGAGCAACACATATGACCAGAACATGATTGGCTGCTGTTTTCAGCAGTTGGATTCTTGTGCTTTGTTTTGCATAAAATGCATACTAGCATCAAAAATGGATGGAAGGATGCACTTCCCACCAAATGTAGTGTTACATTTGTATAATAAACACATTCTGAAATTTCACTTAATTAGGCAAAAAAACAATTGTACAAATTTCACACACCACTCCTTAAAACCACAGATCAGAATAGAGTGAACTTTGGGCCAGATGTACAAAAGACTAGCCACTCGCAAAACGGTAGCAAAGTGGTTTGAGAATGGAAAAACGTCCGTACTCCATGTATGAAAGCCATTTGCAAACCAAAAATAGGTATGCAACCTGTTTGCGAGTTGCTAGTTTTTTGCAATTAAAGATAGCGAGTCGGTAATAAGAAATCGCTAATAGCAACTCACAAACAGGATGTTTACGGAAGTTGCAAATAGCGATTAGTCACAATTTGGCCCGTTTGCACATGCAATTTACCACCAATTCAAGCCAGGTGGTAACTGGATGCAAAGTATATGAGCTGGCCCAGAATGCACCATGGCAGTCCACAATGGCTGCCCTGTATGTGATAGCAAGGGAGATGCGCATACTGAGCAGAGCAGGAGGCGGAGACAAGAGAGGATATTCAGAGTCAGGCTGACCATTTTTGACCAAGCAGAGGAGGAGATATATGACAAATACAGGCTAAGTAGCACTGCCATTTTGGAATTAATTCCCCTCTTAAAGCCACACCTAGAAAGCAGTTCTCTGCACAGCAATTCTATCTCATCCCATGTCTAGGTGTTGTGCTTGTTACACTTATTAGTCAATGCCTTTGCCACAATGTGGTAGCTGTTGCAGCTGGGGTGTCACAAAGTGTGCTTTTGCATTTCTTATGCTCATACCTTAATGCCATGCTTCTCAACATCCACCACCACATATAAATGCCCAGGAATGATGAGGAAATGCGTATTACCTAATTGCAATTTTACAGAATTGCAAAACTTTCCCAGGTCATAGGGTGTATAGATGGCAAACATGTGCCCATATGTCCCCTGTCCATCTTGAATACCTTTTTTTAGGAACTGGAAAAACATGCATTCCCTTAATATACAATTGGTTTGCAATGTCCACAACATAATAACTGACATTGTATCACAATATCCAGGGAGACCCCATGACTCCTTCATGTTTATGCACAGCGGAATATACAGACAACTGGAAAGTAGAGAGTTTGATGATGGATACTTATTAGGTGCTGACAATTAACATAAATGCTGATAAGAAAGTTCCGAAATCCCCACAAAATGTATGTTGTCTCACATTTATATCTGTGTTTTAGATGACAGTGCGTATGCCCTACGTCCCTGGATCCTCACACCCTACCTATATCCACCACTCAAAATGAAAGGGGATAAAACAATGCACATCATCGCACCAGGACTGTGATTGAGTGGACATTTGGACTTCTCAAATCTCATTTAGCATGCCTCCAAAAGAGTGAGAGGGTCTTGCAATATATACCAGAAACCACTTGTAAGATTGCAGCAATGTATGCCATCCTACAGAATATTGCCTGCAGGAGAGGTCTACACATTGCTTTGTCTCAATCTGAATAATATGAGGAGGATCTTGGTCCACCTATTCAGCAGGCAACAGAGGAGAGCAGAGCAGTGGAGGGGACAAGGTACAGGGACCACATTGCTACACACGGTAAGACATTCTCGTATCCACAATACTGTAACAAATTGTCAGCACAATTAATTGATTTCTCAAAGTAAGGCTACCTTTAATGGCAAGTGTTACCAAACAGTTGACAGGCAAGCTGTCATTCCCAATAATTTAGACACCATGAAATCAAAATGTAGGTCGGTTACAGCACTGACAACAAAAGGAAAAACAAATATAGCCACTCCCTGATTGACACCCCTTAATTATGTCTTGGGAGTGCATCCAGTATGTGAAGTACCACCATGGTAAGGTACAGGAGTGTGGCTGCTACAGCATCATAGCACATGTGCATCTGTAGCAGAGATGCTGCTGGCACTGGACAAGTCACTGTCAGGAGCCTCTGCACCCACACTATTTGCAATTTGTGCAGTTTGTACTGCCTCAACTGCAGCAGTTATCTGACCAGAGCCCCTCGAGACATCCCCACTGAAGTGGTCCATCTGCACCTCTAGTGTCACAGTATGCTTCGAAAGTGCAGTGGTGCCCTGAACAAGTCTTCCAATGGGCCTAGTCATGGCATCCATCCACACAGCACTTCTCCTCTCCCTGTGCCTTTGAGTGCTCCTGTCTTCTGGCATTTCAGTGCAGAGTTTTTCAATGGCATTTCTAAGTTTGTCCATTTCTTGTGTCCATGCGAGCCTGATTGTGTGCCAACTGATTAGCCACTGTGCTGAACCCCACTGTAAAGGACAGTTGCATTGACTGAAAATTTCTGTTGACCATTCTCATCTTTTTGTGCTCTAGCTGCTAAACTTGCAGCATCGATGCCTCAAGACCACCATACACCGCCTGTTGTTTGACAGTTGACTGAGACCCAAAAGCCTGTGATGTGAAGTAGAGCACTGCTGCTGGGACCTCACGACTGGCTACAGGGTTGAAGTGGGCAGCTGTATGATATCCTCACCCTCTACTGATGGTGGCTGTGGGGAGAAGGACACACTGCTGGAGTGGCCATGAGGTATAGTGGGCAGACTCTGCAGCACTTTTGCTTCTTCTTCCACAACCTGTGCCTGCTCTTAACCCTAATTATTTGGGCCTTCAATTTATTCCCCAGGTGCATCTAATTGGATAATAGAGATACAATTAAAAACATGATGTGTGGGACACATTCTCATTGGTTGTGCAAATGTATTCCACATATGTCTGACACTGACTACACTGTCTTTGTCTATGACTACGAGTCTTATAATGCACCATGTGGGCTATTTTGGACATGGAATAAGCCCATACCAATATGTCTGTTTAAGTTTCTTTTGCATGCATGTTGGCATAATTAAAGTTCTTTGCGATGGTACATGTGCAGATGTGTCCAGGTTGGCAAATCCAATGACAGCCTCTGACTCCAGGGTGGACTCCACCATTGCCTCCAGTGTCCTGGGTGGAGGTGCAGTTGATGGTCTGCCTCCTGTGGCATAAAATTTGCTCAGATGTGTTGCAACTTTTTCTTTGTGCGTGAACGGAAGTCGTAACATCTCTTGCAAATCTCTTCGTCAGAGCGCTGTGCCACACCCAGAGCTTTTATCTTCTGCTGCCTCCCCCTCCATATCTGGCACCTCTGCGTGTCTGGCACAGTCATGGATGCCCACCCAAACAGGAGGTCCTGGGTGTTGCAACACTCCTCAGTGAAAATCACAAGTTCCTGCTCTGAGAGCTTCAATTTTCTCTTCCTTTCCCCTGCCTCTTTCCCTGCTCCTGGCTGGTCACTTCTGGTATTGGGTGACAGGTGTTTGGGGTCCTCAGATCACTGCCTGTGCTCTGCAGCTCTTGAACTTCTCTCTGTCTCTCTGTTCCCCTACCTGGCTGCACAATTCTTTCAATGCGTTCACTATTTGCGACCACATTCACTATTTGCGACCGAATTATTAATCGCAAATAGGCATTTCCTATTTTGCAAAGCAACTCATTTCCGAGTCTCAATTTTAGCCCGGCCGGCTTCTGTACATGTCGATTTGCGATTTCCTAATTGCGTTTCGCTAAAAATCGCAATTAGGAAATTGCAAAACTGATATTTTGTACATCTGCCTCTTGGTTACTTACTGATCAGGATAAATCAAACCAAATTCAATGCGGTAATTCAGGAACAATATAAAGAGGTTTCTGATGTTTGACTTCATTGCCTCATTTTCCCCCATGTGCTAGTACAAAATAAATTATATAAGAGATAGACATTACAAGTGAGAGTTACAAGGAGGATTACTGTTTAGTGGACCTATAAGCTGTATCATTATAAATGTAAGAGTTGGCATTTTGAAATTTAACATGTTCCTGATTCTTAGCTTTGGTCTTAAGTAGCTATAGAAATGGATAAATGTCTTCTTTACTATTAACATTTTTTACTACTAAAACCACAGTAATGCCAATAGTTTTTTTCTATGGTCAATGTTCGAGTATAGACTGATATATATACATATATATATATATATATATATATATATATATATATATATATATATATATATATATATATATATATATATATATATATATGTATATATATATATATATATATATATGTATATATATATATATACTTCACACAAGGTTGCCCACTGTAGAAACGCCACACCCGGGTAGTCAATCCTCCATCATGCAGACGGCAGTGAAGCCAGCCCCAACCTTCATCAAAATCAAACGCCAAACATGTTTTGGACTGGGTCGTCCTTGATCACTGGCAAGAAAGGCAAACAGCAGCTGATTGTTGGAACACCTGCCTTCTTTATTGAAAAAAGTTCCGCCCCACTGGGTGTTACTTTCACGTCCAATCGGCATGTGCCGTGTGCCGCTAAGCACTCTGGTACTGGCAGTCCCAACAAATATCAATCCACAGTGGGTGCTGCTGGGCGCCCCCTAGTAAGTCCAATAAAATACCCAAGTGGGTTGAAGCAAGGTAACCTCTGATGAAGGAGCCAACAAGCTCTGAAACGCGTAAGGAAGCTGTTATTATCGGAGCTGAATTGCCGGTTGCATATTAAAGGCTTTGTTAAGCACTCAGCTGTTGGAGGCGTCCTTGCCTCAGGGCATCTTTTTGGTGGAATATATATATATATTAAGAAACTAGTCCTTTCATTCAATGCACTCCAAAAACCGAAGCAGGCACGGACTCCTATAAAGTGCGAGTATTCATTTGTTTACTGCTTCCCTTCAACACATACGGCTAATGCCTTGTCCATGACGCGTTTCGACCGTTAGTTTACGGTCTTGATCACATATATATATATATTTTTATGAACACCACATCCGACTCCTTGAAAATGAAACCGAACACCGACACGGGGGAAATTTCGGTAATTGAGTCTTTTAATCCATGTTTTTGCTGCGACGCGTTTCGGCAACAACTGCCTTGATCACACAGTATTTTTATATATATTTTTATATATATATTTTTATATATATATATATATATATATATATATATATATATATATATATATATATATATATATATATATATATATAAAATATTTATTTCCTCAAACAGACACTTTACACCTTTATTTGTATATATTTAATGTGCCATCCATGTTTTCCGCAATAAACTAACATTGGCCAATGAGGCATTTATACAAAATCAAATTAAATCAGCATATCTTGATTGCTTAAACCAAGATTGCTTGCATAATAAGTATCTAAAACTAGCAATTGTGGTGCCTCTGTGCCAATACTTTAATTGTCATATTAAAATAAATCAGATCATTTGAATAATGTGTGGTTGTTAAATCAATTAATTTATTTTGGAAAGACTGTCGTATTCAATGCATACTATTACTGGTACCTACTTGGATAGCAATTATTTAACCTTCCTCACACTTTATAAAACCCTATAAAAAGATATGTCATATTTTGCAGTAGACTACGAGATTATAAGGAACTGCACAAAGAATGTTCTAAAGGTTTGTTAGGACTTAATTCAGGAGAGGCCTAAACTGATCGATAAAAAGATTTTCCCAGAGTTCCCCAGATTTAGGGCCTGATTACGAGATTAGCGGTACGAGCGCCTGAACGCCGCATCCACATTATCTAAGACTCAGCTGCGCTGGTGGTCTACTGCCCGTCCCTTTACGAATTCTGCTGTCTGTTACGGCGGCAACAGCACTCTTCCCACAGGGACTGCGGTGGTCTGCAATGTTAACGTTTTGTCCACAGACGCTGTCAGGTCCGCGGTCTACCCGCCGAGTGTATTAAGACTTCACAGTTGTACTGATGGTCTCCCAGCGGCGGTTAACAAATGGCAGTTACCCAGTGGCAATAGGCCACTGCAGTATGCTCGCAAAAAAACATGACAACAGTGATCATTGGATGGATTTAGAAACTACACAGCTGATGTGCCTTGGCCAGGTGAACGCACCCTTCCAAATCACACTTTAAAACACACCCCATCCCTGACAATCATCCTTTTCTTCCCAGCTGCATCCCACAAAACAAACACCACATTTTGTGCATTTTGAAATATGGCACCTCTTTTTTCATTTTCCCATTTAGCACTCTCCACCACCTGTAATGGTTGGTATGCACCTTTTTACCTCTATAACTTGATTGTTTTTTTCTTTGAAATAGCCACTTGCATTTTATTTTTTCATCATGCCTGGCAAAAAACAAAAACATGCTTCACTGAGCTTGAGTTGACAGTCATGGTGGATGAAACCATTAGGGTAGAGCCACACATTTTTGGTTCCCAAGTCCAGCATGTTCCGCTCAGTAGGAAAACTGAAATGTGGGACAGGATAGTCAACAGAGTAAATGCTGTTGGTACCACTCTGTGCACACAGGCTGACATTAGGAAGAGGTGGAACGACCTCAGGTTGAGGGTGTGTACCTGGTACAACAACCACCGCCTGGAGGCTCAGAGGACTGGTGGTGGCCCTCCCAGTGCACCTTTATAATTCTGTCCCTGGCAGGAGAAGATCTTGGTCATCCTGCATTCTGAGGGCTTGACAGGGTTACCTGGGGAGTGGCCTCTGGTATGTTACACTTTAATAACTGTCACAATATCACAATGTCATGTTTCCTCTCAACTCTACTTTCCTAACATGCAATACTCAAGGTATCTGAGATGCTGGTTTGCCTATGTCAATGTGTATTGCTGCATATAAGAGCACATGTATCCACTCCCTGACATGCCACATGTTGCAATGATGTCTGTAAGTAGATTACCATAAAAATCTCAATTCAGGACCCATGATATATGTAAATATTTAAAACTATGGTTCCACCCAAATGCATGTTGCCAACAGGTATGGTAAACTAACCCTTTTGTCAAGTGTTGGTAAAGTGAGATTGAAGTGACTAAAACTACCATGAGGCCCTGCCACTGCAACTCTAACCAAGATGCTATGCTCATTTTGCCCTTTTTTGCTTGCCTGCCATGTTACAACTGATCTTCACTCATCTTGCAGGTTACCATTTGTCAAGTGTTGGTAAATTGAGATTGAAGTGATTACAGCTACCACGAGGCCCTGTCACTGCAACTCTAACCAAGATGCTGGACTCCATTTGCCCCTTCTCACCTGTCTGCTATGTTACAGCTGATCTTCACTCATCATGCAGTTTACCATTTGTCAGGTGTTGGTAAAGTGAGATTGAAGTGAGTACAACTACCATAAGGCCCTGTCTCTGCAACTCTAACCAAGATGCTCGACTCCTTTTGCCCCTTGTCACTTGTCTGCCAAGTTACAACCGATCTTCACTCATCATGCAGGTTACTATTTTTCAAGTGTTGGTAAAGTGAGATTGAAGTGACTACAACTACCATGAGGCCCTGTCTCTGCAACTCTAACCAAGATGCTAGAGTCATTTTGGCCCTTCTCACTTGTCTGCCATGTTATAACTGACCTTCACTCATCATGGACTGTGCAATGTACAGACAATGCTCTACTCAGATATATGTCTGAATACTTTGCTTGATTTTGTCCTGGTCTCATCAACTGAAACTATTGATGGCATGAGTGACACCCTAACAACGGTATACCCCTAATATATGCACGCCATGAAGGAAACTCAGCTGATTAGCAATTCCAGGTGACCCCTTAACTCTGCACTCCTCACATGATGAACAATGCTATATATATAACCAAGCTGTGTATTTGCCTGTATTAAACACAACTAGGCCTTGGAATGGACAAATTTGCATGTTATGAGTACACTGTGTTTGTAGGAGAGTTTTGGAGATGTCATGTCTATCCCTAAAGCCGAAATGCCGCATATCTGCACATCTAATGAGCTGATGAAATCTACTATATCTATTGAATGTCTTCAGATGTCTAGTAACCAACTTCAACTCCAAGCAAATAGATGGCAATACTAATCTCTATCTATTCTGTTCCATTCTAGGTCCCCATTTACTTTTACGCAAACCGCATGGATATAGATACCTCAATTGTACCAATATCAATGTTCTCTATTTCTAAACAGGTTGATCCACCTAAGCACCTGCACAGAGGTTGGAAACTGGACAGAGTTCCTTTCCACCCAATAATGAAGCCCTCAGTGTTGACAACCCTCCTGAATAGGCAGATGTGAATGACGGTCCTGGCCCATCTGGTCAGCCTGGGCAGACGGCAACAGTGGGGCTCACTGTGCCCACAACAACACCTCCCACCATAGCATCAACAACACAGCCAACCACTGCACACCCAACCTGTTCACCCAGCACAGTCAATATCATCCTGTGCACCTCAGTCCTGGATTCTGAGCCGGTTATCACCACTCCAGTCACTGATGAACCAGGACCCAGTGGGAGGGTGCAGTCTTTGCCAAGGGGACAGGGCAGTGGGGGTAGGCATAGTGGGAAGGTAACTGTGGGCCCACATAGTGAGCCCACTGGGGCCACAGACACCCAGGCTGCCATCACCCAAGTCTTGGGAGTCTACCAGGACTCCCAAAGTGTCATGGGCCAGATACTGACCGAAATCCAGGAAATAAAAGAGCTGCAGAGGGACACATACCAGGAGGTTGTCGGAATACACACTAAGGTGGCCAGCATACACAATGAGGTGGCCAGCATAAACACCAACATGATGTCCCTGGATGGGGTGCTGCGGGACAACAACACCTCCCTCTGCAGGGCTTTTCCACCTCCATCTACTCCTTCCTGTGGTCAAAGAACATCTAGGCCGTCAAAATCTGCCACAACCACAGGAAGGGAGGCCCTGTCACAGGACAACACGCCTGCTTGCACCCATATCTCATTAGCTGCAGATTCCCCTCTGGCAAAAAGAGGGGACGTCTACCCAAAAATCTAGGGGGTGGGGATGGCAAGACACGCACCACCAAGAAGAAACCTTGCCCCTAATGTCCTCCTGTGTGTGCTACACATTCACTTTGTGGACTATTCCTGCTCACTTTTCCATATCTGATGGGAGGAGTATGTTGGACTTTGGACTCCAGGCAATTTGGACCCTACTACAATGGTTTTTGTTTGCACTGTGTAATTTGTAGTTAATTTTTTGATCTCATCCTTGTTCACTTCATTAAAAACATACGTCACCAAATCATTGTCTCCTGTTGTAATTCTCACATGTAACAATGTGAATGTACTACCAAGTGAACTTTGCAAAACTGGTCAAAACTAGGGACTTCTGGTAGCATAAATATGTTATATGTAAACAATCTCCAACTCAGGATCATTACCATGTCACAACAACACATACATACAAGTGTCTGGTCTGATGACATCTTTATTCCATTGTTCAAATCATAGGCTGACATGATGTCAGAAACATAGCAAATAAGACATGACTCAGTTATTCTGTGTCAGTGATCACATAATCAGTTTCAGACTTTCACAACATGGAAGGAGGGGATACATCTGACAATATCCTACACAATAGGCAACAGTAAATTAGGTCTACATCTTCAGCTGGATCCATATTGCCAACCTCACAAAAGAAATCCTACTTCAAATAGACAAATAAACAGACACATCAGTACAACACTTTCTGACCACCGGGTCATTTCAATCCAGTGTTGCTTGTATCTGGTGGAATGTCACAAACAAATGTCAGTGATGTACCACAAGCACTTTGGGCTACAATGACAAGACACATCAACAGCTACATACAATTCATACACAATGAGGAATTAGCGAATGTGAAGGGATACTGGCATTAATTGGGCCCGACACAACATTGTGTTGGATTATATGATGGCACATATATTGCATTAGGATCAACACGCCAGAAGGAACAAGTCCAATGGAAGCCAGGTAACTTCCATACTTTTGCTGTGAAAGGTGTCTTGGTACCGACTTTGTACACCCAAACTCTGTGACAGACATTCCCAGGACCAATGCATGTTGACTTCGTACATCTGAACAGCATCATATACCTGCTAATGTCACAACTCCGAAATGTCCAAAAGAAGATTCCATGGTGAAGATACCTGAAACAGATCAACACAGACAGATTAGGTAAGAAACCATACATATGGCACACATCACATTGTCAACATCTAGAGAACTCAATCCAAGACAACATTTACAGCTGAACAAAGCTGCACTTACAATGCAAACACCTTTCCCCAGAAATTTCCAGACCCATATATTCCTAGTATGTAGCATTAACATCCTCCTCACAACATCACTACATGAGTTGCAATAATAGTCAAAGTCATCACATCTCACACCATACCTACACTCAGGAGAAGCAGTTTCGGATGAGATCTTGACGCGGCATCTCCTTCTTCTTCACCACAATCATCATCATCATCATTTGGCATTTCAGGTTCCTCCCCCGGTGGCTCTTTATGGTCTGCATCCACTGCGATGTAAGGGTTGTTCCGTCGCAGGGCAATGTTTTGGAGCATGCAGCAGGCCACAGTGATCTTACACAACTTCCCGGGAGAGGAGAGGAGGGCTCCCCCAGTCTTGTCCAGACATCTGAATCTGGCTTTCAGGAGCCAAAACCCGCTCCACTGGCTGCTGTGTTCTGTCATGGGCCTCATTGAAGTGGACTTCCCCAGGCGTAATAGGGTTCCTCAGCTGTGGCAACAACCATGGCCATTTGGGATACCCTGAGTCTCCTAGTTGATAGACAGACAGAAGTACAACAATGAGTTACACTCTTTCAGATCAGACTACCTGAGATCACCCATACAAAGTTAGGACAGATCACACTTACCTACAAGCCTGTCCCTCTTCGGTAGTAGTTGTGACATCAGCTGGGATATGATGATGTTCCGCAGTATGAAGGAATCATGGGCAGATTCTGGGAACCAGGCACAGATGTTTGAGATGTACAAAACCGCCAAGTAGAGAACTTGCAAGTTGATAGAATGATAGTGCTTTCTGTTGCAGTACACTTGTTCCTTGGTATGCGGTAGTACTAACGCAATATGTGTGCCATCAATTGATCCAATCACATGTGGGATGTGACCAAAAGCATAGAAATCCCCCTTCACAGTGGCTAAATGCTGACATCTGGAGAACTGGATGTAGCTGTCCACGTATCTCAAAAGTACTGCTATCACCTCTTGGAGTACCCGACTGAACATAGATTGTGACATTCCACCTGAGACAGCGACAGTGAATTGAAACGAGCCTATGGCAAAAAAATGCAATACAGACATGAGTTTCACAAGTGGTGGGATTGATGTAGGAAAATGATGTGAGGTATGAGGTCAGGCTCCAACTGATGACATAAGTCCCGCATTGTTTGACGATTCAAACAAATCTTTAGGATCACATATCACTCTTCCATGCTTTGAAGGTCTGGAAATGGGTGGTACACTGGAGCCTGGCATCTCCTCCCTCTCCCAGGGTATCTATGTGAGGAGTAACACAAAAAAGTATTTTGGTCACAGTGTGCAGAGTAACATTTGTGAAGAGTAAGGCAAAAATCATGTGTCTGAACATTAATGCTTCATGAAGCATTTATTACACGTTTTACATTATCATTGTCAAATCTTGAACATCCACCAGTCATCCCCCAGGTGGCCTTCACAGGTCTGTAATAGAACTGTGCACATCATCAATTCAAAAATTGTAAATTGCCATTGTAGTGCTGGTAGCATAACATTTCAAGTGAAATACCGCCAACCGCAGTGTACAGTGCACCATGCACATTTTTCCTATATCCACAGTAGTGCACTACACAGAAGAAGTTTTGTATTGGACATGACATGGTAACAGAGCATTTCAAATGTAAGCATGTTTGCCCTCATTTGTAGTGGTGGTGATGCACTCAACTGTCACCAACATTTTTCCCAACCGCTAACATGGCGTAGCAAACACAAGGAGATGATGGACAGAACACTGAAACTTTTCAGACACAAACCCACAGTCACAGATCTGGGTTTAATCCATCATCGTTCTTTAGCTCACTTCGCCACCCCAGTTCAGACCCAGCCATATGCAAATCAGTCTTGACCCTGTTCCTTATGGGAACAGTTCAGCCCAAACTGCCAGGCCAGGTCTTCCCTGGACCGGAAACAAGCATCCTGGGACCGGTTTCGGGGTAACACCCCTCATCAGCCAGGCTTGTTTGAAACCAGTGACAAAGTGAGCAAGGGACCCAAGTCTGGGCATAACCTGCCAACAAAGGGCGAACAAAGCAAACACAAGGAGATGATGGATGGAGCACTGAAACTTTTCAGACACTCACCCCCAGTCACAGATTTGGGTTTAATCCATCATCGTTCTTTAGCTCACTTCGCCACCCCAGTTCAGACCCAGCCATATGCAAATCAGTCTTGACCCTGTTCCTTATGGGAACAGTCCAGACCGAACTGCCAAGTCAGGTCCTCCCTGGACCGGAAACAAGCATCCTGGGACCAGTTTCATGGTAACACCCCTCATCAGCCAGGCTAGATTGAATCCAGTGGCAAAGTGAGCAATGGATCCAAGTCTGGGCATAACCTGCCAACAAAGGGCGAACAAAGCAAACACAAGGAGGTGATGGATGGAGCACTGAAACTTTTCAGACACTCACCCCCAGTCACAGATCTGGGTTTAATCCATCATCGTTATTTAGCTTACTTCACCACCCCTGACCTCGTAAATAGGACTTGTCGAATGTCTACTGCCGGCTGAAGTTGACCGCGCGGTTGGCGGTCGCATGCACAGTGGACACATCCATAGACTAACGTTGGGAATAGTGGCGGTTGCAGTCCAATGGCTGTGTGCACCAGCGGTGATGACTGTGTATGTGGCATACATGTACACAGCGGTTGGAAAAATAACTCACTTGTCTCCTGACACTGCTGCTATCAACACCTCCTCCATTTTAACTGCTGTTTGCCACCTCTGGGAGCAATCATGGTACACCCTGCAGGGGAGAGGGCCCATCCCTTTACTCCAGAGGAGCTAGATACCCTGGTGGATGAGGTCCTTCTCCTGTATGCTCAGCTCTATGGTTCAACAGAGGAACAAGAAATTATGTCAAATATATATTTGACTCTATCTAACTACTTCCTTTCTATTCCCATAGGCTACAATGTGCATCTGAGTGTAAGCATTATGTTGATTTCATATATTGTGTGGTCCCTACATAAGACACACATGTAATGGATTATGTGGGTACTTTGTGGTGAGAAGGCCCACCATTGGAATGTGTGCAAAGGGTGATTTCTACTTGTGCTACATTCATATATCTATGCAGGGCTCAAGTACAATGTAGTGACAATTACTTCTCAAATCACATCATGGTATATGTGCGTACATATGTATAGGCTTCACACCATGAGCCATGTCTGTATACTGTTAAAAGCATTTGAGGATGATTTTAGCCAAGTGTACCATCCCACAGATCACTCAGCTCACATCAGACTTTGTAAGACAAGTGTCTGGGAGGTAGCTATTCCTCACAGACCCCTTCAGAGTGCCACAGAACCATATGTTCGCATATGAGATAGGCAGAAGTTTCGCTTTTATGTATTGAATTGGTGGAAACGTGAGGTCCATGTGGGATAAGTAGCCTCAGCCTGCAGAAAACAAGGCCTGGCATTGACATATGGACAGTCTGGGCCAAGGCACAGCCTAGGCCAGAGTAACTGTGGCAGGAGAACTGATGCACAGAGTAATGTCCCTGTAGACCTGCTGATCAAATGATGTTCACAGAAAGAGTCATCTGTGCCAGTAGTAGCCCTGATAGCTGTTACATGGATAATATTAGGCATGGTGATTGAGGTGCCCCCCTGACTTGATACTTCTTTCCATTGATCCACATTGTCAATATGTGTTTGTCACTAATGACTGTCCCCTTGCTCACACAGGTCTGTTGACACTTTTCTAATAATGTTGTTTCCACTGACAGGCCTATAGAACATCTGAGACATGAACAGTGTAGATATTGGGTTACTTTTGATTAGATTTAGAAATATGAATCATCTGCTTGGCTGCAATATTCCCTATCACACAACACATACAAACATATGTTGATTGTCATCCCTGTTACAGTGCCACATATGGCAAAAGGTGTCCTGTGATGGCAATACAAACCACACACACGTATTTAGAGTTACTAGGATATTCCAGTAAGTAGTCCACATGTAGACACATACCCCAGAGAAGTAGCTCTCAGTCACACATACCAGCCCTTACCTTATGACCTTAGTCTTAGAATGTGGTGTATACTATGGTACTCGCCTCTATGGACCATATGCATCAGTGCAATGGGCATGGCAGTAAAGATGTCTGGACAGTCATGCACAGGTAGTTTACCCTTCAGAAGGCCTAAATGATGTGCTGTGTTTCATGGTACCTCATATAACATTCCATGTACAATGGCCTTGGCCTACATGATGTTAGTGGGCTGCCTCAGTCAGTGTAGATCATGACCAGGGTTGAAGTTAGTCATCAGATGATCACAAAAGAGTGTATCCTTGCTTTAGTTGTGCTTAGCATGTGACATGAACACATGTGATATGTTGACTTTTGATGAATGCTTGTGCTAGATATCAACAACATATGTATCAAGCTTACGGTTATCCTCAAACTTCCAGTTACAATCTGTTCCTGCATCTATTGCATCCATACAGGCCAACACCCATCAAAAGAAGGCCATTTGGAGAGCCATCACCTGGAAGGTGCGGACACTGGGGGTCTTCAACCAGTGTAGTGCCCATTGCAAAAAGAAGTGCGAGGACCTGCGGCACTGGACCCGGAAGATCATGGAGGTCCAGCTGGGAAAGTTCTCTCAACGTGGAAGGGCTATTCACCCCTGATGGCCCGCATACTGGCGGTGGCCTACCCGGAGCTGGATGGGCAGTTGGTGGCCCAACAGCAGCTCCATGGGGGTGAGTCCTGGCCAGAGTCATACATGTGAAATTACCAACTGTGAGTGTTACAGACATCCACATTGGTGGTGGCCCATGTGCCACACACAGGATAAGTCATTGTTAGTATAAGTTTGGTAGTAGATGTATGCTGCTGCGCTGTGCCTATTGTCTTTCTGACCTAAAACACAGCAGACTCCTTTCCACATCCACTTTTCTCCTTTTGAGCAGACACCTGGCTGAGTGAAGTAAGTAATCATCTCATGTTCTCTGTAAATCTGTGTGACAATTGTACCACACAGGCAACTTGTATTGCTTGTGTGAGGAATGATGTACCCTCACTACTGTTTCTCATGTGATGGTGGTCGTATTGCATGTGACATGACATAGAGTTCACAGTACATGCAGGGACTGTACAACAGTTCCCATTGGTAAGTACTGGTTATGCAGTGAGATGAAAGTTAAAACATAACTGATGCCATCAGCATTAGTGAACACATGCTGGCCAGTGTGCATCTGCCAGTTGATTATTCATCTGCAATAATGTTTCAAAACACTCATTCACTGACTGATGATATGCATGAGGGAGTGAGATGTAGAACTGTAGGGATCATATGTGAGTGTCTACACTGATCCTTACAAGGCAATCTGAGTATGCAATACCAAAGAGTGATGTGATGTGCCTGCCCATTGGGACTCTAGTGATCCCACATCTTCATGTCATAGATGTTCAGGGACACCCAAAACCTTTAAAGGTGTTTTCGCTTGTGAATATAGAATCTACGGCTGGCATCATCACCTGAACCAAGCAGGATTGGGGATGTTCATATGGCGATATGGAGTCTTGTGCTGTGTGGATTCTGAGAATGTGCTCATCTTCATGCTAAATTTGAAGCCTATAGAGTAAACCACGAAGCTGGTGTGATATGTTGACTTCTTAAATGTTTTCTGTTGATTTGTGATGGTCAGATGAGGACACACAGTTGCAATAAACCCATGTTACATGTCATTTCAGAGACGTCCAGGGCAAGCAGAGGAGAAGGGGCCAATGTCAGTGGGGACACAGCTGGTCACAGCGGTTCCAGATGTGATACATCAGACACGGAGGGACCCAGTGACCAGGAGGGCATGAGGAGGGCATCGGAGGACAGCAGCTCAAGCTCGTCATCATCTGAGTCATCCTCTGGTGGACACTCCAGAGTGGTGGCGGGCCCAACAGGATCATTACCACGTTCTTCCTTGTCCGCCACTCCCAGTTCCATCACCACCCTCCCTGTTGTCCCCCACAAGTTGGCCATTCCCATTCCCCTAAGAAGGGGCAATCCCCTTCACTTCATGCATGTCAGCCCCTGCCCCTGTTAGCCCCACTGCCCTGAATGAGGAGGCTATTGACCTCCTAAGGAGCATCTCTGTGGGTCAGAATGAAGCCCTGAATGCCATCCTAGTGCAAAGCAACCAGCTGACTGAGATAGTTGCCTGATAGGAAGGCATTCACACTGCAATGTCTGGTCTACAGAGATCTTTTCAGTCTCTGGCCCCCTTCCTCACAACAGCCATCCAACCATCCCAACCTTCCACCCCACCTCCTACCCCTTCCCCTTCGAAATTCCCTATTCCCATTCCTATCCCAAGCACACACACAACTAAGCATGCACACACTTCATCAGACACAAGCACCCACATGAACACAAGACATCCAAAATCTTAAACATACATGCACACAGAAGACACTCACCCCCTCACACCCATACCAACCATGGCATATCCCCAGACAACACAGCAACAGCCACATACCCCTCCACACCCACAACTATACCTCCAGACAACACAGCAATAGACACAGACCCCTCCCCACCCACAACCATACCCCCAGACAATACAGCAACAGCCACAGACCCCTCCACACCCACAACCATACCCCGAGACAACACAGCAACAGCCAAAGACCCCTCCACACCCACAACTATACTCCAGACAGCACAGCAGCAGCCACAGACCCCTCCACACCCACAACCATATTCCCAGACAACATAGCAACAGCCACAGACCCCTCCACAACACCCAGCATGTCCTCAGCACACACAGGCAAAAAACACAAACGCTCACAGTCACCAATACAACAGACAGCGACACAACACATAGTTCAGACAGCAAACACAGCTCACACTTCCACTCTCTCTACCTCCCAAACCCAACTCCATCCCAACCATCCTACCCATTTTTCCCAAGAAGATGTCTTGTTTGCCCTTTTCCTTTCCCCTGTGAAACTTGCCCCCCATTCCAAAGTCCCAAAAACCTCTCACACTCCCAAACCCATCCCTTCCACTTCCCACTCCACCCCTCAAAAACAGCATCCCTACCCCCTGAGCCCAGGCCAAAATAAAAAAAAACATACAAACCCCTCCCAAGGACAAACCCACCCTTTCCACTTCCAAAACCACCCCAGAGAAACAGCACCCCTACCCCTTAAACCCAGCTAAATTTAAAAAACCATAAAAGTGCCTCCCAAGGACAAACTCACCCCTGCCTAAACCTCAACCCCCTGTCCAAAGTACCATCTTCGAGGTGCCTGCTGTGTCCAATGGATGCCCTTTTTTGTGGGGGGTTCCTTGGCAGTGCCAGTTAGGACAAGTTTGGTGGCACAGCATTGTGCTGTGGCACATGTACACTGAATGGACTGGCCATTGTCCTTTGTTTGAATCATAGTTTTGAAGACATTGGTCCTGCCATTACATTTCTATTTGATGTCATTGTATAGTAAGTGATGAGGGACTACAGTTGTGTTTATTCCATTCCTGATTGCTGATCCAGTTGAAGTGGTTTGTATGATGTGACCTTGGAGCCAGTGCTGGAGTTACATAGGACAAGAGGAAATGTTGGATGAATGTCTATGTGGTATGAAATCCAAATGGGGCAGACATTGCAGTGGGTGACATGTTATATGGTAAGTATTTCAGGTTGGCCTGGCCACTGTCAATGCCATTTAGGTTGCACTTCTCCCTGGGATTTATGTAGGATATGTGTTAGGTGGGTTGAAGTTAGATATTTGTTTATCCGCACCTGCAGGGTGTTAGCTTGTCATACCTTTGTAGAGTTCTGCATGGACATGTGTCCAATTTTCTGTGTGTACCTTACAGCAACTTTATCTAGATGTGTGCAAGTAATGTTAGTGCTGTGTTTGCTTTCATGAGTTGCACTTACACATTCCCTACACATGCATGGCACTTGGTTATGGTATTGGTTGTCCCTGATATACTTAATTTACCAGGCCCAGTGTACATTGAGTTTGTCTGACATGTGCAAAATATACTTTGCCCCAGGGCCCTAGCCTTTCATGGTTCCCCTTGATAGAGGCATATCTATCCTGCAAAGAGTGTTTCCATTGTGCCCTTAGAATGCTTCTCACACTGATTTTATGTAATCCCATTGACTGACATTGCCTTTTCATTTGGGTGATGTGTGAAAGTCCAATACAGAGTTGTTACAGAGGTGTGTTTCACTTTAATGACACATCCATACAGATGTTTATTTGACATCAAACCTAGAACTGGGATGTCTGCAATGTGAGTGTGTAACATTCACTATAGCATCTTAGTTGGAGTTGCAGTGACAGGGCCTCATGGTAGTTGTAGTCACTTTAATCTCAGTTTACCAGTACCTGAGAAATGGTGAGCTGCATGATGTGTGGATATCAGTAGTGACATGGTAGACAAGTGAGAAGGGAAACAAAGAGTCTAGCATCTACGTTAGAGTTGCAGTAAAAGGCCCTCATGGTAGTTGTAGTCACTTCAATCTCACTTTAACAACACTTGAAAAATAGTAAGCTGCATAATGTGTGAAGATCAGTAGTGACATGGTAGACATGTGAGAAGGGGCAAAAGGAGTCTAGCATCTTGGTTAGAGTTGCAGGGACAGGGCCTCACGCTAGTTGTAGACACTTCAATCTCACTTTGCCAACACATGAGAAATGGTAAGCTGCATGATGTGTGAAGATCTGTTGTAGCATGACAGACAAGTGAGAAAGGGCAAAAGATATATGTGACAGACATTAGTAGGTGTGATATTGATGAGGAGGTGCTGTTGTGGGACACAAAATAATGCACACATCACTATCACTGAATATAATTTGTAAACACATGTCCATTTGTGTACAGTGTGCCTGTGCAGTACCACTGTTTTGGCCTAGGAGGGCATCCTACAGATGTATTTTTGATTATTCTTATGAAACAATTCCAGACAGGGTCCCTGTAAATGGGTAAATTACTTAGGGACACCAACTCCCTTGCCTGGTCCGTGGCGGGGCATCGCTTTGCTGAGGAGTCTATGGAAACTGGTAGTTGTATGACTTACCCACGATTTCGACCATGACAGAGTGGGTTTTGGACGTGATGGCGAGGTTCAGCAGTGGCAGGACATGTCTGATGGAGTCCATGACAGCAGAAGACATGTAGAGGTGAGTAGAGGTGAGTTTCATCCTTATATACCTCCCTTTCCGCGATCTCAGATGTGGTGGTTGGACAGCCACAGCCACGCCGGCTGCAAAGCAACTCATAATCATTTTCACTGACGGTCCAAGCCTCCCACAGCCTAATTGGCCCGTTCTGCGGCCACCGTGGTCGGAGTTGACCAGCTATGTTGGCTGTCCGCCATGGTCTTTCAAACTGCAATCTGCCCATCTCGTAAAATGGCAGTCGGACCGCCGAGTTTGCAGCGGTCGGCCCACCACTGTGTGTACAGCGGTTCACAGACCTGCCAAACTCGTAATAAGGCCCTTAGTATTTTAAGTGTGGTTTTTCAGTTAGTACTCCAAGGAGCCTTTGACTTCTAGGAAATGATCACAATCACAACCCACCAAATCAACAAATTTCTTAGTACCATTTGAATCATGCCTCACAATAGCTGTAGTTACAACATTAGATTTATTTAGGAGGAAGGAACTTGTAACTGTTGCCAATCTAGCAGCTCAAACAACTATGTTGTTGTTAGAATTTATCATTACAGTCTACAAAGAAGTTCCGTGGGGTAGAGAATAATTCCTTTAGAGTAACAGTAATTTTCAAATAGCAAACTGTTCTTTATCTCAAACACACACAAAAGCTTATTAGAATTGAAAATATATTTTTCTTTTATATATTTCTTTTGTCAATCAACAGACTGTCATACAACAAGTGAACGGTTAATTAGTGACTGATGAGACATGAGGTGAGAAAGGTGAAAAAACTGTCAGCCAAAACATAAATCCATAAATGACAAAACATGATAAAAATATATACATATAACTCTGTCCAAATATCTAGTTCCAGCAGTAACCCAAAATTTCAACTTTTTATGGCTACAATGACTAAGGACATGAGTAAGTAGTACGTCAACGTTTCGACCCAAGTGTCTGTACTATAGGGTCATCACGTAGGGTCTTCTTTAGGACAAAACGAAACACAGTGTGACAGCCGGGTAGTAGCAAAATAAACTCCTCCATTCCTTGATGGAGTTAAGGTAGGAATCTTGTCAAGCCATCATGCAACACTTGGCTTGTCAAAAAGTCATCTTCAACATGGGCAAGAAATAGGCGCTGATCTGCTCCCAATGAATGATCCAAGGTCAGCGCTGTCAAAGCCCCCAAAGATTAAGCAGCAGCTATGTAAATAGGTCGGTGAATCCTCCAAAGGGGACACTGATCGGGCTGGTACATGGGTCAAAGTGAAAAAGAGATATGGAACAGTTGTTTCCAGGATATTTTACAAGGAATGCAGCGTCGCAGTGTGAATGCAAACAGGATCCGTCAGGGACTGCACTGAATGCAAACAGGAACCTCAAGGACTTTTACACTCTAATGGCCTCCTCCCTGAACACTTTCCCCATCCCTCGATGCATCAATGTCCTCACCACTCCACCATTTTCTTTCAGCCAGTTACCAATTCACACCCTGTATACTCCTCTTACAAGCAGTAAGAATACACAGAATCCCACAGATGGAGCTCATAACTGTAAAAATAAATTCAACTGCAAACAACACATTCTAGGCTGGAAAACACTACTGAGACTGAGGTCTTACATATCACATATTTTATGAAAAATAATGAACTCAATTGGTTGTCTGATAGACTACAGATGCTAAAAATATCATGTGGACAGAATATTGTGTCAAAAATATTGAGGACCAAAATATCAAGAACGTAACTACAAATAGGCAAGTATAAATGTACTGTTCTTAACTCCACATCTATGTACCTTGAAGACAGGCCATTAATCATCAGAACACTTTAACGTATCTCATTGTCAACAATCTGACAGTAAATTACAACAAAACCTTGATAGAAGTGTGCAACAAAATTGCCCACTCAAGTAGAAAGTACAAAGGACGTCCCTTCTGTCAGCACCTAAAAAAGGTGCTCTAATACGGAAGAACCTTTGACAATAGCAGAGAGCATATGGAGGTAAAACCCATCTACTCTGATCCAAGTAAGTCTAGAAGCCAAAAGGAAGACAATTAAACATCATATGTTCAATGCAAAGGCTTCATTCATCAAACTTAAAATCAACAAAGTCAAAAATCACTGTGAGAAACTGTGTGTCATTTTTAAAATCCGTACAAAATCCCATTCTTAAGGACATCAAAGAATGCAAGGAAAACTGTGAAAAACATGCAACTTATTTCCAAGCCAAAATAAAAAAGATTTAACTCTATCAAAAAGCAAATACTCCTGATGCAACTGTCTCTGCCTGATTCATCATCAAGAGCACAGTTTTGACTCAGAGGGCCTGCTTCTCAAAGGTACACTTTATCAGAACTTCACTGATCTTCTGTATTCACAAACTATATGCAGAGTTTAGCGACTCTGCACTCCCTATACTCATGTGTGTAGAGTTCTCCACATACATAAGTAGAGGGAGTGCGGAGTAGTGAAACTCTGAACGCGGGTTGTAAATTGCATTTTGTAGTACAGACAAAACATACTACAAAGTGCAGTTTGAGAATCAGGACCAGAGCGCCCGACCTCTTTATTACAACTATTAATACATCTTGACTTTCTATATACACCACGCTTTGTGGAATGAACATTGGATGAAGTCCAATTAGCTCAATTCTATAGTAGTTGTGCGTAAGCTCACAAAGTTTAAAAACTGGTGCATTTTGTACAAATTCTTGAGTAGATTGAATGAAATGTATAAACTCTTCAAATGTTGTCCTGAATATCAATGTTGTGACTCATCTTTTTCATCTGTGGCTTGTTGTTTGCCATTTTTACAATACAAGCATATGAGGCACCCTGAAGGGTATACTACTTCTCTACCAATCATGGCTCCCTCACTTAGCTTAGCAATTAAACCTTCATTTTGCAGATTCAAAGGACACTCTCTTGCATGGGCTTAAAATGTTATGTAGAGGACATTTTGTTGCTGCATCTCATTCTTATTATCATAAAAAAAATATTTCTGTTTTGACTCGTTATGATTGGCAGCAGCTATTCACTTATAAATCGACATGTAGAAAGGACACTGCATTGACTTTCTCATACCTGTGCATTATTGGACTCGAAAGGATCTTTTTGCTTACGTTTATTCCTCCAAAACTCAGTAGCATGGTCTACTTCCTTCTGATTGCAGTGCAAGTTGGAAGTTGGAAATTAGCTTTAAACTGAAATTAGCTTTGAACTGAAATAAGGTGGCTGTAATTCCATTTCCATCATGCAATCAATCTAAAGTCACTATTTCTTCAGGTAACCTACATATTAGGGAGTCTGAAGATTTTTCTCTATAGTTTCATATCGTGCAACCATGTCCCCAATAGCATAAGCAGCAAAACAAATTATTTTCTCAGTTTTGTTTTTTGCCAAAATGCATTCCTCCTAGTCGGTAGTTAACCTTTCTTGTCTATTGGACACATTATCTCCTTCCACTAACAAAAAATGTCTCCTCAAGTTTCATCACATACAATAATTTTCCAATGAGCAATCACTTCCTACAGGTACAGTTTCTTCTAATTTGACTGTTCTTGAACCTGGAGTTTTGGAGTCTTGTTAATCCTGTACCAAAGCAAAGCTATTGTTAACACTTACTATTGTAAATGCTGTTATAAAGGCGCAAAACTGGATCATCTGTCCCCTCAATCATAACAATGATCTTTTGTATACGTATTTTTTTTAGTTTTATATAGCGCAAACTCTACCCAAAGATATCAGAGCACTTTACATGAGCACCAGTTTCGTTACAGACGGACATATTCATTTTTGTTAGGCACAGGGAGATTAAGTGATTTGCCCAGAAGCACAGGATGCTGAGCGTCGTTGCCTAGAATCGAACTGGTTCCCCAGCTTCGAGGTCGACCACTCAAGCCATTAGGCTACATCCTCTCCTCAATTTCGACCTACAGTGGGGTAATTAGGTCACACATCATGGCTCCATTCAGATCTGTTTCGTTTTTAAAAAATTAGATCCTAGAAAGGCAGTGAACTCCTTAGATCAGCACTTTAGCATGATTTTGAGATGCAACAGTGTTTTCTATGTAAGGTATTGTTTATATTTTTTTGTACAGAATTGACATTTTTGAAAAGTTATATCCGTTGATCCATTCAGATGTTAGGAGTAAAAACATATTTTAGCAGACATTTTCCAATATGGCGGCTTGTGGTGCTTGTGGACAGTGCCTGCTATACTTTTACAATTCGAGTATTAATAATACTTCTGCCAAATTTCAAACTTTTACCAAAAAACTGCACAATTTTAGACCTCTCCTCTGGATTTGGGGAGGTAAAAGAATCTGACAAGAAACAGCTGGAAGATATCTCTATGCCTGTTAGGTTTGCCAACATGACACTACACAAGTATAAAACTACATTATTCATCTGTTTATGCTTATTTATATTAATCAAACCAGGTTCGATTTGCATTTAGTTATATATGATCTCCCACTCTTCATTGGTTGCAGACTAATGTGGGTACTATGGTGAAAATTACATGTTTAAAAGGGATATTTGAAAGTATTAAATCCAGAATGCCAGACAATATTTCAAACCTTGTATTGACTGTTTGTATAAATAAGCTTAGAGATGAGAAAATAAGGGCTGATTCACAGAGATAACGTACACTTTTGTCTCAGCTTATGATTGCTATACACAAAGGTATTTTACAAGTAGTGTCTTTATGACTGTGGAGTCTCCCCACATAAAAAGATAGGTCTGTCCTATCTTCACCTTCCCCAACCCAGTCCTTAAGCAGTGAGATAAGTACACCTGGTCCCAGAGACAGCTAAGTCAAATAAAAGCCTCTCTACCCTCCTCCTCCATTGTCCACTTTAGCTCCTCCTCTCACAACAAGAGCATAAAGAATGAGCTGACTAAACTTTATGTTTCTTTTGACTGTTCCTGAAGACGCTGCCTTTCAGTCCTGGCTGTTCAGGGCTACTTACCTAACATCATCTATTAGGCTCAATTGGCTAGTGTTTTTCTGTTTTTCTGGAGAGTAGGGCTGTTTGCTGGGATGTTGTTTTCTCTTTCTTATTGTTCCTCTTGATGGGGTCCTCTTCATTGTCCCTGGTGATACTGTCATACACCCTGCACATTGTCTCAGGTCTCTTAACCTTGTGAGTGCCTATAGTGTGCCTCTGCCGAGTTGTCTCAACTGTCACATTTGTGCTGCTTCTCCTATTGGGGCTTCTTTGCTCATAGCTGTATGGCTTTTGTATAGTTTGTCTGGGTCTTCTTGTGGACCTTTCAGGCTTGGTTGTCTCCCTGCCCATGGTGTGGAGAAGATGATATGCTCCTGTTCTATCTGACCATCAGATCTTCCATTTGAAGGCTAGTCATGTTGATTAGCCTGCTGGTTTTGTGGGTGTGGGTGTTGGTGGGTCTCTGGGTGGTTGGTTACTGCGCATGTGTCCTTTCCTCCCTGCTACATTTCCTCTGTTGCTGCAGTGTTCTTTCTGGGTCCACCTTGAGTTCGCTGGGGGGTTTCATGTGACTGCTTGTGAACTTTGTGCTTTGATCTATCCTTAAAGCATATAGACTGGGGGGCCTCTTCACAAAGTTACATTTACACATGAGTAAACTAGATGTTTAAACTTACTCTTACACAAATAAATTTACAACTTTTGGCTCCTTAGCTAGCCTGATTCACAAACTGCACTTTGAAGTCCGTTTTGTAGTACTACAAAACTTACTCCAAAGTGTTACTCACTAACTGTACTTTTGAAGTAACTTACACCTTTGAGTAAGTTTACTACTTTTTCGGTATTCACAAACTGTACTTTTGTAGTAACTAAACACTTTTGTAGTAACATACACTTCCTATTGGCCAGTTGCAAATGGTTTAGACTGGATCAAAGTGCAACGTACAGGGAGTTGGACCCTGAACTCTATGTCTAGTGCATTCAAAAAGGCAGTTCTACCACTTAAAAACACAACTATCAGTTCATTTTACCACCACCAAAGTATACATATACTGTGTTTATTATCTTTCAGTATATTAATACTGTGTACATGTATAGAATGAGAATGTCCTTAGATATGTTCCTTCTAAAAGTAACTAAAGGTATTTATTGAAGGCAGCTAATTTATTTTACGCTTGAAATATATACTGAAAATTGAACTCTGCGCTTTCGGCTTTATGGCCCATTACATGATTTGCAAGCATTCTCATATGAAATGGCATGATTTTCTTTCACTCTCCCTCTCTTGTCCCTAATAATAGAGCTCTGTGTGAGCCCAACAAAAGAGGTTTTTGCCTTACCTCTATTGTCCAGTGTGATTGGAGTACTTCAGTTCCCAGCATGGCTTTTGAAAATGACCCAGATCTGCAGCCAATGACTATATTAATAATAATAATGATTTCTTCTTACATACTGCTTCATATACTCAAAGAACTCAAACTGCTTCATAGAAACGTGGCACATTATTATAGCTAGACATAGTTATTACACAACTAAAAATTAAGCTGGACTATTACAGATAGACTTCTTTAATAATGGAAGGCTTTGTTTGAACTTTTATCAAGAATGATTTTTTAAACAATGCCCTACCACTTTGCTATTCTTAGATGGTCAGTCATGGCGTTACGAGAGCACACTGTTCAAATCAGTTCCGGCAAAACCTTCAACCATCCTCTTCCTCCTCCAACCCCATCAAAATCATTCATGCTGATCAGATAGTGTCAAAGTAGAAAACAGTGACTGAAAAAGGAGATCGAAAAGCAAGGCAATGAGTGGATAAATGTAACTTTAAAAACTACATTCATTTTTTCTTTGGCGGAATATTACTATTAATGATAATTAGGATTTTCATAACGAAGATTAAATTATTATTTAAGCTATTTAAGAGCTGATATATTTTCAGGGTTAAGTGTTTGGTTGTTCACCTCCCACTTTGCCTGTGACATGGTTCTAAGATTGTCTTCTTGCCCAAAGAAAAGAAAGGGAGATGAGAGTGAAAAGCAACTAACGAGGAGAGGAGTAACAGGCGTTCAGAGTGATTAAGGAACCTTAATGGCATGTAAAATGAGACCTGAATCGCGGGCGAAACACATTTGCACTGGTTTCGTGCAATGCAGTGTAAATATTTAGGAAATGTTAAAGTGCTGCATAGAAACTTATGTTTAAATTGTGTTTTCCTTTTGCCTGAATTCTCAAGAGCATGCCATATTTTTATTCCACGTTTTTTAATCATTTGCAAATCAAAATCCGTAGACAGTGAAAACGTTGTGCAGTGAAATATCTAAAGCAATTTGTTCCACTGCTTTGCTGTGTATGCATTTTTTTTAAACTACATTTTTTCGTTATTCTTTAATGTATAAAGTGGTGAATAATGGTTAAGTTAAGAATCTGCAATTGTTTACGACTATGTAATCTGGAATAAATCCAGATTGTTGAGATATGTTTATCACCCACAGTTTCTGTTTCCTTATGCTTATTTTATTCACATAATTTTCGCCGTCGGGAGACTTGGTTATTGCCGGAATTTCCGCACCCGGAGAGGAATTTCTGCACCAGGAGCGGAAATCCCGGAATCTCCACGTCCGGGCCGGAATACCCGCATTCTGTTCGGTTGAGCATTTTCCTCAATGCTAATCACCTGTCCAAGTGCCTACCATCCCCCACCACGCATCAGATGAAGTAAATGAACATCAGAATGTGGGTATTCCGGCCTGGAAGCAGAAATTCCTGGCCGAGAGCGGAAATTCCGGCACAAGTGCAGGATTTCCGCTCCTGGTGCGGAAATTCCGTTCCGGGTGCAGAAATTCCGGTCCGAATGCGGACGTAAAGTTAGGAGTCATAAGTGATTTTAGGATTTTGTCTCAGATTAGTTCTGTGAATCGGCCCCTCTATTTTTACGCAGTTGACCGCCCATTCATAATGTTAATGTTATTGGGTTTATATAAAACGCGCATCTCCCCGAAGGCATCCTGGTGCTAGCTCCTAGTACCAAACCTGGGCAAACTAATGGGAGAAAAGCCAAGTCTTCAAGGCCTTCCTGAAAGTCAGGAGACTAGAGGAGGAACGACTGGAAAGTGGTACAGCATTCCAGGTTTCAGCAGTGCCCAGGATGAAACTTCGACCTCCCCAGTTGGCTTTTTGAAATCCAGGGACTGTTAGGAGCTTTGGGCTGGAGGATTGAAGAGTTCTGCTGGGAAGATACCAGACCAGCAGGACCCGAATTTTGGTAAGCCTAAAAGGCTATACAGAGTGCTTTGTATTTAATTATTTTTATGACGGGGAGCCAATGAAGGTCCATAATGCACAGGAAACAGAGAACTCTCATGAGCATTACTTGGGTTATGCAGGAAAAAAGTATATAATGTCGTCCTACACTTGATAACCACTATAACGCTGATTTACAGTGAAAACTATGATAATGTTTAATAATGTGTTTTATTTTAAGTAACTAATTATTTGCATTAGAAACGCCAATAGTATGGTATGCAAAGACATGTAACAAAGAGACCTTAAGTTTAGAGGATTGTGACAACCAGTTTGTTGAAAGGTGACTGTGTGAGGGACATGTTTGTAGAAAGATTTTTGTGTGTGTGCATGATTTGTACAATAATATGTGAAGCACAGTGCGAATATGAAAGAAAGTACAGATTATGAGAGGACCAGGAGATGATAACGTTAGAAAGGTGCAGGAATTATGAAATGAAATGTGAAATGAAATGTGATACTTATTAAGCGCAAACTGTCACTCCGAAAGGAGCCTCCTGGCGCTGTACAGATAGCAAAACCAAAGGGGATGATGGACGGAGTGTTGAACATTGCAAGCACTCACCCTCAGTCAACTGATCTGGGTTTAATCCATCATCATTCTTTAGCTCACTCCGCCACCCCAGTTCAGACATGGCCATATGCAAATCAGTCTGACCCTGTGCCTCATGGGAACAGTCCAGCCCGAACTGCCAAGCCATGTCTTCCCTGGACCGGAAACAAGCATCCTGGGACTGGTTTCGGGTTCATAACCCTCATCGGCCAGGCTATCTTGAAGTCCAGGAATTGGAACTCTAGAGTGGGGCAGGAACTGTAAGTGCTTGAGTCTCTACAGTGGTGGAGGCACTGTAAATATTTGAGTCTGTCTTCTCCTGGCGGAGGGGTCAGAGATATGCTGGCAATTGAGAGCTAGGGACTGAGAAATGTAAAGAACCTCAGGGTTAGAGAGATGCAGACATTGAGGCCCAGGGCTGTGGGCTGTGGGCTCTCAATGGTATGGTTAAGGAGGGTCAGACAGTGACTTTTCACAATCAAAACTATCTCTCCCTATAGCCATAATTACTCTGGCTTTCTAGAACCTGTGAACATAAGGGCAAGTATTGGCTGTCTCTGGAGTTCCATTTAGGGGTGGGAGGGCAATCAAAGTGTGTTATTGCTAAAGGGTATCTTTTCTTTTCACAACCCTCCAGCAAATTGATAAAGAGTACATGTGTTCGATCTGATGCAATAAAGTGGGATGCCCTAAGATTCTGGTCCTGGGTTTTTCCATAGGTAGAATCATAGATGCAAAGGTAGTCCTTGACTATCACATGATAAAACTGGAAAGTTTCTCCACGCACTGTGGCTCCATGTGACCCAGCTGTCTCCTTCCAGGGTACACACTCATGGAAACATGAGGGAGGTGTCAGATGATTTCCTATCAATACATAGCTTACGGGGCGAGTGACAAGTCAGATATCTGCTGGTATAGTTACTAGGAATGGAAACTCCCTGAAAATACATTAGAGCCTTAAAAGATGATCAGGATAGCATGATGCACACACCCCCCTGGTGGACCATTCACAATTTTTAGGACTACTTGGTAGATTTATATATTCAGCTTTCCCTCTGGACAAAAAAAGATAAACATGCAATAATGCCAACATGTCCCATACACCCAGGCATATTGGCACCCACAGGAATGGTTGAGTACTAGGGGCCATATTTATAATTATTCCATGCAACACAATGCAGCAAGATACCTTGCTGCACTGCATGAAAGGGAGATGGCAGGAATGTACAAAACCAAGATATGGCACACTCCTGCTCTCTGCCTTTGCTGGCGCACAACATGCTGCCTGTCGTCAATGCAGGTACCCTTGCACTATAATGCAAGGGTGCCTGTGTTGCAGATAGGATTGTTTTGTGCAGGAAGTGACACCTTCCTGCACAAAAATTGCCCTCTTAGGCTTTTTTCTCTTTCTACATGTGCTGCCGAATTCCCACACATAGAAAGAGAATTAAACCAGGAGAAAAAAAGATATTTCTCCTTCGTTATGCCTCCCCTGGGAAGGTGCAGCATTTTGACGCATTCCCAGGTTTACCAGTTTTGGTATATCTGAGAGCTGCAAACTCCATGGCTGAATGTGTGGGAACACCTACGCTCCACCCATAAAACACATCAATACGGCAGAGTAACTCAAGGCAGTGACCTGCTCTGCCTTACGTTACTCCAGATTTAACAAGCCACAGAGGGCCACACAAGGTAGACTTGCGTTGTTTGGTAAATATCATTCTAAGATTTGCATGGCTCTTGGCTACCTTGCATGGCACAAGGGCTACACGAAACTTTGATATATATGCCCCTAAATTTGGAAGAAATCCTAAGATACAAACCTGTAAAATCTTGGTGTTTTTACAGATTAATTAATGTCTGAGATGGATACCTGTAACTTGTATAACTTGAGGAATAACCTTAGAGATACACGTTTGTAAAATCTGGAAAAACTGATCTACAGTTGCTGCTGTCTAATGCATTCATTTGCATCATCCTTGCAAAGTCAGATATGTTGTAGGACAAGCACACTTGTAGCATGTTGAGAGTGCTACTATTTCAGAGGTAAATCTCTATAATCTTTGTAGTTCTGCTATCTGAAGTACCTGCTAGTATGATCTGCACAATCTACGGGATAGCACTGTTGCCAAGGGTGCAATTATGTTGCATCTGTTACCCCTTAATGGATAGGTCTCATATATGAGATGCATCCATGCAACATCTCTGTATACTGGGACAGATCTACTTCCTCAGGAACACTAGTGTAACATCTCTGCAAATTAAAGGAATATCTCTGCTATTTGAGGGCATGACTAGAACATCCTGAGCTGTGGCTCTGATGTTTACAAAGTGTTCTAACATCTCTGTATTCTGGCAGCTTGTTCTGCTGACTGATGAGTACCTCTGTAAAAGGTGTGCAACCTAAGAGACAGCTCTGATTGATAATGTAATTTATCTCTGCTACTCAAAGAACATCTGCCAATTTTGTTCAGACATACAAGATAAGTGTCAAATCTTTTATCAAATAGAGAGAGCTAACTTTATTAGAGTTTACAGTTGAAAGACAATAATGCAATCAATCATAATGTAATAGAAGATGCAGTTTATATAGCATTGACATGCACCTATTGTAGATATCATCATACAGTAGACAGCAAAGGTTCATTTATCCTGCTTCAACAAATTGTACAGGAGCAGGTCATGCATTGTTCAGAAACCATCAACACCATGGGAGCAATTCACAAAGGTACATTTTCACATGTAGATTCACTCACTTGTACATTTTCTAGTACACCGAGGAGTAGCTTTAACACTTTTTACTATTCACCTTGTTTGCGTATAAAGGTGTGAAGATGTAGATTTAAATGTCTCATTATCCTTGTGGAGCCTCTTACACCTGGATTTACAAGTGCAATGTTACTGCTTGTCATTTTTCCCACGTAAGCAGAGGTGTCAAACACGGGGGAGAGGATCTCCCTATGGTACAGTATAGGGAAAAATAATAAACTTTAATTATTTTATTTTATTCTTTTTAAACTAACTACAAATATGAATCAGTTAAATAAATTAATGCTAATATGCTTTTTAACACTTAAAACATGTAAAAATGATTTTACATTCAAACTAATTTCAATTATTTAGTAACATATCCTAATGGGTGTAATTTTAAGTCCGTTCCTCCCTAGTTTTTTATGTAAGTGTGTTGCAGTACCAATGAAGCTACTCACCAACTCATACAGCCCATTACACACCAACTGACACACTGATACAGACATTCACACAGTTTAGTCATTCACCCATGCATTCACTAAGACATGTTTCATCACCCACTTATACAGTCAGTCATGCACCCACTAAATTATCCATTCAGACACTCATACACCCAATCATTCTTCAATACACCTTGGCATATATATAGCTATATATATAAAAATCTTAAACTTTAAAAAAACACTCAGTCACTGGATGATGTCATCAGTGATGTCATGTGAGATGTCATCAGTGATGTCATCAGTGATGTCACTGACCATGTCATGAGTGATGTAATATGTGACGTCATCAGCAGTGCATTGCGGGGCGCGAGTTATAGTTAGCTCAACTAACTATATCGGCCGAAATTCTCTGTTTTTGTATGAGTGAAATGTCAGACTAACTATAACGTCCCTGAAACCTGTGTTTTTTTCAGTGAATTTCTAAGGTTTTCTTAATGCTAATTTCTAACTATAACGTCCTTGAAACCTATGTTTTTTTCAGTGAATTTCTAAGGCTTTTTAAATGCAAATTTCTAACTATAACGTCCCTGAAACCTATGTTTTTTTCAGTGAATTTTGCAGGTTTTGTAAATGCTAAACCTTAAGTATAAAATTACTGTAATCTATACTTTTTTTACAGAATTTATAAGTGTTTTATAGAATTGCTTTTATTGAAAAATGTTTGGAAGTATTTATTTGTACTTTTCTTTTTAAAATTATTCATAGTTTTTCTAAAATCTTCTTTAATAATTATAACCACTCTTTTAAAATATATATATCATAGACTATTAAAGATTTATACTGTTATATATTTGAATGATTAAAATGTATATTTACTTGAAATAATGCTTTTAATACTGTGAAAATTGTTTTGTTGTATTGTTATGATAACTATCTTTTTACCTTTTTTTTTTATTTTGAAAAAAGGGTCACGCACACGCGATGGGTGCGCGGATTAGGTATACGAATATCAATCTCAAAAACACATTTAGAACAAATTAATATTTGTTTTAGACGTAAAGGTGTATTGCTGACTACTTAAAAATAGTAATAAAGGTGTTTCAAATTTGTTTTCAAATGTTTTTGACAGATTTTTGTGGACGCGATGGTATCACGTACGAGTTACGGTTCTACCCAGTGGGTGCGCGAACACTGCCGGCACGTATTTCTGGGATCGCGCAGGGGTTGCGATTCCGGCATAATTTCAAAAGTATGAAATATGACTGTGGAAACTTTAAATATCAGTTTTGCTTAAAGACTTTCACTAATATACTTTAGAAAACAATTTATAAACAGGAATTTATACTTTAGGATTAACTGTATGAGATTTTACGGGTGCGCGTTGTATGAGCGTTGGATGAACGAACCTTGCTGGCACGTATTTGCGGGATCGCGCAGGGGTCGCTATTCCGGCGTAATTTTAAAAGTATGAAATATCAGTGTGGAAACTTTAAATATTAGTTTTGCTTAAAGACTTTCACTAATATACTTTTCAAAATATTTCATAAACAGCAATTTATACTTTACAATTATGTGTAGGATGTTTTACGGGTGCGCGACGTCTAAGCGACGGGTGCGCGTGCCGTACGCGAATCCATGTGACATGGAAACAAAGCTTTTGATTGGTTTAAAACCTTTTCATTCTCTTAGAGGGAGGATCTAACACCTATTTTATTGCTCTTATTTTGGGTGTGTCTTCCTGGCAAGACCTGTTTTTTGTAGGCTCCTGGAATTGCTTTTGTTTTTGGGTGCTTTGACTTTTTTTCAACAACATGGCATCCAGTCATCCTGAGGAAGATCTCCTGGAATAGCCTGAGGAAGTGGAGGAGCCTGTAACAAAATGAAAGGAAAGCGTAGTATGGGCGTTTTTTACAGTGCCAGAGGGCGAAAAGAAGGTCAACGTCAGGAAAGAGACTTGCACTCTGTGCCAAAGAGTACTTTCTTGAGGGTTGGCTAAAAAGTACTCATGTGGAACATCATCTATGAAGAAGCACCTTGAGACAATTCATCCTTTTCGTTTGGCCAAGGAACTCATGGTGCGGGAGAAAAATGAGCAAGCTGCCCAGGCTGACGCTAATGCACCATCAACATCAGGTGCAGGAGTTCCACCTTCACCTCGGCCACATATTTTTCCGGAGCTAGTGGATGCTTCCATCTATTGCCGTAAATGCGACGCTAAACTGTGTGTTGGGGAGCAATGCATTGATGTAATTGTCAATGCAATAAAAACACTCAAGTGTTAATTTCTTTTTTATATGCTTGACAATCTTCTTTTTCCTCTTTTTTTTCAACTAATCATATTGAACTGTTCAATTTTGTTTTGTTTGAAAACAAATTGTTTGAAAATACAAAAAAATTCCAAAATTGTTTAAAAAAAACGGTTCTTACGGAACCACATAAACTGGTTAAAAAGTAGAAAAATTCCCTGAGTGATTGCATGAGTGTAGGGGTAGTGCCTGGGTGATTGGTTAGTGCCTGAGTGATTGGAGGACTACATGGGTAGTGCCTGAGTGATTGCATGAGTGCATGGGTAGTGGCTGAGGGCATGGATGACTTCATGGGTACTGTTTGAGGGAATGGATGAGTGCAATAGAAGTGCCTGAAAGATTGGAGAAGTGCATGAGTAGTGTCTGGCTGATTGCATGAGTGCAGGGGTTGTGCCTGGGTGATTGGAGGAGTGCATGGGTATAGCCTGAGTGCATGGATGAGTGCATGGCTAGTGTTTGAGGGAATGGATGAGAGCAATAGTAGTGCCTGAGTGATTGGATGAGTGCATAGATAGAGCCTGAGAGCATTGGATGGGTAGTGTTTGAGGGAATAAATGAGTGCATGAATAGTGCATGACTAGTGTTTCAGAGAATGGATGAGTGCAACAGAAGTACCTGAGTGATTGTATGAGTGCAGGGGTAGAGTGCAGAGGTAGTGCCTGGGTGATTGGAGGAGTACAGGGGTAGAGCCTGAGTGCATGGAGCAGTGCATGGGTACAGCCTGAGTGCATTGATGACTGCATGGAAAGTGTCTGGGTGATTGGAGGAGTGCATGGATAGTGCCTGAGTGCATGGAATGAATGAGTGCAACAGTAGTGCCTGAGTAATTACAGGTGTGCATAGGTAGTACCTGGGTGATTGTATGAGTGCAGGGCTACTGCCTGGGTGATTGGAGGAGTGCATGGGCACTATGAGAATGCACAGATGACTGCATAGGTACTATTTGAAGGAATGAATGAGTGCAACAGTAGTGTGTGAGTGATTGTATGAGTGCATGGATAGTGCTTGGCTGATAGTATGACTGCAGGGGTACTGCCTGGGTGATTGGAGGAGTTCATGGGTAGTGGCTGAGTGAATGGATGAGTGTATCAGTACTGCCTGGGTGATTGTATGACTACATGGGTAGTGCTTTGGTGATTGGATGACTGCAGGGATAGTGTCTGGGTTATTGTATGAGTGCATGGGTTTTGACTCTGTGAAAGGAAAAATGCAAAGATAATGCTTCAGTTATCCTACTACTGCAAAAGTTAAGCTACCGAGATCACTACGTGGCTGATGTTATCTGAAAGTTTTTATATAGTGAAAAGGATGAACATTATTTTTATTAGAAATAAATAACATTTAAATGAACTTTAAACATTATTTCACGTTATCATGCATATTATGTTATGTGTTCTTACCTTTTTTAGTAATTTAGATACATCAGTCTATGGAAGTATTTTAGAGTAGTATTGTAGTGAACAGCATTAAAACTCTTTTCAAACTTCACCATTACCTACTGTAAACAAGAAGAAGAAAAACTATTATGTAATGTAATGCATTATACAAAATATAATATTATATTTTTAAGAAAACAATATAATTTCAGAATTACTTAATATTTTCAGTTTCCTTTTTTGCTGTTCTCAGATTCTACTGAATATCACTATACTCAGTGATTTCAACGTAGTATCATCAATAAACAGCGGGGGAAAAACAATCAACGAGATTGTAAAAAAAAAAAAATCAGCACACAGAATTATTGGCAATATGTGTAGCTATGTATTTATCTATCTATAGTTTCTTAATTATGTCCTTGTACATTAACTCTATTATTTCTCTCAAGTGCATTTGCTTCAATGTACACTCTCATTTATATCTGGTACAATATAGACAATAAATATATCAACTATATACTTTTAAACACAATTTTCCAAATGCAATATCAATTAGTACAAATAATAATCCAAACTCTAATTATAAATAGTAATTGTTTCAATGTTGTTCATTTTCTGTTCACATCTTCCCAATAGGCCGAATAATGTATTCAAAACTTTTGCTTCAAAAATATCCAATATAAATTCTTTATTTTGTGTTCACATCTTCCCAATAGGCCGAATAATGTATTCAAAACTTTGGCTTCAAAAATATTAAATATGAATTTGGTAATTCATAAGGCAATCTAGGTTTGAAATCAATGTGGGCATCATTGCAATGTGTCCATCCTTTATTACACTTTAAATATACAGTATAGTGTCCAGATGTGGTAGTAGGTCCAGCATGGAAAATAATAGCCACTGCTATGAAAGTTTTCCTAAAATAGATATTTGACTTGCAACAAAAAAAATTATTTTTGTTTTCAATTTTCTTTTATTTGCTCTACAACGTTGTAGCATTAACCCCTTCCGTGCTTCCGTCGGCCAACGGCCGTCGCGAGCACTACCTCGCTAGTGCTGCGCACGTCCGTTGGCCGACGCGGCCCCGCCCACTCTTTTAAACTGCCGCACCGCGGCAGAATTCGCGCCGCCGTTAAGCGGGTAAAATGAGATATTTTCCATCTCTTTCTATATGTGATGTAGACAACAACTCTGATCTACAATGTGAACAGCTCATGTCCTGATTGGCTGTTTTAATCAATTTGTTAAAAGGTACTGATTCACAGTCTGGTATTGTCAAGTATATGAATCGTTCTGTTTATATTTCAGTGATGGTAGTAAAAGAACACTCTTCACATTTATGATCCCATCTGTAACTTAGTCCAAATAAGTTTTCAATCATAATTCCTTCATCTTCTAACAATCCAAGCATAACCATTAAAAACTCTTGCGCATCTTGTTGTACAATAAGATTAAATGTCAGTGAGCCACTACATATATCCAAAAGATGACGAACTCCAGAAGCAGTATGGATTTTAGTTCTGTCAGTTACCAACTGTTGAAATACATGATGTAATAAAGAACAAAATCTTTTTTCATGATTTCTCATGATTTCACAATGAAGCTCTTCTAGATAAAACACAACATTCAAAATCAAACTTGCATAGTAGTTGATACCTGAACTATTTTCCAACTGATATCCTACAATCTCATCAACAGTTTCCATTTTCTTTTTCTTTATGCCATCAAGTTTCTGTTAATTTATTTTCTTTTTTTGAACTTCAATTCCATCTTTGACATATTTCCATTTTGGACAGACTATACGTTTCCCATATATGGGGTATTCACCTAAATCAGGAGCATAAAGTCTTCTTAAACGATTATACTCTCTTACACAATTTGCATCAGCACTAATCTTTTTCTCATCAAAATCTATCAAATACAAACCAGACAATGTTCTTACTCGAGATAAGGCAACATATGCCATTCCCTCTTTGAATACTGCACTTCCAATATTTACAAAAACGCTGACTATACTTAAACCTTGAGATTTATGAATAGTTACTGCATATGCTAAAGACCGAGGAAACTGTTTTCTTGCGAAGGTACAAGTCTTTTACAAGCAAAAAACGTACAGCACAACACCCAATCTGTGTTACCTCTTTAATCTGATCAAATTTTATCTTCAAAAATTCTATTCCATCTCTGTTCTGAAATTTTACAAACGCAACAACTTTTCCCATTGCTCCGTTTACTAAACCTTTTTCTACATCCAAATTACGCCGTAAAATTACCCGACAGTTTATACATACATGTAAAGTGTTTTCTAAGCCTGCTGTTTTAGATACAAACTTCTCCAAAGAATGCAATTTAGACTGTAGTTTGTCTGTGAGAAGAATAGTCACTCCCTGGTGTTCAATTTTATCAATAGCTTTCATTTCAACTATTTTATGTTTTTCCAGTTTCAAAAGTTCTTTATTAAATGTAGAACACTCTTGCAGTGTAGGCATTAGGCAAACTATAGAATTCGTTTCTTCAAGCTTATTGTACATTATTTCAGATGCTGTGTTAACAGTTGTAAACTGGTTCCTTAGTAGCCAACTTTTCAAAGCTTCTTTACCATGTTTCGTCAAGACACCAATTCTTATATCTCGAAGAATATTTCCATAATGTTCATCATTTGCTTGTCGCATATTCTTAATAAGTTCTTAATATTCAAAATTTGACCAAATGTTCACATTTCCAATACTTCCCAAAGATTTCCTAGTCTCTTCATGGACAAGTGTTTTAAAAACAGGTTGTCCTTTTACAGGAGTAAGTTGTAGTAGATCTCCGAATACAATTACATGTTTACCTCCAAAGAGAACATCGTAATTTGTTTTTAAAATCAGTTGCATCCTCAAGTGTACAAAGGCAAGCATTAAGTTTGAGACCATGCTCACCTCATCAATGATTAGAAGTTTCATTTTCTTCAGTACTCTTGAAACTTCATAAGAAGCTTCTCCAGATAGCGTGTGATATTCCAATTTGTTATCATGTTCAACTGGTAGCATAAGTAATCAATGTAAAGTAATCCCTTTAATGTTGTGTGCTAATCCAGTTGGAGCTGTTACAACACAAGACAAATGTGATTCTTTAGTGTTGTGGAGATAACTAGTCAAAACTTTAATTAAGAAACTTTTTCCTGTTCCAGCTTGGCCACTGATATACATTAAAATAGGTTTAAATGATGAACATTGGCCGTCTTTTTTTTCGTGCAGCACACCATGTTGTATCTGTTGTGTCACTTGTTGCTATATTTCTTTTTGTTCGATGTTTAGTTGTTCTTCTAAATTTTATAACTGAATATTATCATGTTGTGCTTGTTGCATTGCAGTTTCTACTTCATTCATGGCAATTGCTGCTTCATTTTCAATAATTGGTTGTCCTAGTGGAACTTGGCTTACTGCAACTGAACTTTGACTTTCTTGAGAACCTTTCTTTGGCTATTTCACCTGCAACAGTAGTTTCTTGTTCAATCTCATCATTTAACATTTGTAGATAAGTTGGGAAAATTGTGCATTGAATGCTATCTTTACAGGCATTAAAAGAATCTTCATAGCAGTCGAAATCTCCAAGTAATTCCGTTTCACTACATCAAGGCTTGAACAGTTGCTGAAGTGTTAAATAGAAAAATTCCCTCTTATCTGGACTTTCACAACTGAGTTTTCTGTGGTTAATAAGATTTCCTTTGGCATGTTTTACCAAACATCCGTCACATCCAATTACTGCATATTTTTCTTCTTTTATATTTTCTGTAACATTTCTTTTAAAACTGTAATGTTGAAGTATTTCATAGAGACATAGGTTTTCCAGATGTGTACTCCTTTTGGGATAGTACGTATCCAACATATTAAATTTAACAATATCTGTACTTTCTGGTTCATTCAATGCTAAGTATTCAATTTCTTGTAGAGATTTCAATAATCTATTTTGTGTGGCAGCAAGACATAGACTTACCCAAATGATTCCTCTTGACTTTGAATATACACTGGGAGAGCTCAACCAATCCGAACATTCATAGGATCCAATCTCTCGGTGGGAAAGCATTTTCAAGCTAAAGCTATACAATTTCTTGCTAAGACTCTTTTCCTGTGAAATTTCTTCCCACATTTCTTTCAACTCCGTCTTTTCAGATTTGGTTATATATGACATAACATAGCGAGCAACAGCAATTGAATTATCTGCAACCATATTGAATATCCATGTTTGCATTCTACATTGTCAAAATCACTGGATTGTAGTCATTAATATACTTAGAATCTTCAGTTCTTTTTAAGTTGAATGTATTATTCAGAGATTTCCAAGTTATTGTATGCCTTACTGCTAACATAAAACTATTTACTCTTCCTTTAGAAATTATTGGACGTGGGAATCCAAAACGACATTTTGTATAAAATTTTCCCTTTGACTTGTATTTTCGTCGACAATATTTTCCACAACGATGACTTTGAAACCGTAAAACTTGTTGTCTCAAGCTGTTTTCTCCTGCTTCTTTTGGAGTGGCACAGGAAACATACTCTTCGATGAATGACAAAACACTTTCATCAGTATCAGTTCCAAATTTTGGTGCATTCTTGATCCATAATAGCATGTGTATATGAGGAGCACCTCTGGCTTGGTACTCCCTTCTCCCCAAAAAAATCAGTAACTTCTCCAAGAGGTGGATTATTTTTATTGCAGATAAAAGACATCGTAGATTGAAACCTATGATTAAAATATCTGCACACATTTACAGGATCCAAGGAACAGAGTTCTCCAGCTGTCTTCAATTCAATATTTTTTACATTTGAAATTACTTCTCGTAGAAATTCAAATAAATCGTCCCATGCATATTCAGCACAGCTAAGTGTTACAAACCACGTAGGGGCACCTAAGTTTCTTAACATACATTTAAGTTCTCCGTGACGACGATACCAATACTCATTGGTACCACGTTGACACGCCATCAAATTAATTAACTGAGTTTCTAAATGATCATCTCTTTGTTCAACTTTGACCCTGAATTCCTTGGCAGAAACATGTGTAAGATGAACTCCTGTTTTTAATATGTGGTTCACTGCATATGAAAGTGCAGACAAGTCACTTTCAAACAGAAGATGAAATATATATGGAATGCACTGTCGAAATCTTGGATCTTCTGAGTACAATCTTGTTGAGCGGTATTCTGAAGCTGGAATCTGTACTGTGTGTTCATCATATCGCCCACCTTCTCCAGTGGGGAACAGCTGTGGAAAACAACGAGCTTCTAAACTTTTTTCCCATACACTAATGGGAGTTCCCTTTGCCTTCTTCATTTGAAATAATTCAATACTGTTTCCTAACACTTCTTTTGATTGTAGAGGATGTATACTGTAACGTTCGTAAATCTCTTCACTCCTGGACTTGTCCACTTTTTCTATCTGTCCACTTTGAATTTCTGTTTCATCTTCTAAACATATTTCGTATTCTTCCACATTTACAGTTTTATAATAAATATTGTTCTGTACAAGATATAAAGTTTGGCAACATCTACTAACTCTTGCCATATTCTTCGACTCTTTGTTGGTACACCATTAAGTAGAATAACTACAGGCTCACTTTCCTCTCTCTGTATACCAACAGTTTCAATATTTTTCTTGAAATCTAAAGGTAAGTACACAACTCTTCCTTTCAGACCTCTTTGTAAATCTGTTGCAGGAAGCTTACCTGTTTTAGGCTCCATACGAACTATGGCCTGAAACGGGTGCACAGATTGAATAAGAATGGACTCATATGCATTTAAATCTACCAGTTCTGGAGGTATAGCTACCAACTCTAACTTGTTATGTACAGCTCTAGCTGGCATTTTGTTCTCTTTTAACTTGTTGTAACAATATTTACAAATACCATGATCAGTACCCAACTCAAAATGACCTTCCACCAACAAATAAGCACCAAGTTGCTGCCACTTATCATTGTTTTCCATTTCACTTTTTGAATATACATCAACATTCCTAGTTTGACTTCTATAGTGAGTACGTCGACAACAAATACAAACATAGGGGCCGATTACGATGGCGGTCGGTGTTAGTACCGCGGTGCCGGCGGTGCGGAAAAATGCCTTCTACCGCCCACCAGCAGCGGTCCTCACGGCCGCCATATTATGAAGGGCAAATATGCCCCATTTCCCGACCTCCGCGGTGCAACGCCGACCGCCATGAAATTGCGCCCGCCACCGCGCCGGTGGGAGCCAATGGAGACTCACTGCCGTGCGGAATGACGTCCCGTCCGCTCAACAAATTACGATGCACCAAACAACCCGTTGAACCGCAGGGGACTAACCGCCCTTCCAGACACGGCGGAATCTCGACAGCGGAGCATGAAACGAGACTTCCGGAGCCCTCCACCCGGAGCCGAACGCCATGGATCCAGCACTACACGTCCTCCCGGTGCTGTACGTGATACATCACCAGGCCAACATCGCCCGCCGTGGACGCCGCCGCAGGTACGTAAACAAAACACAATACAACACAAAACAGAACACAAATTCCACGGGCTGAAACAGGGCACCTGGCCACACCAGACACACTGGTGTGGACAGGAACACATCCATCAGTGTACCCACACATGTCTCAGCTGGCACCAATTCACACCCTGCATCAAGCCCACCAAAGTACCGCGAACATAATGTAATGTGTTGCTGACGACACCGCAGCGGTGAGCATGCGGGAAATCCATCGCACAAAGCAGAATGCATGTACAGCAACGGACAGGCCAGAAAGACCACAGGCCACCACCACCACCCACCACCCACAGCTCTGCCGTACACAGCAAGAAACATGCCAATCCCCCCCCCTGTGCACCCCCATGTCCAACACCAAGTGAGCTAAATCCACACCCAGCAGCACACAACTAACACCTAGGGAGACAGACACAGCAGCATTTGGTGTAGATCAACACACAGCACAGAGGCACAGGCCCAGGGCAACACACACACACACCACAACACCACATACATGGCAAGAAAGCAGAATACAAGCACAAAATGAACATACACACAAGGAACATACAGACTACTGGACACACACCCTGCCAACTCACACAGACATACCCCACACCGACACACAGCCACATACACAGACTACATGCCACCAGCAATGGAGCACAACATAGAGGAAAGTAAAAATGATGTGCAAACAAATGGGAGGGCAAGGAGACAACCAACAACCAGGTGAACAGACACATGCAGGACAAGGAACCCAGAACAACATCCACACCCCATCCAAGCACATGGCTGGCACAGTGAGTGAAGTCAAACAACAGTCACCTCAGTGCAACAACTCAGGGAGACAGCAAGGTAACCCATGTATAGGGACAGGGATGAAAGGAAGGACCTCAAGTCAAACAGTGAACAGCAAGTACACATGAGTATCACACAGGGCACATTGGCACACTCAATGACTGCCAAACACAAGTAGGAGTCCCCAAACATACCCCCTCATATCTGCAGCACACAATCCCAATGCCAGACACACAGAAGGGCCTACATAATGTCCAGACAAGATACAGACAAACAATCAAACCCCCTGGGGGCATCCACAAACATCACACACACACAGGGATTTCAGTACCAACGTCTGCACCAAAACAAAAATGGCAAACACAATTCAAAACAGAAACACATACAGAACCACAAAAATAACACACAGCACCTGTGCAGCCAAACTAGGGGAAGGCAATGGGAGCACACACACAACAGGAGTGCACCACCTCATCAGTCAGGAAAAATGCATGGGATACATACCACAACACAGACAAGAAGTGCACCATCACAGAACAACACAGACACATCAAACACACAACAGATGCACAACACCACAAAACACATAGCAAACACAGCAGTACATCAGGGGATGTACACTAGGACAGCACAAGGCAACATACACCCACAGCACTGAATGCACAACAAGCAGTGTGTGCACACAAACACACAACAGTCCCACACAGCCATGAGTCACACGCCAGTAACACACACATCAACACACACGACAAAGCCACAACCAACACACCGTACAACCCTTGACCACCCAAATGCACACCATGTAAGTAACCGTTGTGACTAGGACGACTGCCCATCACAACATGACTACACATCTACACTGCTAGGCATACATGAAAGCAAGAACGCACATACATGTTGAGCCTGGTCAGCCTGCCTGCAATCCCGTGTATATGACCCCTCTATGTGTTTGCAGTGCCCACTTACCAGGATGCAGTAAAACATAGCCAACAGCAACAAGGAAGGAACATGAGTCTGGTATGTCACCGAAAACAACATCAATGAGCCCACAAGTATCCGAGTCATGAAGAACTGAAGTCCCCGTCACCCCTGTAAAATAAATGATAAGTCAAACAAGCCAGTGGCACAGTTGAAGTGGCACACAGAGCATGTGGCACAGTAAATGTGAGACGTACAGGAAAAGCCTTATTCAGTAAGGACAATGACACAACTGACAACATGAGCAACTGTTTTTATTCACAAATAGCACTGATAGGAAACAATATCAGACAGGACCAAGGCACAAGATGCAGAGCCTGAACATGAGAAGCTGCACAGGCAGGGGGCAAACTGCAAGGCCAGTGGCCAGTCCAAGGTGCTGACAGAGACAATGAGAAGCTGCACAGGCAGGGGGCAAACTGCAAGGCCAGTGGCCAGTCCAAGGTGCTGACAGAGACAATGAGAAGCTGCACAGGCAGGGGGCAAACTGCAAGGCCAGTGGCCAGTCCAAGGTGCTGACAGAGACAATGAGAAGCTGCACAGGCAGGGGGCAAACTGCAAGGCCAGTGGCCAGTCCAAGGTGCTGACAGAGACAATGAGAAGCTGCACAGGCAGGGGGCAAACTGCAAGGCCAGTGGCCAGTCCAAGGTGCTGACAGAGACAATGAGAAGCTGCACAGGGAATGTGTGTCACCAAACTCCGCCATGGTCAGCAACACAGTCTGGTGTGACACGATGGGCAGCACAGGTACCGGTGTGGGAGAGACAGGTCTGTGACATTGATCAACATTCAGACCTGGCTGTCAGTCTGACTGGGAGCTGACTGTGTGTCGGGCACAGTTGGACCACTTGACTGGGGAGTGAGACGCCCAGCTGAGGAAGAGCTATCAGTGGCCTTGGACGCTGGAGGGCTGCTTGGACCAGGTGGTGTAGTGGCACGTGGAGGTGGACTCAGGCCGACGTGGGACACAGTGTGGGAGGGAGACAGTGGAGGGGTGCCTTTCCACTTCTTGGGGATTCTAAATGGCTTGCCTGTCTTCGTATCAATGGGAAGTGGTGTGGACACAAACGGCACACTCAGCACCAAGGCTGCCGCAGGTGCACACGCTGGACCTCCCTTTGGGGATGTGCTGGATCCAGAAGGACGCTTAGCCTGGCATTGCCTCTGCCCCTCCATCCCCTCTTTACCCTGTGTGCCCCCTACAGTGCCCTCCTGTCCCTGCTTCACTGGACTTGGAATGGGAGTAGAGGTAGTTGGTGAAACAGCCTTGGATACTTACTATGTGTAGCCTTGCCAGGCCCCACCTTCACAGTGGGCATGGAGAGTGTCTGCATGCCTTTGCGAGACGTTTTTGGGACCACAGAGTCTGTGGCCGGGGATTGCTCTGAGGCTTGTGACCCTGAGTACTTCCTCCTTGAATCATGTGCCTTTGCAACGCCTGACGGGCTCTTCCCTTTGCGCTCTGGGGTTGTTTTTCTCTTTGTAGGGGAAGGTGTCTGTGACCTTGACCGCTTGGGCTGCTACTGCTGTGTGCTACGTGTGCAGTATCGTGACGTTGAGGTGTGTGAAGCGTGGTCACCGTCGTCAGACGTCGCCACTGGCATGGGGGTGGACAAAGGGACTGGAATTGGACTACGAGATTGAGCCAGTTGAAGTGCAGCCGCCATTGTGGAGGACATTGTCTGGACAGTGCGGTGCAGCCCACCCACGTCTGAATGGATGCCCTCCATGAAAGCTAACACCTGTGCCAATTTGCGGTCGTGGTCTGACAATGCATTGAGGAGCCCTGTCTGCCCCACACACAGCTGGCGCATAAGGTCCACACACTCTGCACTGATGGCAGCAGGGGGCACAGGGGCAGGGGCAGCGGTGCCTGGAATGAAGGACACCCTTCCCCTCTTTGTGGTGCGAACACGGGCAGCAACAGAGGAAGTGGCTGGGAGGGTGGGCACTGCACGCTGTGTGCTGGAAGATGTAGCAGACTCTCCGTTCCCTGTGTCCTCCAAGATGTCTGCACCACCGCCGTCATCAGATGATGTTGAACTTTGCGTCTCGGGCTGTGATTCCTCCAGCTTACTCCTATCCCCCTCCGAGGCGCTGGTCACATCTGTGTCACTGGGATCCTGTGCAGCTGTTGTGCTTGTTTCACCACCACTGGTGTCCGTCCCCTGTCCCTCCGTGCCCACGGGAGATGCTGCATAACAGAGAGACATGTAGGGTCAGCAAAGTGACAGCAACAGGACAAACATATTCAAGCAAAGCAACACTGAGGATGACAAAGTCTACATGTTGCAGGCCACCCCGTGCAATCTCACCATGCAGACACACATCACTACCTCAAACAGTGCGTACAAACATCTAAACACGGCACAGCTGAGCCATGTGATGGGCAGACAGCACAACATCGTGCATGTTGGGGGTACAAACACTAACACCAATGGACCAGGCCTGCAGCACACCACCCACAATGCCATTGAAATTCCCAGGATTGGAAAAACATCAGTAAGTGCATGTATGTAATATCCGTGACTGCCACACCCAGCACAGGGGCCACTGCATCACAGTAACCACATCACGTACACCAGCGCAGGTACAGGCATGGTACACATGCAGCCACTCACAGACAAAATCAACCTTCACAGAATACTCACCCCTAGCTTGCTGTTGATGCTCCTTCAAACGTGTGTCCAGCTCAGGCTGTGTCACAGCCAAGATGCGGCACATCAGTGGTGTCAAGCTGCGTCGTAACAACCTGCCACTGCGAGGGAGTATCCCCAGTGTCATCTCGGCAACGTTCTTTGCCAGTCGTGATATGTCGTCCCACCTCTTGTGGCAGTGGGTGCGCCGGCGGTTCGACACTCCCAGAGCCCGCACCTTGGTTGCAATGGACCTCCACACGGCCTTACGCTGGTGTACCTTGAGCTGCAGGTGTGGGAGACAAGAGGGGAAAACATCAGTGACACACTCTCATGGTAAAACCTCTCTCTCTGAACAGTGGCATGACACAGACTCATCTCCACACGGCAGATATGGGTCATTGATGTACACTCATGCGAACCACACAAGTATCACACTCTGTACAGTCAGTGATGTGTCCTTGTCACATTGGGCGTGGACAGTCCATGCCAGGTAGAATCACACAGAGATGGACAACGAGGACCCACACAAACAGTCACATGAACAATAACTGTCCAGAAACATGCATCACCAGATAGCTGTCACACCATATGGATGTGTACACAACACATGTCCATCCACCCTTCATGTCCATGCATTTAATGTGTGGGTTGCATACACCCCCTTAACAACTAGGAAACAGCATGTCAGCCAGTGCATTACACAACCCCACACTCTCAGGCACATACACCATCTGATCGACTACATGTGTTCCCCCCTTGCACTCACACCCCCACTGTTGGAGACTTACCACAACATTTGGGCCACCATATAGCCGTGGGTACTGTGTCAGCACCTCGTCCAGCAGGACATCCAGCTCCTCGCTTGTAAATGGACTGGCACGGATCTTCTCCGTCCTAGCCATCACTGTGGACATGAGACGTCAGCGGCGGCAGTGGGCGGTGAGGGGTCCCAGGCAGCAGTCCCTGGAGGCAGCAGCAGGTGAGGGGTCTCAGGCAGCAGTCCCTGGAGGCAGCAGCAGGTGAGGGGTCCCAGGCAGCAGTCCCTGGAGGCAGCAGCAGGTGAGGGGTCCCAGGCAGCAGTCCCTGGAGGCAGCAGCAGGTGAGGGGTCTCAGGCAGCAGTCCCTGGAGGCAGCAGCAGGTGAGGGGTCCCAGGCAGCAGTCCCTGGAGGCAGCAGCAGGTGAGGGGTCTCAGGCAGCAGTCCCTGGAGGCAGCAGCAGGTGAGGGGTCCCAGGCAGCAGGCTCTGTGAGCAGTGGAAATGTGGTGCTCCCTTCCACACATATATAGGGCCCTGGACTCGTTTCAGTGGTCATAGTCTTCTGCCATTGGTGTTCCAGGTCAGCCTTCTTCAAAAGCATCCAATGACCGCCTCCGCGGGGGCGGAGCACGCCTACCGTGATTTTTAGAATCTGCATCATGCCACCGCGATAGCGGTCCCCATTGGCTGCAAGGGCATGGTTCATGGCGGTGACACACCGCGGGGTCCTGGCCAGCGCTACCGCGGTGGTGCATCTTACAAATGCATCCTATCTCCGCATCCGCTGGGGGCGGAGCACGCCTACCGCGATTTTTGAATCTGCATCATGCCACCGCGATAGCGGTCCCCATTGGCTGCAAGGGCATGGTTCATGGCGGTGACACACCGCGGGGTCCTGGCCGGCGCTACCACGGTGGTGCATCTTACAAATGCATCCTATCTCCGCATCCGCTGGGGGCGGAGCACGCCTACCGCGATTTTTGAATCTGCATCATGCCACCGCGATAGCGGTCGCCATTGGCTGCAAGGGCATGGTTCATGGCGGTGACACACCGCGGGGTCCTGGCCGGCGCTACCGCGGTGGTGCATCTTACAAATGCATCCTATCTCCGCATCCGCTGGGGGCGGAGCACGCCTACCGCGATTTTTGAATCTGCATCATGCCACCGCGATAGCGGTCCCCATTGGCTGCAAGGGCATGGTTCATGGCGGTGACACACCGCGGGGTCCTGGCCAGCGCTACCGCGGTGGTGCATCTTACAAATGCATCCTATCTCCGCATCCGCTGGGGGCGGAGCACGCCTACCGCGATTTTTGAATCTGCATCATGCCACCGCGATAGCGGTCCCCATTGGCTGCAAGGGCATGGTTCATGGTGGTGACACACCGTGGGGTCCTGGCCGGCGCTACCGCTGTTTGATTGCCATAGAGTGACATGGGTGACCGGGATGTGGCTGGTGGAGCATGACAAACGCCATCTGCAGCTATGTGGAGGGCCATCACTAACACCAATGTGACATGTGCAGCACATGACACACTTGCGTCAGTGGTGGGCATCGACACAGGTACAAATGGTGGTTGGCATGCTCCGCCACCCAATTCACGGACAGTATGTGCGTCCGCTATGGGGAATATTCAGCACCACATCGTACACTCTGTGCGTCATTGTGTTTATGGGGCACGTTTAAGACACCTACGGACAGTTCTTGTTGTGTGTGGATCAATGGTCATTACTGTGCTACACACAGTGGATACGTACAGTGGCACATGGCACTGGATAACATTGATATGGTCTCCTGTCACAAATGTCAGCCACTGTGTAACGTCTCACACCAAATGGAACACTGTACTCCATTATGTTGATCAATATTTACACACAATGTCGTATCTGCCACCCATGCTGACCACTATCTCACACCTGAGCCCATGTGTTACACTGAAAACCCAGATGAACTCATTCATTCAGCATGACTGTCATCATTGGAAACAGATGTCACCCTGTTGTGTTATTGCTAAGACCAATTACATGCTGCATGTTATGTCTTTGTACACACTGGTAACTCCTGCAGTGTATGTCCACATGTACAGGGGGGCTCGACCTGCTAAAGGATGACGAGTACTTCAGCACCACACCTGGCATCCGTTGCATTATTATTGTTTGTCACTTGGGTAGACGGCCAGAGCAGATGTCTTTGCTACATGTCTGCCACCTGTAAACAACAGGGACCTATGTGGTAGTGTCAGGTCTGTGCTCATGTTGTTTGGACTGTTGTATGTGAATCAGTGACATGTACATTTCAACAATAGTGCTTAGCTACACTATGTTTTTGAGTGTTGTGCTGTGTTCCGGTGCTACTCACCTGCCACCAGTGCATGTCCATTGTTCACATCAGGAATGTTGCGTTGGCAGATGGACTGCATGCACGGTTGTGGATTGTGCTAACTGTATGGAATATAGTATGCGACATTTGTCCACAGGCTATGGGTGTCCAGTTTTGCCCGTGCAATGTGTGTGCACTGATTAGCGAGAATTGTCTGCAATGTTGGATGGTCAGCACAAGTGGCACACGTGTGCAGTGTGTTGCCACCAACACTAGTGTATGTGCATGCTATGGGGTGCTAGCCATCCTTGCTCACCATCTATTCCAGCACTGTGTGGGTGGATCACATCTGCTGGTGTATCAGGATGGTGTGGGCACCCAAGACAGGTGAGATGTACCTTGACTGTTGTGCCTGTGACACTCATCCAACTCCGACATTTGGTCAATGTGAGGTACCAGTGTCCCACTACTCATGCACAGCCAGCATGTTTGTTAGATGTGGGATATTGATTGTATGCTGTGTTGGGCCTGACAGCCTGTGTGGAATGAGGGTCAGGATGCATGTCCTTTGGGACATGTGGTGTAAAATTACATCCACTGTTGTCAGGTGTCTGAGCCAGTTGTCCATATGTAATGCATACAGTCTGTTCATGCGTAGACTTGTTGGCATACTGGCTTGGCATTGTCCATGTAGTGTTGTATGTTTGTGTTGTGGCACTGTTGTGTCTTGAAACAGCTGGATGTGTATCACCATGGTATGTGTTGTGGTGCACATGTGTCCTTGGGCAGTCCCTCCTTGATGCTGCATGTAAATGTCCAAAATGGGGGTAGATTAAGGGTGCATACAGGCCCTGCTGATCACGTCCCTCATCTATTGTTAATGTGTGCCACATTGGCTATCAGTGTGCTTGTAGAGAGTATTGGGCAGTGGGGTAATGGTGGCCTGTTACAGTGGTACACATACTCTGCACAGGCGTGACATCATCTGTCACTGTCCGACTTTGTATTCAAGTCAGCAGCAGATATGGCCTGTGTACTGATGACATTGGCACATGTATGGGTTTGGGATGTGAATGTCATTGAATTTGAGTGTGTTCGAAGTGGCACTGAGTACAAAGACAATCCCAATGATCTATCCACATTGTGTTGTTGATGTGTCCCCTGCAATTATTGGCCAAGGAGGTGTGGCAGGTACAGCAGCAACGTGGAAGCCAGCAGTGTCTCTGCTTCACACATGTCCTGTGTCATGTACACCCAAGGCTGAGTCCACCTCAGCTCGATATGTGACTCTTGGCATTCACATAGACAGTGTTCGTATTGTGTCTACTGACTGTGCACATCCATGACAGTTGTACAATTGATCTGTCTCATGTTGGGACAACACTGAATTGCACTGTGTGCTTTCAGGGATGACAGTCAATGTTAGCGCCGTGACAGGACAGACTTTATGAATTTGTGCACATCCTAATTTATGTTGCTATGACGTGTCCCCTTTCATCTCACCTAGGAGGCGACCTAATGTGTTTCGTACCTTCACCCTGCTGGCTAACATGGAGGATACCGACATCATAAGGCGATTCCGTCTGGATCGGACAAACCTCCTGGAACTTTGTGCACTATTGGAGCCACACCTGCTTCCACGCAGGACATACCCAACAGCACTCACGCCAACGGCAAAGGTGATGGCATTCCTACATTTCGTGGCTACGGGATCCTTCCAGCAAACTGTGGGCATTGCAGGGGGTATGTCCCAACCAACATTCAGCATGGTGCTACGTGATGTCCTGTTGGCTATGATGCAACACAGGGACCAATTCATACATTTCCCCAGGCGGCATGAGTTGGCGGATGTGAAGGGCGAATTTTATGCACTTGGACACGTTCCTAATGTAGTTGGTGCAATAGATGGCACACATGTTTCCCTGATTCCACCCCAAGCACGGGAGCATATTTACCGAAATAGGAAACATTATCATTCCATCAATGTGCAGGTGGTGTGCCAGGCAGATATGGTCATCTCACACGTCTGTGCAAAGTTTCCAGGTTCAGCCCACGATTCAGACATAATGCGCAACAGCATTTTACCACAGCTGATGGCCAATCTGGCGCCGGAGTGGGCATGGATTGTGGGTGAGTACAAAGGGTCGAGTCGTGTGCTGTTTGTGTGCCATGCTGTCCTCGGACACATGTCAGACACTCAATCTGTATGTGTCTTTCACACTTAGGTGACTCTGCATATCCCAACGGACCTTGGTTGCTGAGTCCACTTCGCAATCCCAGGACACCAGCTGAAGTGCACTACAACAATGCCCATGGGAGGACACGTCGGGTCATTGAGCGAACATTTGGACTCCTGAAATCGCGTTTTCGATGCCTCGACAAGACCGGAGGGGCTCTGCAGTACTCACCCGTCAAGGTGTGTCAGATAGTGGTAGCATGCTGCATGCTACACAACCTGGCCGTGCGGAAGGGGATCCCCTTAATCCAGGATGATGATGACCAGCCACAGCCCCCACCTGCAAACACCCAAACGTCAAGTGACGAGGATAGTGGAGAGGAGGAAGGTGTTGGACAGCGTCAGCAGCTCATCAACAACTACTTCACTTGATGGTCAGTGGCAATGTCAATACTGGCTGTTGTCTGATGATGTTGTGCTTGGTGAATATGTGTATGTGAGTTTTGTGACTACAGCATGTTGCAGAGTCAGTGCTGGCTGCAGGTGTGTATGGCAAGGGATCTTTTGACACAGCTACTTGATGTCTATGTTGGTACAGTTGCTCCTTGTGACATGTGCAGATTGTCGTACCTTGATGTGCTGTGTTGTGTGATGGTTGTTAGTCCACCACCTGAGTAGCAACTGATGTTCTGTTGTGTTTTCCTAGGTCCCTTCAGCCTCTACTTGCCTGCGGAGTATCCCTGCTCCTGTGACATTGTAATCATGGGTGTGAGTTAACATACTGTGATGAACATGGAACAGTGACAACTACATTGGTGCGTTATTAGTGTTTATTTACAGTGGATACATGTGATGTAGATGTGGATATTGACAGATTTGTGAATGGTGAATAACAGATTTGTCAGTGATGGTAGATGAGACAATTGAGTATACACTAGATCAGTATGGCAACACAGTCCAACAGTCATTTGCCATTCCCACGCCATTGTGTGTGGGGACAGTCTGCAGGGTACACAGCAGGGTGAAGAGGGGTGCCATCATGGCTGGCTACTTGACTGGCTTTTGCCAGGTGCTTTGCCACGGGATGCTCCCAATGATTTTTTCGGGCGGCCCCTTGCTCTTTTGGCAGGTGGGGACACAGGTGCATGGCCAGTGGTGTCTGATGAGTCCCCATGCTCGCTGGACGCAGGGGAGGGTGGGGGTCTGTCATCCTGCGGCACAACGGAGGGAGCTGTAGGTGTTGGCGGTGCCGCATGCCTGTCCCTGAGGACCTCCACTAGCTGGCCCAGGAGGTCCCTGATTTGGCCCATGCAGGCCACGAGTTGGCCCATGCGGTTGTCAATTGAGCGCAGCATCTGTTGTTGCTCACGGGCATCCTGCTGAGCCTGCCTCAACTGTCCCTGGGCGTGTTCATAGGCCCCCACAACTCTGTGAATGTGTGCCAGTGATTCTGTGGCAGGGTCTTCTTCCCTTTGGGTCAGCCTTGTCCTCACACCTGGCCTGCTGTCACGGCCCTGTTGCCTCCGTCCTGTGGGCACCGGCCTACTCTCCCGTACCTCCGCAGTTGTTGTGGTCTGGTTGGCCTGTGGAGCAGGGCGAGTGTTGCAGGCAGCAGTGGTAGTGGTAGTGGTGGTGGAGGTGGTGGTGGTGGCACAGGTCGTTGCAGCAGGGCTCTGCGTTGATGTTGTTGCTGAGGGTGGTGGGGCTGTGGGGTCCTGGGACACATTACGCCCTGCCACACCAGATGGTCCGGGTTGGTCCTCCTCCTCATCATTATCCAGGGAGTCTGCATCCGAGGGGAGATGTTCGGGAGCTGGTGACTGGCTGTGCTGGTTGAGGTTGTCGTCCTCTGCAGTCAGTTGTTGGTCACCTGTGGGACAGGAAGTAGATGGTAATTGCCTTACACACCTCAGGGTTGCTGTGTTTGATGTCTCTTATTTACATGTTATGCTACACACAGTTGCCTTTTTCACACATTGTATGTCTGCACAGTGATGTGCCTCATGCCATGAAGTGGAGTTACATTCATCATTTCACAATGGTGTGACCTGTGATTGGTTAGCATGCCACACGTCTAGTATTGGTGATTTCAATGTGAGGTTGTCATCTGACAACTGGCATGACTACAAGTTGATGTTCAGCATCTTTGCTGATCACTCTGCCTGGCAGACATTACCTGTGTGCATGGACTAGCCATTGTCATCACATGCATACCGTTGACATGTCCTGTGCTTGTATTTCTTTATACAGCAGACCATGCTAGTTTGGTTTTCCCATGGTCCTTCATGATCAGCACCCATGTACGCTACAGAGGGAAGTCTGGGTGATGCATGTCAGAGGCCCGTTTTCTTGGACATATTTGTTGAGAGTCACAGTTCTGTTTCTGTCACAGTTACGTACGCTGAGCTGTCTGCATCCTGTCAATGGCTGTGCTTTACTTTTCTATTTTTGGGTGCAGTAGAGCCTCATGTTGTCATGTCTCCCAATGCTTTTGTTGAGTGATGGTGGTGTGCATGCACTGTCTGATTACCTGTGCAGTGTCACTTTGGTTTTTACTTACAGACACATGCTTCTGGGTGGGGTGCCCCAACCTGCTGAGGGGTGGGAGAGGGGGCCTGTTGGGAGTTGTAGTGCTGCCTCCAGATACACATTCCCCATCCCTGTGAAGATGGCTACCTACCTGTTAGGTGGTGGGGGAGCGTTCAATGGCTGACACATGCTTCTGGGTGGGGTGCCCCAACCTGCTGAGGGGTGGGAGAGGGGGCCTGTTGGGAGTTGTAGTGCTGCCTCCAGATACACATTCCCCAACCCTGTGAAGATGGCTACCTACCTGTTAGGTGGTGGGGGAGCGTTCAATGGCTGACACATGCTTCTGGGTGGGGTGCCCCAACCTGCTGAGGGGTGGGAGAGGGGGCCTGTTGGGAGTTGTAGTGCTGCCTCCAGATACACATTCCCCATCCCTGTGAAGATGGCTACCTACCTGTTAGGTGGTGGGGGAGCGTTCAATGGCTGACACATGCTTCTGGGTGGGGTGCTCCATCCTGCTGAGGGGTGTGAGAGGGGGCCTGTTGGGAGTTGTAGTTCTGCCTCCAGATACACATTCCCCAACCCTGTGAAGATGGCTACCTACCTGTTAGGTGGTGGGGGAGCGTTCAATGGCTGACACATGCTTCTGGGTGGGGTGCCCCAACCTGCTGAGGGGTGGGAGAGGGGGCCTGTTGGGAGTTGTAGTGCTGCCTCCAGATACACATTCCCCATCCCTGTGAAGATGGCTACCTACCTGTTAGGTGGTGGGGGAGCGTTCAATGGCTGACACATGCTTCTGGGTGGGGTGCTCCATCCTGCTGAGGGGTGGGAGAGGGGGCCTGTTGGGAGTTGTAGTGCTGCCTCCAGATACACATTCCCCATCCCTGTGAAGATGGCTACCTACCTGTTAGGTGGTGGGGGAGCGTTCAATGGCTGACACATGCTTCTGGGTGGGGTGCTCCATCCTGCTGAGGGGTGGGAGAGGGGGCCTGTTGGGAGTTGTAGTGCTGCCTCCAGATACACATTCCCCAACCCTGTGAAGATGGCTACCTACCTGTTAGGTGGTGGGGGAGCGTTCAATGGCTGACACATGCTTCTGGGTGGGGTGCCCCAACCTGCTGAGGGGTGGGAGAGGGGGCCTGTTGGGAGTTGTAGTGCTGCCTCCAGATACACATTCCCCATCCCTGTGAAGATGGCTACCTACCTGTTAGGTGGTGGGGGAGCGTTCAATGGCTGACACATGCTTCTGGGTGTGGTGCTCCATCCTGCTGAGGGATGGGAGAGGGGGGCCTGTTGGGAGTTGTAGTGCTGCCTCCAGATACACATTCCCCATCCCTGTGAAGATGGCTACCTACCTGTTAGGTGGTGGGGGAGCGTTCAATGGCTAACACATGCTTCTGGGTGTGGTGCTCCATCCTGCTGAGGGGTGGGAGATGGGGGCCTGGTGTGTGTTGTAGTGCTTTTTGTCTGTACACATGCATCCCAGTTGGTTTTGTTTAGCTTTGTGCTTTTTCAGGTTGAGTGGTGCTTACATCTGTGTGACCTGTTTTGGGTATTGTGGGTCAGACGAATGTCCTTTGGCCTAGGGGTTGTAGGTTTGAATTTGTGCAAGACGGTACATGGCAATGTGATGTTATACATTGGTTTGTACTTACCAGCTTCCAGTCCCCGCGGATTCCTTCAAGACTCTCTGGATGTAGGATTCCAAGGACCTTCTCCTCCCACGGACTGTATGGTTTGGGTGGGATGGGAGTGCCTCCACCAGTCCCGTCAGCCAGCTGACGGTTCTTGGCCCTCTTCCTCTTCACCACGGTCTTCAGGTCATGCCACTGCTTCTGTATTTCCTGCTTGTTGCGGGGGGTGGTCCCTACTGCATTGACCTTATTGACTATCCTCACCCACATTTGGGTTCTTGTGGCTAATGGGGTGTGTTGGACCATGTTGCCATAGAGTTGTGGTTCAACTCTTATTATCTCATCTACCATGACTGCAAGCTCTGCATCAGTGAATTTTGGCATTTTGTGTGGTGCCATGGTGTGTGCTGTGCAGATGTTCTGTGGTGCAGTTGTGTGGGTGTTGTGGGTGTTGTGGGTGGTGTAGGTGGTGTGTGTGTTGTGGTGGTGCTGTGTGCAGGTTTGCCTCTCCTTTGTTCTCTGGGGTTGGGACCTTCAGTTGTGGAGTGTAGCAAAGGATTGTGGTCAGGGAGGGGCTGGTTTTATGCTCGGCTATGGGGGTGTGGCAAGCTGGTATGTTGCTGTCAGGTGTGTTGTGTGTGTTGTCCTGTGATTGGTTATTTTGAATTTCTGGGGCTGTTGTCATTGGGCACTTTTGGTTTGTGGTGGGACAGGTCTACTTCAGTGTGTGCATTGTTTGTTTCTTTTTCTTTTTTTTTCAACGTCCGCCATTTTTTTTGCGGTTCCTCCGCAGCGGTTCCTCGGCAGCGGTGGCTATGCTGCAGCCCTTCCGCCGCCTATCGGATTCGTCACTGTTCGCGCACGATGCGGTCGGATTCATAGGTGGGTACCATGGTGGTAGCGGGGATGTCATAATGTCACGGGCGGTTACTCCGTGTGCATGGCGGCGGTTCTTGGCTTTTCCGCTGAGTATCCGGCCGTTGCGGTCGGATTTTGAGCTGGTCTGGCGTGTGCGGGTGGTTTTTCGTTGTCTCCCGCCGCCGCGGACGGATTATTGTGGCGGTTCATCGTAATGTGTGTGGCGTTTTTCCCGGTGGCCATGCGGGCGGTTTTGTGCCGCTACCATGGCGGTCGGTATGTTTTTCCGACCGCCATCGTAATCGACCCCATAGTTTGGTTTTTCAGATGAAACTATTTTAAACTTTGTAATTTCTTCTGCAAACTTCTCAGTACTAATATCTTCCACCTGTTCTTCAACACCTACACTTATCAAGCTGTCACTTTCTCTGCACTCCTCCTGTGAACCAAAGAAATGAAACTCTATATCATCACAAACTTTTTGTACACCTGATACTGAACCATACAAAAGAGCTGTGTTCATTTCACTTAACATAATGCAGGACTTTTTACATAGTACAATCTCCTTACTAACTTCCGCAGTTCTGAGTGATGTATTGCTAACATTCTTAAATGATGAAATGTACTTCGACACACTTTTCTAGAAAAACAAGCCAGAGAATGACCCTGAAACTTAGTATATTTTCTCACTTTACAAGGATCTAGTCCTTGCAACATCTTAATCTTCTGTTTAACACTTTTTTTGGCATATTCTCGTAAGAAAACTCATAATATATCAGTAGATTCTTGTCGAATACTACAAATACTACTACAATTCCACTTAGACACTGGATATTGTGTACGTCTCCCTTGAACATCTTCAGCTACTACTTCTTCCACATTTCTAGGAACCATCTTTTCTTTTTCAATTGGACAACCATCTTTCATCTCATAACAACGACCACTGGTATCAACTGCATGAACTAATGTATTTTGTTGAAAATAGCTTTCTTCATTAAAGAAAGGCTCAGTACTAGAAGTGTGCTTCCATTCACCAGAAAAAGTTTTGCAAAAGTTACTTCTATTAACCAGTCTTTTTCTTTTGCTTTTCTCCTTCATAAAGTGCATTGTTGTATTCAATATTTTTATTCTCTTCAATACCAATATAAATAATTTTCATTTCAATTCAAAAGCTTTTTCCACTACACTTTCAATCTGTTGCTTTTTCTTATAAGCTGCTCTTTTTAAAATATTTTTTACAATCTTTCAATAAATTTTGTAGTACTCTACTTCTATACATTCTCTTCCTTATGTCTTTATATTCTTTCAGCCTTCTTTCAACATGGATTGTTTTCCCATAACATGATTTTCTATTAATATGTCCCTTTTTCATTTCCTTCTGATCGGTTGTACAACTTTCCTTTCTCTTTCCACATTTTCAAAATTCTTTACATTCTTTAAAAGTCTTTTAACAAACTCTTTAGTTCTCTTACCAGAAGTCTTTTTCTTCAATGTAACCTTTTGAACTTCATCTAATTTCTGCATTTCTCTTTCCTTTAAATAGTACTGTTGTTTCTTGTCTTATCAATGATCTTTTCTTGCCATACTCAATCTTTCTTACTGATAATGGTGAATATCTGAAAAAAAGAAAAGTTTAAATAGTTTCTAAAAATAATTTTATATTATTCAAATAATTATATACAATAATTCTCATCTATAAACAAACAAATAGTTTCAATTGCATTGCAAATGTCTCCATAACCCAGAAATATTTACAAAATTATACTTTACATAACATCAAACTTATAATAAGAACCAAATGTTTAAACAGTAACATCTCAGAGCACATACTTTCTAAATTTGAGTAAAAGAAGTGTATGTATTAATTTCTACTCATAAAATATGGCACCTGAGTTTTGAACAAGCTATGTCAGACATTGCACAATTCCTTCATTTAGAAGACATCACAACCTCTGCAACAGAATGATAGAGCATAACTAAAGAATTTCTCTACTACTATCCAAACCAACCAGGTTCAGATGTATAACACATCAGACAATAGATGTAGAAGTACACACATATGTCGCTTAACAATACCATAAAGTCCCTTAAATTTCATAGACTGGCGACTACTCAGGGTGTTGGGCCTACCCAAATATAAAGAAGCAACTCTTCTTATGAGTCTGTTGTAAGTCTCACCATCTTCCTGAAATCATACATGCATGTGTGTGTTCCTTTTGCTAGTGGCATCATATATAAAAGAAACATACAGATAGATGTATGCTTGTCTTTTATACGTCTAGCATCTTCAGATGCATAACACATTTGAGAATACATGTGCAAGTAGAGCAATACCTCAGTCACAACACCCTGCAGACCTTAAAACTTGACAGACTGCACTTCACATTTCAAGCAGACACTGATAATTATGCGGTATATTTGAACTGTACCTTTCCACAGCCTCATACAAAGTAGCCTAATCACTAATCCATCTGCTAACATGTGTGAAATCTCACTTTTGTACTGCAGCTTCACTATTCTGCGACTACTCAGGATGTTGGGCCTAGCCAAATATAAAGCAGCAATCCTTCGCATATCTCTGCTATAACTCTCACCAAATTACTAAAAGTATGCATGCATGTGTCTGTTCCTTTTGCTAGTAGCATCATATATGAAACAAACATACAAATAGATGGATGCCTGTCTTTTATACATCTAGCACAGTGGCGGCTCGCAGAGGGAGTGCTGCCGGGTGGTGGGGCGGGGCGGGTGAAGGGCTGGGTGGGGGGGTAGTGCAGTCGGACATACGATGGGCAGGAGTAAGGTAACTAAATAAATAAATAAAACTATTTACCGCACTCACTCACGCCTTTGTGCAATTGATGTTGCTTTTGCCTCAAACTGTCTTTGTATACTCTAATATATGCCAAAGACAGAAATGGAAGTGGTCAAATCAATTCTGTCCACAGTTTGAGAAAGCTAGGAAGAATGTCAATAAAGCTGTTTCTGCTTACCTCACAGACCATAAGATGGGCTGCATCTATAACAACAATTTACGTTTTGATATGGATGACATCTACAGAAGTGATGGAGTTCACTTCACAGATGAAGGAAACAGAGTGTTTCTCAACAACCTAAAGCTGTGCGTCCGCACTTACATGTAGCTTCAACAAAGTCTGAATGAAAACAAGGGCTCTTTTTAGAGCCACCCTATAACACAACAGTCAATTTTTTATTTTTTTTAAAACATACTTTATTATTTTTTTTTTTTTTGCGGATTCATGACGGGTTCGCGAATTCACAAAACAAAAGCACAAATTCAATGTCCTACAACACAATACACTTTTCAAGTTTAACTTTTTTTTAAATTTTATATATTACTATTAACTCAATGAAATTTAATATGATTATAAACTTCAATCACACTAACTCTATAAAAAAAGTTCACAAATGCAACATTACCTTCTAAATGTAATACTATTACATTATTTATTTAAGGTGGATCCAAGAATCCACCACGACGTTACACGGGGGGGCCGCGCTGATAGCCGTGATGGGGTTGCAGCTCCAAAATCGAGAGAAAAAAAAAACGCCCCACATTCATTGCTCAGTGTCTGCCCCGGGGACCCCATCCCTGGGGCAAGCCGTCACGTTGGAGACCGCAGGGGGAGCCCCAATGCCCCCGTGGTCCCTGCCAGCTACTCGCCTCCTGCGGGAGCCGGCATTGCTTTTGGACAAGGGGAGCTGCTAACATGCAGCTCCCCTTCTCCAAAAGCAATTTGCTTCACTTCATGAAAGCGAGAGCAGTTTTTCTGCTCTCGCTTCCATGAAGCGAAGCAGAGGTTTGCAATGTCACTGCCATTGCAAACTGCAATGTCCCGGGGGTGGGCACCCCGGGACATTGCTGGAGCCGGCCCTGGGGGGTGGCGGTCCCCAGGGCCATAGAGGGCTCAAGGAGGGGGGCCCCCTCCCAGCATTTGCACAACCCCGGGGAGGTGGTGATCCCCTGGGCCGGGGGTCTGCAATGGATCTCCGCCCTTAATTTAAGTTTGCCCCAGGGAGGTGGTGGTCCCCGGGACAGTGTGGGGAGGGGCAGCAGCCCCCCCACACTTCTTTATTACAATGAAAGCCCTGGGGAGGTGGTGGTATCTGGGGCATGGGGGTCCGCGAGGCCCCTCGCCCATAATTACAGTGATGCCCCAGGGAGGTGGCGGTTCCCGGGCAGCGTGGGAGGGCAGGAGCCCCCCATGCATTTTTTATGAAAAGCCCCAGGGAGGTGGCGGTTCCCGGGGCTGCAGGGCCCCCCACGGGCCCCCGCTATATAATACTGGATTGCCCCTGGGACCTGCCCCACCCAGGGGCATAAAACACACGAAGGGCGGGAGACTGCGCTTCATTTTTAAAACAAATGTTCTGCCGGATTTGCACACCCTACGTGAATCTTGCCATAAATCCAAAAAAACAAGGCTTTCTTTGTCCCACGGGGTCCCTGTGGCATCCCCTGAGCAGGCCTAGGGGGTCAGGGTGTTTCTACCCTGCCCCCTTATCTTGTTTTGTGACCTTTTTTCTTGTGACTCGGTTCAACCGAGTTACAAGATGGCTGCCAACACTTTCTGGCTTGAAGTGTTGGCAGCCAATCAGAAGTCAACTTGTGCTCGGAAGGGTACGCAAATCCACTGCGGTCACCAGATATCGATATTTTTTTATTTTTGAATTTCTCAGAAACTACTGAATGGATTTACACCATTTAAAAAAAAAGAATGCTTTCTGAACCAAGAGCTACCTTTTTGCCAAATTTGGTGTAATTCCGTTCAGCAGTTCGGGCTGTAGCCTTGTCTAAAGTTTCCTATGGAAATTAACATGGAGAAAACGTGTTTTGGGACCCCACTTTTTTCACGGCCCCCACTTGACAAATCACCCCGAAACTTTCAAGACAGGAGCTGACCGGAGTGCCTCATGAGTTTTGAAAATTTTGCGAAGATTCGTCAACCGGCGCCAAAGATATTGACAAAAAAAAAAGAATTCTTATGGAAACTCGGTCCTAACTATAAGTACCTACCGGCGACCGCCAGTAGGTAACATATATATATATTAACATATATATATATATATATATATTCACTGAAAAAACCATAAGGTTTTAGGGACAGTTATAGTTAGTTGGACATTGCACTCGTACAAAACCCGTGAAATTCCCCCGTTATAGTTAGTTCAGGTAACTATAACTCGCGCCCCGCAATGCACTGCTGATGACGTCACATATTACATCACTCATGACATGGTCAGTGACATCACTGATGACATCACTGATGACATCTCAAATGACATCACTGATGACATCACTGATGACATCATCCAGTGACTGTGTGTTTCTGTAAAGTTTAAATATGTTTAATATATTTAGGGAAAGGCGTATTGAAGAATGAGTGGGTGTAGAAGCGCCTGAATGGATGATTTAGTAGGTGCGTGACTGAGTCTATAAGTGAGTGATTAAACGTATCTTACTGGATGCATGGGTGAGTGACTAAACTGTGTGAATGTCTGTATCCGTCTGTCTGTTGTTGTGTAAGCAACTGCATGGGTTTCTGACTAGCTAAATGAGTGTCTATATAGGTTATGGATTGGTTCTCTGAGTATCTGTATGGGTGCCTCAGTGTTTGTGTGGGTGGGGTGTGTGTGACTGTGCATAGATGTGTGAGTGGGTGATTCACTGGGTGCATGGTTTCAAGAGTGCGTCTGTGATGGACTGTATGGGTGGGTGAGTGTGTGTATGGGTGTGTTAGTGATTGAATGTATATCTCAGTGGTACATGTGTGAGTAACTACATATGTGAAAGGCAGTATATATGTGTGTTGGAGTATATAAATGGCTATAAGTGAGAGTGTGTGATTGTGAGAGTGGCTATATGGATGAGTGTGTGCTTGCATCAGTGATTGCATAGGAGCGTAAGAATGTGCTAGTATTTTTATGAGTAAGTGAGCTGGTGTGTATAACTGTATAGGTGAGTAAATTGGAGTGTGATTAATTATTTGCATGACTGACTAGGTGTGTGAATACCTCTATGGATGAGTTGCGTTGTGTGAGTGTTTATATAGGTGTATGAGTGCATATGATAGTCCTGTACTGAGTGACTGTAAGTATGAGTGACTGTACGGGTGAGTGAGTAGATGTGTGTGTGTAGACCTAAGAATCAGTGAGTGGGTATGTACTTATTGGTATTGGAGTGTGTATGGTTTTGAGAATGGCAGTCTGTAATTTAGAGTGGGTGTTTCAAAACTTATATTAGGGTGTGAGAAGATGCATTAAATTCTCACATGGATGATGTCATCAGTGATGTCATCAGTGATGTCATTTGAGATGTCATCAGTGATGTCATCAGTGATGTCACTGACCATGTCATGAGTGATGTAATATGTGACGTCATCAGCAGTGCATTGCGGGGGCGCGAGTTATAGTTACCTGAACTAACTATAATGGGTGAATTTCACGGGTTTTGTACGAGTGCAATGTCCAACTAACTATAACTGTCCCTAAAACCTTATGGTTTTTTCAGTGAATTTCTAAGGTTTTTTAAATGCAAATTTCTAACTATAACGTGCCTGAAACCTATGGTTTTTTCAGTGAATTTCAAAGGTTTTTTAAATGCTAATTTCTAACTATAACGTGTCTGAAACCTATGGTTTTTTCAGTGAATTTCAAAGGTTTTTTAAATGCTAATTCCTAACTATAACATGTCTGAAACCTACGGTTTTTTCAGTGAATTTCAAAGGTTTTGTAAATGACAATTTTTAAATGTATTAATTGTTATATTTATTTTTTTCATACTGATTTACTACATTTTTAGAAACATTTTTTTTTACATATTTTATTTTTTAAATTACATTGTAATTACATTATACATTACAAAAAATACTTTCTCAGAATGAATTACTTTAGTTTAAATACTTTGCACATAGGCAATAGACTTTTAAGTACAGTAGTTACAGTTGTTGCAATGGGCAACACATTTTCAAACACAATGCAACATTCAGCTCAATGTGAATTTCTATTTAAATGCAATTAGTTACTTTATGGATTACTTTTCTAACCACAGGACTGGATCCTAGATTCAGTCCTGGGACATCTCCTGTAAACAGTTGAGTAAAAGCGTTTTGGTTACAGTAGTGATTTTTAAGGAATATTATTGTATTTTAAAAGTTGACAGAAACTTTTTCTCATAGAATCACCAATGTTATCCTATGGAAGGAAATTCACTTAGCAGGTAAAAACTGTTATCGTTACTTTTTCTTACTCAGTGTTGGATCCTGGATCCAGCACTGGTGCATCTCCTGTAAACAGTTGAAAGAATGCGTTTAAGTCATACAGGCGATTTTTAAGGAATATTTGTAGTTTGTGAAAATCGACACTTTGAAACTTTTCAGCTGAAAACCAGACAATGGATTCCTATGGAAGAAAATATAAGTTACTGGTAAGTACGGTTAAAATTACTTTTCAGGGTCAGTGCTGGGCTAAAAGATGCAGCACTGAGGTCTCTCCTGATAACAGGTGAGTAAATCGGAATTCGTATTTCGGCTGATTTTAGAGGAATATTTTAAAGTTCCAAAACTCCACACTTAGAAGAATTTCCAAGTGAAACCAGTCAATGTTAGCCTATGGAAGGAAATTCAAGTTACTGGTAAGTACGGTTAAAATTACTTTTCAGGACCAGTACTGGGCTGAAAGATACAGCACTGAGGTCTCTCCTGATAACAGGTGAGTAAATCGGAATTTGTATTTCGGCTGATTTTAGAGGAATATTTGTATGTTTCAAAAATCAACACTTAGAAACTTTTTCAGCAAAAAGCAGACAATGATATCCTATGGAAGGAAATTCAAGTTACTGGTAAGTACGGTTAAAATTACTTTTGAGGATCAGTACTGGGCTGAAAGATGCAGCACTGAGGTCTCTGATGATAACAGGTGAGTAAATCGGATTTCGTATTTCGGCTGATTTTAGAGAAATATTTTAAAGTTCCAAAACTCCACACTTAGAAGAATTTCCAAGTGAAACCAGTCAATGTTAGCCTATGGAAGGAAATTCAAGTTACTGGTAAGTACGGTTAAAATTACTTTTCAGGACCAGTACTGGGCTGAAAGATACAGCACTGAGGTCTCTCCTGATAACAGGTGAGTAAATCGGAATTCGTATTTCGGCTGATTTTAGAGGAATATTTTAAAGTTCCAAAAATCAACACTTAGAAACTTTTTCAGCAAAAAGCAGGCAATGATATCCTATGGAAGGAAATTCAAGTTACTGGTAAGTACGGTTAAAATTAGTTTTGAGGATCAGTACTGGGCTGAAAGATGCAGCACTGAGGTCTCTCCTGATAACAGGTGAGTAAATCGGAATTCGTATTTCGGCTGATTTTAGAGGAATATTTTAAAGTTCCAAAACTCCACACTTAGAAGAATTTCCAAGTGAAACCAGTCAATGTTAGCCTATGGAAGGAAATTCAAGTTACTGGTAAGTACGGTTAAACTTACTTTTCAGGACCAGTACTGGGCTGAAAGATACAGCACTGAGGTCTCTCCTGATAACAGGTGAGTAAATCGGAATTCGTATTTCGGCTGATTTTAGAGGAATATTTTAAAGTTCCAAAACTCCACACTTAGAAGAATTTCCAAGTGAAACCAGTCAATGTTAGCCTATGGAAGGAAATTCAAGTTACTGGTAAGTACGGTTAAAATTACTTTTCAGGATTAGTACTGGGGTGAAAGATGCAGCACTGAGGTCTCTCCTGATAACAGGTGAGTAAATCCGAATTCGTAGTTCGGCAGATTTTAGAGGAATATTTGCACAATGGTGAAGGTAGGGGCGGGGCCTGAGGTGACATCTGTGCAAACGCGCCCCGTGGCGCATTTTAAGTTGGGGAATTAAGTCCCCTTGAATCATGAGGGTCCCTAGGGGCCAACTAGCCCACCAGGAACCTCCAGTATGCGCCAGGGGGCTGCGTTGCAGAGACTGTAGAGAGGCCACACCCTTTTACACCTCTCTGCAACGCAGCTCTGTGGCACTTTCTGGATGTACCTGTTGGGCTAGTTGGCCCCAGGGACCCTCAGGATTGAAGGGGATTTAATTCCCATCTTAAAACGCACCACGGGGCCTGTTTGCACACATGTCACCTGAAGCCCCGCCCCTCCCTTCACCACTGTGCAAACGCGCCCCGTGGCGCGTTTTAAGTCGGGGGATTAACTCCCTTGAATCCTGAGGGTCCCTGGGGGCCAACTAGCCCAACAGGTATATCCAAAAGCGCCACAGAGCTGCGTTGCAGAGAGGTGTATAAAGGGCGTGGCCTCTGTACACCTCTCTGCAATGCAGCCCCTGGCGCATACTGGAGGTTCCTGGTGGGCTAGTTGGCCCCAGGGACCCCCAGTATTGAAGTGGAATTACTTCCCCATCTGCAAACGCGCCAGGGGCGCGTTTGCAGAGTGGTGAAGGAAGGGGCGGGGCCTGTGGCCCGATCGTTTTTTTTTGTTTTTTTTTCCTGAAGGGGGCTGTGTGGCCCTCCTTCCTTTTTCGATTTTTGGGCCCTGGGGACCCCATCCCCCAGGGCCTTACCCCCTTTTTTTTTTTTTTAATTAAACGGGAAGGGGGCCGCGTGGCTCCCTCCCCTGGCCGAATCCTGCCCTGGGGACCCCATCCCCGGGGCATGGCCACACTTTTCTTTAATTTTTAAGGAGGGGGCTGCGTGGCCCCCTCCTCAGGCCTCCTTTGCCCCGGGGACCCCATCCCCCGGGGCAGGCCTTTTTTTTTTTTTTTTTTACTTATTTCTGGGGAGGGGGCTGCGTGGCCCCTCCCGGGCCACTTATGGCCCCGGGGACCCCATCCCCGGGGCCTGGCCTCTCGTTGGGGACTGTGGGGGTCCCCAAACCCCCACAGTCCCGCCGGCTCCCCGTGTCCTAAGGGAGCCGACATTGCTTTTCCACACGGGGAGCAGCTAACATGCTGCTCCCCATGTGGAAAGCAATTGTCTTTGGATATTGGAGCGAGAGCAGGTTTCCTGCTCTCTCTTCCAATATCCAAAGCAGTTTGCAATGACAGGACGGGAGCCGCGAGGCTCCCGTCCTGCCATTGCAAACAGCAGTGTCCCGGGGTAGGCACCCGGGACACTGCAGGAGCCGGCCCTGGGGGTGGCGGTCCCCAGGGCCACCACAGGCTCCATGAGGGGGCCGCGCGGCCCCCTCCCCACATTAGCAAAGCCCCGGGAGGTGGTGGTCCTCGGGCGTGTGGGGGCTCGAGCCCCCCACACAGGAAAAAGTTTTAAAAAAGAAGCCCCGGGGAGGTGGTGGTCCTCGGGCTGCGGGAGGGCTCAGAGCCCTCCCGCACCATTTTAAAAAGAAAGCCCCGGGGGTGGCGGTCCCCGGGCTTGGGGGCCCTTTGAGGCCCCCATACATAAATTTAACCCCTCATCATGCCCCCGGGACTTGGGCCACCCGGGGCAAATACAATCGAAGCGCGGGAGACCGCTCTTCGATTTTTCTGGCAGGATTCGCGCTCCCTGAGCGCATCCTGCCGATTTTTTTTTTTTTTTTTAAATGCTTTTTTCTGCCCAGGGGGTCCTTGACCTAGGGGGTCAGGGTGTTTCTACCCTGCCCCCTTTTTGCGTTTTGCGCACTTTTTTTACTGATTTCTTGTTCCTCGGTTCTACCGAGGAACAAGATGGCTGCCAACACTTCCTGGTTTGGAGTGTTGACAGCCAATTAGCAGACAGCTCGTGATCGGGAGGGTGCGCGAATCCGACGCGGCCATAGATATATATGTACTTTTACTTTTGATTTTCTCAGCAACTACTGAACGGATTTACACCATTTAACAAAAAGGGTTCTTTCTGAACCAAGAACTACCTCTTTGCCAAATTTGGTGTAATTCCGTTCAGCAGTTCGGGCTGTAGCCGTGTCTAAAGTTTCCTATGGGAAATTGATTTTTGACTCTTATTTTTTTAATTTCTCCGCAACTACTGAACGGATTTACACCATTTAACAAAAAGGGTTCTTTCTGAACCAAGAACTACCTCTTTGCCAAATTTGGTGTAATTCCGTTCAGCAGTTCGGGCTGTAGCCGTGTCTAAAGTTTCCTATGGGAAATTGATTTTTTGACTCTTATTTTTTAATTTCTCCGCAACTACTGAACGGATTTACACCATTTAACAAAAAGGGTTCTTTCTGAACCAAGAACAACCTCTTTGCCAAATTTGGTGTAATTCCGTTCAGCAGTTCGGGCTGTAGCCGTGTCTAAAGTTTCCTATGGGAAAATGAATGGGGAAAACACGTTTTGGGACCCCCTTTTTTCTCGGCCCTCGCTTGACGAATCACCCTGAGACTTTCAGGGTAGGAGCGGACCGGAGCAGGCCATAAAGTTAGAAAATTTCGCGAAGATTCGTCAACCGACGCAAGAGTTATTTCAAATAGAATGTCGCGGATTTCCTATGGAAAATAGGTCCTAACTATAACTATCTACTGGCGACCGCCAGTAGATAATATATATATATATATATATAAATACATTTAGATCCACGAAGAAGGGTCATTCTGGGAACGAGCCCATTGTTAGGTGGTGCGTGCTGCCGGTAAGCCCAAAACCGGCATTATTATCCAAAATTAATCCAAGTAAACGCACTCTCAAAGTCTTGGATGCCAAGCAGGAAGCTCTTTATTGCTCGTTACGCGTTTCGACAATTACTGTCTTGATCACACGAGAATTGCGGCAACATGAGCGTGCATAAATGTAAAACAACAATGGTAATAGACAAAGGACTACAAGTTACACTCTACCTGCGTTGTAAACTGTCGGCCATTTTGTAACGTGAAAATAAATAGTATAAATACATATAATGGCACTTGTTGCTCTACATTCAGCACCGCATGAAGGTGACATCAATTGTATAAATACACAAATTACATTCATTTATAAACTCGATTCCGAGTCACCCCTCATTTTTAAACGAGGCGATACGAGCGTGCTGAATAAACATGAACATGGGAAACAGACTACGAGTTATACTTCTACTCGTGTCTCTTCTATTAACCATACATGATAAAAGTGTAATACTTATTATACCAATTAATAAAGGTTTCATGACAGGTTATCTATATTTCATGAATTTATCCAATGTTCCAATCGCACTAGTGGCGTGTACCCCATGTACTTGATCTTATAATAACAATTTCTGCCATTATGACTGCGGCTTACCATATTTTTACCGTACGACAGCCTGATAGATCATCATTGGAAAGGGGGTTATATCTTGAAGTAGTTCTACATGCGGTCTAGTGCCCTCAAGACATGTATCATTATACTTAATAATACCCCTGTAGGTGTACACCTTATGTCTCACACAGTGGTTACCACATTTATCATGGTAAAAATGCAAAGGAATAACATTCTCGTGTGAGCTAATCAGACTACGGGAATTCAATACAAACAGTTTTCAGGATTACCTCGCCAACTGGCTAGTACATATAGTCCGAGTCTAAATAAACCATGTTCGTGAAATAAGTGCAGAAAATAAGATTATAAATTATAACTAGTGAATCGATTTTCAAAAAAGTCTCTTATCTGATTCAGTGTTCACCCGGGCCCGGGGAAGAAAAGGGTAGGGAACCCGTGAAGTGACCATGCAAAGTGGTGGGTCCCTTCCTTTCCTCCTGTGAATGAGAAGAACAAGATAAAAACCATAATTAATACAGTTTCATACAATAAAACAATATTTACACAATAAACAGTATCATCCAATTATTTACACAATGAAACAGTATCATATAGTGACAGTACTTTTGTAAAACCAATTCTTTAGTATATTATCAGTTACCATGGAGGTGTGAGGCCAATTCATCATCTAGATTGTGGCCCCCCGGGAATTTTGTTTCTAATTCCAGTATCCATTTAGATTCTTTCTGTCTGAGGGCCAATTCTCTATTGCCTCCTCTCTTTCCTAGATTTATCTGTTCGATTACAAAGAATCTAAGTAATGAATTGTTAGATTGATGATACTTTTGAAAATGTCTAGCAATAGGGTAGTGCATATCTACATTAGTAATGGCTCTCAGATGTTCCATGATTCTTTTCTTAGCCATAAATGTAGTACTACCTACATACCTTAGTTTACACGGGCATTCTAAAATATACACTGTAAAATTACTACTACAGGTAAGAAATTGATTGATTTTCCACTTTTGTGTACGCCCTGGGATGTTAAACTCTTTGACAGAATAACTATATTTACACGCTCTACAATGCCCACAGGGAAAGAAACCTTTGAGATCATGAAAATTACTTTTCTTTGTTTCTGTAATGTCACCTTTCACGAGGATATCTCTTAGACTTTTCCCTTTTCTATAGGTGATTAATGGTCTTTCACCTACCTCTCGACCTACAATTGTATCTGTCTGAAGAATGTTCCAATTATCTACCAAGATTTTCTGTACTCTCTTGGATTGACTATTGTAGGTAGTAATGACTCTTGTTTCTGATTCTATTTTATCAGTATTCTTTGTCTGTTCAAGTGATCTTTGTCTACTGACGTTACTTATTTTTTCTAGTGCTTTGTTTAGGACCCATTTTGGGTACCCTCTAAGTTTAAACCTCTCAAGCATAATCTCTTGTTCCTTCAAATACTTTTCATTCTTGCTACAATTTCTTTTTGCCCTCAATAGCTCCCCATATGGAATACTCCATTTAAGGGCCTCTGGGTGGCCACTGAGGCATGAAGAAGGCTGTTGCCAGCCGTTTCTTTTCTATACAGACGAGTGATCAGATTCCCTTCTATGACTTCGAGCTTGGTGTCCAAAAATTCAACACTAGAAAAAATAAGTAACGTCAGTAGACAAAGATCACTTGGGCATTGTAGAGCATGTAAATATAGTTATTCTGTCAAAGAGTTTAACATCCCAGGGCGTACACAAAAGTGGAAAATCAATCAATTTCTTACCTGTAGTAGTAATTTTACAGTGTATATTTTAAAATGCCCGTGTAAACTAAGGTATGTAGGTGGTACTACATTTATGGCTAAGAAAAGAATCATGGAACATCTGAGAGCCATTACTAATGTAGATATGCACTACCCTATTGCTAGACATTTTCAAAAGTATCATCAATCTAACAATTCATTACTTAGATTCTTTGTAATCGAACAGATAAATCTAGGAAAGAGAGGAGGCAATAGAGAATTGGCCCTCAGACAGAAAGAATCTAAATGGATACTGGAATTAGAAACAAAATTCCCGGGGGGCCACAATCTAGATGATGAATTGGCCTCACACCTCCATGGTAACTGATAATATACTAAAGAATTGGTTTTACAAAAGTACTGTCACTATATGATACTGTTTCATTGTGTAAATAATTGGATGATACTGTTTATTGTGTAAATATTGTTTTATTGTATGAAACTGTATTGATTATGGTTTTTATCTTGTTCTTCTCATTCACAGGAGGAAAGGAAGGGACCCACCACTTTGCATGGTCACTTCATGGGTTCCCTACCCTTTTCTTCCCCGGGCCCGGGTGAACACTGAATCAGATAAGAGACTTTTTTGAAAATCGATTCACTAGTTATAATTTATAATCTTATTTTCTGCACTTATTTCACGAACATGGTTTATTTAGACTCGGACTATATGTACTAGCCAGTTGGCGAGGTAATCCTGAAACCTGTTTGTATTGAATTCCCGTAGTCTGATTAGCTCACACGAGAATGTTATTCCTTTGCATTTTTACCATAATACATGTGGTAACGACTGTGTGAGACATAAGGTGTACACCTACAGGGGTATTATTAAGTATAATGATACATGTCTTGAGGGCACTAGACCGCATGTAGAACTACTTCAAGATATAACCCCCCTTTCCAATGATGATCTATCAGGCTGTCGTACGGTAAAAATATGGTAAGCCGCAGTCATAATGGCAGAAATTGTTATTATAAGATCAAGTACATGGGGTACACGCCACTAGTGCGATTGGAACATTGGATACATTCATGAAATATAGATAACCTGTCATGAAACCTTTATTAATTGGTATAATAAGTATTACACTTTTATCATGTATGGTTAATAGAAGAGACACGAGTAGAAGTATAACTCGTAGTCTGTTTCCCATGTTCATGTTTATTCAGCACGCTCGTATTGCCTCGTTTAAAAATGAGGGGTGACTCGGAATCGAGTTTATAAATGAATGTAATTTGTGTATTTATACAATTGATGTCACCTTCATGCGGTGCTGAATGTAGAGCAACAAGTGCCATTATATGTATTTATACTATTTATTTTCACGTTACAAAATGGCCAACAGTTTACAACGCAGGTAGAGTGTAACTTGTAGTCCTTTGTCTATTACCATTGTTGTTTTACATTTATGCACGCTCATGTTGCCGCAATTCTCGTGTGATCAAGACAGTAATTGTCGAAACGCGTAACGAGCAATAAAGAGCTTCCTGCTTGGCATCCAAGACTTTGAGAGTGCGTTTACTTGGATTAATTTTGGATATATAAATACATATATATATTCACTGAAAAAAACCTACTTTACAGAGACATTATAGTTAGGCTCAGATATCATGATTTCCTGAGCTAACTATAACTTACGCCCCCACAATGCTTTGCTTATGTCCTCGCATATTACATCACTGATGACATGGTCAGTGACATCACTAATGACATCACTGATGATAATTCAAATGACATCACTGATGACATCATCCAGTGAGTGTAAGTGTTTTAAAAAGGTTTCTGAGACTAAAAGATATATACTAACTACTGCATAAGTTAAATTACTATTCTTTTTGTACTACTGATGAGTGATACTGTTTCTAACATATGTCATCTGAGTGGCTGTGTGACTGTCTGTATCAGTCTGGGAGTGGATGTATGGGTGTGTGAGTGGGTGTGTAAGTGGCTATATGGGTGAATAAGGGTGTGTGTGAGTAGCTGTATGGGTAAGTGAGTGACTGTGTGAGGGGCTGTTTTGTGAGTGAGTGGGTGCATGCATAGCTGTATGGGTGGTTGAGTGGGTGTGTGAGTAGCTGTGTTGATCAGTCAGTGTCTGTATGAGTGGCTGTATAAGTGAGTGACTTGGCATGTTAGTGCTTGTTTTGATGAGTTGGTTTGTAAGTGGTTTTGTGAAAGAGTGAATGTGTGTGTGAGTGACTGTATAGGTGAGTGAGTAGCTCTATTAGTAGCTGTATGGCTGTGTGAGTGGCTGAATGGGTGAGTGGTTGTATAAGTGCCTGTGTGAGTGAGCAAGTGGCTGTGATCAGTAGTTGTATGGGTCTGTGAATGGGTATGTGAGTGATTGTGTGGGTGTGTGAGTGGGTGTGTGAGTAGTTCTGTGGATGATATCATGATGTGATTTGAGATGTTATCAGTGATGTCATCAGTGATGTCACTGACTATGTCATGAGTGATTTCATATGTGAGGTCATAAGCAGTGCATGGGGTCATAAGTTAGAGTTACCTCAGGTAACTATAACTACTGAATTTCAATGGTTTTGTACGAGTGAAATTTGAGCAGACCTATAACGTCCTTATAACCTTTGTTTTTTTAGTGAATTTTGAAGGTTTTTAAAATTTTATTTCCTAACTGTAACCTGTAACCTTTCTGAGTGGGTGTGTTAGTGGCTGTATAGATCAGTGAGTGGGTGTGTGAGTGGCTGCATGGTCTGTGACTCGGTGTGTTAGTGGTTATGTGGGTGTGTGTGAATGGGTGTGTATGTAGCTTTGTGTGTGTGTGAGTGGGTTTGTGAGTGGCTGCATAGATTTGTAAGTGGGTGTATGAGTGGCTGTATGGGCCTGTGAGTAGGTGTACGAGTAGTTGTATGGGTGTGTGAGTGGATTTGTAAGTGGCAGTATGGGTCTGTGAATGGATGTGTGAGTGGCTGAATGGGTCTATACAGTGGGTGGAGAAAGGGGGCAGGGCCTCCAATGATCTCTCATCAATTCAGCTGTGTGGGACTTAGTGGTGGTAACAGGAGGGGTTCTTGGCTCCGAAGGACTCTCAGCATCCAAGGGGACTTTATCCCCAATGAGTAGTGCACCATGAGCTGCATTTGCAGAGTGGTGGACAAAGGGGGCAGGGCCTCTGACGAGCTCACAGCAATCCCGCTGTGTGGGACTTCCTGTTGGTAAAAGGAGGGGTTTTTAGCCCCCAACAATCCTCAGCATCCAATGAGACTTCATCCCCCAAGGAGCAGCGTGCCAGTAAGTGCGTTTTGCAGAGTGGTTGAGAAAGGCTGCGGGGCCTCTGATGAGCTTCGGCAGGATTCATACTTCTACAGGGGACCCACACAGGTCACAGTGAGAACCGCAGGGGATCTGCGGATTCCCACGTGTTGAGAAAAAATCTTTACAAGGCAATTTTTGGGGCCTTTACAGTTCCCTCTGGGACCCCTCAAACACACTCATGGGGTCAGGGTACGTCTATCCTGACCCCTCTATTCATTTTGCACAGAAAATATCCACAGTGACCATTTCCAGAGATATAAAATGGCTACTGCAACTTATCTGTCAAGTTGCGGCCAGCCAATCAGGACCACGCTTTGGCACGTGGAGTCTCATATTAACCACGGGTGGATATGCCGAGGATCAGTGATCCTAGATATACAAATTTGGTTTTCAGTTAATATCTCGTAAACTACTGAATGGATTTGCACTAAACTACAAAAAGCACACTTTCTGGATGAAGAGCTAGCTATCACTGACCATGTCATGAGTGATGTAATATGTGACATCATCAGGAGTGTATTGCGGGGGCGTGAGTTATAGTTCGCTCAGCTAACTATAACAGCCAAATTTCTCTGGTTTTGTACGAGTGAAATGTCAGCCTAACTATAAAGTCCCTGAAACCTGTGGTTTTTTCAGTGAATTTCTATGGTTTTTAAATGCTAATACTAACTATAACGTCCCTAAAACCTCTGTTTTTTCAGTGAATTTCTAAGGTTTTTTAAATGCTAATTTCTAACAATGCTTACATAGGTAGGACATATGCAGAAAGAGGAAGAAAGGCGCAGAAAGAAGCAAGAGAAGTGCAGAAAGAGGCAAGAGAGGTGCAGAAAGAGGAAGAAAGGTGCAAAAAGAAGCAAGAGATGTGCAAAAAGAACCAACAAAGGTGCAGAAAGAGGCCTACTTCGACTGTACCTTTCAACAGACTCATACAAAGTAGACTAATCACTAATCCTTCTCCCAAGATGTCTTAAACCTCGCTTTTCTCTTGAAGGTTCACTATTCATCGACTGCTCAGAATGTTAGGCGTACCAAATATAAAACAGCAATCCTAAGCATATCACTGTTGTAATTCTGACCTAGTTTGTGAAGGTATGCATGCGTGTGTCTCTGCCTTTACCTGGTGACACGTTACATAAAAAACAACATACTAATACTTGAATAACTGTGTTTCAAACAGCATACTATGCAAATTTGTGTACAAAAAGGTAGAAGCAAGAGCAGTGCAGAAAGAAGCAACAGATGTGCAGAAAGAGGCAAGAGGGATGCAGAAAAAAGCAAGAGAGATGCAGAAAAAAGCAAGAGAAGAGCACAAAGAACCAACAGAGGTGCAGAAAGAGGCAAGAGGGGTGCAGAAAGAGGCAAGAGAAGTGCAGAAAGAAGCAACAGAGGTGCAGAAGGAGGCAAGAGAACTGCAGAAAGAAGCAAGAGAGTTGCAGACACAGGCAAAAGAGGTGCAGAAAGAGGGAACAGGGGTGCAGACAGAGGCAAGAGAGGTGCAGAAAGTGGGAAGAGGGGTGCAGAAAGAGGCAAGAGGGGTATGGAAATTTGCAAGAGAGGTGCAGAAAAAAGCAAGAGCAGTGCAAACGAACCAACAGAAATGCAGAAAGAGGCAAGAGGGGTGCAGAAAGAGGCAAGAGAAGTGCAGAAAGAAGGAACAGAGGTGCACAAAGAGGCAAGAGGGGTGCAGAAAGAGGAAAGAGAAGTATAGAAAGAGGCAAGAGAGTTGCACAAAGAGGGAAGAAGGGTGCAGAAAGAAGCAAGAGGGGTGTTAGATTTGGGGGTCTCTAGTTGGCAGAGGTAGGTACCTTTGACCAAATAGGGACCCTTGCGTCTAGTCAGGGTAAGGGGGATACACTACTAAAATAACCCCTGCTCACCCCCTTGGTAGCTTGGCACGAGCAGACAGGCTTATCTCAGAGGCAGTGTGTAAAGCATTTGTGAACACATACAGTAATCAAGTGACAACACTACAGATGGACACCACACCAGATGTATATTAAAAATAAGTATCTTTTATATAGGTTTAACACAAGACCACAAATGACAAAAATCCACAATACTGTACTTCAAAAATGGTAGAATTAGCTCAGTTCTCTTAAGATGGTAAATGCGACACTTTGAGTTCAATGTACCTTAGGATGCGTAACGCTATACAACAAAAGTGTTGCAGGGAAGGCGATGCGTCGGGTCCCTACTGATGCATAGGGGATGCATCGGTTCTTCTCTGCGAGGGGAGGTGATGCGTCGGTTTCTTACTGCGCTTTCGGGGCGATGCGACCAGCAACGCCGTGATGCGATGAAGATCCGGTGCAATGAACAAAGATGGCGTCTTCTTCTTGTTGCGACATGATGAGTGCACGCCCGATGGCCATGCGGCGGCTCAACGATTCTTCGGAGCCGCGACAGGCCCTGCGACACGCTTCCCGGTGATGCTGCGGCGTCTGATGCGACGTCGGTCCTCTTCTCCGGCGATGCGGGGCGCTTCGGCAACGATGCTTCTGAGCCGCGACAGGCCCTGCGACACGCTTCCCTGTGATGCGGCGGCGTCTGATGCGACGTCGGTCCTCTTCTCCGGCAATGCGAGGCGCTTTGGCACTGATGCGACAGCCGTGCGGTGACTCAACGATTCTTCTGAGCCGCAACAGGCCCTGCGACACGCTTCCTGGTGATGCAGCGGCATCTGATGCGATGTCGATCCTCTTCTCCGGCGATGCAAGGCGCTTCGGCAACGATGCGGCAGCGGCGGCGACACTCTTCTCCGTTGATGCGGCGGCGTCGGATGCGACGTCGATCCTCTTCTTCGGCGATGCGAGGCGCTTCGGCGGCGACGCTTCTCCCTCGTGAGTCGCGCTTCCAGCTCCTTGCGGCACGCAGTCCCTCAGAAAGTCCAGCTCAGCAGCAGGCACTTTACAGAAAGACTCTTGGGGAGCTGGTTGGTGAAGTCTGTTGTCCCTGAGACTTCAGCAGGAGGCAAGCTCTTTTCTCAAGCCCTTGGAGATCTGTTACAAGTTGATGAAAGTACACACAAAGTTCCTTTCTCCTTTCTTTGGCAGTCAGGCAACCACTGCAGGCCAATCCCCCAAACAGCCCTCAGCTTAGGGATAGTCTCCTCCTCAGTTTCTCTGGTTCCTCTCCTCAGCAAAGGTTTCTTCTTGTTTCCCAAAGTGATCTGATCTTCTGGGGTTTGGGTCCCCTCTTTTATACACATATTCTCTTTGTTCTCTGAAGGCAGAGAGGCCTTTGCCTAGTCCAAACCAGTTCTGGTCAGTCCTGGAGCACTTTGTTGACAAGACTCCTTCTTTCCTTTCACAGTTTAGGCCAGGGACATCAGACACACCACAGGAGGTGGAGCCAACATTGTGGAGGGAAGGCACAGCCCTATTCAGGTCCCAGGTGCAACTCCTCCCACCTATCTCCACGCAGATCTCTCTATTCAGCCCTGTGCTGACTCACCCTGTCTCCTGGAGTCCCCCAGCCCCTGTCACTCACAAACCCAGACAAGGAATACACAACCTAGCAGAGGCAGGCTTGGATAGTTAGGCAAGAAAATACCTACTTTCTAAAAGTGGTATTTTCAAACACAGAATGTTAAAACCATCTTCACTAAAAGATGTATTTTATCATTCTGAGTTCAGGCATACTAAATTCGTTTTTCTACCATGTTCCCTGGGTCAGTTAGGATTATAAGCTGTAATAATCAAACTGCCCATTCTGGACTATGGGGAACAGGTAGCCTTGCAATAGTGAAAACGAAAATGGCTGTAATTCACTATTAGGACATGCCACACACACCAGGGCATGTCCTACCTTATACTTACAATGCACCCTGCCCTTGGGCCTACCATAGGGGTGACTAATATGCAGAAAAGGGAAGGTTTAGGGACTGGCAAGTGGGTGTACTTGCCCAGTCAACATGGCAGTACCAGACTGCACGCAGGCTCTGCAATGGCAGACCTGAGACACACTTTTACAGGCTGCTTCTGTGGGTGGCACAACCAGTGCTGCAAGCCCACCAGCAGCATTTGGTTTACAAGCCCTGGGCACACTCAGTGCACTGTATTAGGGTCTGACAAGTAAACCAAACCAACCAATCATGGAATCACTAATCCATACATCAATTTACCATAGGGAGCACTTGCACTGTGGCACTGAATAGCAGTGGCACAGTGCCCAAAGCATCTATAACCAGCAAAAACACTTGAGGCAACAGCAAAAAATGGAAGGGAGACCCACGCCAACAGTGCCAGGTCTAACAAGGGGTGCAGAAAGAAGCAACAGAGGTGCAGAAAGAAGCAAGAGAAGTGCAGAAAGAAGGAACAGAGATGCAGAAAGAGGTAAGAAGGGTGCAGAAAGAGGCAAGAGAAGTGCAGAAAGAGGCAATAGAGGTACAGAAACAGGCAGGAGAGGTGCAGAAAGAGGGAACAGGGATGTAGAAAGAGGCAAAAGAGGTGCAGAAAGAGGGAAGAAGGGTGCAGAAAGAAGCAAGAGGGGTACAGAAAGAAGCAAGTGAGGTGCAAAAAGAGGCAAGACAGGTGCAGAAAGTGAAAGAGATGAGCAGAAAGAGGCAAAAGAAGTGCAGAAAAAGAAAGAAAGGCACAGAAAGAAGCAACAGACATGCTGAAAGAGGCAATAGAGGCGCAGAAAGAAGCAAGAGTGATTTGCACACCATTAGTACCAATTTAATACCCACATTTAGCAATAAGTAACAGGTGACCATTTTAAGTTTGCAAAGGGCCTTCCACCACGCTGTAACACTTCTCGCTGCATTTTTGGTAATGTTTAAGCCGTTTGAGCTAGAAACAAGGGGCCCGATTCACAAAAGTAAACTGAGACAAAATCCTAACTTTACGGCTTTTGGTATTCACAAAAGGCATTTAGTAGTAGTAAAGTTAGGATTCCTAACTTTACTACTACTAAACTGAGACAAAATCCTAACTTTACGACTTTCAGTATTGACAAAAGTCATTTAGTAGTAGTAAAGTTAGGAATCCTAACTTTACTACCACTAAATGCCTTTTGTGAATACCGAAAATCAAAGTTAGGATTTTGTCTCAGTCTAGTAGTAGTAAAGTTAGGAATCCTAACTTTACTACTACTAAATGCCTTTTTGTGAATACCGAAAATCAAAATTAGGATTTTGTCTCAGTTTAGTAGTAGTAAAGTTAGGAATCCTAACTTTACTACTACTAAATCCCTTTTGTGAATACCGAAAGTCGTAAAGTTAGGATTTTGTCTCAGATTACTTTTGTGAATCGGGCTCAAGGTTTTTTCTGTTCAAATCTGCAGATTATGCAGCAGATGATGGATTATGTGGTAAATGCGGAAAATGTATAATTGTGCAAAAGTCGTTGCATAAACCGTTGCATAATTCCAGTGGCCCTGCTCATATCTCTGACTAGGTCCAGAAGTGCTCCTCAGTGGTTCCTTCTTTTTTTTGTCTCATTGAGTTTATAGTTCAGCTTCTATGGAAATGAGGAAAGCTAAACCTGAGGTTACCACTCTACAACACAGACTATCATACCACACAATTACTCTCCATAACACATAATCCCACTCTACATAATTCCTATATACTAAATACCACATACTTTCTATCCACATAACTTCACTGCACAACATACCACATAATTCCACTACACACACCCTACATCCACTCCAAGAAACATTAGTAAAACACTTTTACATTTACAACGCTAATAGCTCTAACTCTCGCAAATGCGAAACCTATTACATTGCAAATGCTTCTTTAACTAGTAGTCACGTTTGCAGAGAGGTGGAGAAAGGGGGCTGGGCCTCCGACCACCGCTCAGGAATTCCGCTGCGTAGGACTTACAGGAGGTACCAGGATGGCTTCTTGGCCTCCAAAGTCCCTAAGGAGAAAAGTGGACTTCATCCCCCAACCTGTAGTGTGCCAGGAGGCGCATTTGCAGAGTGGTGGAGAAAGGGGGGCATGGCCTCTGAAGACCTCTTAGCAATCCCACTGTATGGGACTTACTGGAGGTAACAGGAGGGGTAGTTGGCCCCCAAGGACAACCTTGGGAGCCAACTACCTCTCCTATTACCTCCAGTAAGTCCCACACAGCAGCATTGGTAAGTTCTCATAGCATGCCACGCCCCCTTTGCCCACCAGTCTGCAAACGCACTCCCTGGAGCACTCTTCAATGGGGATTAAAGTCCCCTTTGCTGCTGGGGGTCGTTAGGGGCCAACTAGCCTACCTGTTACCTCCAGTAAGCCCCACATAGTGGGATTGCTGAGAGGTGGACACAGGCCACGCCCCCTTTGTCCACCACTCTGCAACCGTGCCTCCTGGTGTGCTCTTGGTTGGGGGATGAAGTCCCCTTGCCTCCTGAGGGTGCCAGGGTGCCAACTAGCCCTCATGTTACCTCCAGTAAGCCCCACACAGCTGAATTGCTCAGAGTGGCCCGAGGCCATGCCCCCTTTTTACACCACTCTGCAAACGCACTGCCTGGTGCACTGCTGCTTGGGGGATGAAGTCCACTTCAGTCCTGCGGTCCTCAGGACACAAGAGGACCTCATCGCCCCACCAGCAGTTCGCTAAGAGGCGTGTTTGCAGAGTGGTGTAAAAAGGGGCATGGCCTCGAACCACCTCTCAGCAATCCCACTGTGTGGGGCTTACTGGAGGTACCTGGTGGGCTAGTTGGCCCCTAAGGACCCTTACGATTCAAGGGGACTTAATCCCCCAACCCAGAACGTGCCAGGAGGCACGTTTGCATAGTGGTGGAGGGAGGGGGCGGGCCCTCCGGCGAGATGCCGGCTTCTCTTTTTTCTCTTTTTTGTGGAAGGGGGGCTGTGTGGCCCCCTTCCCTTAACACTATTTGGGCCTTTTTTTTAAAAAGTTTGGAGGGGGCCGCGTGGCCCCCCTCCTGAGGCCAATTATGGACCCGGGGACCACATCCCCGGGGGCCTGGCCAGCCTTTTTTTTTATATTTTGGAGGGGCGGCGCATGGCCCCACTCCTGAGGCCAATTATAGCCCCAGGGACCACATCCCTGTGGGCCTGGCCAGCCTTCTTTTTTTTTTAATTTTGGAGGGGGGCCGCGTAGCCCCCCTCCTGAGGCCAATTATGGTCCCGGGGACCACATCCCCCGTGGCCTGGCCAGCCTTTCTTTTATTTATTTTTATTTTGGAGGGGGGCCGTTTGGCCCCCCTCCTGAGGCCAATCATGGTCCTGGGGACCCAATATCCCGGGGCCTGGCCAGCCTTTCTTTTTTTTTTTTAAATTTAGGAGGGGGCCATGTAGCCCCCCTCCTGGGGCCAATTATGGCCCCAAGGACCCCATCCCCCAGGGCCTGGCCAGCCTTTCCTTTTTAATTTTAGAGGGGGGCCGCATGGCCCCCCTACTGAGGCCAATTTTGGCCCCGGGACCCCATCCCCCGGGGCCTGGCCTCATGTTGGGGACCATGGGGGCAGCCCCAATGCTCCTGCAGTCCAAGCCATCTCCCCGCCTCCTGCGGGAGCCTGCATTGTTTTTGGGCAAAGGGAGCTGCTGACATGCAGCTCCCTTTGCCCAAAAGCAATTCTGCTTCGCTTCATAGAAGCGAGAGCAGGTTATCTGCTCTCGCTTCCATGAAGTGAAGCAGAGTTTGCAATGACAAGGCGGGAGCAGTGCTCCCGCCCTGTCATTGCAAACTGCAATGTCCCTGGGTTAGGAACCCCGGGACATTGCTGGAGCCGCCCTGGGGAGTGGCGGTCCCCAGGGCCATCTAGGGCTCCACAAGGGGGGTCGCGCACCCCCTGCAACACGTTTAAAGCCCCGGGGAGGTGGTGGTCCCCAGGTGTCCGCAACGGACCCCCATATTTAAATAAAGTGTGCCCCGGGAGGTGGTGGTCCCCGGGGCAGTGTGGGGGGGCTCAAGCCCCCCACACACAGTTTTATAAAGTAGCCCTGGGGAAGTAGCGGTCCCCGTGGCTTGGGGGGTCCATGAGGCCCCCCACCCTATTCAATTTGAAGGCCCGGGGAGGTGGCAGTCCCTGTGGCTGCGTGGGGGCTGCGTGCCCCCATGCACTATCAGCAAAGCCCCAGGAAGGTGGCAGTCCCCGAGGCTTGGGGGGGCCCATGAGGCCCCCCACACATAATTAAACAGATGCCTCGGGGCAGCGAGGGGGGAGGTGCCCCCCATGCATTTTTTTCATCAAGCCCTGGAGAGGTGGTGGTCCCCGGGGCTGTGGGGGGGCCGTGTGCCCCCTGCACATTATCAACAAAGCCCCGGGAAGGTGATAGTGCCTGGGGCTTGGGGGGCCTGCGAGGCCCCCGCCCTATTTAAATTAAAGCTCTGGGGAGGTGGCAGTCCCCAGGGCAGCGGGGGGGAGGAGCCCCCCATGCATTTTTTTTCATCAATTGCCGGGGAGGTGGCAGACCCCTGGGCTGTGGGGGCCCCCGCGGGCCACAGCTACATGACTCAGGATTGCCCCCGGAACCTGGCCCACCCGGGGGCCTAAAATAAACAATGCGCGGGAGCCCGCGCTTCGTTTTTTGAAAACGTTTTGGCCGAATTCGCGTACCGTATGCGAAACCGGATGATTTATTTTTAAAAAAAATGCTTTTTTTGCCCCTGGGGGTCCCTGTGGGACCCCCTGAGCAGGCCTAGGGGGTCAGGGTGTTACTACCCTGCCCCCTTTTCTTTTTTTTTTTTAACCTTTTTAAGATGGCTGCCAACACTTTCTGGTTTGAAGTGTTGCCAGCCAATCAGAATCAAGCTTGTGTTCGGGAGCGTTCGCAGATCCACAGCGGCAGCCAGATATATAATTTGTTTTATTTTTGAATTTCTCAGGAACTAATTAACGGATTTAAACCATTTAAAGCAAAGAGTGCACTCTGGACAAAGAGCTACCTCTCTGCCGAATTTGGTGTAATTCAGTTTAGCAGTTCGGGCTGTGGCCGCGACAAAAGTTTCCCATGGAAATGAACATGGAGAAAACGCGTTTTGGGACCCCCCTTTTTTCTTGGCCCCCGCTTGACGAATCACCCGAAACTTTCAAGACAGGAGCTGACCGGAGCGCCTCATTAGTTTTGAAAATTTCGCGAAGATTCGTCAACCGGCGCCAAAGATATTGGCAAAAGAAATAACGCTTTTCCTATGGAAAATAGGACCTAACTATAACTACCTACTGACGACCGCCAATAGGTAATATATATATATATATATATTTAGACCATGTTTCCTTAGGAAAAGTGTTTTTGACTCACCAATAACTTTGGCATCCTTTGAAGAATCATCACAGAATTTTCCCAAAAAGTGCACCAATAATTTTAGTTGTGCACGGAAAGTTTCAGGGTGATCCGTCAAGCGGGGGTGAAGAAAAAGTGGGGTCAAAAAAAGTGAGTTTCCCATGTTAATCAGCATAATGTCTTTAAACACACCTACAGCCCAAACCGATGGATGGAATTACACCAAATTTGGCATAAAGATAGATTTTTGTTATTTGGTGAAAATCCGTTCAGTAGTTTGTGAGAAATTAAAGGAAATCCAAATTTGCATATCTACAATTGGGACTATTTCAATACGATTTGTGAATGCATGCACCAACAGAAGTGCCATGATTGGCTGGCTACAATTTGAGCAGAAATTTGCAGCTGCCATTTTAGCTTATCTGCACATTCCCCGGGGCTTGCCAGAAATGGCAGAAAGTGATATAAGGGGTCAGGTTGGATGTACCCTGGCCCTGTGGTTGGAATATTGCATTGTTTCTGGGATGCAATATGGGCAGAATACATTGAAGATACGTCTTTTGTCCGCCACACATGATATTTGTGAATTCGCCATGACACTTAGCATGGCCCACCATGTAATGTTGCGATGAATTCGTGAATATCTCAGAAAATCTTAAAAAATATTTATATGCTCAGTCTCACTCAGACACTCACACATTCACTCACAGATGTACTGGGACACTGACGTGCCCAGTCACAGACCCACTCAGAGACTCACACACTCACTTACAGACTGACTCACACGCTCATGCATCTACTCTCAGATGCACTCAGACACTCATGCACCCACTCTCAAACTCACTCAAATACTCACACTCACTCATAGACCCAGTCAGACACTCAAGCACCCACTCATTGACCAACTCATGCACCCACTTGAAGACCCACTCAGAGACTCACACACTCACTCAGGGACCCACTCAGAGACTCATGCACTCATTCACAGACCCCCTCAGAGACTCTCGCACTCACTCACAGATCCACTCAGAGACTCATGCACTCACTCACAGTTCCACTCAGAGACTCATGCTCTCATTCACAGACCTACTCAAAGACTTTTGCACTCATTCACAGACCCACTCAGAGACTCATGTGCCTACTTACAGACCCACTCAAACACTCATGCACCCCCTCACAGACCAGTCAGAGACACACACAAACTCACAGATCCACTCAGAAACTCATACACTCTTGCACCCACTCACAAATGCACTCAGACACTGTCACACCCACTCAGAGACCCACTCAGGCACTTTTACATGCATTCACAGGTGCACTAAAAGACTCACTCACCCACTCACAGACCCACTAAAACACTGCTGCCCGACTCACAGACCCACTCATGCACCCACTCACAAACTCACTCAGAGACACACACAAACTCACAGACCCATTCAGAGACTCACACATTCACTCACAGACCCAGTCAGGCACTCATGTCCCTCCTAACAGACCCAGTCAGATACTCATTCACCCACTCACAGATCCACTCAGACACTCATGCACCCACTCACAAACCCACTCAAATACTCACATACTCACAGACTAACACATTCATGCACCCACTTGCAGACACACTCAGACTCTGCCACACCCACTCACAGACCCACTCAGATACTTTTACACCCACTCACAGACCCATTCACTCATAGACCCAGTCACAGACACACTCATAGACTAATACATGCACTCATAGAGTAAAATACTGATGTACCCAGTTTGATGCACAGAATCACTTATATAGTTCTGAAATTTGAATATGTCGGTGTCTATTGAATGTCTGCACTACCCTTTGATAAGCCTAACTACTCACCCACACTACCACAAATAGAGTGTTATTATTATCTACTTTTGCCTCTGTGAACCAATAAGGGACCCGCTGGACTATCTGTACAGTGTACTTTATTTTAGTACCCTATACAAAGAGCCAGGATCTTATACAAATCTAGCAATTGATGGCACTTTAAGCCTCTCCGGCCAATCCAAGTAATTTTCACAATAGCCAAACCCAAGTCCCTGTCAATGCCACTCTTTCTAGCACACTCTCTAGCCCAAAACAAATAGCTGTAGCCCACAATCCACACTCTAACCATTTTGAAGTCAAGCAGTAGTAGCAGGCAGGAGAAGGCTGGGGCTGATTGAGACAGTTTTCAACATGAAAGGCAGTTAAAATGGAGGTGAGGTCCTGGTTTTAAAAAAGCATATTTCATTGGTTGGTGTAAATATGCAGGCTATCAAAATTAGGAAGTGTCTTTAAAGGATAATTAAGTACATCTGCGATTGGCTCTGTTAAAAAGAAAAATATAATGCAAACTTGGATATGGTTTTAATTGTGTATAGTCAACCACATCTGCTGCAGTTGATTTTGCAACTAGTATGGTCCTTCTAGAATGTGCTGTGAACTTGTGACCTACTGGTTCTAGTGGGTTGCTATGGAGACTTTGCTAAGGAAGTGTTGGGGTGAGGGTGGTAAAGAGAAAGTTGCCTTTTAAAAAAAAAATAGAGGTGTTTAGACTCATTGTTGAAGTTTTAGGGTTTGTTTACTTAGTGAAGGCTTTCACATAAAGTGTCGTGTAGTTTTAAAGTAATAAAACAACCTAGCTAAATATTGTTTTGGACACCCATAGTTATTCACGAATTAATCTTGACGGTCGCGAATAATTCATGAGTATGCACAAATTGTATTCCAAATTGGGCTTCTTTATAAAAGACCATGAAAGGGTTCAAACATACCAACCCTTCCGATGTGGAGTAACAAAACTAAAATATGCAAGGCATGTTTTTATTTGCTGCTTTCGCAGTTACAGAGAGTGTAAAGTTGAAAAGGTTGCCATTAATGGTTACTTTGTTTGAGAGTGGTGTGCCATTTTTAGGTCGAGACTAGTGCAGCGCGCATGCGCTGTCTGCGAGGCATGCTGTATCTGGTATGTGTGACGGAAGAAACTCTGCTTTTTTCTATTGGCTTCTGTTAGTGCCCTTATTAAATGCCTGCCTTTGTTTGGTGGCTAAGGTAAATTAGTCCCTCTTTTTGGCATTTTGGACCCTCCCAGGCGATTGGCCCTGTTACTGTGGCATTATTCTGTTTTTAATGTATGTTGGTTCCTACGCACTCTTTTTTTCCATTCCATCAGCACGGCTTCATAGACGCTGCACTTTATGTTTTGGACACATTGATATTAGTGTTAGACTAGAAATGTTCCTGCTTATGCATTTTTCTATGTAAGTTAGTATTCGCAGCACCATTTTCCATTAAGACGCCATTTTGAATCATGATCGAAACTTATCCTTTGCTATTTCCGAGAAACGGGCTCAACGAGGTTTCGTTTCTTCAAGGTTGGGTTTTGCTTCACTAATGAATAGACTGTTTTTATTAGTGCATACCTTTCTCACTAGATAGAGGCCTTCTCCCACTTGTCTGGTGACGGGCCCGATTGAAAGTAACCGTGGACTTTACTTTGTAAGATATGAGCCTTGAGATTGTTTTTCTCCTCCTTTCCATTGCTTTGCAGCACCTGCCTGGAAAATTCCATTATAGGCGTGTTCTAGCCCAGTTACGAAATGTACTAAATGTATCTGTATGCTTGTTGATTCAGTCCCTCTGCAGCACTCCTAGCGACTGGGCAGACTGGGCTCTGCTCCGAATGTACTTTGAATAAACAATTATTGGTTTGTATTCTCTACTGTCTGACTGACTCTTCATTTTGTATGGAAGGCTGAGAGGTGGTCATTTCTTCTTCTACGTCCCCAACCGCCAGCTCCGCTCCGCCGACCTCTCCCTCGCCAGCGTCCCTTGCATTCGAAGAACAACCACCGGCAGCAGATCCTTCTCACACCTCGCCGCCAAGACCTGGAACACCCTTCCACTAAGCCTACGGCAGACCCAAGACCTGATGACCTTCAGGAGGCTACTCAAGACCTGGCTGTTCGACCAGCACCCCCCCCCTTCCCTCTCCCCAGCGCCTTGAGACCCTCGTGGGTAAGTAGTGCGCTCTACAAATTTTGTGATTGATTGATTGATTGAGTGACCCGAATTGGGCAACTTCCTTCATTAGAGCAGCCTTCGCTTCTGTTGCTGCCTGTTTGTTTGTGGTTTTCCCCCTCCCTCCTCGCTCTTGGAGCCCTCCCCCACCCTTCAAGCACACACACAGCTGTGGGTTTCTCACGGCTGAGACCTCGCACTGCAAACACTCCCCTCTCCCCTCCCAAACACTAGCACTCCCCCGCTGCCTGCCTCTCTTTACTCCAACGGCAACATGTGCAGGTCGTTAACCCTTTCCCCTTGTTTTTATTTACATCAGCTCATGCTCAGCTGATGGCTTTCTTTGTTTACATTGGTTACTTTGATTGGTTTTCTCGAAAAGAAACTGTGCTGGCAGCATTATGTTTTTTTAATCACACTCGGGATTCATGTTTTATTTTTTTGTGAGAAATACACTGGTTATTTGTCTTGGCTCCGAAAGAAACATGCTTTTGTTTTCCCCTGGCACCGGAGTGAGTCATTCTGCAGAATTGAGAGGTAATATTCCAGCTGTCTTCATATGCTGACTATCCTTGTATTTCAATTGTAGTTTATACGCCCAATTTCACGTCTAATTTATGAACAAGTGTCTGATAAAAATGAAACCAAACGATTTTGGGTCTGAAAACTTTCCAGGAGGAAGTGACAACACCCCACTATCGGCTCAATGACTTCACAAGGATTAACTCTCCAATTAATTGACTGGAGGTGCCACCACACATCTAATAACCCCACCCAGTGCTTAATTTGAGCCGGTGCTTTCTGGTGCTGAGCACCGGCACTTAATTGGTTTCCGGTGCTCGGCACTGGCACCTAATCGTCAACACCACACTTAGGGCAGTCTGCCACATGGTGGAGCTGCTCATGTAATTTAGAGATGAGTAGTATAACAGTTGTTTAGGAAAACTATATACCTTAAAAAATTGCTAATACCTGCCTCCCCAGCCATTCATTTAGCTTTGGGGACCTGGAATAATCTGAACTGTTGCATTTACATGCGAGAGAGAGGGTTAGTAGTTGTTTTGGCAGCAATGACATGGGCGATGGGTGGTGAAAGCTGCAGTGGACTCCTGGTCAGGGCCCTGGCACTTAATATTTTACAAATTAAGCACTGACCCCACCCCTTCTCAGCACAAAGGCTCTGGAGGAAGTGACGTTGCCTACCCCTTCCAATTCTTGCAGAAAATGCTAGCTCACTCATTTCAATGTTGCTGAAATATCAATGCCTCTCCTCTTGGGAGGGTCTAAGGGTGCTTGGTGAGTATGTTAATGTTGCCTCATTAAATATACTAGAGAATTCACATTGCGTCAGCGAGGATGGGCAGTGCAAGAGTGCTCCAACCCATTGCTTTGCCAGTCCCCAGCCCCTCCCGGAGCACTGACTGTCTCATATCAGCCAAGTTACTCTTTTACTCCTGTTTCTCTTTGCATTGTGGTATTTGAAGCTCTAAATAATAATAAGTGTCAACGAGCAAACTCCGCAATGGAAAGAAAAAATACCCATGACTAAAAACTACTCACCAGGCGTACAAGCAACAAAATAATCCTCTCGTGATTTAGGAGGGTGCAAGGAGCACACTGAGATAGTCTGCGCCTTCAACAGCAAGTAAGTAAGAGGATATTTGGACCGGGTGGGCAGAGAACGTTCTGGGTGACAAGAAAACAAATAGCAGGTATTTGCCTTGTCCCATTATTATGTACTGATATATGGTGGCTCTCAACAATGTCATGCGAAGACCTCATAGCATTAGTGCATGCCTTTCCCGTGTGTGCCGGACTGGAGCAGAATCACTTAGGATGAATGGACTGGTCTGAAACAGCTTTTTCTTTCTATGATGCACAGGGAAACTGACCAAACAAAGCAAAGTCTAACTTTTTAACCCCTTCGCTGCTAGGCCTTTCCCCCCCCCCCCCACTGTGCTAAGCCTTTTTTGGGCTATTTGGGGTAGTGCGCGCTTAGGCCCCTGTAACTTTTTGACCACATAAGGTATCCATGCCAAATTTGCGTCCTTTTCTTCCAACATCATGGGGATTGTAAAGGTACCCAGGGTTTGTGGATTCCCCTGGAGGGGTCCCAGAAATTTGCCAAAATACAGCTAAATTTTGGGTTTTTTGGGAAAAATGGGAAAAAAGGGCTGCAAATGAAAGCGTCTGGGTTTTTCCCTGCAAATGGTATCAAAAAATGGATTGTGGGGCTGAAATCACCATTTTCCAGCTTTTAGGGAATGACAGACTTTTGTCAGAAAACCAACATTTTTTACACAGTTTTGGCATTTTTCTGGGACATAGCCTATTTTTGCTATTTTTTGTGCTTTCAACCTCCTTCCAGTTAATGGTAGAAATGGGTATGAAAGCAATAATGGATCCTGAAAAGCTATACATTTTAGAAACGTAGACAAACTTCTGAATTCAGCAAGGGGTCATTTGTGTAGATCCATCAAGGTTTTTTATAGAAACTAACAGTTAAATATAGGAAAAATTGAAAATTAGTTGAAAAAAACAGCCTTTTGTGTCAACGTTTTCACCTGTAACTTCTTCTAATTATGACAGCTCTTTGAAAGCAATATACCGTTACATCCGCTGGACCTTACTGGTTGTGGGGATATATAGGACTTGTAGGTTCACCAAGAACCCGACGAACCCAGAGTCAAAAACTGAGCAGCAATTTGCAATGGCTTTTTATTATGTACCGGGTATATAGCAATTATTGTGGGAAAATGTATACATGGAAAAATCGGTATGAAATACACCTATGTATTTCTGAAATGGGAACAAAATATAGAGTTTAGAAATAGTAGATATTTGCACATTTCCGAAATTGGGAATACTCATACTAGCATGAGAATTATCGGTCATTTTTTAAAATGACTTCTTTTTACACAATGTCTTTCATTTGGAAGGCAGAATGCATCGAAAGTCAATAGGTAATAACAGTTGCTTTACAAATCTGAATTACCCTAAGTCTCCCGATAAAAATGGTACCTCACTTGTGTGGGTAGGCATAGTGCCCACGACAGGAAATGGCTCAAAACCCAACGTGAACACACCACATTTTCACAATGAAAAATTACCCTTTTTTTGCAAAGTGCCTAGCTGTAGTTTTTGAACCCTAGCTCTGCCGACACCTAGGGAAACCTAGCAAACCTATACATTTTTGAAAACTAGACACCCAGGGGAATCCAGGATGGGGTGACTTGACTGCCTCTCACCAGGTTCTGTTACCCAGAATCCCTTGCAAACCTAACATTTTGTCAAAAAAACCACATGTTCCTCACATTTCTGTGGTGGAAAGTTCTGGAATTTGCGTGGATCCACAAATTTCCACCCACCCCGCGTTCCCCAAAGTCTTCTGAGAAAAATGGTACCTCACTTGCGTGGGTAGGCCTAGTGCCCGCGACAGGAAACGGCGCAAAACGCAACGTGGACACACCCCAATTTCACAGTGAAAAATGACCCTTTTTTGGCAAAGTGCCTAGCTGTAGTTTTCGAACCCTAGCTCTGCCGGCACCTAGGGAAACCTAGCAAACCTATACATTTTTGAAATCTAGACACCCAGGGGAATCCAGGATGGGGTGACTTGACTGCCTCTCACCAGGTTCTGTTACCCAAAATCCCTTGCAAACCTAAAAAATTGTAAAAAAAACACATTTTCCCCACATTTCTGTGGTGGAAAGTTCTGGAATCTGCGTGGATCCACAAATTTCCACCCACCCCGCGTTCCCCAAAGTCTTCCGAGAAAAATGGTACCTCACTTGTGTGGGTCGGCCTAGTGCCCGCGACAGGAAACGGCGCAAAACGCAACGTGGACACACCCCAATTTCACAGTGAAAAATGACCCTTTTTTGACAAAGTGCCTAGCTGTAGTTTTTGAACCCTAGCTCTGCCGGCACCTAGGGAAACCTAGCAAACCTATACATTTTTGAAAACTAGACACCCAGGGGAATCCAGGAGGGGGTGACTTGACTGCCTCTCACCAGGTTCTGTTACCCAGAATCCCTTGCAAACCTAAAAAATTGTCCAAAAAAACACATTTTCCCCACATTTCTGTGGTGGAAAGTTCTGGAATCTGCGTGGATCCACAAATTTCCACCCACCCCGCGTTCCCCAAAGTCTTCCGAGAAAAATGGTACCTCACTTGTGTGGGTCGGCCTAGTGCCCGCGACAGGAAACGGCGCAAAACGCAACGTGGACACACCTCAATTTCGCAGTGAAAAATGACCCTTTTTTGGCAAAGTGCCTAGCTGTAGTTTTTGAACCATAACTCTGCCGGCACCTAGGGAAACCTAGAAAACCTATACATTTTTGAAAACTAGTCACCCAGGGGAATCCAGGATGGGGTGACTTGACTGCCTCCCACCAGGTTCTGTTACCCAGAATCCCTGGCAAACCTAAATAATTGTCAAAAAAAACACATTTTCCCCACATTTCTGTGGTGGAAAATTCTGGAATCTGCGTGGATCCACAAATTTCCACCCACCCCGCGTTCCCCAAAGTCTTCCGAGAAAAATGGTACCTCACTTGTGTGGGTCGGCCTAGTGCCCGCGACAGGAAACGGCGCAAAACGCAACGTGGACACACCTCAATTTCGCAGTGAAAAATGACCCTTTTTTTTGGCAATGTGCCTAGCTGTAGTTTTAAAAATGAAGGGGCATATTATCAAGAACGGCGTTAAAATTATCGCCGCTTTAGCGGCAGAAAAAAGCCGCCAAAGCGGCGATAATGGGCTTGATAATATGCCCTTGAGAATTCCAATAGAAGCCCATGTTGACACCAGAACATGGGCTTCTATTGGAATTCTATAGGGCATATTATCAAGCCCATTATCGCTGCTTTAGCGGCAGTTTTCTGCCGCTAAAGCGGCGATAATTTTAACGCCGTTTTTTGATAATATGCCCCGTAGAGCTTAGAATTCTCGGTGCTATACTCTAAATCCCTATGTTTTGGGCTCTTCCTAGCCACAGGCCTTTAACCCACCCACACAAGTGAGGTATCATTTTACTCGGAAGAACAAGGGGAACGCTGGGTGGTAGGACAGTTGTGCCGGCACAGTGATTCCACACAAAAATATGTGGAAAATGTGTTTTTTTCAGCAAAATTTGAGGTTTGCATGGCATTCTGGGTAGGAAAACGTTGGGGGATCCACGCAAGCCATACCTCATTGGACTCCCCCGGGTGTCTAGTTTTCAGAAATGTTTGGGTTTGGTACTTTTCCAAGATGGCCGCCGAGCCCAGGGCCAAAATCTCAAGTGCCCCCCCCAAACCAGGTAGTTTTGCTATAGGTAATTTTGAAGTCTCCACAGTACGATTTGGGCCATTTCCTGTTGCAGCCACTATGCCTACCCACACAAGTGAGGTACCATTTTTATCGGGAGACCTGGGGGAACGCTGGGTGGAAGGAAATTTGTGGATACACGCAGATTCCAGAACTTTCCCACACAGAAATGTGAGAAAAAAGTGAATTTTTCGGCAACATTTGAGGTTTGCAGGGGATTCTGGGTAGGAGAATGATGGGGGACCCACGCAAGCCATACCTCGCTGGACTCCCCCGGGTGTCTTGTTTCCAGAAATGTGTGGGTTAGGTAGGTTTCCATAGATGGCTGCCGAGCCCCGGGCCAAAAACTCATGGGACCCCCATGCAAAACCAGGTTGGTTTGTGATAGGTCATTTTGATGTCGCCTCAATAGGTTTTGGGCCCTTGCCTGTCGCGGGTCCTTGACCCACCCACGCAAGTGATGTACCATTTTTATCGAGAGACCTGGGGGAACACTGGGTGGGAGGAAATTTGTGGATCCATGCAGATTCCAGAACTTTCCCACACAGAAATTTGAGGAAAAAGTAAATTTTTCGGTGAAATTTGAGGTTTGCAGGGGATTCTGGGTAGGAGAATGATGGGGGACCCACGCAAGCCATACCTCGCTGGACTCCCCAGGGTGTCTAGTTTCCAGAAATGTGTGGGTTAGGTAGGTTTCCATAGATGGCTGCCGAGCCCCGGGCCAAAAACTCATGGGACCCCATGCAAAACCAGGTTGGTTTGTGATAGGTAATTTTGATGTCGCCTCAATAGCTTTTGGGCCCTTGCCTGTCGCGGGTCCTTGACCCACCCAAGCAAGTGAGGTACCATTTTTATCGGGAGACCTGGGGGAACGCTGGGTGGGAGGAAATTTGTGGATCCACGCAGATTCCAGAACTTTCCACCACAGAAATGTGAGAAAAAAGTGAATTTTTAGGCGAAATTTGAGGTTTGCAGGGGATTCTGGGTAGGAGAATGATGGGGGACCCATGCAAGCCATACCTCACTGGACTCCCCCGGGTGTCTAGTTTCCAGAAATGTGTGGGTTAGGTAGGTTTCCCTAGATGGCCGCCGAGCCCCGGGCCAAAAACTCATGGGACCCCCCTTGCAAAACCAGGTTGGTTTGTGATAGGTAATTTTGATGTCGCATCAATAGGTTTTGGGCCCTTCCCTGCAGTGGGTACTTGGCCCACCCATACAAGTGAGGTACCATTTCTATTGGGATACTTGAAGAAATGCTGGGGGGTTGGAAATTTGTTGTTACTTTCTGCAGTGTGAAAATTTGGACACAATAATGCAAGGAAAATGTCACAGTCACATTTTGAGGTTTGCAGGACATTGTGGGTAAGATAACTTGTTGGGATCCACAAGAGAGACATCACCATGCACTCCCATGGGTGTTTAGTTTACGACAAAAACTACAGTTGTTAGGTTATTCTTAGATGAAATGTACAGCTTAGCAGAGAGACAAAACAGACAAAGATTACTGCACAGCCATCTATTCCTCAAGCACACACACATAATGGTTGGATTTGGCACGAGGGCGAGTGATGGTTCAGTATATAAAATTTTATTAACAAGAGATTTCACAAAAATGAAATGCACTGTCAATAATTGAAAGGACAAAAAACTGAACCAGTGACTCGCAGCTCGTGAGCTGTAAAGCCACTTCAAGGCACCAACCGCTTTACAGGCCATTCACACACCTTTCATACATGATACACACAAGACCATTCACACCACCAGGCACAAAACCAACACATTACAACATTCACAAAAAAGGACAAGGTACACCCTGCTTGACAAAAACAGAAAAGACACATTTTTATGCACAACCACCTATTCCTCAAGCACACATACATACTGGTTGGATTTGGCACGAGGGTGAGTGATGGTTCAGTATATACAGTTGTATTAACCAGAGATTTCACAAAAATGAAATGCACTGTTAATTGAAAGGACGAGAAACTGAACCATTGACTCACAGCTCATGAGCTGTAAAGCCACGACAAGGCACCAACCTCTTTACAGGCCATTCATACACCTTTCATACGTGTGACACATACAAAACCATTCACAACGCCAGCCGCGGGCCCAGCACATTACAACACTCACACCAGCAGACAGCGCCATTCAAGGGCCCATCACTTTCACACGCCCACATTCCTGACCCAGCAACCACTCCAGCTCACGGATTGCGTTGAGTGGCGTTTGGCTAGCAGTGTGTGTAGTGACCAGCAGCTAGTCACTACTCACATACCGTCAGCCAAGCGCCAGTCCACGTACACCGCCAGCCGAGCACCAGTCCACGCACACCGCCAGCCAAGCGCCAGTCCACCCACACCGCCAGCCAAGCACCAGTCCACACACACCGCCAGCCAAGCGCCAGTCCACACACACCGCCAGCCAAGCGCCAATCCACACACACCGCCAGCCAAGCACCAGTGCAAACACACCGCCAGCCAAGCGCCAGTACAAACACACCGTCAGCCAAGCGCCAGTACAAATACACCGCCAGCCAAGCGCCAATCAAAACACCGCCAGCCAAGCGCCAGTCCACGCACACCACCAGCCAAGCACCAGTCCACGCACACCGCCAGCCAAGCGCCAGTCCACGCACACCGCCAGCCAAGCGCCAGTCCACGCACACCACCAGCCAAGCGCCAGTCCAAACACACCACCAGCCAAGCGCCAGTCCAAACACACCGCCAGCCAAGCACCAGTCCACGCACACCGCCAGCCAAGCGCCAATCCAAACACACCTCCAGCCAAGCACCAATCCAAACACACCGCCAGCCAAGTGCCAGACCACGCACACAGCCAGACAAGCGCCACTCCACGCACACCGCCATCACATTTAGGATTTTTTTTTATATAAATAAGAAAACACAAACAAATTGCAAATAGATACAAATCTACTAACACAAAATCTGAAACTAAATACACTACACAAATGCCAACCTTGAAACTGAACAAAAAATATTAAACAATAGAGGCCAGGCAGTTCACTTTACCACTCATGGATGCTCCCAAAAATTCTTTTGCGTGTGGTACATTCTAAAACAAGCAGGCACACACAGCCCAGGGTTAGAAGGACACTCGGGGCAGTACATACGAGTCTCCTTCCGCATACCTCTTCGCCAACAGACTCTACATCTCCTACTGGGAAAGTCTTTTGAGGGTGTGGGAGGAATGTGATCAGGAAAGTGGCGATCTTTCAATCTAGCAACATCCTCCACCACTCCAACTCTAGGAACACTTGCTTGTTCCACTAAAACAAGGCTGCCTATTACAGACTCCTGAAACTTAGCAAAAGTCATCTTTGACTCAGGACAAGAATCCTGGAACACAACAAAAGCATTAAAGGTTGCGAAGTGGAAAAGATGGATAGCCAACTTCTTATACCAAATGTAAGCCTTATGAAGAGCAGCGTAAGGTTCCAACCTCTGATCTACTCTGTCAACACCACCCATGTGCCTATTATAGTCTAAAATGCACACAGGTTTGCGCACTTCAGCAATGTGACCCCAAACAGTCACAGGTGCAGTGCTTTCATCATGGATGGTAGTCAGCATGTAGACATCTCTCCTGTCTGAAAACTTCACAGCTAGAAGCTCCTGCAACGCAACGCACTGCACTGTCCCCGCACAAGCTTTTGGCAAACAAGTTCTTTTGGGAAACCTTTACGGTTAGAGCGGATTGTGCCACAAGCAACAGTGTCCACTTTGGCCAATTCCCTGAACAACCGCACACCAGTGTAGAAGTTATCTACATATAAATGGTGGCCTTTGTTAAAAATCCTCTACCAAGTTCCCACATAATTTTCTCAGTCACTCCAAAAGTGGACGGACAACCAGGGGGTTAATCCTGGATTCCTTACCGGTGTACACCCTGAAATTAGAGACATATCCAGTCCGACTGTCACACAGCATATACAGCTTAATTCCATAGCGTGCCCTCTTACTAGGAATGTATTGCCTAAAAACCAAGCGGCCCTTGAACAACACCAAAGACTCATCCACTGCTATTTCTTTCCCTGGAGCATAGATCTCAGAAAATCGATCAACAAAGTGATCAATGACAGGCCGAATCTTAAAAAGACGGTCACAATCAGGGTGATCTTGTGCCAACGCTAAACCATTATCGACAAAATGCATCATCCGAAGCAGAAGCAAATACCTATCACGACTCATGACTGCCGGAAATATAGCCGTTGCCATCAAGGGACTAGTAGACCAATATGAAGACATTGATGGCTTCCTTAGCAAGCCCATCAAAAAAGTTAAACCCAAGAACTTCTTCATCTCTTCCAGATTTGTGGGAGTCCACCGGGTAGCTCTAGAGTGGAGCTTAAGGCTGGCACTGTTGTCCCTCAAAAACTGTTCGGCATACAAATTAGTCTGCTCAACAATCTCTACCAAAAACACATCGTCAATAAACAACTGAAAAAAATGTATCGGCAAAAAGTTTTCAGTATTCACTCTACACCCTGGAACACCAGTAAAGTCTGGCAATGCCGGCTGCACCATGCCTGGGGCAACCCAGAGGTCAGCACTTTCAATGGGAAGCCTTGCAGCCCCAGGCTGCAGCCCAGATGCCTCTTGCTGCACTATACCAACGGGAAGCCTTGCAGCCCCAGATGCCTCTTGCCGCACTACACCAACGGGAAGCCTTGCAGCCCCAGGCTGTAGCCCAGATGCCTCTTACCACACTACACCAACGGGAAGCCTTGCAGCCCCAGGCTGCAGCCCAGATGTCTCTTGCCGCACTACACCAACGGGAAGCCTTGCAGCCCCAGGCTGCAGCCCAGATGCCTCTTGCTGCACTATACCAACGGGAAGCCTTGCAGCCCCAGATGCCTCTTGCCACACTACACCAACGGGAAGCCTTGCAGCCCCAGGCTGTAGCCCAGATGCCTCTTACCGCACTACACCAACGGGAAGCCTTGCAGCCCCAGGCTGCAGCCCAGATGCCTCTTGCTGCACTATACCAGCGGGAAGCCTTGCAGCCCCAGATGCCTCTTGCCGCACTACACCAACGGGAAGCCTTGCAGCCCAAGGCTGCAGCCCAGATGCCTCTTGCCGCACTACACCAACGGGAAGCCTTGCAGCCCCAGGCTGCAGCCCAGATGCCTCTTGCCGCACTATCGGCACATCAATGTCCTCCTCTAACACAGGCACTTCATCCGCACTAAGAGTAGCTTCATCATCTGATGATTCCATGTGGAGAGAAAACTCACTGCCTGAATCGTCCCTTGCCTCCTCTGCCTCAGATGCAGAGTCAGTCTCTGAACCATGGTCAGAGGAAGACTCAAAAAGCATACCAACAACCTGCTGAGCAGTAATCCTGCGGCTAGCCATTATCCTTACTAAGAAAGGAGACTGCACAAACAAGTCAACAACAACCAACACTGTGCAAAACAAGTAAGTAAAAAAATGTGTGCCTTTATCACAAAGATCTATATACTCAAAAACTATACGATTCACTTACAAGAGACAGCTACACTCACCAGCACCTACTCTGCAGAGACACAGCAAAAACCAACGATATCCCACTAGAAAGAAAAAAACAAAACCAATTACTCACAAGACAACAAAATACACATCGAGCACAAATGCAAAAAGTTTTTGACACTCAAAAAACAGAAGCCAAACATACTGCTATTATTACACCATTTGCAAAAAACACATTCATGCAGAGAAATAAAACTCATTTACATTGTACAAAAAAGTCTCCTACCAAACACATGCAACTACACAAACAGCAGAACCCCCAGAAACGAAACCGCAACCTGGAACAGTCTAAAGAGCAAAAGCCTTGACCTAGAACAAAAAGGGAGAAATAAAGCATTACAATTGCAATTCACAAGAAATAAAACAATTAACATTATAACACGCTATGTCACTACCCAAATGGGGACAGAAAGGCCAAATAAACGGGCAGGGGCCAGAATACACATAAAAAAATATGTGTCCCCTGGAAGCGACCAATTTATTTATTTTTAAATCCCTGGCTCTAGTGGGCTTTTCTGCCCACCCCCCCCCCCCCCGGCCGGAATCGCCCAAAAATGCAGGGGATCTGTCCCCTGTCCCCGGGGGGGCAGAAAAGTCTTAAAATTATTTAGGCCCATAAGGAAGCGACCCTTGCCCAAGGGTCGCTTCCATTTAAAATTTAAAACACTCCCTGGTGTCTAGTGGGGTTTTCTGCCCCCCCTGGGGGCAGAAAGGCCAAATAAACAAACTGATCTGCCCCCAGGGGGGGCAGAATATACTTTTTTTAAAATATGGCTTCTGGAAGCGACCCTTGCCCAAGGGGTCACTTTCAATTTTAAAAAAACAAATTCCCTGGCTCTAGTGGGCTTTTCTGCCCCCCCCTGGGTCCAGAAACGCCAAAAAAATCAGGCTATCTGTCCCCAGGGGGGGCAGAATATAATTTTAAAATAAATTTAGCCCCTGGAAGCGACCCTTGCCCAAGGGGTCGCTTCCATTTAAAATTAAACAAATTCCCTGGTGTCTAGTGGGGTTTTCTGCCCCCCCTGGGGGCAGAAAGGCCAAATAAAAAAACCGATCTGCCCCCAGAGGGGGCATAATATACTTTAAAATTAATTGGGCCCCAGGAAGCAACCCTTGCCCAAGGGGTCACTTCCAATTTAAAAAAAAAAAAATCCCTGGCTCTATTGGGCTTTTCTGCCCCCCCCCCCCCCCTGGGTCCACAAACGGCCAAAAATCGGCCGATCTGTCCCCAGGGGGGGCAGAAAAGTCTAAAATTATTTGTCCCCCTTAGGAAGTGACCCTTGCCCAAGGGGTCGCTTCCTTTGCACACAAAAAACGAATCCCTGGTGTCTAGCGGGGCATTCCTGGTGCACGATCGCGACGCTGTGCGCGATCGTGCACCAGGAATGCCCTGCATTGAGACATCAGGGGAGAGGAAACACGGTTTCCTCTCCCCCGATGCCTCAAGGCATCCAGATTTGGCCCCCCCGCCCCACCGAAGCAACAAAAACTTACCCTCCCTCTGGACGCGCTGGAAAGAAATGATTTCCAGCACGTCCAGTGCTTCCTGATGACGTCGGCACGCGCTGTGCATGTTGACGTCATGGGGAAGCATGGGGGGGTCGGGGGTGGCAGCAGAAACTCTTCCGCTGCCATCGCCCTCTGTGGGGGCAAAATCGATGCCCCAGGGGGGGAGCGCCAGTGCTTCCCCCAGGGGCTGTGCTCATGACGGAGCGGTTCCGTCATAAGCACAGCCCAACCGATGCTCATTGCGGAACCGCTCCGTCATGAGCATCGAAGGTGTTAAATGGTCCCCAGCTTAATTTCTCTTCCCTTCACAAGTTAATATCAATGAAACAATCACGTTTCATACTGAAAACAGTTGCATACACCCCCATAAACTCGATTCAGGCTGGAAAATCGATTTTTTTTAAAGCCAAAATGGCTATATATTGACTGTCTCTCGCCTGAATTTGCCTCTGCGTCAATGGAAGCCAATAGGGGCAATATATTCGCACGATTATTTTTTTTAAATCCCCCAGTTTCCTCGTCTAAAATGTTGGTATTTATAGCAGAGCATTAATTTATGTCAAAGTTACTGAAACGCTTTCCTCTGCAGGCATTAACAGAGGGCCTTTATTCAGTAATGTTGCTTGAAAATTATTGTTTTCACCAGTGTACAGGGCTTTAAGTATGGTGAGGCGTTAAGTGGGCCAGTCCGCCCCGGGTCTCATACCCAGAAATAATTTAAAAATGAACACTAACACATGTGAATATTTGGCCCCATCTTCATGCCCTTAACTTTGTTGACCCTGATTGATTTCTGAACAATAAATGTAAAAAGTTATGGTTAATCAACGTCAGCACTTTAATCCCTGTTTACATTTCACATGTTTTACTTAATCTTGCTGTCGCTAAGAGTGTTTGCTTTCTCTATGTTGTATTTCTATATTTTGTTGTTCATGTTGCATATTACTCTTGCATAATGCATTCTTTGAACTCCTAGTGTTTAGAATAGATCACAATTGAAAGCTATGTAGTTAAGGCTAAAGGCAGTGCAAGTTTTGTACCATGCCTATCAGTGGTTCAGAATAAATGATCACCCAACTTTATGAAGAGCACACAAAGCAGTGTCACATGTTTTTTTTTTTTTAAACTTTATTTACCATTTAAACGTACAATACCATGGTTTATGAGTGCTCACTGTCTTATACATATCAATTTGGAAAATAAGAAAAAAACAGCCAGATACAGAGGATTAATACAGAACAGAAGGCAATCGTCATAAACAGGTCTAAAAGACACCAACTCTTATTTGCCCAACTGCCCCACCCGCTCCAATGAATTCTCTCCCACATCCGGGCACAAACTTAACATCAAGCTGTATGGAGTCTTGACTGAGCAATGTGCCAGCCATCGCATAATACAAAAAGTTTTCCTACTAACCCACTCCTGCGGGGACTATTCCCTGTTCTAATTGGGAGGCGGAAGGCGATCGTGATGTAGCCGCATATTTTTTAAGGGGGCCCCAGATATCTTTCGGGCGTGAAGATCGTGGCAAGGTGCTGGCATACAGATCGCTATTTGTGTTGCAATACGTTAAGCTATTTAACCAGTTCGTTAATGTAGGTGCTGATTTACGTCCCCATTTAATGGCGATCTCTCTCTTCGCCAGTAGCAGGCCAATGGCAATGAAATTCCGGACCCCTTTGGGGAAGTTTGCCACATAGCCCATCAAGGCTACCTCAGGTGTGGGTGTGAACTCCAATTCCACCATTTCCCCTAGCGTCCGAAATACTGCCGCCCAATAAATTTGGATTTTAGCACAGTTCCAGGTGAGGTGTGTGAAGTCTGCATGTGGAGCCCCACAATTCAGGCAACAATGGGGCCTGTTCGGGTCAATTCTATGTGTTTTCTCGGGAGTAATGTAACTTCGTCTCAGAAATTTGAAGTGAATCAATTTGTGGCGACTATTCAGGGAGACTTCTTTAATCTGCGAGCAGCACTCGGACCATTGTTCGTCAAGGATGGGATGCCCCAGGTCTGCCTCGCAGGCTTCACGGATTTTGGTATAGTCAACGGGAATTACCGCCGCACACGCTCTGTATAATTTAGAAATGAGATGTTCCCCTCCTACGTTCTCAATGATAATGGTAAGTGGGGCAAACGATTCAGGTTCAAGCGGAAAGTCTGGCATAGTCGCCCTTAGCGCCGAGCAAACTCGGTTAAGGACAAACTTATCCATAAATGACGCTGTGTGGAACCTCTCCTCTTCCGTGACCGAGAATACCTGCCCTCCAGGAAATAAATCCCCCACTTTGCTTATATAGTAATTAGTGAGTGTGCGCTGTACCAATCTCTCACCCATAATTGGAACCCAAAGATTATTTATAATCGGAAGGGCCGATGAATATAACGTGGGGGCGCCTGTGATTCTGAGTAGCTTTTTCCAGGCCCAGCTGTTGGTAGAAACTGTTTGAATGTCCCTCGGATCCCGGGGTATGCCTCGAGGTAAGACAACGTTAAGAGCGCCGGGCAGAACCAAATCTGCCTCTGTCCGTAGGTAAGGAATTCTAGCATCTGGGTGAAACCAGGCGTGTGCATAGCTACATTGTGCCACCAGATAATATAGCTGAAGGTTTGGAACCCCAAAGCCACCTCTATCATAAGGAAGGGTCATGATCTTCCAGCGAATCCTGGGCCTCCTACCCCCCCAAGTCAGTCTGATGAGGTGGGAGCGTAATATTGAAAAGAAGCTGTTTGGTAATGGAATAGGGATGTTTTTGAAGAGATACAGAAACTTAGGGAGAACAATCATTTTTATAAGGGCCACCCAACCCGCAAGTGAAAGAGGAAGGCATTGCCATTTCTCAATCTGCGACTCAAGCATGTGTGCAGCCTGGCCGTAGTTCAATCTGATTATTTGGGCCATGTCAATGTGGATATGGATACCTAAGTATTTAGTCGAGTCCTCACACCATTCAAGCAGGAATTCACAGTCCCACTGCATGGTGCTGGTGGTAAGGGGGAATATTACCGATTTGTGCCAGTTAATTCCCAGTCCGGAGAAGCGACCGAACCTAATGATTTCTCTTATCACGGAATCTAAATTTACCTGCGGCTTCCTGACATACAGAACAATATCGCCAGCATATAGGGACACAAGAAGGGGACCGGTGTTAAACTGGTGCCCTCTCTGTAGGTGTTTTTCCTGAAAATGCCTGACCAGTGGATCCATTGCAAGTATAAATAGGAGCAGTGACAGGGGGCAACCCTGTTTGGTGCCCCGCGAGAGAGAAAACGAGCAGGATAGCGTGCCATTAAGGCGCAATCTCGCAGAAGGACCGCTGTACAGGAGCGCCGTAACATCAATGAACCCCTTGGGCATACAAATCCTACGCATCACCGATAGAAAAAAGGGCCACTCTAGGGAATCAAACGCTTTTTCTGTATCTAGTAGGACCGCTGCCGCTGGGACGTCCGGGCTTATTCTGTGCAGGACCCACACAGTAGAGGATCCTTACCCGGCTTGGGCAGCAGAATGATAACTGCCTCCCTAAGGGAGGCGGGCAGTTCCCTCCCCTCAAGTGCTTCGTGGTACACCTCAAGCAGCCGAGGAGCTAGTAGGTCCTTAAAGGATTTGTAAAAGTCCCTGGTAAAACCATCTAGGCCCAGCGCAGTAGAACCATTCAGTGCCTCAATCGCACTGACAATCTCGTCCGCGGAGAAGAGTTCGGCCAGGAAGTCTTGCATGAATTTTTCCATGTATACTAATGCTATTTCTGCAAGGTATTCCTCCTGAGCTGCGAAATCGTGTGTGACTTTAGAGGTATAAAGTGCATCATAATATGTTAGGAACGCGTCACGGATCTCGGTGGTGTCGGTCAGGAGTTGCCCTGAGGAGGATCTGAGTTCTGTTATACAAGACTTGCTATATGGGGGCCGCAGAAGTCACGATAAGGTACGGCCTGGCCTTTCACCCTCTCCATAGCGGCGGGCAGTTAAATATTTGCTTAAAAAGAGGGCTTCTCGGTCCGCTGTTTCCCTAAATTCAGTGAGGAGTGTTAAGCGTTGTCGCGACCCCTCCGGGCTCGGGAGGAGAAGCAATTCCCTGTCTAATGCTTCTAATTGCTGCTCGATGCGGGCCAAAATAGCCCTCAGGTCCTTTAACACTCCTGCGTGCTTAGCAATGCAGACCCCCCGAATGTAGGCCTTAAAGGCCTCCCAGAGAACAGCCCAAGTGTCAACTGAGCCAGTATTTAAGTCGAAGTAGTCTTCTATTGCCACTTCAATCTCGGAGTAGAACAGATCATCATTGAGGGTCTGGCTTGGGAATCGCCATTGTTGCTCGTATCCATCTGGCCTGGGGACATGAACCTGGAGCACCACAGGGGAGTGGTCAGAGTATGTCCTAGGGAGCGTTTTGGTGGCCTCATACCACGGGCATAGACCAGGGGAGATCAGCCAGTAGTCTAACCTAGTCCATGTATCATATGGTCCTGAGTAGTGTGTGTAAACAGCAGCAGACGGGCTACGATGCCTCCATATGTCTAATAAAGTCAAAGAATTGCAGAGTTCGAAAAGCGCCCTGTGTGCGCGTGGTTTTGTGTCCGGGGAGGAGGAGGAGCAGTCTAATGAAGGATTGAGGAGCAGATTAAAATCCCCACCCAGAATCATATGGTCTGCGCCCAGTCTTAAGATTTGAGAGTGTAAGTTATGGAAGAATTCAGGACTGTCCGTGTTAGGAGCATATACGCATACTAACACCATGCTATGGCCCATCAGCTTTCCTACCATTATAGTGTAGCGGCCGTCTCCATCACAGTGGGCTTTATGAAAGTGAAAGGGGAGCCGTTTATGAATCATTATCGCGGTACCCCTTGCATAAGTGCTGAAGTTTGAGAAATAGCGATGTTGTCCCCAACTTAATGCGAACTGCGTGGTGTCTGATTTGGGCAAATGAGTTTCTTGCAAAAATGCTATATCTATTTGGTGTCTCTGCAAATAATGTAGTATGTGTTTCCCTTTCCTATTGTTATTTAGGCCCCTAACATTCCACAAAATCAGTGACAGGCCGGAGGGGCCGGGCAGATTGCCTAACGATGCCATCTGAGCGATCCTAGAGCGAAAGTAGTATTGGCTTTTGGAAAGAAATGTCTGGCTTAACAGTGAGCATAGTGATAAACAAGCAATAATGATAGAGTCTACATCTGAAACCCCCCGCCACTCCCCACCCAGCCTCGCGCACCCTAACGCAAGGAACCAATCCCATCAAACAATAACCAAATGCATCATGTAAACATCCTAGATGGAACGGCAAGTGTACAGTTAGATACATTATAATCAGTGATATCCACAACGTGATATACACACTGGGGGGAGGCAACGCCCCGTCAGAAACCCAGTATACTAATACAATCAGCTGAAAAGTGGTGTTCATACTATCTCAATGTATAGGAACACAGCAGACCGGAAAACAGTACCGCCTCACTTGGGAACGTGTTCATTCAGTGGAGCAAAGTTCGACGATGGCAATTGAGCCGCTGAGAGGAGGAGAAGAACCAGGCCCAGCGGGTTTCTGCTGGCTGCCAATGTTTTTATAAGTTCTGCAGAATTCCTGTACTGCCGTGGGTGTATCGAATATGCGGGACCTGCCCTCAATGTCCACGCATAGGCGTGCGGGATATAGCATGCCGTATTTGAGACCCAAGTTCCTGAGAGTGGCCTTCACCCCGTTGTATTTCCGCCGTGCCTCCTGCACCATCGCTGTGGAATCTGGATACAGTGCAACCGTTGACCCCTGCCAGGTGGTTTCGCCCCGTTCTCTGGCGAGGCGCAGAGCAGTGTCCCTGTCCCGGAAATTCCTTATGCGTGCGATAATGGGTCTGGGAGGACAGCCTGGGTTTGGGCGAGGACCCAAGGAGCGGTGCGCCCGTTCGACGACGAAGCCAGGCGTTGAGGCCTCCCTACCAAAAAGGTCGGTGAGTAGGGATTCCACGAAGAGATCTATGCAGCTAGTGTTGGTTGATTCAAGGACCCCGAGAATCCAAAGATTATTGCGCCTGCTGCGCTCTTCCAAATCTTCGTTTTTGATTGCGACATCTTTAAGGATTCTTTCCACGCATTCCAATCGCTTGAGACACTGAGCTGCGCCGTCTTCGAGATCAGAAATTCTCCCTTCCGCAGTGTCTGGTCTCTTGTCGTGCACTTCGATTTTAGCCCCCAGGTTCTCAAGGCTTTTTTCAAGAGCGTCGAATCGGCCATCAAGCGCCTTGAAGCCGGCTCTAAGCTCTTGCAGCAGGGAGGGTTGGGTCACCGTCGGGTCGCCCGTGGGAGCTGCGTCTTGGCCACCCTCCGCCATGTCGGGCCGGTTTCCTGCGCCTTCTCCGTGATTTTTTCAAACAGCAGTACCCTTTGCTTAGGGTCTTTGCGGCCCATGCCGCTGTGCAGGTGCTCAGGGGGAAATTTCTGGGGTGGAACGTGATTTAATTAGGAGAACCCGGTGGAGCTTCAGTGCTGCGCGGCCATGGTGGTCGGCAGCCTGGCCACGCCCCCAAGCAGTGTCACATGTTCCATTTGCAATTGTGATTCTGTGCCAGATTCTGTGTGTGGAGGAGGTACACAGTTGTCATATTATTGACAAGGCAAAAGCAAAAGAAAATGCAGTGTTTACAGATGAGTGTGTATGTTGTGTGTGTGTGTGTGTGTGTGTTTGTGTGTATCTGTAGTGCTTGTGATTGTATGTTCACACGTGTGATTTGAGAGTGTGTGTATCTGCAGTGCTTCTGTTTATATGTGCACATATGAATGTGATAAATACTGTGTGTATATCGGGTATTTGTATATGCACAAGTATGATTTGTGAGTGTGTATATCTGTGGTGTTTGTGTTTATATGTGCACAAGTGTGATTTGTGAGTGTGTATATCTGTGGTGCTTATCTTCTTTCTCCCTGTGTCTGGTTATCTCAGTCAGGGCCCCTTTCTCCATAAACCATCTCTGCCCCCACATCCTGGCCCAACCCATTCTGTGGCTGCCTCTGCTCGAGCACTTCCAAGCCCACACCCCCTCAACGCAAACACGTACAGAGCATTTGTTGTGCCCTCACAGAAAATATCTTCTGATAGCAGAAAGCCCCCTTTGGAAATGCCCAGCAGCTTTGATGGGTCAGGCCTGGTGCTCGGAAAGAGATGCTTTCCTCTGTTTTTTGACACCAGATACCTCAACTTCCCCTCTGAGTGAATAAAAGTGGTCTGCAGCGCCTGCAGCCAGTTCAGGGGGAGCAGAGGTGCTCAGCAGACACTTGGCACTTCATCAGGAGGAGCTACAGAGTATTTCACTTGAAGCACACAGACTTGGAGCAGGAAGCCTGGCTCGTCCTGCTGCTGACAGTGCTGCTGGCTTTGCTGGTGAGTGTGTCGTGTACTGGGCTTCCTGCATGGTGCTACCTGCTGCCTGTAAAGGGCACATCTGCCATGTGATAGCAGCATATCGTAGCACTTAGAATGCTCATAGTCCTATTCGATGTGCTGAGGGGGTAGAAAAGGGATGACTCTACACTGCTTGTCATGTTATTTAGCTTTTGCATAGCAGACTTCTGCCACTGGGGTGGCTCACATTTTGTCTGCCTTTATGTCATTGTCATGTTGTTTGTGTAGTGCTTAGAATGCTAATGGTACTAAGAGAGTAGAGAAGGGGTGAAAGTGCACTGATTGCTGTTACTCAATTTTTGCATAACACACTTCTGTGACTGTTATGGCCTGGTAGCGCTAGAAACTACTGCCCCTTGTTTTATACAAATGTTGTTATCTCATATTGGTAGGATAGTACATAAATAACTCATGACTCGTTTAAAAGCACCAGGGGAGAGACGAGGAACATTAGGGGGCATATTCACAAGGAGCCATCACCGAATTAACGGCACTTTATCGCAGCCAAAGTCGTGATAAATTTACCCCCCCATTCACAAGCCGGTGTAAACAGCCCACCGCACCAGTTTACCCGCAATAGCAGCCGCAAAAATATCGCCACAGAGGACCCCCGCAAATATCGCTAATGAGATGCAGAGTAGGCGTACCCATGACAAAAGTCGAGACAACATCACACCTCAACATTCTCAACGACCAGCCACATCGGCGATAAAACACAAAACAGGCGATAAGGCGCGTTAGCACCAGGAAATTTACACCTGCTCTGACCTGGTGTAAAGTCGGACGGCAGCCAGCACCACAAAAGGGAGCACAGCCCAGGGCCACATCGAAAGGGCAACAGATGCCATGGAGCCACACATCATGCGGCCCAGACACCCAAGAGGGCCACAACACCCACCAACACCACACCCAGGCCCGCAACACCCCCCCCCCGGGACCACCCCCAACCCCGGACTAAGAAACTGCACACCAACACCACGAATCCCAAAACAAACATTTTGCCTGATGTCGCACAAGCATGAAATAAACATATATGCGTGGCCAGAAAATGGAGAATCAGTCATACAGCAATGCAATCACCAACACAAAACACCATACAAACAAAAGCAGAAACAAACCTTAGGATGAGTCCCAGCTGCTCCTCACTGGACAATCCGTAGCACACAGCCTGGAAAACCAAATCCAAGAGAAGAAGGTGTGGCATGCGCCCAACAAAGGAAAGAGAGGGAGAGAGCGAGGGAGAGAGACGGAGTGAGATAGCACAAGCAGCGCAAGGCCGATCGGGCACCTGGCTCCACATGCCAACATATGTGTGTGCATTGCCATCCGTACACAATGAGCCCAAGGCCGTGTCCCAATCTCAGCGCCAAAGCCACATCACATTCCGAAAACGCAAGTAGTAGTCAGACAAACATCAGGGATGAAAGCACCATTGTCCCAATGCAGAAGGCGGGAGGACACCTGCACCTCTGACCTTAGTCCAGAACGTGCCTGGAACACCCTGATAGAGATGCAATGGCAGATGGGGACGACTCCCACACCACGCATTCCGCAAATGAACCATCCGACTCATCAACAGCCCACACCCAGAAGCCCTTGCCTGTGGTACCCCTGCATGGGATGCCCTTGACACTCACGGAAACAGCAACCTATTACCCACAACGTTGCACACACATTCGAATCATTGCTCAGAGCTGTGGCATATCCTCCACACAACTGCCGCAGTCCAGAAGAGTGCCTGTTCACGAGACGCACCAACGCAATGGCAGGCCATACCGGGCACATGCACAACCACCGTCACGTGGAACAGTACCGTGCATGTATGCTGCATTTACTGGGCGCACAGCCACTGGCAGTGCTGCGGATCAGTTACAGGCTCAGCTTCCACATTGCCCACGTCACCTGCGTCCAGCCCTGGTTCCACTGCCGAACATGCACATTCGAGTGTCCCATGGATGTCTGCCTATCCAACACAACTGTTGATGAATTGGACTATGACTTGTGTCTGCGCCCCCTGTTGGATCACGAACAGGAGTGTAACCGAGACAGCCGTGCATGGGATGCCTTGACATACTGCGTATGTATTGGTAGTTGTGCATGGGAGATTGCACAATTTCTCGTGTGCAGTGACCACATCAAGGCGCTCCCCTATTGGGCTGTGTTGCAGATCGGTGAGACTGCATGGGCTGAGCACACCTGCCCGGACCACCTAATGGATTGGCTCACCCTGGTGTTGCTTGAACACGACAACGACGTACTATTGGAACACATTGCACATGAAGCTGCACGGGCATTCATGGACGAGTAACTACGTTCCTGCAGCCACATCCGATTGCCACCCACAGCACATGGCCCAACAACTTGTTGCATCGTGGGGATTGCTCACATATCCCACCACAACAGAGGACACGTCTGCCTTTGGTCGGGCTCTGGATGCATGTGCGTGGAATAACGCGTGTGTACACACACCTGTGCAAGGTGACGCAGGTCCATGGTCGGAGCAACACAGCGTCGTCTGGCAACGTTGCCAATTCGGACACACTGCTGGGGGAGAGCACACACATGGCAATGTAGCACGACATGTGAACCTGTCGGACCCTCACACCTGATCACTGTCAGCAGAGCAGACAATCGGCGCACCCCGGAGGCAGAGCACCATGCAGACCCCATGTGCAGTGAGTCATGCCCCCTCACACGGGGCAATGTGCAGATGCCAAACAAAACATGACTCATCAAGCAAGGCAAGGTGGGCTGTGAGTGTTGCCATCCGTGATGAATGTTGTCCATTTCAGCCCCAACATTATCTGAACCTCGACATGTACCCATGCTGCGTGTAAGTGTCTTAAGCATGTCCCTGCCTGTTGTGGCCGTTGCCTCATCCGTACTGGCACGCACATGCCAATAAAGCCTATGCCACTCCACTGGTGTCTAACTGTGAGGTGTGTTGTTTAGATTGTCCACTCGTGTGCCACAATGAGCATCGTCCCAACACAGGGAGGAACTGACTGACGCATGTGCAATGGGGGTGTGTCCCTTTGGCAAGCTCCACCTCTGTGAGCCAGACATTGTTTATGGATAGGTGCCGGATGACATGTGCACTTACATGACTTCAGCTATGTGTGTATGGTGTCCAACCTCTGACCATGTGGAGCAATGTCATACATCACAACAGAATGTGTCCACTCAGATGTGTGTAAGTCGGTATGCGACGTGAAGTTCTGCTGTCACACGTGGTGTGGGACACCACTCCTGGCCTGCCACTGTTTTGGTCACTCCTACAGACGGCCCTATTCAACACATGGACGTGTGCCTACGTTGGGGTGTTGTGAGATTGCTGTTGATGTGCAATGGGGACACAGCTAGTACTCACCTTCACAGTCATCTAATTGGCCATGTGTCTCAGGGATAGACATGCGCATAGATGTCAGTTACCAGGGTCAACCTTCATGTGCAATCATTGTCCCTACATCCAGCCATACTTCCATACGTGAGTGAACATAGTGATGACACATCTGTGTGATTTAGAATGTTTTATTCACATTCAGGTGATTGACGGAGCTGGAGCTGTACCTGGCCATCCAAGCCCACATCATATGGAAGCCCAGTGGTGGGCCAACCAGAGTCCTTTGGGGATTGCACAGTGATTGGGAAGAGGGAGAGTGCAGTCCGCAGCAGGATTGCTGTGTAATTGGCCAGCGGTGAAGAAATGGAAGTCCGTGTCGGGGTCCGGGTGAATGTCGCAGAGTGTTCCGGAGGTCAGTAGGAGGTATTTCCCAGGGCATGATGCATAGGTCATGACCAGGCAGGGACAGGCCATATGGCGGTGATGGATGCTACTGCCTCCTTCCTCACACAGTAGTTCCCATCCCCTTCTCACTCCCCTGATATGGGTTCTGTGTCCGGTGTGTCCGGTGTGTGTGGCGGGGTGATGGCTGCATCGCTGTGTGCCCCTGACACATCAGACTGCGTAGGTGATGGGGCAGCATCACAGTGTGCCACGGACACATCAGGGGTCGGAGCTGTGTGTGTCGATGTTCCCGCTGCAGTCATCTGGGAACGGCTCAGTGGCAGCAATGGCAAGATGGAGTACTGCAGGGCGTTGCTGTTCCCAGCCACTACTCGCTGGTGTCCAGCCGTGGCAGACATACTTCCAGCCTGCATCTGCTCCATGGTCTCCATTGCCCTCCGCATCTGTGCCAACTCTGTGCTGTCATGGCTGGTGCCTGTCTGACCAGACAGTTCTTGTATTAGACTCATGGCACCAGCGAGGTTAGCCAAGGTCTGTGGCGGAGCATGGTGCGTACAGGGGTGTCCGATAGGGACTATACGATGTCCCTGATGGGACTCAGACACCCATGTATGGCATCGAGTTTGGCTGCCACGAGCTCGAAACCCACCCGCAGCTGATGAGACAACTCCACCTGGCAACCCAACACATGCCGTTGGAATTCCATGTATTGGTCGGGGGGTCCTGGGAGACAGCCGTGGTGGTGTGTGCTTCCTGCTGTGTGGTCTGTGCAGGTGGTGGGGTCACCTCGAGGCAGCTGGCCTGGCCTGCTCCTGGGGGTGGGGTGCAGAGGCTGTCCAGCATCTGTTGGAGGGTGTCTTAACATATGTGCAGGTTGTCCTCTTCATCATCAATTGTGGGATGTGTGGTGTGCTCTGCAGGGGGTGTTGTTTGTCCCTCTGCAATGTAAAGGGGAGATGCAGGTTAACAGAGTTTCACATGTATGGTGATGATTTGCAGATGTTTACATTCAGACTGCATGCCAATGTACATTGTGACTGTTTGGGGGGAGCTGGCTATTTCATGGCAGTCAGTGTGTTTTTTGACTACATGACGGATGTGTGGTAGTACCCGTACATTATCATCACACAGTGTCAGGCAATGCCAGATGTGAGTGGACAGTTACTACGCACGAGCGGAACCTGTTGTGAGCTCTGTCCTGTGGTGCTGGTGTTGCACTTTGTACCACATTGCCGTCATTGCTGATGTTCTGTGATTGCTATGTGTGTGTGCTGCATAGTGGGGGAGTTGCCCCTGCAGCTCTGATTTCGTGTAGCCTTCTCCCTTTGAGGCGGGGTGCCTTTGAATTGTGTGCTTTTCGGGGCCTGATTTGCTTTTGACTTGGGTCATATGTGCTCGCGGACTGTTTTTGTGGCCTGGTGCATTGTTTGTCTGCTGCGTGTATTGTAAGGCATGGGTTGTGGGTGCACGTGGACACGTCGGAGTGTGACCTGCTCCTTTACGGATGTGATCCGCACTTGGCTACCGCCATGTCGCTTCGTGGGCCATGTCATTTTTTTTGGGCAGCTGCCATGCTATCGGACATGCAGTGTTACTTGCATAGTCAGTGTGGGTCACAGAGCCGCTGCTTTGCTGGATTCAGCACATGTGCACGGGTCGGTTGTGATATTGGTGATAGGGGGGGCCCCTATGTGCACATTGTGGATGGGGGCCTTCTTGGCATTTCTATGTGTGCTGCAATGTGCCAAGGCAATCAGGGACATGTTCCATGGTCATTGTGGGTGTGCTGTGTGCTATGCGTAATTGTGCATGTGTGCCATTGTGCCCATCTCCCCCGTCCCCCTCGTCCCTAGTCGTTACTCACCCTGTTGCTGTTGGGTCAGGTCGTATCGTGCTGTGTCCAGGCCCCCCAATCCTGCCACCGTCTCCTCACTACTGACTGTGGCCACCATTTGCTCCAGCTCATCCAGCTCCTCCTGTGTCGCAGGACTCCCACCTCCAGTCGCCGTTGCTGCCTCCCTGTTGGCGGCGAGCTTATGTTTGGTCTGACTTTTCAGATCATGACAGCGCCTCTTGACCTCCTCCAGTGACCTCCTGGACACTCCGACTGCATTGACGTTGGTGACGATGGCCTGCCATATTTCGGTTTGGGTTGCCAGTGCCTCAGTGGAGGTGCCGAACAGTTGTTGATGGTGTTCGGTCACCCCCGTGACGATGATCTGGTCTTCCTGCGGACTGTACCCGGTATTCCTCTTCCTCTTGTCCTTGCCCTTCCACGAACGCGGGGTTCCTGAATGGTCCTCTGTAGGGCTTGTGATGTTCCGCTTGTCCTCTGCACTCGGTCTGGGTGCATCCATGTTGCTACGCAGTTTGAATTGTTTTTGGGCTTTTTTTTTCTTTCTTTTATGGTGCTTTTTCCCGCCGGACGCGTGGGATTTACAGGCCTGTGGCTGGTGTTCGCTGATTTCTGTACCGCGATTGGCCTCATCGCATGATTGATCGCGTTCGCGTTTCACATTTTTGGGGCGTGGCGTTGATTTTCACGCTGTCATTTGACGCGTTATCTGGTGACTATCGCATGCTACCGCCTTGTTGTGAATTCCACGTTGACATGGGGTTATTTTCCCGTGATAGGCCGCGATATTGAAAGTTGCATTACGCTACTCTTGCGGTAGTTATCACACGTTCTTGTGAATATACCCCTAAGTGTAGTGTCATTTGTCTCTTCTATACTTTCAGCCATTGCTATAGCTCCATAGTACCCTCAAAATCTGTCAACTGATATTTCTACCCCAATATCCTTCTGCTACTCGTATTATAATTCACTTACTATTTCCCAACATCTACCTTCCGTTGTTTATATCTCCCTGCACCCAAAACTAAAGAAAAAACCTATAAGAAACAACCATTATAACAGGCAGGAAAAAGTTGTCAACACTACAAGATGATGGACGGAGTGCTGAAACTTTTCAACCTCTCACCCCCAGTCACAGATTTGGGTTTAATCCATCATTCTTTTTCTCACTATGCATCCCAGTTTGGACCCAGCCATATGCAAATCAGTCTTGGCCCTGCTCCTCATGGGAACAGTCCAGCCCGAACTGCCAGGCCAGGTCCTCCCTGGACCAGAAACAAGCATCCTGGGACCAGTTTCGGGAAAAAGATGCCAACATCCCCCCCCAAAAAAAATCACTAAACATTTTTTATATTCTTTTTTTAATAAGTTGTTCAGTTATACATTATATCATCTTAATTACAGATAAGGTAACAAAAATGCTTATAATCCTCTTTTATTATAACTTTGCAACATGCTGCACACAAGCCACGCTACTCTCAACATTGCTTAGACACATTAGCAAAGCCAATAGCTCTTGCTAAACAGTTATAAGGTCCCAAAGGCGAGAGCTATTGGCTTTGCCAATGTTTGTTATGCTTATTTTTCACATTTACAGAGATATTATATTAAATAAGAGCATCTATGAGTGGTTGTGTGAGTGTTTTTAAGTAAGTCTCTTTCTGAGTTTGTGAGTGTGCTACTGAGATTGAGGCTAGGTGTGTGAGAGGTTGCTTAGCAATGTGTTGCCATAGAACTGTATATTGTACATGTGTTGTTTTGCTGCATGCTCTAGTTGGTATAAAAAAGTGCTTGCTAAGCCTTAAATTTATGCTTAGAAATGTAGAAGAAACTCTGCAATGCTTTGGAGGTCCATACATGATGTGCTGCTGAAAATGATTGTGTAGTCATATTAATTATATTTTAAAAGAGGACTAAGGGCCAGATGTACCTAGACTTCTGTTTGCAATTCCTAATAGTAAATTTTTGCAATTCGCTATTAGGCAATAGCAGACAGCTATGTGCAACAGTGTGTTTTACACTTTTCGCGATACCCAATGGGTTGCAAGGGACCTGCCTCATTAATATTCATGAGGCAGATTGCAATTTGCAACCCATTGGGAATGGCTGGCACTCACAGGGATGGTGGACTGCTGGGGTCAGCAGACCACAATTTCTGAGGCTGCTTTTTACATAAAGCACTCTTTTATTTTGAAATGCAGCACGTTTTTCTTAAAGGAAAACGGGATGCATTTCAAAAAGAAAAATGAAAAATTTCCATTTCATTTTTTAAGAATAGGCAGTGGTCCCTAGGACCACTTCCTGCACTTAAAAAATGTTGGTGCCCACATTCATAAAGGGGAAGGGGTCCCTTGGGGATCCCTTCCTGTTTGCGAATGGGTTACCACCAACTTGAAGTTGGTGGTAACTGTAAATGTTTTGCGACCGCATTCCCGGTTGCAAAACATTCATACATACCAGTGCGACTTCCTGTTAGGAACGGAAAGCCCTTGGCATGCAGCTTCCTAATAGCGACTCACAAACCCAATTTGCGGTTCGGTAATAGCTTACTGAATCACAAATACGGCTTTGTACATTTGAAAATGCTTTTTTCATGATGCAAACAGAGTGATTCTGTGAATCGAGACATTTGCGAGCTGAAAAAAGCTTTGTACATCTGGCCGTAAAAATCACAGAATTGAAAGTAAAAAAACATGCACTGCAGCAGTACATAACACATGAATCTGTGAAACGTGGCAGCCACTTATTAGATACCCTTTAAGGTGGCTGTTTGGAAGTTATAGGGCAGGTTTGCATGTGCTAAGATAGTAAGACATAGAGGGATATTCTCAAGAACGTGCGATAAACATCGCCAAAATAGGTTAACGCAAGTTTTCATATCGCCGTCTATCGCGGGAAAATAACTCTGAGTCAACGTCGTATTTTCAACACGGCGGTAACATGCGATAGTCTCCCGATAACGCATCAAATGTCCGCGATAACATTACCGGGACGGCGATGAAAATCCAAACCCGAACGCGAAAAAGTTGCGATGGGCCCAACCGCGATAAGACAATCAGCGAAAAGCAGCGCCAGGCCTGCAAATCACACACGTCAGGCGGGAAAAATCACTACAAAAGCAGAAAAAAAAAACACAAACAAAACTACAGCGAAGCACAATGGAGGCAGCCAGAGCAGGTACAGAGGACGGCCAGAACCCCACAAGCCCCCCGGATGAGCAGCCTGGGACCTCGGGGACAGGGAAGGGCAAGGACAAGAAGAAGAGGAAGACGTGGTCCAGTCCGCAGGAAAACAGGATCCTGATCACGGAGGTGATAGAACACCATCAACAACTGTTCGTCACCTCCACTGTGTCATTGGCAACAAAAATGCAACATGGCAGTCCATCGTGGACAAGGTGAATGCAGTCGGAGTGCTGAGGAGGACAATGGAAGAGGCGCTGGAATGATGTGAAGCGCAAGACCAAGCAGAAACTCGCCAACAACCAGAAGGCAGCAATGCAGACTGGAGGTGGGAGTCCAGCGGCACAGGAGGAGCTGGATGAGATGGAGGATATGGTGTCCACAGTCATCAGTGGGGAGACGGTGGCAGGAGTTGGGGGACCGGACACTGCTCAACATGACCTGACACAACAGCAACAGGGTGAGTAACGACCAGGGACTGGGGGACGGGGAGATGGGCACAATGGCACACATGCACAATCAAGCGGAGCACAGTGCACACCCACAATGACTCTGGATCATGTCCCTGATCCCCTTGGCACACTGCAGCACACATCGAAACAGCACGTAGGCCCCCGTCGACTATGTGCCCAGAGGAGGCCCGCCCACACATCACTCATCTCACAACCAACCCATGCACATGTGCTGAACCCAGCAAAGCTGCGGGTCCGTGAGCCACACTGACAATGCAAGTGACACTGCATGACGATTAGCATGGCTGCAGTCCGATCATCATGACATGGTGCATGCCACCACACTGAGGTGGCTGAGTGTGGACCACATCCGTAAAGGAGCAGGTCACACTCTGACACATCCACCTGCACAAACAACCCCTGACGTCAACAACACATCTGAGGACAAACCATGCCCCAGAGTCCCAACTCCCGCCAAGACCCAAATTCACCCAAGTCTGCAACATCTCAGCACTGTATGGGCACAGAAGTCAAAGGCACACCGCCTGAAAGAGACAAGGGGCAGCAAAATCAGAGCTGCAGAGGCGACTCTCCAAAAATGCAGCACACACACATGACATTCAGAGCACATCAGCATTGACAACAATGTGATACAAACTGCAACATGTTTACAACAGGACAGAGGACACAACAGGTGCCGCTTGTGTGTAGAAACTGGCCAATCACATTTGGCATAGCAGGGAAATGTGAGATGTCAATGTAAAAGTACAAACACATATCCATGATGTCATCGAAAATGTCCACTGTCCCGCATCAAATAGGCAGCTCCTCCTAAACAGTCACAATGTACATTGTCATGCAGTCTGTATGTGAACTTGTACAATGCGTCAACATACATGTGAACACAATGTAATACTGCATCTCCCCTTCCCATTGCAGAGGGAGCATCAACACCTCCTGCAGAGCAGCCCCAACAACTCTTCACTGATGACTATGAGGACATCCCCAACATCGACACCAAAGCCCTCCAAATCCTCATTGACAGCTTCAGCACCCCACCTCCAGGAGCAGGGCAGCCCAGCTGCATCGAGGAGACCCCACCCCCTGCACAGACCACACAGCAGGAAGCACCTACCACCCCGGCTGTCTCCCAGGACCCCCACGAACAACACATGGCCTTCCAATGCCGTGTGTTAGAGGTCCAGGAGAAGATGGCTCATCAGGTGCGGGTGGGGTTCGACCTCATGGCAGCCAAACTTGATGCCATACATGGGTGTCTGATTCCCATCAGGGACCACTTACAGTCCCTAACGGACACCCACAGTCCGCTCCATGCTCTTCAATGATCCATGGCTGACATCGCTGGAGTCATGATACTGAGACAAGAACAACTGTCCAGTCAGAGTGGCTCCAGCGATTTCAGCCGGGAGTTGGGACAGATGCGGGGGCTCATGGAGAACATGGAGCGGATGACGGCGGAAAGAATGGCTGCCACGGCTGAACACCAGCGAGTTGTGGCTGGGACCTTCCATGCCCTGCAACACATCGTCATGGCATTGCTGCCTCAAGGCCTTGCGCAGATGAATGCTGCTGCTTCTACATCCACACCTCCGTCCCCTGATGTGTCAGTGCCTCACAGTGCCGCAGGCAATCCACCTCCGGCCCCTGATGTGTCAGTGGCACACAGTGCGGCAGGCAATCCACCTCCACCACCACCCACATGTGAGGCACATGTGACATCAGAGGACGAAGATACGGGTGAATCAACCTTACTGGTAAGGAGGAGGCAGTAGCATTCATCTCCGCCATATGGCCTGTTTCTGCTTGGTTCTGCCCTTTGCATCATCACCTTCCACTGTCCCCTGATACACTCTACCACACTCACCTTGGACCTCGACAGGGACTGCCATTTTCTGTTTGGTTACCAATGACACAGCGATCAGACTGCAGACTGAACTCGTCCTCTTCCGATGTACTTGTCATTCCCTGAAGGACCCTGGCTGGCCCTCCACGGGCCAATAATGTGAAGTGGGGTTTGCATGGCCCTGTACTGCTCCAGCTGCAACACTCCACTGGATGTGAATTAAACATTCAGAATCGCACAGATGTTTCATGTTGTTGATCATTCAAGTATGAAAGTATGGATGAATGTAGGGTCAGTGATTCCCCCTTGCGTCCATGTTGCTCATGTCGTGGGACTTGAGTCACAGGGTGCAACATTGCCGATTGCGGTCCTGGTGGCGTAGACACTACAACAGAGACACAAGCATCAGTTACTTCCTTGTCCAGCCCAGAACTGAAGCACGCCCAGAGCCCCGGGCTCATTTTTCCCACCCCTACGCTGGCCTGCCATACGCCAGGCCAGTCCACTCCGCTTACGCTCAGAGGGGGGGACGACAAAGCTACATGTCCCAGGTCTTCCCTGTAGTGATCTGCTGATCACTGGTCTAGTTGTCAGCATGCCACAGCCACTCCCTGAGGGCTGACACCACACCCATCCAGCACAGGCATCACAGGACATGTGACCCTGCCAATAAAAGGGGCCTAGAACATCACATTCCCCACTGCCGGAGATGACATGATGGTGTCCGCACCACGAGACTCAATCATGAAGGGTCCATGACTTGTGGCGCACTGGATTAGTGGCACCCGCTGCACTGCGGCTGGCAGGGGCCTACCACCACGTGACGATGACTTGCGTTGCACAGGGTTAGTGGCACCTGAAGAGCTGAGCGGGTGTGCAGCCTGCGATGATGCGTAGGGCTCGATGAGCCGTCCTGCTAATCGTGGTTCGATTTGAATTGTGAGCCATGCTGGACCTTGGTGCACACTGAAGGCAGCAGTCAGCACACACATGACTCCGTGGTGCGGTGCCGCAGGGTGCGCTGGGGGCCTGTGGCGCGGACTCCAGCGATTGGCTGAGGAGGATGCACTGGCACGTGGTGGGCCCTCTTGGAGACACGCTGGTGGTGGCAGGTGAGCATTGAGGCCTGGGTGCGCTGGGGCGGCCAGTCATCGCTGGGCGGAGGACCGGTCTGGGGACCATGGCTGGGGTGCAGCAGGCGCACAGGATTGCGCAGGCACCACCGGTCATGGCGGCAGACTCGTGGCTGGGTGGGGGGCGCCGCCCTGGCTGACACGACCCTGCATGCGATGACGTGATGTGCGCGGGTTGGTTTGGGACATAGCCACCTCGTCTCCAGTGTGAATGTGCTCGTTGAAGGTGGTCGGCCACGTGTGTGAAGGCCTATGGACAGGTTGTGGCAGAGACTGAGACACACGAAGTAGTCACTTTGGTGGTGGATTTGTGACGTGTGCATTCCCACAGTTGTGAGTTGGGGGATTGTGGAGTTGAGGTTTGTGGTGTGTTCAGTTGGTACTTGCCGATGGGCAGTGCATTTCCATGGGGGCCATCCTCAAAGCGCTGGTTGGTGGCAGACTTGCGGACATGTGGGAATCATGCACACTGCCTGGGGAGTTTGCGACGACATTGGTGGACAGGCCACGGTGGTCCACTTTTGTATGCACATTGATGGCATGCATGTGGTTGCTGTTGCGGTGATTGTGTGCAGTGTCGGCAGGGGGCACAAGTCGTACACGTGTGCTGTGAATTGCCCGCAACACGTGTGTGACGCCAGCTATGGCGTAGTTCCCTTGCGTGGTCTCAAGATGTTCCTGTGTAGTGTGGGGGGAGTGAGGGGCAGGGGTATTGAGCTGAGACACACCATGATGCTTTCAGGTATGATGAGTCCTGCATGATGTGACCGTAACAGCAGTTCGTGTGGTCGTTACCTTCTTCTTCATTCCTACGACGGTTATGGCCACCCGAACTTCTGTTACGGTCTTCTCATGCATGATTTATCATGCCTGTGAGCATTCCGGTTTGTCCAAGTGCAGTACACTGTACCAGATTAGGCATGTGACTATACGGGCATTTGACCATTGTCACCATTTCTCCCACAGGTTTCTGAAGACACATTGCCCTGTTGAAGTTCCCCGTTGGGAATGGAACGCGTTGGCTGAGCTTTTTGTTTTGTTTGTTTGTGTATTTGTAATAAAGTTCTGTTTTTACACTACTGTTGACTACTGGACTTCATGACCTGGCGCACCCACATTTTGGTTACTACGATCTTGGGTCTGGGGCATGGAGGCGTCTAGCACGGCTGGCGTTGGGGTTGGTTGCGCAGGTACACTACGAATTGGAACTATCGTGTGGTGCGGATACAGGGGCCCGCCATTGCTTTTGTGGACATGCATCCATGACATGTGTGAGGGAGTTTGATGGGGCTGGCTGTGAGACTCCTCCGACTCTGGCAGTTGTTGGTTGGGAGGTACCAGGGGCCAACAGGTGCAGCAAAGCCAGCAGCTTTGTCTGCGGGGGGATGTAGATTGTCTGCTGTGTTGGTACCGTCAGCCTGTGGGCAATGTGGGTCAGGATGCGGAAGATGATTGTCCTTTTGAGCCTGTGTTGGCCAATGGCTTCCTCTGACGTTGAGTCTCTGGGGCTGGTGCGTTTTAGGGTCGTCCGCTGTCCTGCACTGCCTAGGTAGTAAACCGGGGGAGGTGGTCCGGGGGGGGGGGGCCTGGGAGTGGTGGCGGTGGGTGTTGTGGCTCTCTTGGTTCTCCGAGCTGCATGATCAGTATCTCCATGGCATCTGTTGGTCTTCAGATGTGGCTCTGGGCTGGGCTCCCTTTCATACTGCAGGTAGTCGTCCTGCTTATCTCCAGCAAAAGGCAGGTGTTAAATCCCTGCTGCTAACGCGCCTTATCGTCTGTTCTTGGTTCTCATCGCAGATCTGACTGGTCGTTGAGAATCTCGCGAAGTGGTGTTTTCGTGTGTTTTTGCACGGGAACGCCTACTCTGCATATCATTAGCGTTAGTTGTCGCTCTCATCCGTGGCGATGTTTTTTGCGGTTGCTATCGCAGGAAAACTGGTGATGTCGGCAGTTTGCACCGGCTTGTGAATGGGGCGATATGTCTATCGCCACTTTTGCGACGCTAAAATGCAGATAAATCGCCAATAACTCCTTCAGAATATGCCCCACACTGTTTAAAATAATACTGAGCTACTGTGTAGTATGAGAGTCTAATACATATAATATAGTTAAATATGCAGTGTTTCACACATTGTAGAAGTTTTATACATATGTAGGAAACAATTATTACTCATGTAGTTTGTCAGACAAAGTCTGAGGTATGCAGGTATTCAGTGACATAGCTATACAGAACTTAAGTATGCAGCAGTAATTACATATAACTCATTTGTATGGTAGGCTGTAGGTAGGGAATTGGGACGAGTGGTTTCTACTTACATGTAGTTTTAAGTTTAGTAACCTTTATGTGTACTTATAGACCTATATATCCAATTATACAGACAGTATCCAACTCATACTGCAACTCACATACCAATTAAGGAAAACATAAACATACTCATAAAGTCAGTCAGAGTCAGTCAGGAGAGCAAGAGGAAGTTATCCATTCATCACATGAGAAACAGTACTTATAAATCGCATGGCTAGAGAACCAGTCACACACACAGTTATATACCCCAGCGCTGACAAATACAGCAAGTAGGCATTCCATACAGGCAGTTACATACACATATAGAGTCGTATAGATAGTAAGACAACTAGTCATATAGCCACATACTTATTTACACATCCAGTGTCACAACGACAAAGGGACTGATAGATTTATTGAGATGTGTACTGAAGTGATACTGCTATCCCCCATGCAGATATGTAACCCTAAAATATGTCTTGGGCCTGCTTGTGCAGTTTTACTGCTAGGTTGAGTTGACATTTAAAATACCTTGCCAAATTTAACACTTCCCTTCTATTACATATAAGTTATCCCTAAAGTAGGCTGTATGTAGGGCATAGGGCAGAGTAGTATGTGGTTAGAAGGTGTGACATGCACTTTAAAGTCTCAGTCAGTCAAATATATGTTTGAACACCCTAGACACAGTAAAATATACTCCTACACTCACTCAGATAAATAGGCACATACTAACACAATCTAGTTTTGACCCACTACTGCGGAGCCTCTCTGTACACTTTTATTGCAAGTGACAGACAAGTTCTTGAAAACATAGTCTCTCTCTCTTACGCAATGAGACAGCACAGAGCCACTTTTACATTAACTGACATGCTCAGATACTACTTATATTTCCAGCACTATCAAAGGCTCTCTATATAGTGTACTAAAATGAAGTATACTGTGTAGATAGTCCAGTGAGACCCAGATTGGTATACAGTGGTAAAACTAGATTATACTAATGCTCTATTTGTGGTATTGTGGGCGAGCAGTTAGGCTTATCAGAGGGTGGTGCTAAGCATTTGATGTACTCACAGAGGCAATAAATGAGACACACACTTAAGAATAAATCTGAGACCTATTTGCAAAAATAACAATGATTTTGTATAATTTTTAATACCAAGAACTCCATTCACAGGTGAGTACTTCTTTTGTTCAAAGTTCAGAAAATAACTCACAATTGTGCGCAATTATGCCTAATAGAAGTCTATGGAGAAAGATGGAAACATGTCTAAAAAATCATACAGTTGGTTCTCGGAGTTCACCTTCAAGTTTTAGGAGGGTAGCAAAGCCAGGTCCAATGTTCCATCAGCAGATTGACGGGAGCGCCCAGGATTCGGCCAGGATCAGGGTCCTGAGGTAGTTGGTAGCAGATGCTACGGAGAAGGGGGCCACCTCAAAACAGGTTGCACAAGGGGACTTACAACAAGTAAGTCTGGGGAACCCCAAATGATGGCTTGGGTCACAAGGGCCTCAGGTCCATGGGAGCACAGCTGGTTCATTGGTACCTAGGCTGGGTGGGCAGGGTGCAGAGCAGGTAGGTCAGCCAAGCTCTGTGCATCAAGATGGTCTTCGCAGTCAGGAGCAGGCAGGTTGCAGGACGATTCTGGGACAGCTGGGCCTCTCATGGAGTAGGTCTCAGGGGTCGTGAGGTCCCTTGACAGGTGCTTGCTACCTGGGCAGTTGGAGTCTGAATTGGACTCTTCGTCTCTGTGTCGGTTGCAAGTGGTCGAGTACCTTGGATAGTCCTATGGCATGGATCTGGTGTCCTCTCAATTGGTGGGGGGACAGATCTGAACATTTGGAGCTGGTGTATCTTTTCTGGTTTGGTTTCCGCGTCTGCATCGCTGGGGAGCGGCAAGTCAGTAAGCCAGACTCTGCGGGTCGGAAGCCTGCGGACTGCAGGGGAGTAGCTCATCTACTCAAAGGGAGTTCTCTGGCAATTGTGAAAGGGCTGGAGGTGCTTCAGGGTTCCTGGAGGCCTCACAGCAGAAGGACGAGACAGCACACCATGTTGGTTGAGTCCTTGAGACAGCAGGCAGGGTTTTGTGTCAAAATTCTGCGGCAGGAGCTACGTTCTTGGGTCAGCAGCTCTTCTTTGGCTGTTTTCTCTTAGGTCCATCGAATCTAAAGCTCAGGGTCCAGGGGTGCCATCTAAATACTAATTTTAGGGATGTTAAAGGGAGTACCAGGTAGTAGCCAATGGCCACGGGCTACCTACTTATAGGGCACAGCTTTCCAAACTTTTCATGTTGGTGACACACTTCTTGGAGATGCATCATTTTGGGACACAGTAAGGCAGTGTAGCGAGTGAGCGTAGCGAGCGAGCCCGAACCACTTAAGAGGGGTTCGGGGGGGTTCTCCCCCGGAAGAAAATTTTGAAATAAAAGTGGGCAAATGGTGCATTTTCAAGCAAATTTGAGATCATGAGGTTGAACACAGGCCCCTGCAGCGGATGCCTTCGTCCACTGAGCCACCAGACCCGGCATACACACATCTTTCTCTCTCTCTCTCTCTCTCTCTCTCTCTCTATCTCCCTCCCTCTCTCTATCTCCCCCTCCCTCTGTCTGTCTCCCTCCCTCTCTCTCTATCTCTCTCTCTCTCTCTCTCCCTCCCTCTCTCTATCTCTCTCTCTCCCTCTCCCTCCCTCTGTCTCCCTCCCGCTCCCTCCCTCCCTCTCTCTCCCTCTCTCTCCCTCTGTCTCCCTCTGTCTCCCTCCCTCTGTCTCCCTCTGTCTGTCTCCCTCCCTCTGTCTCCCTCTGTCTGTCTACCTCCCTCTGTCTCCCTCTATCTGTCTCGCTCCCTCTGTCGCCCTCCTCCCTCTGTCTGTCACCCTCCTCCCTCTGTCTGTCGCCCTCCTCCCTCTGTCTGTCTCCCTCTGTCTGTCTCCCTCTGTCTGTCTCCCTCCCTCTGTCTCCCTCCCTCTGTCTGTCTCCCTCTGTCTGTCTCCCTCTGTCTGTCTCCCTCTGTTTCTATCCCTCTGTCTCCCTCTCTCTCTCCTTCTCTGTCTCCCTCCCGGTCTCCCTCCCTCTGTCTCCCTCCCTCTGTCTCCCTCCCTCTGTCTCCCTCCCTCTGTCTCCCTCTCTCTCTGTCTCCCTCTCCCTCTGTCCGTCTCCCTCTATCCGTCTCCCTCTCTCTGTATCCCTCTCTCTGTCTCCCTCTCTCTGTCTCCCTCTCCCTCCCTCTGTCTACCCCGGACTCCCACCCTCTGTCTCCCTCTCTCTGTGTCTCCCACGGTTTCCCTCTCTCTCTGTCTCCCTCCCTCTCTCTGTCTCCCTCCCTCTGTCTCCCTCCCTCTGTCTCCCTCTGTTTCTATCCCTCTGTCTCCCTCCCTGTCTCCCTCTCTCTCTCCCTCTGTCTCCCTCGTCTCTCTCCCTCTGTCTCTCTCCCTCTGTCTCTCTCCCTCTGTCTCTCTCCCTCTGTCTCCCTCCCTCTGTCTCCCTCCCTCTTGTCTCCCTCCCTCTTGTCTCCCTCCCTCTTGTCTGTCTCCCTCTTGTCTCCCTCTCTCCCTCTGTCTCCCTCTCTCCCTCTCTCTCTCCCTCCCTCTCTCTCTCCCTCCCTCTGTCTCCCTCCCTCTGTCTTGTCTGTCTCCCTCTTGTCTGTCTCCCTCTTGTCTGTCTCCCTCTTGTCTCCCTCTCTCTCTCCCTCTCTCTCTCCCTCTCTGTCTCCCTCCCTGTCTCCCTCCCTCTGTCTCCCTCCCTCTGTCTCCCTCTCTCTCCCTCTCTCTCTGTCTCCCTCTCCCTCTGTCCGTCTCCCTCTATCTGTCTCCCTCTCTCTGTCTCCCTCTCTCTGTCTCCCTCTCCCTCCCTCTGTCTCCCTCCCTCTGTCTCCCTCCCTCTGTCTCCCTCTCTCGGTGTCTCCCACGGTTTCCCTCTCTCTCTGTCTCCCTCCCTCTCTCTGTCTCCCTCCCTCTGTCTCCCTCCCTCTGTCTCCCTCCCTCTGTCTCCCTCTCTCTCTCTCTGTCTCCCTCTCTCTCTGTCTCCCTCTGTCCGTCTCCCTCTGTCCGTCTCCCTCTATCCGTCTCCCTCCCTCTGTTTCTATCCCTCTGTCTCCCTCCCTGTCTCCCTCTCTCTCTCCCTCTGTCTCCCTCGTCTCTCTCCCTCTGTCTCTCTCCCTCTGTCTCTCTCCCTCTGTCTCCCTCCCTCTGTCTCCCTCCCTCTTGTCTCCCTCTTGTCTGTCTCCCTCTTGTCGGTCTCCCTCTTGTCTCCCTCTCTCTCTCTCTCCCTCTCTGTCTCCCTCCCTGTCTCCCTCCCTCTGTCTCCCTCCCTCTGTCTCCCTCCCTCTGTCTCCCTCTCTCCCTCTCTCTCTGTCTCCCTCTCCCTCTGTCTGTCTCCCTCTATCCGTCTCCCTCTCTCTGTCTCCCTCTCTCTGTCTCCCTCTCCCTCCCTCTGTCTACCCCGGACTCCCTCCCTCTGTCTCCCTCTCTCTGTGTCTCCCACGGTTTCCCTCTCTCTCTCTGTCTCCCTCCCTCCCTCTGTCTCCCTCTGTCTCCCTCCCTCTGTCTCCCTCTCTCTCTCTCTGTCTCCCTCTCTCTCTGTCTCCCTCTCCCTCTCCCTCTGTCTGTCTCCCTCTATCCGTCTCCCTCTCTCTGTATCCCTCTCTCGGTCTCCCTCTCTCTGTCTCCCTCTCCCTCCCTCTGTCTACCCCGGACTCCCTCCCTCTGTCTCCCTCTCTCTGTGTCTCCCACGGTTTACCTCTCTCCCTGTCTCCCTCCCTCTCTCTGTCTCCCTCTCCCTCCCTCTGTCTACCCCGGACTCCCTCTGTCTCCCTCTCTCTGTGTCTCCCACGGTTTCCCTCTCTCTCTGTCTCCCTCCCTCTGTCTGTCTCCCTCTGTCTGTCACCCTCTGTCTCCCTCTCTGTCTCCATCTGTCTCCCTCCCTCTGTCTCCCTCTCTCTCTGTCTCCCTCTCTCTCTGTCTCCCTCCCTCTGTCTCCCTCCCTCTGTCTCCCTCTGTCTCCCTCCCTCTGTCTCCCTCCCTCTGTCTCCCTCCCTCTGTCTCTCTTTCTGTCTCCCTCTCTCTCTCCCTGTCTCCCTCCCTCTGTCTGTCTCCCTCCCTCTGTCTGTCTCCCTCCCTCTCTCTGTCTCCCTCTCTCTGTCTCCCTCTCTTTGTCTCCCTCTCCCTCCCTCTGTCTACCCCGGACTCCCTCCCTCTGTCTCCCTCTCTCTGTGTCTCCCACGGTTTCCCTCCCTCTGTCTCCCTCCCTCCCTCTGTCTCCCTCCCTCCCTCTGTTTCCCTCCCTCTGTCTCCCTCCCTCCCTCCGTCTCCCTCCCTCCCTCTGTCGCCCTCCTCCCTCTGTCTGTCTCCCTCTGTCTGTCGCCCTCTGTCTCCCTCTCTGACTCCCTCTGTCTCCGTCCCTCTGTCTCCCTCCCTCTGTCTCCCTCCCTCTATCTGTCTCTCTCTGTCTCCCTCTCTCTCCCTCTCTCTCTGTCTCCCTCTCTCTGTCTCCCTCCCTCTGTCTCCCTCCCTCTGTCTCCTTCTGTCTTCCTCCCTCTGTCTTCCTCCCTCTGTCTCCCTCCCTCTGTCTCCTTCTGTCTTCCTCCCTCTAGCTCCCTCTGTCTTCCTCCCTCTGTCTGTCACCCTCTGTCACCTCACCCCAGCTTCCCGGGCACACACACAGCCGCACCCGAGTACTTCGCAGGTCTTTAAAAGACCATTTACTGGGAGACGTTATGCACGTTAATACCGGTGTCATCCCGCGACACACCCACCATTTGCAGGCGACACAGCACTGTGTCGGGACACACAGTTTGGAAAGCTCTGTTATAGGGTGACCTCACCCTCCTATGACCACTTCCATTGGGAAGAAGGCATAACCCTGACCCTGGTTGAGTAAGTCTCTCCAAAACAAGATGGAGGAATTGGAAAAGTGGGGTCCACATCACCTGCCCCACTTTAGGGGTGGTGCTGGCTCAGTATGGGCCCACCTCCTAATCTAAGTAATTTTCCCACCTGTCCTACCACCAAAAGTGGAGCAGAACAGGGAGGTTGACGTCCTCCACTAACTAACTAAGGCAACATCACCTTTGAGGCATCCTGGCTTGGAATGCCTTTCTCGCCTGGAGGTGGTGTGAAGCACCTCCGCCCAGAGCAGGCATTGTTCCCGGCCTCTGAGAGTGAAGGCTCTCACCCCATGAGGTCAGAAACATGTCTGGTGGTGGCAGGCTGGTTAAGCCTTGTCAGAGACCACACCAGTGTTTGGTATATTTTCAGGGGGCACCTCTAATGTCCCCTATGTGTGCGTTTAATAATAAATCCAACACTGGCAACAGTGTGGATTTATCAGGAAGAGATGTTTGGTACTAAACATCCCTGGGTACAGTGAAGCCATCATGGCGCTGGGGAACCTGTAATGACGGGTGTCCAGCCCATGTACTCTTTATGGCTTCCCTGTGCACTTACAATATCCAAGAATGGACTTAGATATTGTAGTCTCATATCTGCTTAGGCAGATATGACTACACATGTGGTCAGCCAAGGCCCGTGCAGGTAAGAGCGGTGGGGCCCAGTGGGGGGATTTCAACGGACGATGACGAGGAAAAATTAAATAAATAATTAATTTTCCCTTGTCATCGTCCGTCGAAATCCACCCAACGGGCCTCACCGCTCTTACCTGAGGCGGCCGTGGCTGCATGTGGTATAATGCACCCTGCCTTAATGCAGTAAGGCCTGCAGTAGGGGTGACTTACCTATACCTCATGCAGTGTCTTGGAGCATAGCACATAGGGAGGTGTGCCATGTTTTCTCTGAACCAAGAAACTCAGCCTGCAATGGCAGTTTGCATGGTCTGGGTGAGGGGTCCCTAGGATGGCACAATACGTGCTGCAGCCCGAGTAGACCCTCTTCAGTCCCATGACCTAGATACCAGGGGTATCATTTACTAGGGACTTACAGGGGCTGCAAAGTTGCGCTAATCATGGTACAGTTTTAGGAAAGAGCTCTGGCACTGGGAACTTGGTTAGCAGGGACCCAATGCACTTTCGTTTGAAATCACATCATGTTCCAGGCAAAATGTGGGGGCTGACCATGCCAAAACAGGCACTTTCCTTTACAGACACACTTACATACCCCTGTAGTCACCAACACAGTCACTGAGGTATTTGTTCAGCCACTTACATGCACATTTAGTGGGCCATAGAGTTAGTTCAACACAGAGTCATATACTGGTACACTTAGTTAAACATCTGATGGCACTCCTACAGGAGTACTCTGCCAAGTACTGGTTCAATCTAGTCACACATCCAGTCAAGTATTCCACATGAAGATTATTGGTGTGCAGACAAAATATCGAGTTGGAAATGTCGAACTACAAGGAATATCGAGTCCTAAATATAGTCAGCGAGAAATATCGACAGCAAAAATATCGTGCTCAAGAATATCAAATTTAAGGTAAGAAAGATCATTTTTAAAAATATAGTCAATAATATCGTTTGCAAATATATAGCTGTTTGAAATATCGATTTTTTAATTAGTGTTGTGTATTTTTGTATATATTTTAATTGTATGTGATGTATTTTTTTGTATAAGTATTGTTTATGTTTTTTAATATATGTGTTATATTTTTTGTAGTTATCAATTTTATTTTAATTACATTTTGCATTTTTTAGTTCCGTAGCGGGTTTTATTTATTAATCTTTATTTAATTGATATTTTATAGTGTTAATTTTGGGAAGTAATTTATTTTTAATTAATTATTAATTTGTTGTCAATTAATATTAATTAATTGAAAAATAAATATGGAAATCGTGTAATTAATTTTAGGTGCACGTTGTGGGGCTTATAGGGGTAAAGGGTGGGAAGTAATTTTTTTTTAATTAATTAATAATTAGTTGTTAATTAATATTAATTAATTAATTAAAAATTTGAAAATTGTTTAATTAATTTTAGGTGCGGGTTGTGGTATTTATAGGAGTAAAGGATAGAAAGTAATTTATTTTTAATTAATTAATAATTAGTTATTAATTAATATTAATTATTTAATTGAAAATTAAATGTGGAAATTGTTTACTTATTTTTAGGTGCAGGTTGTGGGGTTTATAGGGGTAAGGATGGGCAGTAATTTATTTTTAATTAACTAATAATTAGTTGTTAATTAATAATATTTCATTAATTGAAAATTAAATATGGGGATTGTGTAATTAATTTAAAGTGTGGGTTGTGGGGTTTATAGGGGTAAAGGATGGGTAGTTAATTAATGTTTATGTGTTTTAATTAGTTTTTTTAATTAATAATAATTATTTAATTGATAATTAATTATGGAATTACATTTTATTTTTTTATTTAGATATGGGTTGTGAATTGTGTGGTGTTATAAGGTAGGATGTAAATAAAATGAATGTATGTAATAATGTTTTTGTTTATAAATAGTTTGTAACTAAAAATATTTCTTTGTTTGAAAAATATTTTTATATTTTATTTAATATAATATTTGTATGTAATAGTGATATGTATTTTACATTATAATTAGGGCTCCCTGTTTTCCGTTTTTACTGATTTTTACAGATAAATACAGACAGAAAACATTTATTTTCTTGTCTGTATTTATTTTTAAATGTGGATAAAAACGGAAAATAGGTTGCTTTTTCAGTAATTCTAAATAATGTCTGCCATGCCTGCTAGGCCAATAGCTGTATGGATTGATATGTAAGAGGGTTAAAAAAGAAAGAACTTTTAGTAATGAGGCTTTACCAGCAGGAGATATGCACAAGGTTGATAGTGAAATTTGCATATTTTCAAATAAGTGCATTGATTTATCTTCTGCGGATGTTCACAGAATTGAAACTTGGCAGGCATTCAAGCATGAGTGCTTATTTATTTTTTAAATAAATGTGGAAATATACTAATTTCCGCTTCATTTTTCCACAAAACCCCAAATAAATATGGATAAATACAGATAAAATCAGAAAAAAATAAATATGGATAAATACAGACGGAAATGTCAAAAAAATAAATACCATAAAACCGGGAGCCCTAATTATAATATGTTTTTATTTTTTTAATTTATAATATTAAATATATTTGTATTTTAATTTTTTACATATGTATATTTTTTTTAATTTCATTTGTTTTTCAAATATTTTTTGTTGTTGATATTTTGTTTGTTTTTAATTTTTAATTGACTGTAGTGGGAATAGTAATTTTTACCCCTTCGTTATCCAACACTTTCCCAATGTTGCACTTATTGGAGTGGGAATAGTAATTTTTACCCCTCAGCTATCCAACACTTTCCCTACTGTTACACTCACTGGAATGGGAATAGTAATTTTTACCTTTCCGCTATACAACACATTCCCTACTGTCGAACTGACTGGAGTGGGAATAGTATATTTTTAACCCCCCCCTGCTATTCAACACTTTCCCTACTGTTGCACTGACTGGAGTGGGAATAGTAATTTCTACCCCTCCGCTATCCAACACTTTCCTTACTGTTGCCCTCATTGGAGTGAGAATAGTAATTTTTACCCCTCCGCTATCCAACACTTTCCCTACTGTTACACTCACTGGAGTGTTAATAGTAATTTTTAGCCCTCCGCTATCCAACACTTTCGCTAATGTTGCATTGACTGGAGTGGTAATAGTAATTTTTACCCCTCCGCTATCCAACACTTTCCCTACTGTTACACTCACTGGAGTGTTAATAGTAATTTTTAGCCCTCCGCTATCCAACACTTTCGCTAATGTTGCATTGACTGGAGTGGTAATAGTAATTTTTACCGCTCCGCTATCCAACACTATCCCTACTGTTGCATTGATTAGAGTGGGAAATTTAAATTTATATATTTTTAAATAATTTAGGGGCACATTACGATACCCGGCGTAAATAATTCCGCCAGGCATGGAAGCGGCAAAAATCCGCCCGCACACACCGCCTGAACACCGACCACGCCATTACGATTACACAAACCGAATACCGCCATCGGCGGAAAAAGCACACAAAATACCGCCCGCCAACGTCCGAGTCGGAGACAAACCGCCCGCCACGGACGGAAACACGCACGACAACACAAAACCGCCCGCCCTCACGGCCGACACACCGCACGTGAAATTATGATCGCACCGACATGAGCGCGGAAAAACCACAAATATACCGCCCGCCAGCGCAAACAACGCCGATGAGAATCGACACGGCAGAAGCCATGGCGCCCACGTACCTGCACAGAAACCATCCGCACACAAAACCAATAGCACACAACATGGCCAACAAGTCCACACAGCAAGGCACGCACAAATACACAAGCACAGTACATATCCCGAAAACACCCCCCGGACAAACAAAAAATACAAAGGCCAGAACCCCAGACACAACACACCTGAAAACAACAGACCATGAGGACACACCCACATAGGTGAGTACAAAAGCAGCACTCCCACAGACCACAACCCCTTGCTACATTGCAAACCAGAGAGGAGAGGAGAGGACACAGTGACACAGCAAGGACAGCAGCACACCACAGAAACGCACACATCACAACCACCACCACCACCACCACCACCACCACCACCACCAAACACCACCACCACCACCACCACCACCACCACCACCAAACACCGGCACCACAAACCCCCTGCACATTACACAACACACACCGCACCAGCACCACAAACACCATGGCACCACAAAGGATGCCCAAGTTCACGCCCATGGAGCTGACGGTCATGGTCGACGAGATCATCAAGGTGTACCCACAAATCTATGGGAACATGGTCCAGCACACACCACTAGCCACCAGAAACAGAATGTGGAACCGGATCGTAGACCAGGTCAATGCAGTCGGGACCCTGCCCAGGAACAGAGTCGAGATTAACAAACGTTGGAATGACGTCAAGAGCCTGGTCAAGAAGAAGGAGGGCAAAAACAGAGAGCTGGCTGCCGTCACTGGCGGAGGGAATCCCGCGCTCTTTAAGACCTTCAAAGCGTGGGAGGAGAAGGTGCGAGTCGTAATCCATCCGGAGATCCTCGCCGGATTAGCAGGGGAGTGGAGGCTGGTAAGTACAAACTAATGTATACCAGCACACCGCTATGTACTCACATGCACTACCACCATGCCACAGCTCCCAGGGACAAACACCCCCATGTCCAGCACACAATACACAACACATCACACACACATGCAACAGACACCACCACACACAGCCCAAACCGAACAACTGCAAGATGCGTGGGGACATGTGTACACTAAGCCAGCCACGTAACCACCAACAGGTCCCCAAATATGCCAGAAGCGCCACAACGAGCACCCACCACACCCATGTGTCCGCCACCGCAGTGCACAACGACAGCCGAAAGGCAGACATCACGGTCCACAGCAATCGGTGTCAGTGGGTATCCAGCCACCCCCACGACCCACAACACCCTCCCACCCCCACAGACCTGCAACATGGAGCACCCCCGCTTAGAGCCATGTGGCATCCAGTACAGTGCACGCACGAACAACTTGCAGGTGGGAAACTGGACAGGGCCGGATTACTGGAGGCATGAGGACCGTAACACGACCAACACATGGGACATGTCACGTAGCAGACGAACACGCAGCACCGCCCACCGTCACGAACAAGTGAACAATGTGCACACGGACATGAACAACAGACTCACACCCCACATGACCCATCACAGACATAGCAACACCCAAGGAGCCACGTCTGCATGCACAAGCCACACTGAATATAGTACCACACGGCAGCCACTGTGCAACTCATCACACACAACCGAAACACCATTGAAGTCCTGTCCATGTAGCCCCAACTGCCTGTCAACCACACACCCCACAACTACGCCTATGTAAGACAAACAACACTAGACGCAACAGAGCGGAACAACATAAATGCACACGAACACCACTGAACCCATCAAACACACAGACACACCATGCACAAACAACATACCATCCATCCCATCCATCAGCCCCAGTCTCATGAAAGGCATGTCATCCGCACAGCTGCCACACATACAGCAGTCACGCTAAGATACATGCCCATTACCAACCATGTGCCAGAAGTCAATGAAGTGCACGACACACTGTGAGCAACAACACACAAGATGGGCCACACCCCCCCCCCCGAGCACTGCAGTGATGCACATGGCACAGGGCAGCACGCACACCAAGGAGATGGGACAACTGCAATACGTTGGCTGGCACACAACCATCACTCACTCATAACGATGCGTCCAATGCCATGTCCAGTAATCACAACAGACAGCAAATATGCAGGCCATGTCAAGCATGCACACACCTCAAACCATGCACTGTCATGCTGCCACAACACATGTCACGTTCGGCACCCATGGCTCACAGCATGTACCCCAAAAGCATATTCCCTCCCAATTGCGAATCCGGGGCATGGCCCCCATGTTGCCATATGCGTTCCTAAGCGTTCCATTTGAACCCCAAAAGCATATTCCCTCCCAAATGCGAATCCGGGGCATGGCCCCCATGTTGCCATATGCGTTCCTAAGCGTTACATTTGAACCCCAAAAGCATATTCCCTCCCAAATGCGAATCTGGGGCATGGCCCCCATGTTGCCATATGCGTTCCTAAGCGTTCCATTTGAACCCCAAAAGCATATTCCCTCCCAAATGCGAATCTGGGGCATGGCCCCCATGTTGCCATATGCGTTCCTAAGCGTTCCATTTGAACCCCAAAAGCATATTCCCTCCCAAATGCGAATCTGGGGCATGGCCCCCATGTTGCCATATGCGTTCCTAAGCGTTCCATTTGAACCCCAAAAGCATATTCCCTCCCAAATGCGAATCTGGGGCATGGCCCCCATGTTGCCATATGCGTTCCTAAGCGTTCCATTTGAACCCCAAAAGCAAAGTACAAACCAGACCCAGGATGGGCCAGGAGCCCGCATACACCAGAGTCACAATAAGTAGGGGCACAGCAACACACCCATCGGCATGGCCAATCCGTCCCATGCCACATGTGCACAGCACACAGTCCCATTGCCAAGCACACACAACTACAGATGCTACAGCCACACACACGCCTCCGGGAAACCCATGTACGAGATTGCACGAACTGTCAATGTCAGACGACAAATACATACTTCGCCAGGTGCAACACAATAACTAATCTCATTCTCTCCACAGGTGACGAACTGCTGGATGCTGGGGATGGAGCCAGCAGCCAGCACAGCCAGCCTACAAGCCCCCAACGAGGACACACGGATCTGGAGGATCTGTCCTCCTCTTCGGACACGGACAACCAAGCAGGCCCATCTGGTGTGGCAGGGCCCAGCCGCTCCCCAGGACCCCTCCTACCCACCAACCCATCATCCAGGGCTGCTGAACATTCACAGCCCCCTGCTGCCACTGTCGTTGCGGCCACACCCACGGTCATTGTGGCCACTACCACTGCCGCAACCGCCACCATCGCCGCACCGACCACCACCGCCGCCACCACCTCCACGTCTCCGCTGGCACCAGCCCCAGCGCAGGTGGTGGCCCGGACGACTGGATCCACCCTGGGAGCCACAGCGAGGACCGTGGTGAGCAATGTGGCTAGTGGGCAGGCCGGTGGCAGCAGGACTGGTAGGAGGAGCAGGGTCAGGGAAACGCCAGCCTCCCCTGGGAGCCATGCCCTGCCTCACATGGCCAGAGTCCTTGGGGCCTATGAAGAGGCCCAAGGACAATGGGTCCGGTCTGCCTCAGACACGCGTGAGGTGCTGGGGGTGTTGAGGTCCATGGACGCCCGTATGGGCCAAATCATGGACCTCATGGGACAGCTGGTGGTGGCGGTGAGGTCACAGCCAGGGACAGCAGCTCCCCCTCCGCCACCACCTGCCGGGGCGCAGGGTGGAGCAGCAGTGTCCAGTTCCCCTGCGTCCACAGCCAGTGATCACACCTCAACCACCAGCATGTCGCAAGCAGGCACCCCCCTCGCAAACGTGGAAGGGGCCGTCCGAAGAGGAAACAGATCTCCCGGGAGGACTTCGCACGCTCCAGTCGCAAGTGAGGCAGCCAGCCAGCCTTCCGCCAGCCTTCCTTGACCAGCCACTGCATTGACTTGGACTACGATCCCACTCCACACAGCCATCTGGATGGCATGTGTGTGTTGGACTATGGACATAGAACCAGTGGGTACACCCTGATCATCACGCAGCCATGACCGACAGCTCATTGTCACTGCACGCACCACTTTTGTCATCATCTTACACACAATCACATGTCACAGTTTGTAATAAATGCACCTTTTTCACTAACTGCTGTTTGTGCCCTGTGTCTTATTTGTACGGAATACAACGGCCACCTTGGGCGGAAAGGCACCTGATGCGTGGCATGGCATTTGAATCCAGAGGGCCTGTAGGGACCTAGGGGTGGGAGACAGAACAGGAGCACATTCAATGAGTGTGTCACACACCCATCACACAGTACATGTCAACAACTACAAGCAATGTACACACATCGCACAGAGCAATAGGGCACAATGCCACAGCCACCAACAGTGGCATACTACCCTGGCCATGGAGCGTTGACACACAGCACGCAGTGAACAAACGGCCACCCTGACACAGCACACACACACCTGCACAGATACAGCCACATCAGCCGTCGTACATGGACACTCACCGTCAAGTGAAGTAGCGGGCGATGAGCTGCTGCCGCACATTACCAGCTTCTTCCTCTCCGCTGTCCTCCTCACTCGAGCTGTCCTGGTCTGCGGGCTGGGGCCCTGGTTGATCTCCGTCATCCACGATGAGGGGGATCTGCTTCCGAATGGCCAGATTGTGCAGCATGCAGCACGCCACAACTATCTGGCACACCTTCTGTGGGGAGTACGCCAGCGCACCCCCGGTGCGGTCCAGGCACCTGAACCTGGACTTGAGGAGGCCAAAGGTACGCTCGACCACACGTCTGGTCCTCCCATGTGCCTCATTGTAGCGATCGTCTGCTGGGGTGCGAGGATTCCTCAATGGACTGAGCAGCCATGCCCCATTCGGATACGCAGAGTCACCTGGGTGTGAGGGACACAGAGAACCGTTGCTAATCCAACTGGACAGGGGACAGCATCGCACAGCCAGCACGCTACACCACTCCACATACTCACCGACAATACAGGCACGATCCTGTTGCATATTGGACATCAGTCGTGGCAAGATGCTGTTGCGCATTATGTGTGCGTCATGGGCCGAGCCTGGGAACTTTGCACACACGTGGGTGATCACCATGTCCGCAAGGCACACCACTTGCACATTCAGGGAGTGCGTGTGCTTCCTGTTGCGGTACAGGTGCTCAGTGGCCTGTGGTGGAACAAGGCCGACATGTGAGCAGTCAATGGCTCCAACGACGTGTGGGATTCTGCCAAGGGCATAGAATGCACCCTTCACTGCCGCCAATTCACGAGCCCTGGGGAAGCGGATGTACCTGTTCCGGTACAGCATCATGGCTGCCAGTACATCCCTCAGCACCTTGCTGAACATGGGCTGGGACATCCCTCCTCCACTGCCCACTGTGTGCTGGAATGACCCAGTGGCGAAGAAATGCATGGCGGCCATCACCTTAGCCGTGGGGGTGACAGCAGTCGGATACACCCTGCGGGGACGGAGATGGGGTTCTAACATGGCACACAGTCGATGCAGGGTTGGCCTGTCCAGCCGAAACTTCCTAATAACCTCTGTATCGTCCATGTCCGCCAGCAATTGGTATGGGCGGTCAATGTTCGGTCTCCGCCTAGGGACAATGGCAGAGGACACATGTCAAAGCAACACGACACATGGCAATTTCGCATACACATCACTGACATGACTGAGTAAGCACAGGAGCCACAGCCCAGCTGTCAAGCTGGGACGGCACGGCCACAATACACTTACACAGGTCTCCCAACAATGGCAATGGCTAGTGATACAAACCACTGCCATGTGCATGCACATGGGGATCTAGGCCCCAATGACTTGCGGGGCGTGCTGATGGGGACTGACTGCATATCCGTCAAGCGGCAACGCCACGGCAACATGAATGTCTGCTGAGCATGGAACTGCTTCCGCGGCTGGATGAGTATGGCACACGACGACGACGATGTGGGCACAGGCTGAGCGGCCAAAACAAGTGGGACCTGTGGCACGAGGGGATATGAGACAGTAGTAGGTGTCAGCACTGCACCCTATGTACAGCACTGTACGGATCACACCTCCCGAAACATTGACAGGTGTCCACATTGACAGCCCCATGCCAAGACGGCTGTGTGCTTGCAGTCACACGTCACAGGTGAGAGGTTACATTGCACGTGCCAGGTGGCAGTCGTACATAGTGGGAGCTGGCATGTGTGTGCATGTGTCTCCTGTTCAGGATCCACCAGATGGGCGCTGACTCTGTACTGACCATTGGACACAGCATGTTCCGTGGAAGGCTTGTGTGTGTGGGATGGTGGCACTGGATGTGCCGCCGTTGGGTGGGGGGCCATGCACAGGGCGGGTACGTCGATGATTGCGCATTGTTGGTCACGGTGGGTGCACCCACTAAGATGTGTTGCCCTGTGTTCAATTCCTATGTCCGCATGATGATGGACTGTAGATGTGGGCAGACTACACATTGGTCGATGTGCTGTCTATATGCATGTGCCTTCACACCAGGCACAGCTGCCCCTGCACATGTGACCCCTGCTGGACTCGCTGCTGGGTCTGTGGAGCTGATGCACCTTCTGCGCGTGGGGCGGGCAGCTCTCCTCACTTCCCTCATTGCGCATGTCATGACTTTGCCGCAGGTGACATGGATCATGGAGGGCCCACATGTACGCGTGGGTAGGCTACACATGATTGTACACTGGTCGCCACCCCCAGTCAGTGTTTCGAATGGGAAGGTTGTCGTGCTGGTGGTATGTTCGATGTGGCGGATGGGCGGGCCTAGGTGCGGGCTTACATTCCGGACATGGGGGGTAGTTGTATTGGCGACTAGTTGCAGTACACACGGGACACGTCTCTTCCTTTCCACATCTGGGTCATCCCTTGTACTAACTGACAGTGATACAGTCATCTTCGCCCCAGCCCTCATGTCCTCCCCTCGCTCCCCCAATATGCATGCTCACCTGCGAGGCTAGCGCTTGCACAGGCAGCCCCAAGCTCGCACCAGAGAGGGCAAGGAGTGTATGTGTGGGTCCAGTTGCACGAGTGGGCTGTCTCAGGGTATGATGTGTTGCGGGACGCCGTCCACCTGCGTGGTGCCCCAAATGGTGACCCGGCCTGCATGGACTATGCATCACAGTCTTCGCCTTCCGGATCAGCCACCTGCGACACCCAGTGGCTGTGGCTGCCCTTGCGGCCAGGGCGCGTCCGTCTGTGGCTGATGGCCCACACATTCACTCTTTGGCCTCTCTGGGGAGGGCTCGGGGGTGGTGGCGCACGCGCTTGCACTTAGTCGCAATGGCATGTGGCGTGGTTGGTATGATGGGCAATGGATGGGATGGTGCGAGCCACCTCCCGTGACGTCAGTGCTGCTCGTGCTGTGGTGCGTCCCCCTACACTTCCATCTGACTTGTGCCATGCTAGACGTTGAGGTTCTATTGCCTGCGTGATATGACCAGGAGGAGCGCGAGGAGACCTCTCACACACCATGCTCCACTGCCATCCCGTGCCCTGTATCGCCTGTGCGGATTGACTATGTTGGGGTTACACCTGGTCGACTGGGGCTGTGTGTGCCTTGTCAGGGGCATGGCGGGCGCACAACAGGATCCAGCTTGTCCACAGAGGGTGGGCTGAGGTGCGCCTGGTACCGCTTTGTACGTGTGCCCGGCTGCTGTGCACACACGTGTTCACTCCCCCCGACAGGTGTCCTCTCACAATGCCCAGGGAAGCGGTGGTGTACTGTTCATGACCCCTCCCAACACGGCGTGCTCCAACTTGGCATGTGCGCATCTACCCGTCGCACCCACCCACCTGAGCACTGCGTCCATACGACTTCACACGACACATGTGTGTCTTCCACAGTAGTGATACTCATTTGCGTTGACATCCAATACCAGTGGACTACATGGTCATGTCACGACTGCCGTGTACTTCACATACTCTCATCCTCTCTCATTCGTACTTGTGAAATGAGTCAGCGGAGACAGTTTTGGTTTCAAACCTTATATTGAGTCTTCTGTCCTCTGTGATGCAGTATAGTGGACACTACTGGCAGCGGGATACATGTTGAGGATATACTGAGCATGATTGCAAATGGGATAGGGTGTGGGGTTACATGTGATTGGCTGTTGCATGTGGGATGTGGGCTTCAGAGTGACATCTGCTTGGCCAAGGCTGTGCTAATGTACATTTACGTATAGCTGCGGAGCTGCGGACTTTGACACAGACGGTATACATGTAGCCTACCAGACCGCTTGGCATCATGGGCACAGTCCATCTCAGTTCCATGTGACAGGTTTGCTGCGGTTTTTCCTCATGCACGCGTGCATGTGAGATGACATCAGGGCATGTGCTTGCGTGCATGCAGCGGCGTGCCACTTGTTGTTGCACTGTGGTGGTTACTGGACATGTCACAGTCACTGGGGTCGTGTTGTTGTTGTATGCACTTGTCGTCCATGCAAAGGTCCTGGTATGGGATTCCCGGGGCGGGGGTGGGAGGGGTGCAGCACCCACAGACTCCAGGCGACCTATTCATGTCCACTGAGCGGTGTGTGTGTCCATGGGCGCTGGATCCATGTCGTGTCCTGGTTGTTCGTGCAGTTCCGTCCATGTGGGTGCGATACACAGAGCCCATGCCACTGCCTCCCACGATGCATGCGGTGTTCCTGGATGTGATGGGGAACAGTGTGCATGTCCCGGTCATATCCGATGTCATGGCGATGTCGTTGATGGTGTGGTTACAGTTGCCGGTCGTTTGGTATGGCTGTTGTGGTGGTGACTGGCCAGTCCGTGCGGAAGCTAAGCATGGGTGCGGGGTTGGACATCATAGGTCACTCGGGGAACCTGCATTGTGGTCCGACGTATTTACAGGTTGTCAGGTATGCGATGCCGTCCAGCAGGGCTTCCATGTCATTGGTGGTGTACATGTTTGCCAGCCAATGAAGCGGATGGTGGCTGTCAAGGTGTTGTTCGTAGGTTGTCCCTTGGAGGACCATGATGGGGCATGCTGGGTGACATTCGATGTAGCTGTTATCGATGATCCGTCGTGTGGAGGCACAGTGGTCCCATTTCAGTGCGGGTGCGATGTTGGCCACATACGCCATGCCCCCATAGGCAGAGCAGGCCCTGTCGTGTGCGTCCAGAGGGAGGAGTAGTGGTAGCAGGTCCGCCTTCAGACATGCCGGGTTGGAGAGGCATATCTCGACGGGATGCTGGTAGGGACACCTCCGACAGTAGAAGATGGGCATGACGCAGCTGAACAATGTGATGCGGTAAGTCAGTCGGTAACTTACGTTCAGCAGGGACAGGAGATCGCATCCCAATGTATGGCACAGGTTGGTTTTGTACAGCTTGAGCTGTTCGGCGTAGTTGGGTAGGTGTGTTGCGGTTGCCATTTCGCAGCGGTTCGTTGAGGTGGCGTGCTCCGGCTGTGTGTGCAGTCTGCAATGTGCACGCTCCGGGGTTGCTGTGAGCTCTGTGTAGTCGTAGGGAGACAGGACTTGTGTTCTGTTGGCTTGTTTGGAGGACACGGGCCCTCTTCCCACATGCTTCTCAGACAGTTCAAGGTCAGTGCTGTGTGACTCCTTCCAATTAACTTGCATGTGGCCGACATGGGGGAGTGTTTTCTTCTTTCTTCCCCGTCCGTTGTGTGCTTCTGTGATATGCGCTATCTGCCCTGTGGTCGGTCTCCTCGGCATGCCTGTGTTGGTCTATTCTTGGACAATGGCTGTATTCACCGGCTTCTGTCGTAGGGCTGTGGTTTCGGAGTTGGAATGGAAGGTCATTCAGTGCTGTCTGCTCTCCCTTGTGTGGGCGGCAGGCTGCCTTTCCGCTCTGCGTTGGGCCTTGTGTGTGGATGTTATTCTTGGGCCACCTGTTGTCGGTCCCCGGGCTCTTTGGTGTTCCGTTTTATATGTCTTGTTCATATGTGCAGGGTGGTATGGGTGTTTCTGTGTGGTACTGGCGTTCCTCTTCCCGAAGGGGCCCTGCTTCTCCTAGTTGGTGTTGCCGCCGCTGTGTGCTACGCCATGTTTGTTACACTGGGGTGTGTCCTGCTGTTGCGTGTCTTCACTGACATGTGTGCGTCGGTTGTGTGGCGTTGGGTGTTGTCCGTGAATTGGGCGTTGGGGACATGTCTGTGGCTGGCCTGTCACGTGTCATGTGCGTTCGGGATGGGGCTGATGTGTGTGCTGCTTGGTTGTGTCCCTGTGTCTGTGTGCGACGCTTGCATGGCGCTGCGGTTGGCCTCTGCGTTGTGCGCATGTGTGGCGGCATCATCGGCGCTTTGGGGCCGTGACGGGGTGGTTGGTTCCTAGTCCCAGGTGGTGTGTACACATGTGTTCTGCGATGTTACGATTTGGCCTGTGTGTCATATGTGGATGCGATGGTGGATGTGTTGTGTACACGCGCTGGTGGGGGTTGTCCGCTTTTTCCGCCCTTGCACTGTGTGCGCTGTTTGCGTGCACTTGTTGTGTGTGTGCCTACCTGCGTCTCCGCGGTACGTTGCGTCCTTGGTGGTGCATCAGCAGGAGCATGGGGACGGCCTGCAGTGCTGGATTCATGCTCGGGGAGCCGCTTTTCGTTGTCCGTGCTCGGCGTCCGTGTTACCGCTTCGGTTTGTCGTACGGTATCTCTTGGCTGTGGGAGCCGTTTGTTTGCGGCATCGTAATTTATGCGCCGGGCGGGACGTGTTTCGTCGGACGGTGTGTGTCAGTTGGGCTGCGCCGCTACGTGTACGGGCGCACTTTGATGGCGGACGGTGTTGCTGGCTTGCCGGCGGTGTTTGGCCTGCTTTTCGCATCGTAATTGGGCGGGCGTGTGGACTGCTGCGTGCCGGCGGTAACTGGTGCTTTTTGCATCCGCCAGCACGGCGGTTGTGCTTCCGCCCGCCATCGTAATGGGCCCCTTAATGTTTTAATTAATAATAGCATGTTTTTTAACATAAATTTTATGTTATTGGCATATGTATATATTTATTTGTTACATTTTTATATATTTTTAAAATAACAAAATAAATTTAAATTAATAGTTTATTAATTATTTTACAGGAAATATATATAATAATTATTATATATGTGTGTTTCACTTCTTTATGTTAAGTTCATTTGTCATTTTTGTTAAAATGTATATTAAATCTATTTATTTTTTAAAATTAAGTTTATTATTTAATATATTTAATATTTAATATTTTGATTTATATATATATATATAAAAACAATATATTTCACATCTATATTTATGTCATCGATATTTTTGTTTCAATATTTTTGTACTTTCATTTATAAATATAGGATGTCGATATTTTTGACATCTATATTTATGGCTCGATATTGTGGTATGGGGATGTTTTGGGTGTCGATGTTTTTTCAGTGGACCAAGATTATTCGAGTAATATTAGCTACATTATAATAAGACAACTGTTTAGGTTGGTTCTTGAATACTTAAAATATGTAAATAACTGAGAAACAAAAGGGGCAAAATGCGGAGAAAGTGATGAAAGAGAAAAGAGCTGCTGGTAAGAGAAGCAAGACATTTCTCAAAATAGTATGTGGACAACTGGAAAGTCAGACAAATCAAGTAAATAAAAAACAAAGTTTAAGATCAACTAAGAAAGGAGAAAAAGTACATCATAAGAAGAGTAAAAAACCGTACAACCAAACAGAGAGTTCAACCAGAAGACAGAGGCAGTTTAAGGAAATCAGAGTTAGAATGTTCCATAGTAGAGTAATTCAGAATCTAATAAGAACTATGATGAAGTACAGAAGAAGAAGAGAAGCAGTCAGACAGAAGGAAAGTGTTGAGGCTATAGTTAATAAGGACTTTGCTCTCATGAGGAAGCTATTTATTTGGACTCTAAACAGAATGAGGACACTGGATAAAATAGTGTTGTTTATGAGGAAAATAAGCCAAAAGAAAAGACTTGTCAATAGAAGTAACTTTAGCAAAGTTTTCAGCGGGGAATAGAGACATATTTCTAGTACTGACCCTTTCTTTAATGAAGAAATCTACTTCAGAGAGAACACATTAGAGCATTCAGTTGAAGAATCTGGACAATGTTCAAGATGAAGTATGGTACTCCTATTCCTCAAGATGTGATAGTAGCAAGAAATGTAGAGGAAGTGATGGATGAAGCGGTACAGGGACGGCTTAGACAAGCCCTTGTATATCAATGGAACTGTAGCAGTGCTTGCAGTGTTCAGCAGCAATCTATTGAAATATTGAGAAGTTTCCTATGTAACTTTCCAATGAAAAGAGTGAAACAGAAAATAGAGATTTTGCAAGGATTAGATACTTGCAAAGTAAGGAAGTATACTAATTTACAGGAACATTCACTAACATGTCAATCAAAGAAAGTGTGCCAAAGCAACTTTTATCACTTAAGAATATTAGCTGTTCACAACTCTAAAATGTGAACTTTAGTTAAGGGTCTTTACTATGCCAAAACTCATGCTCTATGTTTAGGAGAAATTAATTGAGCTCTTTTGCATGGTACAGTAGCAGAGGTAGTATAAAAGTTTATGAAAATATTCATATTCATTTCTTTGGTCATAAACAATAATGTAGGGAAAAAATGAGGCATTGGTGTCTGCAAGTGTAGTGGAACTGGACACAAGTATCACTGTTGATAACTTTCGAGAAGAGATTACCCAAGTTTAACACAGTTTGTTCAGAAAAACGGAACTGTGTTTGTATATGTTGGTGACGCACTCACTACAAAAGTAAAATGCGTTATGTTTTTCTGTTTTCAAAAACTGAAGAAGAGAACAGAGATAAGTGGGTTTAATTTGCAGCTTATTTATTTGTAGAGCAATGCTTTGATTGTTGCACACGACAAATTATATGGAAGTACTGTTATGATAAGTTAGAGGATAATAAAATGCCAGCAGAGCAGTCCACAGCAAGTTAGAATTAGTTCCAATACCACAAGAACTTTAAGATTTAAATGTTTATGAATCAATTCTAGTACACCGTATACATCCATTCCAAGCTATAGTTCCTATGGAGCCAAAGACAGGGAAGTTACCTTCCACAGAGTCACAGAAATGTCTTAAAGGTAGAGTTGTGTACTTGCCATTAGATTTCAAGCAGAATATTGAAATGGGAGGGGTGCAGAGAGATTTTGAAGAAGCAATTATTATTATAGTCCATGGTGACCCTACCAAGAGCAAAAAAATATGTCAAGAGTTAGTGGATCTTAGCAAACTAAAAAAGGCAACATTATATCTGGTACAAAATATTTATTATAAAAATATAGATGTTCTTCAAGATATAACACATATGGAGGGTGACCCATCATCATCAGGTCAGATTGAAAAAGTGGTTGATTGATCCAGATCAGAAGAAATTTATGAACACTATAGTATTCATCCTCTGCATTCTAAAGAGATTATTGGTGATGCTATTGATCTCTTTCACATGAAAGAAGCAAAAGGCGCTCCCTTGAGTATGTGAGAGAAACGTTTAGAAGCTCGCTGTTTTCCATATCTGTTTACAACTGGAGTAGGTGATAGATATAATGACTGGCCTGTACAAATTCCAGCAGTTGAGTACAGATCAACTAGACTATATTCAGAGGATCCTAGATTTTGCGAGTGTATTCCCTATATATTTCATGTATTATTTGAGAGTGACTTGTCAGGACTGTCTTATGCAGTAAACCACATTCTCAAAACAAGAGTGAATCTTCAAAATCTCACAGAAGGGAATTTGCTGACAAAGTCCAAGGAAAATATGAAAACCTGGAATACAACTTGATTGATTTGATGGTGTGTCAATATGGCGCCAATAAGTCTTGGTATTGTCGTCATAGTGAGGTGAAATGCATGTTGAGAAACCGAGGCGCACCTACTTGGTTTCTATCACTCAGTTGTGCTGAGTATGTATGGGATAATCTGTTTGAATTCTTGTGAGAAGCAAACTCAAACAAAAAGGACATCAAAGTGAAGACAGCTGGAGAACTTTGCTCATTGGATCCTGCAAATTTTTGCAGATATTTTAACTACAGGTTTCAAGCCATGATGTCTTTCGTTTGGAATGGAAGTAATCCTCCTCTTGGTGAAGTAACTGATTTCTTTTGGCAGAAAAAATACCAAGCTAGAGATGCTCCACATATTCACTGAAAGATTAGTTGCCAAACTCCGGAGAGAAGAGAGTTTTTCTACTTCACACTATTGCAGTTGTTTAAGCCATTGCGTGCTGAATCAGATTTGCTTGGACACTATGACTCCTATGAATACTCTTTAAATGCTGTGAAAGACAGCAGTGAGTATTCAGTCTTTCCAACCTACTTGCACATGTTGAAAGATGAGATTAAACAAGAAGAAACCATTGCTGCTGAGATAGTCAAGGAGAGTTCACAAGATCCTCTTGGAGAACCAATTATTCAAAACAAAGCAGCTACAGCTATGAATGAGGTGGAGAGTGCAAAGCAGCAAGGAAAAGAGGAAACTGTTCATTTTGAACAGTTAGTAAAACATCTGAACAATCAACAGAAAGAACTTTTTAGCAAAGTTAAAGATAAAATCGGGCATGGATTTCTCCATGAGAAGAAACAGCGTGAATGTTCTTCGTATAAACCAATACTATTGTACATCAGTGGTCAAGCTGGCACTGGAAAAAGCTTTCTAACTAAAGTTCTCACTGGTTTTCTACAGAAGACTACAGAATCAATTTTGTCATGTGTAGTAACAGCAACAACAGGATTAGCTGCACATAGCATTAAAGGAATTACTTTACATCGGCTACTAATGCTACTTGTTCAACATAAGAATAAACTGGAAAACCAGAAATTATCTGGTGAAGCTTGCCATGAGGTATCAAGAGTATTGAAGAAACTGAAGTTTTCAGTCATTGATGAGGTGTGCATGGTATCAAACGTACAGCTTGCCTTCATACACTTAAGAATGCAGCAGATTTTAAGCACATACTACAATGTACTCTTTGGAGGAAAGCACTTGATTGTATTCCTTGACCTACTGCAACTTACCCCTGTAAAAGGACAACCTGTTTTCAAAACACTTGTCCATAATGAAACAAGACAATCTTTGGGAAGTATTGGCAATGTCAATATTTGGTTAAAATTTGAATACAAGTAACTAGTGAAAAATACGTGCCAAGCATCAGATGTGGATTATGGAATTATTGTTAAGGACATTAGAATAGGAGTTCTAACAAACAATGGAAAACATGCTTTAGAAAGTCAACTTGTCAAGAATCGATTTCCATCTAACATTACAGCAGCAGAACTAATGTACAATTTTATTGAAGAACAGAAATCCATAGTCTGTTTAATGCCTATATTTAAAAAGTGCTTCAACTTCAATGAACAATTACTAAAACTGGAAAAAGAAGATATTTTGGAAATTATGGCTATCAATAAAATGGAACATCAGGGAGTGAGAACACTGCTCACAGAAAAAAGACAAGCAAAATTAGATTCTTTGGAGAAGTCTGTATCCAGGACTTCAGGATTAGAAAAGAGTTTGCGCATGTGCAAAAACAGTTGAGTAATTTTGTGGCGTAATTTAAATGTTGAAGAAGGGTTAGTAAATGGTTCAATGGATAAAGTTATTGATTTCATAATTTCCCAAATAGAGTTGAGGTTGAATACTTGGCCATAAAATTTGATCAGATTGATGGCGTCAAACAGATTGGCCGATGTGTTGTACGTTTTTTGTTAGTGAAAGACCTATGTGTGCGGCGGCAGGAGTTCCCACTTTCTCTAGCGTATGCTGTCACTATCCATAAATCTCAAGGTTTAAGTGTAGATACAGCTATTGTTGATATTGGTAGTACAGTCTTTTAAGAAGGAATGTCATATGTAGCATTGTCATGAGTTAGATCATTGACCAATTTGTATTTGATTGATTTTGATGATAAGAAAGTCAGTGCTGAAGTAAGATTTGTCAGGGAGTACAATCGGTTAAGAAGTCTATACACTCCTCATTTAGGCTAGTATTCTATTTATGAGAGATAGATAATCTGTCCAAAGCTAAAGCTTACAAAAGAGTTGACAGATGTTCAAGAAAAGGAAGGAAACAAGGACAAGCGAGACGGTGTTAAGAAGAAAAAAGTGGAAAATGAGGAAGATATCGTAGGATACGAGTTGGAAAACAGTTTAGGTGTCAACTGCTATGCAAATGTTGTTCTCAATGTACTGTTTCATTTACCATATCTTGTAAATCAAATTCAATGAAAACCAGATAAGAGATTGTGTTCTGCGCTGTATCATTTGCTCCAATGTTTACTCAGTGACGGAACTGTAATACATTCTGCTTCAGGTATTCAAGAACCTTTAGATATATGTAGTGGAACTCTAATATTTACTCTCAAAAGTCAACAAGATGCACAAGAATATATTATGGTCATCCTTGGAGCTTTAGAACAAGAAGAAATAAATATTGATGATTTATTTTGACTAAGTTACAGATGGAACCATGACTGTAAAGATTGTCATTATTCACCTACTACTCAAATAAATTCTGAGCGTTTTCTGTATTTAACATTACTTGATTGCAAAACTGTGCCTTTTGACAGAACGATCAAAAAGGATAACCAAAAATAAACTGTCCAAATTGCAGATCAGATGCTACATCTACAATAATTCTAGGAACAACTAGAAAATACCTCATAGTGATGCTACAACAATGCAGACTTGATATACCTAAATTAGAAACTGAAATGATAAACTTGAAAGCTGGAAAAATATTAATTTCTGGAAGAACTTATACTACTTTGGCTATTATCTTTCACGAAGGACTCAAAATAACACCTGGACACTACACTGTCTATTTAAAGAGTGAAACCAGATGGACAGGATGCAATGACAGAAATATTAAATTTAAACCAAAACTTCCTTTCAAGCTACCAAACTCTTATCTTTTGTTTCTTCAACCAAAGTTCTAAGGAGGATTTCTGGAAAAAAATGGTGTGCGGTGTTTCTTCTACTTGAATAATTAGTATTTTAGACATCATTTGCCTATTGGGGGTGATGTCTTTAAATAGTTCTACAAAATTGAAGAGTTCATTTATCTTCCAAGAAAGGAGTTAATTTAACATCTAAATTCTACACTTTATGATTACAGTGTGAAACCGGATAGACACAATTCAACCATAGGAACATTAAATACAAACTAAAACTGTCTTTGAAACTACAAAATCGTAACCTTTTGTTTCTTCAACCAAACCTCTACATACTATTTGTGGAAAAAAAGTAATGTATGGGATTTTGTCTACGAAGACCATCAATGTTTTAGACATCATTTGGCCTATCAGGGAGGATGTTTTCAAAAGGATCTCCAAAATTCAAGTGTTGTTTATATTTATTAATAGTATTGTGCCAGGTATAATATTAAAAGAAATATTTGTGTATTTCTTTGGTTATAGCATAGCCGGTCCAAGGATGCTTGTTTCCGGTCCACGGAAGACCTGGCTCGGCAGTTCGGGCTGGACTGTTCCCATAAGGAACAGGGTGAAGGCTGACTTGCATATAGCTGGGTCTGAACTGGTGTGGCGAAGTGAGCTAAATAACGATGATGAATCCAACCCAGATCTGTGACTGGGGGGTGAGTGTCTGAAAAGTTTCAGTGCTCCGTCCATAATCTCCATGTGTTTGCTCTATACACTATTACATCCATACACAAAATAATATGGCCACTGAGACACCCAGACACACACTGATGCATACACTGACATAGCCACTGAGCTACTCATAGAGCTACTTACGCATACATTCACTCCCCCTTATAGCCACTCACACAGTTACTTATTAGCCATACAACTGCTGACACTGCCAGTCACTGATTCATACACTCACTTACATCCCCATTCAGTCAGATATACTGCCATTTACACACCCAGTGACTAACTTATACACACACTTCTCCACCCACTCAATCACCCCTACAGCTACTAACATACCCAATCACTAACTCATACACACACTAACCCACCCACTCACTAACTCATACATGCATCCAGTCTCTCTCCTATGCAGCCACTCACACAATCACTCACTCAATCATACAGGCACTTGCACAACCATAAGGGTACATTTGTAATGTTAATTCCCATAGGAACCTTTAGCCACAGCTACAGCCGAACCACTGAACGGACTTACACCAAATTTGGCAGGGGGTAGATGTTGGTTCAAGGAAGTGCCCTTTGCTTATTGGGTGTAAATCCGTTCAGAAGTTGTTGAGAAATGTAAGTTTAAAAGTATAGTGATATCTCTGGTCGCGAAGTCTTTGCGAACAAAGACGAGCTCATGCAGGAAAATGCACCGCTCTGATTGACTGCCAACACTTCAACCAGGAAATGACTAAACTGGTGTACAGTGGAGTGGGGTATAGCGTAATAGCATTCAATGGAGTGGCATACATTGTAGTGGCATCCAATGGAATAGCGTAGAATTAAGTGGCATACAGTAGAGTACTATACACTTGTGGGACGTAGAGTTGAGCAGCCTACAGTGGAGTGGCACAGAGTGAAATAGCATACAGTGGAGTGTTGTATAGTGCAGTGGCATACAGTTGAATATATTCTAGAGTGGAGAGGCAAAGAGTGCAATGGCGTACAGTGGAATAGCGTCTACTGGAATAGCATCCAGTGGAATTGCTAGATGGAGTGGCGTAGAGTGGAAGTGCTTACAGTGTAAGAGCCTACTGTGCAGTAGTGTACAGTGGAGTGGTATAAAGTTTAATAGCGTAGAGTGGAGTGGTGTACAGTGGAGTCTCATACAGTTGAAAGGCATACAGTGGAGTGGCATAGAGTGGAATAGCGTATAGTGGAATGGCGCACAGTGGCAATGGGTTGATTGGAGTGGCATAGAGTAAAGTGGTGTACACAGGAGTGGCATATACTGGAATACTGTTCCGTGGAGTTGTGCATAGTGTAGTGGTGTACAGTCGAGTGGCGTACAGATATATGTAAAATGAAGCAGCAATGTAGATTATGGTGTGCAGAGTAAGGCAAAACAGTGAATTGCACTGCCTTGCGTTTTTCCAGATTTACCAGTCAGTGCAAGGCCACGCATGGTGGCTTTGTGTTGCTTTGTAAATCTGACTTTAGTATTTCTTTGCCCATGCAAAGCCATGTGTGATGCAAGGGTACCACAATACAATAATACAGCTAGGTCTTATTTATATTTTGGGCCGTGGCAGACTGCAGTAACTTTTCTATATATTGTGGTACATGGCAATGACAAGACAGTATATAATTGGGTAATGGCTGTTTTTAGAAAATGAAAAGGCAGCCACATTCGTTTTACTACATCTAGATTGTGTACTGTATTAGGGCCTTGATATAGGTAAGTAGTCAGTTGTATTGTAGTTCTCTACCTATTATTACTTTATTACAGTGGTAATAGGTAGGGATTTCTTTTTAATCAATTTTTAAGGGAGTACTGCACTAGTACCTATTAAGTACCATATATTTTAGACAATATTTGTTTTGTTTACATTTCCAAATGTTGCACAGTATTTGTGTGATGTTTCCTACGTATTTTCATGGTACTCCGTAAAGTTTTCTTTTACAGACATAAATATATAAAAAATTATAAATGGACTGTACTACAATATATTTGTAAAATATATAGAGTATTGCAGTTTCTTCAATTATTTAAGATATTTAAGATTTTTTTCTTTAAGTACTGCAGTACTTCCTAGGTAGTACCGCAGTGCTCCATAACATTTTTTTACAATATTTAGAAACGTATAAAAAAATTCCCTACCTATTACCACTTTACTAGAGTGGTAATGGGTAAGGAAAAAATATAAAATCTACTACTTACATATATCTAAGACCCTGAGCCAGAACACTGGCAGAGTGGCCTTAAAACAACATGGCTGCCATAAACCTTTGTAAAGGCAGTCACTAACCAATCAGATAATGACTTGTCATTGCCATGTATCACAGTATCTTCACGAAATTATGTGAAATTCTGCTAAAGTACCATAGTCACGGGGGGCGTGGCTAGCGAGCCAACATGGCGGACGTGAGCTGTTAACGCTCCGTCCGTGAACCCTTCATTATCCTGACTATCATCCTCCATCGTGGCCATCCACGCCTGCAATGCATGGATTTCGGAGTGCAAGGTGTTGCGGTTGCGGAAAAAGTATAGCAGTGCCCTAGAGACTGCATATAATCCACGTTATCGCTGCGGAGACGCTTGCGGCCTATGAGCCCGACAGCCACGGGGGAAGAACGAGGTGCGGAAGCCGCTTGGGCCTGTGCAGATGCCCGCTACCGAGAGGAGACCCGCATGAGGTGGAGAGTGCTGACGCAAAAGCCCTGCTACTTGTGAGCTGCGAGACCCACTGAGCACAGAGGAGACGGCTCAATGCACATCTGGTGATCACGACAGGCCCCGGGTGGCTGACGCGGGGCAGCTCTGACCGGGCCCGGAGTCTCCCTCCGGAGCTATCGATGGCGCGCACCACAGCGGGGAAAGTCAGATAGCGAGCGGATTCAGCGAGTGCTCCCCGCAGTAAAGCGCAGGCGGACCTGTGCACGACGGTGCTGCCTCGCACTGCGGTGCCGCCAGAACAGCGAGTCCAGCAGCGGCCGGCGAGGAATCCGGGGCCTACATCCGAGGCGCTGGCTACCGCCCTCAGGGGGAGAGACGGAGGCGATGCGAGGACACCAGCAGGAGCATCCAAATTGCGGAAAAGGTAGGACGCTGCAAGTGAACTACACGGAGTACACCCTGCTGGGACCCCATTGGGATGAGGATTTCTAGGGACCTGCCCTGTGGCCCCTGGAGCCCGCACGCCACAGCGAATTGGCATAAACTGAACCCAGCCCAGGGGTAACGCAAACCTGATGGACTTGTGGCTGTTGCGGTAGACGGCAGTGGAGACCCTCAGCTTATAGCATCGAGTCCCGTGCATGGGACTCCCTGAACTAGTGGAGAACTTACCTCCCCAGAGACATCAACACGCTGACGGGCAATCTCGAGGCCCTAAGGGGACGCTGTAATTAAACCGCGGCAGGCAGTCGGGAGTTGGGCGCCTGGGGGCGACTGTGAAGGCACTGTCTGGCCGACGCGTGACCGGCCCAGAGACTTAAGAGCTCCGGTGGGGATCCGGGGACGACAGGGAAGGGGGCTCTTTTGAAGGCGCAGCTCAACATCATCATACGCGCCACCCTGGAACCACCGGGAGGTTGAGCGCGACTGGGACAGATACCCGCCTGTGAGCTGAATCGAAAACGCAGAGAGACCTGCCGTCTGAAGGTGCTGCGTCGCTCCGGGCCAAGCACCTAGAAGTAATGGTGACACCCTCCCCTCCGACCTCTATACATCCATCCACTGAGTGAGGGAGCCCTTGCGCCGTTGCCGGGACCGACATTGGAGCCGGTGTGGGAGGCCTTGAGGCGGTGCGCCATTGGGCGACCCTGGTCACGATCGCAGCGCTGAGGAGGCGGATGCGGTACTGCGAAAGGGAATACGCTCTCACCTGTGGGACATAGAACGTCGCTGGGTGCTACCATATACGACAGAAGACGCCCACACACATCTTGTTAGCAGTCCTAGAGTGTGTTGCAACGGATGTGTACCAGGAACACAGCACCATAAAGGGGGACACTGATTATTTCCAGTTGGAGGCCCACTGTCAGCCAACCTCGAACCCTGACTGCGGACATTTGGCAAGGGCTCACTAACATTCCATAGAGCAGACCTGACGTCTGGAGCAATTGACCTGGAACGTACTGGGCCGACCAATGCCCCTGACCGTGCTACGTTATCGAGCGCAGAGGAGTGGCACTATCATCTGTTGGACGTGAATGCCTACCACGCAGCAGCTAGCGATGGGCCGACTACACACTAACACGCAGCAGGGGGCCACACGCGCTGACAACTCGGGCCACCGTACACAGGAGGAGAAAACCCTGCAGATCCGCCAAACGCGGCTTTGGGAGCTAAACTAGACTCGGTGATGGTGGCAATGGAGAAGATTGGCAATGCGCTGGAACAAACCAGAACATCCTTAGAGTCCAGGATTGATAAGGTTACCTCCGATTTCACTCTCCTGCATGCCGACCACCGTAAATTAGCTGAGAAGGTCAATCTGCACTGCCAGTTGCTTACGGAACTGAAACCCATCACCCAAAGTCATACTGCTGCCCTACAGGATATTCTGGACCATATGCACACACTGGAAGACAGAGTCGAGGATGCAGAGGGACGCTCCCGCCGCAACAATGTTCGCGTGGTTGGCCTCCCGGAGGGAGAAGAGGGGCAAAACCCGGAACACTATGTTGAGTGTTGGCTCCAGGAAATATTACCCCCGGGGACGCTGTCGCCGCATTTTGTAGTAGAGAGGGCACACCGAGTTCCAACACAGAGACCGACTCCAGGAGCCAGGCCGCAACCGTTTCTCTTCAAGCTCCTCAACTACAGGGACAGAGACGCAATATTATGTGAGACCCGAAAACTTGCAGACCTCAAGGTGGGAGGAAACCAAGTTATGCGGTTTCCAGACTACACAGTGCTGGTGCAGAGGCTCAGAAGCACTTACACGGCAGTGAAATGCCAACTCTGTGAACTGGAACTGCCCTATTCCCTACTGTTCCCAGCCAGATTGAGAGTGGTGATGAAAGGCAGAGTTCGCTTCTTTGACTCACCTGCAGAAGTCTGGGACTGGTTGGAAGAGTCGGGCCAGTGGTCGGGAACTCGCCCCCCGGACGCTAATCACGACAAGACTCCTGGTAGAAGAATCCGTCGACGGGGGAGGCGCGGGAAGCAGGGACATATGAAGTCAGTGACTGTGGCGCCGAGCCCGGAGCGGAGCAGACTGGAACGGCAAGATGCCTTAGACATTGTTTCAGCACTAGGAGCCGTGCAGTACTGGGACCACCAGGAAGTGTGCTCCACTGATTCAGCAGCGGCCAGTGGCTCATCGTCCCCTGGCCCAGACGGTCCAGATGAAACAAGGCTCCCTAAGGTGAATCCACAGACCGCCGATGATATCATCTGAAGGAGCACTGCCGCTATGAACTGTGTCAGAGATGGTTCACGCAAGTAGAGACTCAATTATAAAACTTATTGTTGTGCATATAAATGTGCTATTGATTTGGGCATCACCGTTGGGTCAGTCGCCATGATGTGTACCCTACACGTGAGAATTTCCTTCACCTGACACCAGCAACCGACGCTGCACATATGTCACCGCCCTGATAACAGTGGGGACAACGATACCCTGTTACGCCACAGTACGGCATGTCGCAACCACTGCCAAAAATGTCTATACACATGGGATCTGCTTGACACCTATGATAATGCGACAGTGGGTAACTAAAACACATTATAATCAATAGGCGCATCGGACTGAGAAATCCCTCTAAAAAGGTTAGGCGCTGCGTCAGCGGCACCTTGCAGACCCAGGCGGGAGGTGGAGACATTTGTCTAGGCGTAAACGCCACACAGATAGATACATCACATACTGATCCGCACACCAACTATTGGTCCGCCGTATACATAAGACCGCAGCCAATAGCATATAAGCCCTGCGATCATTAACAACTTTGCACCGGCCTGGTTGGCTAATGGATGGTAATTCCTCTAGACATGAAGGGGATGGTAATGTTGTAGTCCAGTGCACGCTATACATACCCTCCACCAGGCACTGTACTGGAATAGTTTCTTTCTTGTCATTGTTAGACACACTGTTTGGAAGGACATCTTCGTGGTGTTCGCCCCCAGTCGTTATAATGTTAAAGGTTCTTTTGTTGTTTTGGTTACGACAGACCAGCTCGAAGTCCCCCATAGGTAACGCATACATGGCAACACACCGCTCGCTCCTGCTCCCACTGGTGATTACACACGATTGCCATGACACAGGTTAACATACTGACATTGAATATACGTGGAATGCATACACCCACGAAACAATACTCCATATTCGCCTACCTGCAGAGACAGTCGGTCGGCATCGCCTTGTTGCAAGAAACGCATATGTCTCAAACAGAATTAGAAAAACTGCGTAGGCGATCGAGAGGGCAGGTATTCGGTATCGCATACTCAGCACACGCGAGAGGCACACTAATTTGGGTGAGGGCGGGAATCCCATTTCAATCCCATTGAAGAATCATTAGTCAATGACAAGGGTAGGTACACTTTTGTACGAGGGAGATTAAACAGTCAAATAATATTGCTGGGGTCCATATACGCCCCGAATGTAGACCAACCCTCCTTCCTTGTGCGACTGTCGCGGGAATTGACCCCCTGGACTGGTATTCCCTGGGTTTTGGAGGAGATTTCAACTCTGTGCTCAACGTTGATCTAGATAGGTCATTTCCCCCACTTAATAAGACCTCAGCCGCATCCAATGCCCAACCTCTCATGGACTGGCTCACAAATTGGATGATCATAGACATATGGGGCACTCTTAATCCAACAACACGTACCTACTCCTATTACTCAGCGGTACATGGCCTACATGTGCGACTTCACAGGTTGGTGGGTTCCCAGTCACTGCTCCCCTTAATTAAGAAGATTGACTACCTTGGCCAGACACACTCCGATCATAATCCCCTGTGGATGCAGCTTAGCTGGGTAGAGGACCGTCCTTCTATACCAACATGGCGTCTCCAGACAAACGCGTTGGAAGACCCAGAGTTCCGATCATCACTAGGGATGTCCATACTCACTTATTTCGAACTCAATGAGGGTACGGCGAGCAATGCACTCATGGAATGGGATGCTTTCAAAACGACGATTAGGGGGCATTGCCTGGGGGCCACATGGAATATACGCAGGCAATTGATTTCATCCCTTACAAAAATAGAAGCCCAACTGTTGAGGTATGAACGGGAGGGGGAAGGAGAGGGCGGAGACTCGAGATGCCTGGGCAGCTGCGCGCGGAACATGCAGATTTGCTGGAACGTTTAAGGTGCCATAACTACGCAGCACATACAGCCCGCACACATGCATCAGCAGACCGGGCGGGCCGACTGCTTGCCTGGCTGATATGACAGGACAATACCCGTGCCCCAATAGGAGCTATACGTACGCAGACAGGGACTCTGTTGTATACGCAGCAAGAAATACACAAAGCTATGATGGAACACTATACCCAGTTGTATCAGTCAAAAGGGCACTGTGCTGGGCATGAGCTGGAAGGGTTTTTAGGTTCCATGCAACTACCTACAGCCTCAAGGGATCATTAAGCAATCCTCATCGGCCAGCTGACACTGGAAGAGATTGGGGAAAATGCCTGGGCCGGATGGCCTGCCGGCGGAGTATTACAAAGCGTACCGTGTGTCTCTCACGCAAAGACTCCATACCTTATACACTACTGTCTTGGAGAAACAAGAGCTACCTCCCTCGATGCGTGAAGCATATCTAGTGTCCCTGTTGAAACCAGATAAGGACCCCACGGCACTTGGCTCCTACAGGCCTTTGGCCCTACTTAACACAGATTATAAAATACTTGCCAAGGTGTTAGCCGATAGGCTGGGGCCGGTAGTCCCTATGCTGGTTCATGCCGACCTAAACGGCTTCGTGCCAGCATGGAGCCCCCCCTAACCTGAGACGTTTTTTTAGAGTGGCAACAGACGCTGCACAGGAGTGGCCTAGAGCAGGATGTTTAATCCTTGACTTGGAGAAAGCCCTCGATTCTCTGGAGTGGGACTACCTGTCTGCGGTGCTGTTTAAATATGATCTGGGCCTGGGATTCCTTCAGTTAGTTAACCTATTATACACAAGCCTACGGTTCGTGTGCGACTGGGACCATATATATCGGACGGTGTTCCGGTGCGTAGAGGCACTAGGCAGGGGTGCCCTTTGTCCCCCTCCTATTTGCGCTTGCTATAGAGCCATTGGCAGAGGCGCTGCGCACCACATTGAGAGATGGTATACCACTGGGAGACACAATACACCAGGTATCACTATATGCGGATGACCTGCTAGTCTATATTAAAGACATGGAGAGGGTCCCTGACCAATTAGCGCGCCTGCTGCAGAATTTCGCCACCATCTCGGGACTAAAAGTGAATGTCGAAAAGTCCTGTATATAGGCGTTCCAGGAGGGGGGCTGAGACCCGAACTTTACCATTAATGGCAGAAAGGTGCAATGGAGAGAGGATACCTTCCGCTACCTGGGTATTCGGATTTATCGACAGCCGAGGGACCTGTTTGACGGGAACCTGGGAAGAGCCCTGACAGCAATCCAGTCACAAATGCGATTTTGGGGTACACTTCCGCTAGCAGTGACAGGCAGAGTAGCCCTGGCCAAGATGGTAATCCTCCCCCGGCTTTTGTACTACTTTGCCAATCTGCCTTTGTAAATCCCTGCGTCCTTTTTTGCTACGCTAATTAAGCTTGTCAGGGGAGGGGCGTGGTCAGCAGCCCAAGATGGTGGTCGCTTAAGTGACAAGTTCCGGGCCGGGGCACCTTATCCGTATATTATCCGACATTCCTTACCTGAAAATTAAGCTGTCTGCACTGCGGGACGCTCTTTACCGTTGAGCGGCTTCCACGGATGGGCCCTCCGGCTCGCGGAGTCGACGTGAGAGCTGGCACACTGATGGGGGCGTTTGCTGGTGCGACTCGTGGCCTGGTCGGGGGCGGAGCCTCGGCAACCTCGGGCTGCCCTGCAGGAGTGGCCAGGCTGCCTGATCCGGAGGCTGGCCATCAAGACTATGCTGGTCCCCGGACCGGGGGCCTTCACACCCCGCAGCTGTGTTTCTCTCCAGCGGGGCCCAACCGGGCTGGGAACTGTCCGGGATTGCCCGTGTGGCCCTCCCCATCGTCTCCGCAGAGATCCACAGTGAGGACGCCGGTACGGTTGTGGCACGCAGCATAACAACACTCGCGGGGGGACCCCTCTTCATCCGGGAGGACTGTGTCGCACCACACATCGGTGGCGGGTCCCCTGTTGTGCCCATGTACACTTGTACAATCCAGTTGAGGCTAAAGGTGCTGCGTAAATTATCGACGCTGCTTGTGCTCTTTTTGCCCCCCGTGGCCTGGTCTGGGGGCGGAACCTCGGCAACCTCGGGCTGCCCTGCAGGATTGGCCGAGTTATGTGATCCGGAGGCTGGCTGTTGAGGCTACTTTGATCCCCGGACCGGGGGCCTACCCACTCCGCTTCTGTGTTTTTCTCCAACGTGGTCCTACCGGGCTGGAGACTGTCCGGGATCGCCCGTGTGGCCCTCCCCATCGTTGCCGCAGAAATTCACGGTGAGGGCGCCGGTGCCACTGCAGTGCACAACATTCCATCACTCGTGGTGGAGGACCGCCCTTCACCCGGGAAGACCGTGTCGTACCGCACATCGGTACCAGGTCCCCTGCAGTGCCCGTGTGCACTTGGGCAATTCGGTGGAGGCTGGGGGTGCAGCATAATATCATCAACGCCGCTTGTTTCCTTTTACCCCCCCATGGTGCTACATACGTGAATGCTAACTTGAAAGAGGCTGGCGGCCTGATGTTCTCCTGGGGACTGAGGAGCGGTGAGGTTCAGTGAAGCGCTGTCAGCTCTGTATTCCATTTATACTGGTTATGGCTATGCTCCAGCTCTGTGATCCTGCATAGTGCGTACTTTACTACACTTCTCAATCCCTGTTGTTGGTTGTCGTGGCTGGACCAGTGGATGGTGCGGAGGCCGCTCCTGTTCAATAGTGTAATATCTCTGACCCTGTTGAATCCACTATCCCCCCACGCCCCTTACGCTCTACAGTCACCTACTTACCTGGCCTGTGTCAAGTTCTTGCCACTGCGTCCCTCGACTGTGGGTGCTTGTTCCCTCAGTGTTTCCACAATAACTGAACCCATTGCCACGTATTCCTTGCACCATTGCGTCTCGTCACCTACCGTGGGCAAAGGGAAACCCAAAGCGACCACTAGGTCGGGGAGGACAGGTTCTCTCTCTCCGGCTTCAGGGCACTCATCTAGCCGGTCGCATCGCACAGAGGGAAGTGTTGATACCAATGCTTCTGAGGATAAAATAGACATGATTTTGCGGGAAATCCGTGATTCCCGTTCTGCACTAGAAGCGCAATTGGGCGTGATATCAGTGGATCTCAATTTATTAAAAGCTGATCATAAGAAATTGGCCGATAAAGTTAAATCTGCTGAGCAAACTGTGGAAACCATGGTACCACAAGTGAAAGCCCATGAAGAACAACTCTGTCAAATGCGCCAACAGATTGATTCCCTCCAGGCCCGGGCCGATGATGCGGAAGGTCGGGCACGACGCAATAATCTCAGAATTTTTGGATTACCGGAAGGAACGGAGGGCTCCAACCCAACAGAGTACATAGAAAGCTGGCTGAAAACTAGTGTGGCCCCTATCGGACTATCTGCACACTTCACAGTTGAGCGGGCACATCGTGTCCCTACACGTAGGCCAATACCTGGTACCAACCCACGCCCAATATTGGCCAGGATTTTGAATTATAGAGACCGAGATCACTTGTTACAGGCGGCAGGGGATAATGGCCCGCTACAGATTGATAACGTGAAGGTCTCAATATTCCCCGATTATACTCTGGCAGTACAGCGTAAAAGGTTTTCGTTTATGGAAGTGAAGGCGCGGGTCAGGGCAGCGGGCCTTACATTTGCTTTACTGTTCCCAGCAAAACTGAAAATCATATATAATCAGCGCTCGTTATTTTTTGATATTCCGGACAGTGCTTGGGACTGGCTGGACAGGACCTTTCCCGATGTCCAGCCTGCCAGGCGAATGGATTCCTCTCAACCTAAGTCACAGCGCCCCCCCCAGGCATAAAAGAGGCCTTCTTACCCAGAGTACGGGTTCTAGTCCCCCGCCTCGACAGCAGGTGATGGAGGGCAGGCAGGGGGCCCTTCGTTCTGCCTCTACCTTCCGTACTTCTCGCCCATCCAGTAGCACCAGCCCGTCCGATGATACCAATTCGGACTCGGAGTCTGACGGCAGCGTGGCACTGTTCCCCTCAGTGGTCTCGCAACTTAGCAATGATCCTTTGGCATGAACTGTTTCTGTATTATTTGACACATTGCTCCAGAACGTGTTCACTGTACACTACATGATACTTGTACAGGTTGAAGTGCTATTGTTACAGTCATGCTTGCTTATTTTCCTTGCTGTGGAAAATGTTCTTACTATATTTGCACGACAGGTAGGGATGGTTTAGTAAGTTCCCTGGCCCGGCCCGCGTTTTGGGTGTTTTCATATGTTGCTCATTGCTATTGTCTGGATACCAATAGTGTTAGCGACCTTCCCCCACAGGCGTTAGCAACTGTTGAATGTGAAGTATGTTAATTTTGTTTTCACAGTTTGGTCGAACGAAGTTTGGTCGTTGGACCCAGTATTGGGACGTTGTTGAATTATTTGTATTTTTGCCGCATAGTCTGGGATTTGGGGGCGGGAATGGGGGGGTGGTGGTGGGTGGTGGGGACCAGGGAGGTTTATCATTATCTCCTGATGATGTCTATTGCCAAATCTTATACTTTCATCTCTTGGAATGTCCGGGGTATGGGAACTATCACTAAACGGCACAGAATAGCTGCACAGTTACACCGCCGTAAAGCCCAAATAGTATAGTTCCAGGAGACTCACTTGTTACCCTCCGAAACTACGAAACTACAAAAACGTTGGAGGGGTCAATTTTATGCGACTGCGTATTCTGCCTTTTCTAGAGGGACTGCAATGTGGATTCAGGCGGGGATTCCCTTTTCCCTTAGCAAGAGTAAAATTGATGACCAGGGACGGTTTGTCCTTCTTCTTGGAGCATTGGATGGTAGACAGGTGGTGTTGGGTTCCCTTTATGCTCCGAATACAGATGAAGAAGCATTATTAACACGGGTCTCTCGAGCGCTCTCAGACTGGTCACACTACCCATGGTTATTGGGAGGGGATTTAAATGCGGTATTTGATGTATATCTTGACCGCTCCCATCCTCCCTTATCTAATACTACAGCGCGTTCACAGGCTGTTACCTTGACAAGATGGGCACAAGGCTGGAATTTATTGCATGTGTGGAGGTCCCTGCATGTTAATATGCGGGAATATTCCTTCTATTCTTACCCACACAAGTTACATACTCGTTTGGATTATTTCCTTTGTTCCCATGACTTATCCCCTTCCGTTGCGCAGTGTACTTATCTGGGCAAGACCATATCAGACCATAATCCCATAGAATTACTGCTGAACTGGGGCCGTTCCCCCGCTCCTATCCCGACGTGGAGAATGCAACCTATACAATTAGAGGATCAGGTATATCGAGCCACTTTGGCTACGGCTATCACTACTTATTTTGTAAATAATGAGGGTACTGTCTCGTCCAGGTCCTTTGAATGGGAGGCCTTCAAAGTAACCATTCGCGGGGTTTCCATGGGAACCTTGGTGGGTTCGCGGAGGGAAACGATTAGGGATATAACAGACCTGGAGAGGGAATTACAGGCTATGGAGATAGCTGCCCAGGGGAGCGATGAAGGCATAGAGCCTCTGCAGGCCGCTAGGATTAAATATGCTGAAGTATTGGAACGCTTGAGAATGATTGACTTTAATGCCTACACACTGCGCACGCATTCCGAGGCGGATAGAGCAGGCACATTGTTAGCGCGATTGATTAAACCTTCTGCAACTCCCACTCCCATATTGGCGATACATAATGTTCATAACACGTTGGTTACTTCCCAGGCCAAAATAAATGCTGCATTTCAGGAATACTATGCACGCTTATATACCGCTCCCCTCTTAGACATGTCAGATGCTACAACATGCTTCCTGGCAAAGGTCCAACTTCCCACTATTTCGGACTCGACTGCCAAAGACTTGGCGGCTCCGATTACAACTGCGGAGATTCGTATGGCGATTAATGCATTAGCCCGTAATAAAAAGCCGGGCTCAGACGGCCTCCCTGTTGAGTTTTACTCAACTTTTGCAACTACATTAAGTCCTAGATTATTGCAACTTTATACCTCCTCCTTAGAAGATGGTGCCCTACCTCCCACTACCAGAGAAACATTGGTTACGTCCCTATTGAAACCGGACAAGGATCCAACCGAACTTATGTCCTATAGACCTCTCTCGATTCTTAACACAGAATACAAGATACTCAGTAAGGTTTTGGCCTCACGGCTTCTTCCGTTGCTTCCCCAATTGGTCCATACTGATCAATGCGGGTTCATACCCAAACGCAGCACCTCACTAAATATTCGCCGGCTTCATGCCTTGCTACATGCGGCGTCAGCAACTGCACCACTTGCTGGCTGTTTATCGTTAGACGTGCGACAAGCTTTTGACACCCTGAGCTGGCACTATATGTTAGCTGTATTATCCAAATTTGGCCTGCCCCAGTCTTATTGAAATTGGATCAAACTACTCTACACTAACCCTACTGCCAGTGCTAAGACGGGTTTGAACATCTCTCCCTCTTATACTGTTTATCGGGGAACACTCCAGGGCTGCCCCTTATCCCCCTTGCTATTTGTATTAGCCCTCGAACCTCTTGCACAATATCTGTGTCAGGTTATGGTCCCCTACGGTATTCCATTACTGGGTGTGATCCACTCTGTATCACTCTACGCCGATGATATGTTGTTATATTTCCGAGATTTAAATGAAAATAAACACACGGTAGCTGCTGTTTTCTCAAGTTTTGGGGAAATATCTGGCTTATGTCTTAACGCTTCCAAATCAGTCGCCTACTCCTTTTATGATACCTATGCTTCTCACTATTTACAATTTGGTCAGATGCAATTTAGAGTAGAGCCTGTTACCTTTAAATATTTGGGTATTCACATCTATAGAACCAATGTAGATACCATTGATGGTAATGTGGTGTGGACTATTAATTCACTACATTCCCAGATTTCCTTCTGGAATACATTACCATTGACAGTGGCGGGCCGCTTGGCTGTGTCTAAAATGGTTATGTTGCCCAGACTCCTTTACCATTTTGTGAATCTCCCGGTTGTACTCCCAGCCTGGATTTTTAAAACACTAGATACCCTGTTGTCCTCTTTAATTTGGGGGTGGGCAGACATAGGTTGGCATTGGCCAAGTTGCAACTACATAGTAATGCAGGTGGGCTGGGAGCACCTGATTTTAAAACATATTGTATAGTCGGACAACTACAGTGGTTAGCATATTGGTTGGCGGGCAAAAATTTATTTGAAATTGGGCATTCCCCTGACTTTTTAAAACAAGGAACCCTTCAATCGCTGCTATGCCCGGGAGCAGAGAAACTGCGTGATCCTCCTTATCTCCTACATATTGCACTACACTATTGGAAACAAGCTCATAAGTTAGCAAAGCTGCCCTTTCCATATGCCCCGAATATCCCGCTCTGTGGTTTACCTACTAGACGAGGGATAGTATCAATGGCTCGGATAAGGGGGTTGACACAACTGGGTATAGAGACAGTTGGTGAGTTCTTCCTGGTTGGAGACCTGATGCCCCACGAGGAGTTTGTACACAATCATTCCGTACCTGATACTTTGTTTCTCACTCACGCAGCAATAGTGCATTTTATTCGGAAATATTGGCTCATAGACCAGAAGGAACCTCCCACTTTCCAATTATTGAAATCTCTTCATATAATGGGGCATGGCGACACCTGGTATGTTGGCTCTATCGGGGATTGAGGGAGCATTTATATACCCCATTACAACATCTCAGACAGAAATGGGACATAATACTACTACGTGAACTAGTAGAGAATGGGCCCTAATGTTAGAACACCCTCGGCGAGTCTCCCGTAATTGCCGATTAAAAACGATACAACTATTCATATTACACAAAGCATATCTTGCCCCGACGACAATACGGAAGATGTTCCCAAATGCATCTTCGGTTTGCCCGAGATGTCCGGCACAAGATGCTGATTTTATTCATATGTTATGGTCCTGCCCTGTATTGGGGGTTCTGGTCAGAAGTTACCCAGAGTCTAGTAGTACTGACAGAACGCACACCATGGGACACGATTGAGGCCTGTCTCCTGGGGCTGTTCCCCCTCCCCAAAAAGGCGAAACTATTATGCCGTTTTGCAGGATTGGCTCTGATGCTTGCCAAAAGACTGATTACGCAGCGCTGGAAATGCCGCGCAGCGCCCCGTGAAGGCAAGTGGCGTGAGGAGGTTATCAGGTGGGCGGTTGCAGAGAGAGAATCATTACAGCGTGAAGAATATAGAGGACTACGAAAGCGTCCAATATCCTTAGACTGGGCGCACCTGATAGAACTTTTTAAAGCAGGCACAGGGGATGAGTTGGAAGACTCGCAGATTACAGTGTTGGAAAGCGGTGCAGACGTATGATTACTGCCTGTGAATTGACTGAATTTCTAAGGGTTGTACTGTTTTTTTTTGTTTTTTTTTGTTTCTCCCCCCCATTCTTCCAGTCCCCCATACGCTCTCCTCCTTTCCCCCTTTCCTTCCCTTCCCTTCTCTTCCCCCCCTTCCGCCGTGCCTCCCCTTCCCTTTTCCCTGTGATTTCAGACCTGACAGTCACCCGATACAAAGCATCTGGTAGGGTGTATTGTCTCTGTAGCGGCAACAGTTTTTATTGTTTAGTTTTGGTATTGTTTGGGGTGGGTTTCATTGGGTGGGAGTTAATGGGTACTGCTATTTTTGACAATACTCACATTTTTACAGTTTATGCACTTATAAAGTATACTCATTTATATCTTTGTAATGCTTCCACACTTAATATTTAGTGGATAATAGTTATATATAATGAAAACGTAGAACATATATGCGTCTATTACTACCTTGTTATAGAAAAATGTAAACAAAACGTCTGATCATGATCATATATGTGTATGTACCATTCGCAGTACTCAATAAAGTTTGTGTTCAAAAAAAAAAAACTAAGCTTGTCAGGGACTTAATATGTGGAAACGCATGACGTAGAATGGTGCTAGCGAAACTATACTTGCCTACCGACCAAGGGGGCCTCGCGGCGCCCTGCTTTGAGCATTACTACTTAGCTGCAGACAGATATCGTACAGACACAGCTACCACACAACCGCCCCAAATGATGGAACAAATTATCAGACTTTTCCACCCTGCTGCTAAGTCAAAGACGCCAACACCGCTACTGCTTGCGGTGGCGTACAAATGCTTCAGCAGATGCCTGTACATCACCAGAGGCGTCACCCCCTATGCGCCAGCGATACCGCTGGAGGGATCTCCTACCGGACTTACAGTGCTCACAGCGCAACTGATTGCGGAGTGGCTGGAGGGGGGTACCCAGACACTAGGGGACCTCTACCGCGATGGGACAATCATACCGTACACGACTCTGGTAGCCGAAGAGGGGTTCCCACCGAGACAATTTCTTACACATCACTCTTTGATAACCACATTGGCGGCCAGATGGGGGGACATGACTACTGAACCAAGTCCGCACCTCACCATACAGTACCTATATGTCATGGGACATGGCAGACATCTTATACGCTGGTTTGCCGCCTCCCTTAGAACCCATTCGGCGCTTAGTCTTGACCCACTCCGTCGTAAATGGGAGTTAGACCTGGGACACCAGCTGATAGACAAAGAATAGACACGGATACTGGAGAGCCTGATACGCATACCCAGAAATATGCGGTTTAGGCACATTCAATTATACATTATCCACAGGGCCTATCTCACACCTGCCACGAATAACCGATACTTTCATCGCACAGACGCGATGTGCCAGAGGTGTGCTGAACCAGGGGCTGACCTGATACACATGCTATGGAGCTGTCCCCGGATAGGAGCATACTGGAGCTCAATAGCTAGAATGTTACACACATGCACGAGCCCTGAGCTGCCTTTTGAATGGTTAGTATACCTACTACACCAATTTAGGAGGACGTCCGCCACAAAAGTAGCATCTAGGTTCCTGGATCTGGGGATAGTGGTTGCTAAAAGACTCCTTACTAAACGGTGGAAAGCAGCGGATCTGCCGCATGTGCGGGCATGGCGTCATTCGTAGCTTGCATGGGCTAAGGCAGAGAGCATCGCTATCCGGCGTGAGGAAACGTTGGGGTTGCGTCAAGACCCCATAGCAATGCATTGGGATGCTTTCTTACATGAACTGCAGCAGATAGAGGGGGAGGGACCTGAGGGGCAACCCCACTGAGGGGTAGGAGAGCGGACAGAGTGCACTATATGTGCCATCAACGGGGGCGCTGCGGTATTCCATGGCCACATATACACCAGTTAAATAAATGCGCAGGAGTGGACGTCATAAGTGGGAGGCACCGAATAAAACACCTACACGAACATGCAATGTAAACAAGAGCGAGGATGTGGGAAAGCGGTAATATGAGTGGGTCAATGTCATTGTTCATGTTTTATTAGTTGTTCCATCTGTTCATAGACTCCATACGACAAAGCTGGAAAACTCTTGCAGAATACTGTACATGGTCAATTTCTATTTAATTGTAACTATCTGTAAATCTGCATATGTGTAGCAATGACTGAAAGACAAATACTGTGCATGTTTTTCAACGGATAACTGTTTAGATGAATTGATCATATATGCTGCATACCATATAACTGATACTAAACAATGTACGGCATTGACAGCCAACAGATACATATGGTTCATTGTATATGTCTTCATTGTTTGACGAAACATCGCATGACAGCTGTCACCTTTCAGAAAACTGTATAAAATCAATAAAACAGATTTAAACAAAAAAAAGTGCCATAGTCACAGAGATCACTAGCTTTAAATGCCCTGTAACTTAAAAAATACTTACCCTGCTTACCTGCAGTATCCAAAAGGATAATCTGTGCACCAAAATGTATCATCCTGCCAAATATCATTATCATTCTGTTGATCCATTTTCACCCTATGTCAAATACAAAAGTCTATGGAAAATGTATTGGCGGAAAGACACATTTTGGGACCCCTTTTATCTGATTCACTACAAAAATATATATCATCACAAAATATAGAAAATGCTATAGGTCTGGAAAGTTTTGTTGTGAGTTATTAAATTGGTGGAAAGTTATTAGGGAGCAAAAATCCAAAGGATTCCTATCTCTGGAAATCCTTACTATAAAATTACAGAGTGGCAATCAGATTTAATGTGCTTTTTTTTCTTTTACATTATTTATATATGTTTATTGGTTTACTTGACTATGTAACCTCAAATGTGTCTTTTAGCTGTTCATGTAGTAATTCTGAAACTTTACATATGCAGTTGAGTTTATTTTTGGGCTTCCTTGCTACTTTTAGTAGGATTGTGCATCATATGAAAGCCACAGTGAATGAAAGTCAATCATTGTTGTTAAAAAATTGAGATTATTTTTCTAGACCAAGTGGCCAATTATCATGTCCTACATATGGTATTTTGTGTAGCTCACTGCTAGGTCACTTTTCCATTTTGTTGCACAGGAGTGCATAAGGAAGATGCTTTTTGTTTGGCTTGTTTGGCACAGTTTTATTTTGTGAGTCAGAAAGCATGCAAAGAAGACTTATTGAAATAGAAAGCTATTCTACTCTGTGCCACTCCACTCTACACTATGCCACTGTACGTAACTCTACTATAAGCTATTCCACTTTACGCCACTACACTCTGTGCTACTCCACTGTACACAACTCCACTGAATGCTGTTCCACTCTATGCCACTCAACTCTATGCTGTTGTACTGTGTGCTACTACAATGTACCTCATTTCATTGTCAACTACTCCAATTTTATGCCACTGCACTCTACTGTACTCCACTGTATGATAAGACACTGTACCACACTCCACTCTATGCCACTCCACTCTTCCTGACTCCACTGTATGCTAATCTACTGTACGCTACTCCACTCTATGCCACTCCACTCTAAAACACTCCACCAGACGCTATTCCACACTACCTCACTCCATTGTATGCCACTCTACTCGCCACTACTCTACTGCAGTCGACTCCACTCCACGCCGCTCCACTATAAGCTATTCAACTAAATGCGAGTACACTCTACGCCACTCAACTGTAAGCTATTTGACTCTATGCCACTCCATTCCATCCCTCTCAATTGTACGCCGCACCACTGTACTCTATTCAACTGTATGCTCATCCACTATGCTCCACTTCACTCCACTGTATGCCACACTACTTTACACCACTCCACGGTACATTATTGAAATCTACGCAACTCCACTGTACGGCACTCCAGTGTATGCCACTCCACTGTATGTTGCTCTACTCTACTCCACTGTATGCTATTTCAGTGAATACTACTATACTGTACACTATTCCATTGTATGCCACTCCACTCTCTGCCACTCCCCAGTACACCACTCCACTGTACACTATTCCACTGTACGCCACTCCTCTCTACCATACTCTACGCCAATCCATTCTATGCCACTCTACTCTATGCCACTCCCTTGTATGCCACTCCACTTAATGCTATTCCCCTTTATTCCTCACCACTCTACCCCGCTCCACTCTATGCCACTCCACTCTATAGTACTCCACTGTACGCTATTCCATTGTATGCCACTCCACTCTATTCCACTGTAGCTAACGCCTCTCCACTCTACTCCGCTACCCTCTATGATACTGTACTCTACACTATTCAACTGCATGAAACTTTGCATTACCCCACTCCACTTTATGGTATTTTTATTCTATGCCACTCCAGTAATGCCTCTCTACTGTATGCTATTGCAATATATGAGACTCTAGTCTATGCCACTCTACTGTACGCTACTCCATTCTAAGCCAATCCACTCTACACAACTCCACACCACTTCAATATGGTCCGCTCAACAACTCTACACTCCACGCAACAACAGTCTATGCCCCTCCACTTAACCATACTATACTCCACTGTATAGCACTACACTGTACAACAATGCACTCCTCTCAATGCCACTGTAAAACTCTGCCTTACTCTATAGCACTTTGAGACATTCTCCTCTACTCTATGACACTCAATGCAACTACCTCTACAGCACTCCAGTTAATATATTCTATTTTATGAGACACTACTCCACTGTACTCTACTTCTGCACTCTATGCTACTCCACTGTATGCTACTCTATGCCACGCAACTGAACAACAATCTATCCCACTCCACTCTACCATACTGTACCACTCCACGTCACTCCATTGTACAGTACTTAAATCCTCTCTGTGACACTCTACTCTACTCTGCAATACTTTCCGACACTCTACAACAGGCCAGTGCACTCCCCTGTTCCATACACCACTCCAATCTACAGCACTTTACTCCACTATATACTATGCCACTCCACTCTACTCGACTTCACACCACTGTACTCCTGAACATGCTACTCCACTATATGCTACGCCACTCCACTGGACTCCACTACACTCTACTCCACTACACAACACTTTACTCTACTCTATGGCACTCTACAACAGTTCACACTACACCGCCCCACTGTACCACACTCTAGTCCACTCTATGCAACTCCACTCATCAAGACTATGTGCCACTATACAACACCTTTAATTAAAAATGTACACAGTTTATGCAACTGTACAGCCACTACTTGCACTATAACTCGCTACTCACCACGCACTGTGTTCTCACAAAATGTACTGTGGCTACCGAGTTGAAAACACTGTGTATGGTGGTGCATGAGTTATCAAAATTTAGAAGTGTTGATAAATTATAAATTAAAGGTATAATTATGCGTTTAGAACATTTAACTTTTGTGTAGTTTAAGTGTGCTTTGCATATAAAGAAAAAACAGAGTGATATTAAAGGTAGTGCCTCAATGATAAAGTAAGCTATAACCATAACTTAAGGCTTTGTAATATTTGTGCATTTTAAGTTTGATTTCCAGAGAAAGAATAAATAAAGTTTTTCTAGCTATAACAAAGGCTCAACCTTTGGTTTTTTCATTGATATACTTATATGAATGAAACATGGTTTATCAAATCCCAGCAAAGGATTAGCACTTTTCACATGGTAAAATCACCTAAGAACACACCATAACTGCTAAAACTAGTAAGGTACCACGAACAAGTGATTTATATTGTGATTAAGGCTGTTATCATCTTTTATAGGTACTGCTTTTTGTGACTATGAAAACCTGGCATTCATTACAATGCACTTCAATGGGCACCATGACCTCGAGTCCTGTAATGGCTGCCACGAAATGTTGTCCATGTTGTGGTCAGCCAATCGGGGGGGTGGTCCATTTGGGACCCCATCCCCCACAAGCCCCTTAGGGTCAGGGTGTGCACGCCATGCCCCATTTTATTTTTTTAATTCATTGTCATTTGTTTTTACTGTGAGAAAAGTAGCTTTATATTCCAGTCTAGATAATACAGGGTTATTCAATTCATCATCGACTTCCCACTGGGGAAGTAGCTTGCCTATCCTTATAGCTATAGCTTTAGCCCTTGTTCATTTCAAATTATTATGACTAAAGTATTCGTAGGACTAGACCAAATCTAATTGAAGGACACATTAATCGTTTAATTGTCCAGTTTGGAGAGAGCAGACTTGCTATGTTCTAAGCAGAAAAGGCGTTGTGGAGAAGAAGTACTAAGATTAAGCAGTGTTATTTTACCAATTTGTACTCTGAGTCATGAGGGTTAGGGCAGATACAAATAATGAACAGCAGTACAACATCGACAAGGCAAATTTTCTAGAGAAGCTTACATCAGAGAAGCACATCTACCTCATCCTAAAGTTCCATAAAACCTTTATAAAGCAGCAGGGCTGTATGTAGTTCTAAATTCTTTAAGATAAATTTCCAAATCAAAAGAGTGGAGATGCCGGTAAGATAGGTATAGTATGCAGGAGCCTGTAATCTAGACTGTACTGCATTTTATGTTCTTATTGCAGCCACATTCTGCGTCCAGAAAGCATCTATAATAAGAAATGGCACACCTACTTCTTGTAATGAGCTATTGTAAGATACTCATGCTGTCCATGTGCTCAAAGGGTACAGTGACCTTCTGGCAGTGTTAAGGAAGTTGGTGTGCAGGAGCCCAAGCACTGTTTGTGTGTAGCAATGGTTCGTAAAATTAACTGTTACTTCATAGAGACAGAATGCTGTGTTCCAACTTTACGCAGTGATTCTGAGAGAAATGCAGGATGTTTTAGGCAGCCTGCAGGAAAGTACAGTCCTAGTTCATATAAGAAACACACATCATTACTTTCACAGTCAAAGGTAAGAGTCCCTTTCACTGGAAAAAGTAAAGGTCTTTGTCTCTTGAATGAGCTAGGGCTGCTAATTCCTGGAGCTAGCCTAACCATAGCTGCTAAGAGCCGAAATGCCACACCATCAGCAATTTCTGAATTTGTAGCCTGCTGCAAGTTGTATTCTGGGACAAGTAATTTTGTTCTGAAAATGCAAAGTGCTGTGGGCTAAAAAGGCAGGACCAGCAGAAGGTGACACATATCACATATGGGCACTTGTTGGCCATGTAATGTGTTTTAAAAAGGAATGGGGAAAATCTCACTTATTATGTTGGATAAAATATTTCCTTACTTTACATTAGGAAGAAAATTTAAAGTTACCTCTGCGTTCCATGAACAATATAGGCACTCGGCCTGAGACCTCATTCTCTATATTGTCCCCGAACCTCTCGATGACTTACAATATCTTTATAATGTACAGAAAGGGGTATTTTATCCTATGGATGTACTATGTCATCTACTTCAACATTGTCACTTATACATTCCAAGAGGCATTCCCGTACCTCTACCAAATTCCATTACCATAATTTTTAACATTTGATATGAGTTTATTAGAGTCATAATAGATGGGGAAATAATTTAACAAATCCTGGGGCCTGACCACTGTTGGATCTAATATAATTAAATCATATATATAATACAATGTTGAAATAAATGAGACCCCAAGTTTGGAGGCAGGCGCTTTGTAAGTTGTAAATAAGACACCATGGGGGCACATGCATCAAGGTAGGCTTTTGCGATTCCTTAATTGCGATTATTAAGGAATCGCAATTAAGGAATCGCAAAAGCCTATGCATCTAGGAATCGCTAAAAAAATAGCGATTCCTAAACATTCCTTAATTGCGACTTGCAATTTGCGAGTCGCAATTAAGGAATGGCTTCCCATTCATTCCTATGGGCCTACAGGCCCATAGGGATGAATGGGAATTGCATGCGCAACTTGCGAGTACCCAATAGGTACTCGCAAATTGCGCATGCAATTTCAAGGGTGCAAGGGTGCCAAAAGGACACCCTGTTGCACCCCTGAAATAGCAATGTGAACACATGTTGCGCACACACATGCCCCAAGGGCATATGTGTGTGTAACCTGGAACTTTGAAAATTCACTTTAGTGCATTTTTCAAAGCCTCCGCTAATTACCATTAGGTTTAATTTTTCGGTAATTAGCGGCCCCTAATAGGGAAATCGCTATTTGAAATGGCATCTTGCATTGCATTCAAGGCATCGCAATTAGCGATTCCTTAAATGCAATCGCAATTTGCGATTTTTGCATTTGGGATGATGAATCCCAAATGCAGAAATACCGGTCGCAAAGGGGCAGATTCTGCGAATCTGCTCGTTTGCGACTGGTTTTTCGCTTGATGCATGGGGCCCCATGTCTACTAAATGTAAATTAATCAAAGAGAAGGCCATATTGCAACCTTATTTAGTCCATTTGGGGTAACAATTTTTCTTGAAAGAGAGTTGACAGAGTTAGTATGTACATTGACTCAAATGCCTATATATAAGGACCTTGATTAGGTTTGATAATGATTGAACTCTACTATTGTTTCTGTGTTTTTGCCACAGTAGGGATCTCTCTACCTGAGAGAAGACTGCACTTTAACATAAAAAACAACAGTATATCCTCATATGCCAGCATGATAGACACCATGAACATAATAATGATGTTGGTAACCAAAGATCAGAAGTTCCTCCTAAAGCCAAATTGCATTATTTGGTTTATTCCTTTATCATCCATCCACACCATAAGAGGCGCCAATAGAACTTTTACTAAAGGTTTGTTTCCAGTATCCAGTTTTGCTATTAGGTGATGGTTGTTATGAAGCATAAGCACATTTTTAGATTTGGCTTGACAGTGCTAGCTCTGTGCTAGATGTCTTCTAGATAATGTACACTGAGGGGCAGATTTACAACTTCTGGCGCATCCCTGCAAATCAGCAGGGATGCGCCAGAATAGTTGCGACACGCAATTCTCTCCTTGCGCCACCACGGATGCGCCGCATTTACAATGCGGCGCACCGTGGCGCAAGGAAAGGCCGATGCGTGTCGCATCCTGTGGCGCAAGGGCGGCGCATTGCTGGAGTCGTGTCGCAAGCGCGACGCAACTCCAGCAATGCTCGTGGGCTGCCCATACCTAACGTGGTGCGCCACTCCTTACGCCTGCTTGAAGCAGGCGTAAGGATTCGTCGCAGCGCAGTCGGAAAAGTGACTCAGTGAAATCTTGTAGATTTCACTGCGTCACTTTTACGAGGCTTTCCTTCGACGGACGCCCACCCTGCGGAGGAACGCCCACATGAAACCTGACGCAGGTTTCATGTGGCGCAGGGCTTTACAACGTGACGCATCTCCCTAGATGCGTCACGTTGTAAATAATGCGCAACGTGGCGCATGGTTTACGTCGCCGCTGCGTCACAAAAGTGACGCAACGGAGGCGCAAAAGTGGCGCAAGGGGCTTGTAAATCTGCCCCTGAGTGCGTTCAAGATCAGCCACTTTCAACCATTAGCTTCTTAGGGTAGGCTCCCTTCATCCATTTGTTATGAAACAGTATAAATAACATGTTTGATCAGCTCAGAGGAGAATTTCTCTCTCACCATCCTCTTTTGTGTAGTTTAACACAATATTTAGTTTTTAAATATTGTCCTACCAAAATATTGTTTCCAGAATATCAAATACCACAACAACCTTGATAAATATATCAACCCCAGGAGAGTAGAAAACCCACTAAACACCAGATATTGATGTCTAAAGAGTGGATGGGGGAACATATTTTTTTGGCATTGGGCCTCACTCCAGTGGAAACAATCTTTCTGCTCCCCTCCCCCCCGGCACAGATTTGGGGACAAGATAGCCAACTAGAAAACACAGATATGTTTATAAAGATTAATGTGTGGGACCAGCCTGTTCTGACAGCAGACTGCACCTGCACACTCCTAGGGTTTGGTATCGGTATTGAGCCAATCCATGCACCTGTAGTTGAGGAGTGTACGAGCAGAGGGCGTGGCAGAGAAGGCGAGTCCAGGTGGCTGCAGCTCGGCGGGGGAGCCACCCATTGGCCCATCGGCCATTGGCCGTTCATTAGCGGGAGAGGCCGGGTCCCCCGTTCGCCCCCCCCACCGCCCGCTAACAGCACTGGTGCAGCCGCTTTCACCTGCCGTTTGGCAGCTGCACTGAGCAGAGCAGCTGAGCAGTGTTGTGAAGGAAATGACCTCTGCGGAGGCATTAGGAGCAGCAGGGCTGGCCAGCGTGTTCACTGTGACTGCTGGGATTCGAGTGGAGCGGAGTGAAGGTAAGGCCCTAGGGGCCGCAACGCATTGATCTCAGGTGCAAAGCGCCCATCATTAGGTCGGTGAAGCTTGCGTATTACCACCGTAGGGCTGCAGATCAGCTCCAGCTCTCCCAGAATCCTTTTGCACTGCAGAGTAGGCCGCAAAGGGTTCTCAACTTCAGCCAGTCACAATCAGCCCAGCAAAAGGACTGCCTACATAATTCCTGCAGCCACTGCAAACCTGAATCACTCCAAAAGCTGCGTAACATCTTTATCCCCTCTGCTGCACTACTACTAACACATTGCTTTGACTCCACCCCCCTGCTGCAACCAGCAACCAGCCAGTGCTCCATCGCCCACAGCCAGTAAAAAAAAAAAGTACTTGCAAAGCCGCGGTCAGGAGGTTGATAATCCAACCCAAATTGCCCCCTTTTGTCCCCACAGCCCCTGGTACCGCGCTGATTCATGGCACCTTGTGGCTCTCAGCTGCGGAAAGCTGGGGCAATGGTCTAAGGGCTAAGGAGGTCACGTCCATTCCTTTTGTCTCCCTGGTCTTCTCCCGGTCAGAACAGCATCGGAGCTGTGGAGCAGGAGTGGAGCGAGCAAGTAGACAGTGCCATTGTTGCAGATTGAAGAACTAGCACGGGCAGCGCTGCATGAAGGATTAGAGGGTCAAAGTCCCAGGGACACGGTACGACAGAACCCATTACGGATCTATAATGGAGAGAGAGAGACGCAGAGGCAGGGTTCAGCTAAGAAGTGGAATAAAGAGTGAGCCGATCGGAGCCACTTAGAGAATGAGTGCGAGGATCACAGTGAGCCCTCGCAGAGTGTGAGCCATGACCCCCGCAGAAGCAGCCCAGCTAGGTCTGGGTGCGGCTTGCGGGTGGCTGAGAGGCTCCCGCTCGGCTCCCGCTCGGCTCCGAGCACCCGGTTCCTATTCCCATCCTGCTCTGAGGTCACTGCCATCCCATCCTCAGTTCCATGGCACCCCGGCCGATCTACTCACTGACAGTGGGGGTAACTCATTGGAAGTCGGCCAGTTAGATAAGCCCAGGGCCCCACGGGCAAAATTATACACCACCACCAACTCGCCTCGACAACAACCCGTCTCATCACTTGGACGCCCTGCACTTTGCGCCACTCCCTACTTCCTTCCTATACCAGCTATCAAGAGGGGAGTATCCGCTTGGGGCCAGTAGTGACTGTAGTGATCATAGAGAAACAAGGCGACAGCCAGAGGGATGAACAGAGGGAGTTGCAGGAATTTCTTTGCACGTCTTTGCCTACCCTGGGGCCACAACCAAGGTTCCTGCTATCACATCACACCACAATTTACTCTCACCTCTGAGCAAAAAGCATCAAATAGAGCTGGAGACTAAGCTGCAGTTGTAGCAATCACACTCGGAAAAAGCACAAAAAACAAAATACAAATACAAATAAAAAGCTTGACAAAACAGCAACACTCAAAGACAGCTGGAATAGCTGGAGGCAATACTTTCAGGAGTGAACTCAAAATTAAAAACGGATAGCGCCCAGGTGCTGATTGGGGCTGTTAGGCGACAGAAGCAAGCACGAGGTCCACTTCATTTAAAGAGACCACAAAGGAAACAAAAATATATGCGATCCGGCAGAATTAGGCGAACGCCGGGGCAGAAAGTGAACAATCTGAAGCGAGCATCAAAAAGATCACTGATGGACAAATCAGCTAGTAAAAAAGAATCTTGCCAAATGTCAAGGAGTCCGCTAATCTCGCCAATATTTTCCATGTTTGAGAGGAATGACAGAGGTGCAAAAGAGTATACAAGCTCTAGATTTCATTTCCTTAAAGACCCTGGTGCTACAATCTACGCAATGCCTGGGGAGACACCAGGGCTTCAAACACCTCTTGTCCCTCAGATGATCAGCCACAGCATAACCTCACAAATAACATGGAAAGACCCCACATTGAATTCTGATGTAAAAGATCAACTACCAACAGAGGTCCAAGACATGAGAAACACGAATCTCCGAATATCGAACGAAGATCACAGCAAAACAGCTTATGCAAAAATAAACAAAAAAATTCTAATCATACAAGCGCATACTGACACAGAATGCCCTGTGTTGGATTCATGCAAAATAACATATGATACATAAGAATCCAAGATTGAACCCCCCCTGTCCGTCAAAGGGGCTGGAAGAAGACAATGAGAAAAACATAATAGTGAACCCACACACAGCGCAAGTGACTCAGGCCTACTCTACTCTGAGTGATACTTTAGTCCAGGAGACAAAGCAAGGGCATGTAACCATAGCACAGGTTCACCAAGAGGAGCAAAATGAGACAGAAACATCATGGATGGAATCATTCATACTGAACACAAACAAGGAAGTGTGGCAAGCCACGGACGCTGAAAAGAGTCCACAAGGGAAACGAGCACTAGACAAAGAAAGTGAAGATAACCACAGTACCTCTTCTCAAAAATTAGTAATTCAAAATATTAACCCCTTCGCTGCTAGGCCTTTTCCCCCCTGTGCTAAGCCTTTTTTTGGCTATTTGGGGTAGTGCGCGCTTAGGCCCCTGTAACTTTTTGACCACATAAGGTATCCATGCCAAATTTGCGTCCTTTTTTTCTAACATCATGGGGATTGTAAAGGTACCCAGGGTTTGTGGATTCCCCTGGAGGGGACCCAGAAATTAGCCAAAATACAGCTAAATTTTGGGTTTTTTGGGAAAAATGCGAAAAAAGGGCTACAGATGAAAGCGTCTTGTTTTTTCCCTGCAAACGGCATCAAAAAAGGGGTTGTGGTGCTGAAATCACCATCTTCCCAGCTTTCAGGGTCAAGCAGACTTTTGTCAGAAAACCAACTTTTTTACACAGTTTTGGCATTTTTCTGGGACATAGCCTATTTTTGCTATTTTTTGTGCTTTCAACCTCCTTCCAGTTAATGGTAGAAATGGGTATGAAACCAATAATGGATCCTGGAAAGCCATACATTTCTGAAAAGTAGACAAAATTCTGAATTCAGCAAGGGGTCATTTGTGTAGATTCTTAAAGTTTTTTCCTTATAGAAACTAACAGTTAAATAAAGGAAAAATTGAAAATTAGTTGAAAAAAACAGCCATTTGTGTCAACGTTTTCACCTGTAACTTCTTCTAATTATGACAGCTATTTGAAGGCAATATACCGTTATATCCGCTGGACCTTTCTGGTTGTGGGGATATATAGGACTTGTAGGTTCACCAAGAACCCGACGAACCCAGAGCCAATAACTGAGCAGCATCTTGCAATGGTTTTTTATTATGTACCGGGTATATAGCAATTATTTTGGGAAAATGTATACATGGAAAAATTGTTATGAAAGACACCTATGTATTTCTGAAATGGGAACAAAATGTAGATTTTAGAAACAGTAGATATTTGCACATTTCCGAAATTGGGAGTACCCATACTAGCATGAGAATTATAGGTCATTTTTCAAAATGACTTATTTTTTACACATTGTCTTTCATTTGGAAGGCAGAAATGCATCAAAAGTCAATAGGTAATAACAGTTGCTCTACAATTCTGTGTTACCCTAAGTCTCCCGATTAAAAATGGTACCTCACTAGTGTGGGTAGGCCTTGTGCCCACAACAGGAAATGGCTCAAAATGCAACGTGGACGTACCACATTTTCACAATGAAAAATTACCCTTTTTTTGCAAAGTGCCTAGCTGTAGTTTTTGAACCCTAGCTCTGCCGGCACTTAGGGAAACCTAGCAAAACTATACATTTTTGAAAAGTAGATACCCAGGGGAATCCAGGATGGGGTGACTTGACTGGCTCTCACCAGGTTCTGTTACCCAGAATCCCTTGCAAACCTAAAAAATTGGCAAAAAAACTACATTTTCCTCACTTTTCTGTGGTGGAAAGTTCTGGAATCTGTGTGGATCCACAAAATTCCACCCACCCCGTGTTCCCCAAAGTCTTCCAAAAAAAATGGTACCTCACTTGTGTGGGTCAGCCTAGTGCCCGCGACAGGAAGCAGCGCAAAGCGCAACGTGGACGCACCACATTTTCACAGTGAAAAATGACCCTTTTTTTGCAAAGTGCCTAGCTGTAGTTTTTGAACCCTAGCTCTGCCGGCACTGAGGGAAACCTAGCAAACCTATACATTTTTGAAAAGTAGACACCCAGGGGAATCCAGGATGGGGTGACTTGACTGGCTCTCACCAGGTTCTGTTACCCAGAATCCCTTGCAAACCTAAACAATTGGTAAAAAAAACACATTTTCCTCACTTTTCTGTGGTGGAAAGTTCTGGAATCTGCGTGGAACCACAAAATTCCACCCACCCCGCGTTCCCCAAGGTCTTCCAAAAACAATGGTACCTCACTTGTGTGGGTAGGCCTAGTGCCCGCGACAGGAAGCAGCGCAAAACGCAACGTGGATGCACCACATTTTCACAGTGAAAAATGACCCTTTTTTTGCAAAGTGCCTAGCTGTAGTTTTTGAACCCTAGCTCTGCCGGCACTTAGGGAAACCTAGCAAACCTATACATTTTTGAAAAGTAGACACCCAGGGGAATCCAGGATGGGGTGACTTGACTGGCTCTCACCAGGTTCTGTTACCCAGAATCCCTTGCAAACCTAAAAAATTGGCAAAAAAACCACATTTTCCTCACTTTTCTGTGGAGGAAAGTTCTGGAATCTGCGTGGATCCACAAAATTCCACCCACCCCGCGTTTCCCAAGGTCTTCCGAAAAAAATGGTACCTCACTTGTGTGGGTAGGTCTAGTGCCCGCGACAGGAAGCAGCACAAAGCGCAACGTGGACGCACCACATTTCACATTTTCACAGTGAAAAATGACGCTTTTTTTGCAAAGTGCCTAGCTGTAGTTTTTGAACCCTAGCTCTTCCGGCACTTAGGGAAACCTAGAAAACCTATACATTTTTGAAAAGTAGACACCCAGGGGAATCAAGGATGGGGTGACTTGACTGGCTCTCACCAGGTTCTGTTACCCAGAATCCCTTGCAAACCTAAAAAATTGGCAAAAAAAACACATTTTCCTCACTTTTCTGTGGTGGAAAGTTCTGGAATCTGCGTGGATCCACAAAATTCCACCCACCCCGCGTTCCCCAAGGTCTTCCGAAAAAAATGGTACCTCACTTGTGTGGGTCGGCCTAGTGCCCGTGACAGGAAGCAGCGCAAAGCGCAACGTGGACGCACCACATTTTCACAGTGAAAAATGACCCTTTTTTGCAAAGTGCCTAGCTGTAGTTTTTTAACCCTAGCTCTGCCGGCAATTAGGAAACCTAGCAAACCTATACATTTTTGAAAAGTAGACACCCAGGGGAATCCAGGATGGGGTGACTTGACTGGCTCTCGCCAGGTTCTGTTACCCAGAATCCCTTGCAAACCTAAAAAATTGACAAAAAAACCACATTTTCCTCACTTTTATGTGGTGGAAAGTTCTGGAATCTGCGTGGATCCACAAAATTCCACCCACCCCGCGTTCCCCAAGGTCTTCTGAAAAAAATGGTGCCTCACTCGGGTGGGAGGCCCAAGTACCCGCGACAGGCAAGGGCCCACAACGTATTGAGGCGACCTCAAAATGGCCTAGCACAAAACGACCTGGTTTTGCAAGGGGGTCCCATGAAGTTTTGGCCCGGGGCTCGGTGGCCACCTAGGGAAACCTACCAAACCCACACATTTCTGTAAAGTAGACACTCGGGGATTCCAGGGAGGTATGGCTTGCGTGGATCCCCCAACGTTTTCTTACCCAGAATCCCCTGCAAACCTGACATTTTGCTGAAAAAATCCCTTTTTCACACATTTTTGTGTGTTAAAGTTGTGGCATCACGGGGCTGACACAAATTTCCTACCACCCAGCGTTCCCCCAGGTCTCCCGATAAAAATGGTGCCTCACTCGGGTGGGAGGCCCAAGTACCCACGACAGGCAAGGGCCCACAACGTATTGAGGCGACCTCAAAATGGCCTATCACAAAACGACCTGGTTTTGCAAGGGGGGTCCCATGACGTTTTGGCCCGGGGCTCGGCGGCCACCTAAGGAAACCTACCAAACCCACACATTTCTGAAAAGTAGACACCCGGGGGATTCCAGGGAGGTATGGCTTGCATGGATCCCCCAACGTTTTCTTACCCAGAATCCCCTGCAAACCTGACATTTTGCTGAAAAAATCCCTTTTTTCACACATTTTTGTGTGGTAAAGTTGTGGCATCATGGGGCTGACACAAATTTCCTACCACCCAGCGTTCCCCCAGGTCTCCCGATAAAAATGGTGCCTCACTCGGGTGGGAGGCCCAAGTACCCGCGACAGGCAAGGGCCCACAACGTATTGAGGCGACCTCAAAATGGCCTATCACAAAACGACCTGGTTTTGCAAGGGGGGGTCCCATGACGTTTTGGCCCGGGGCTCGGCGGCCACCTAGGGAAACCTACCAAACCCACACATTTCTGAAAAGTAGACACCCGGGGGATTCCAGGGAGGTATGGCTTGTGTGGATCCCCCAACGTTTTCTTACCCAGAATCCCCTGCAAACCTGACATTTTGCTGAAGATCACGGGGCTGACACAAATTTCCTACCACTCAGCGTTCCCCCAGGTCTCCCGATAAAAATGGTGCCTCACTCGGGTGGGAGGCCCAAGTACCCGCGACAGGCAAGGGCCCACAACATATTGAGGCGACCTCAAAATGGCCTATCACAAAACGACCTGGTTTTGCAAGGGGGGTCCCATGACGTTTTGGCCCGGCGCTCGGCGGCCACCTAGGGAAACCTACCAAACCCACACATTTCTGAAAAGTAGACACCCGGGGGATTCCAGGGAGGTATGGCTTGCATGGATCCCCCAACGTTTTCTTACCCAGAATCCCCTGCAAACCTGACATTTTGCTGAAAAAATCACTTTTTTCACAAATTTTTGTGTGTTAAGTTGTGGCATCACGGGGCTGACACAAATTTCCTACCACCCAGCGTTCCCCCAGGTCTCCCGATAAAAATGGTGCCTCACTCTGGTGGGAGGCCCAAGTACCACGACAGGCAAGGGCCCACAACGTATTGAGGCGACCTCAAAATGGCCTATCACAAAACAACCTGGTTTTGCAAGGGGAGTCCCATGACGTTTTGGCCGGGGCTCGGCGGCCACCTAGGAAACCTACCAAGCCCACACATTTCTGAAAAGTAGACACCCGGGGGATTCCAGGGAGGTATGGCTTGCGTGGATCCCCCAACGTTTTCTTACCCAGAATCCTCTGCAAACCTGAAATTTGGTAAAAAAATCCCTTTTTGCACACATTTTTGTGTGGTAAAGTTGTGGCATCACGGGGCTGACACAAATTTCCTACCACCCAGTGTTCCCCAGGTCTCCCGATAAAAATGGTGCCTCACTCGGGTGGGAGGCCCAAGTACCCGCGACAGGCAAGGGCCCACAACGTATTGAGGCGACATCAAAATTGCCTATCACAAAATGTTTTGGGCCCTTGCCTGTCGCGGGTACTTGGGCCTCCCACCCGAGTGAGGCACCATTTTTATCAGGAGACCTGGGGGAACGCTGGGTGGTAGGAAATTTGTGTCAGCCCCGTGACGCCACAACTTTACCACACAAAAATGTGTGAAAAAAGTGATTTTTTCAGCAAAATATCAGGTTTGCAGGGATTCTGGTAAGAAAACGTTGGGGGATCCACGAAGCCATACCTCCCTGGAATCCCCCGGGTGTCTACTTTTCAGAAATGTGTGGGTTTGGTAGGTTTCCCTAGGTGGCCGCCGAGCCCCAGGAAAAAACGTCATGGGACCCCCTTGCAAAACCAGGTCGTTTTGTGATAGGCCATTTTGAGGTTGCCTCAATACGTTGTGGGCCCTGCCTGTCACGGGTACTTGGGCCTCCCACCCGAGTGAGGCACCATTTTTATCGGGAGACCTGGGGAACGCTGGGTGGTAGGAAATTTGTGTCAGCCCCGTGATGCCACAACTTTACCACACAAAAATGTGTGAAAAAAGTGATTTGTTCAGCAAAATGTCAGGTTTGCAGGGATTCTGGGTAAGAAAACGTTGGGGGATCCACGCAAGCCATACCTCCCTGGAATCCCCCGGGTGTCTACTTTTCAGAAATGTGTGGGTTTGGTAGGTTTCCCTAGGTGGCCGCCGAGCCCGGGCCAAAACGTCATGGGACCCCTTGCAAAACCAGGTCGCTTTGTGATAGGCCATTTTGAGGAACGCCTCAATACATTGTGGGCCCTTGCCTGTCGCGGGTACTTGGGCCTCCCACCCGAGTGAGGCACCATTTTTATCGGGAGACCTGGGGGAACGCTGGGTGGTAGTAAATTTGTGTCAGCCCCATGATTCCACAACTTTACCACACAAAAATGTGCGAAAAAAGTGATTTTTTTCAGCAAAATATCAGGTTTACAGGGGATTCTGGGTAAGAAAATGTTGGGGGATCCACGCAAGCCATACCTCCCTGGAATTCTCCGGGTGTCTACTTTTCAGAAATGTGTGGGTTTGGTAGGTTTCCTAAGATGGCCGCCGAGCCCATGGCCAAAAACCTCACTGGTGTGGGTGGTTCAAGTACCCGCAACAGGCAAGGGCCCAAAACGTATTGAGGAGACATCAAAATGATCTATCACAAAACAAGCTGGTTTTGCGAGGGGAGTCACCTGGGTTTTTGGCCCCGGGCTCGGCGGCCATCTTGGAAAACCTACCAAACCCACACATTTCTGAAAACTAGACACCCGGGAGTCCAGCGAGGTATGGCTTGCGTGGATCCCCCAACGTTCTCCTACCCAGAATGCCCTGCAAACCTCAAATTTAGCTGAAAAAATCACTTTTTTCTCAAATTTCTGTGTGGGAAAGTTCTGGAATCTACGTGGATCCACAAATTTCCTACCACATAGTGTTCCCCCATGTCTCCCGATAAAAATGATACCTCACTCGCGTGGGTGGGTCAAGTACCCGCGACAGGAAAGGGCCCAAAACCTATTGAGGCGACATCAAAATTACCTATCACAAAACAACCTGGTTTTGCAAGAGGGGTCACCTGGGTTTTGTCCCCGGGCTCGGCAGCCATCTTGGGAAACTACCAAACCCAAACATTTCTGAAAGCTAGACACCCGGGGAGTCCAGCGAGGTATGGCTTGCGTGGGTCCCACAACGTTTTCCTACCCAGAATCCCCTGCAAACCTCAAATTTAGCTGAAAAAATCACTTTTTCCATACATTTTTGCGTGGGATCACCGTGCCGGCACAAATGTCCTACCACCCAGCGTTCCCCTTGTTCTCCCGAGTAAAATGATACCTCACTTGTGTGGGTGGGCCAAAGGCCTGTGACTGGGAAGAGCCCAAAACATAGGGATTTAGGGTATAGCACCGAGAATTCTAAGCGCTATATTTTTTTTAAAATACGTTTTTAGCCAGTTCTGCTTTGGACACCCACACAAGTGAGGTATCATTTTACTCGGGGGAACAAGGGCAACGCTGGTTGGTAGGACATTTGTGCCAGCACAGTGATTCCATGCAAAAATATGTGGAAAATATGGTTTTTTCAGCTAAATTTGAGGGTTGCAGGGGATTCTGGGTAGGGAAACTTTGGGGGATCCACGCAAGCCATACCTCATTGGACTCCCCAGGGTGTCTAGTTTTCAGAAACGTGTGGGATTGGTAGGTTTCCCTAGATGGCGGCGAGCCCGGGGCCAAAAACCAGGTGCCCCCCAAAACCAGGTAGTTTTGTTATAGGTAGTTTTGAAGTCTCCACAATACGATTTGGGCCATTTCCTGTTTCAGCCACTATGCCTACCCACACAAGTGAGGTACCATTTTTATCGGGAGCCCTGGGGAACGCAGGGTGGTAGGAAATTTGTGGATCCACGCAGATTCCAGAACTTTCCCACACAGAAATTTGAGTAAAAAGTGATTTTTTTCTGCTAAATTTGAGGTTTGCAGGGCATTCTGGGTAGGATAACATTTGGGGACCCATGCAAGCCATACCTCGCTGGACTCCCCCAGGTGTCTAGTTTTCAGAAATGTATGGGTTTGGTAGGTTCCCAAGATGGCCGCTGAGCCCGGGGCCAAAACCCAGGTGACTCCTTGCAAAACCAGGTTGTTTTGTGATAGGTAATTTTGATGTCTCCTCAATACGTTCTGGGCCCTTGCCTGTCGCGGGTACTTGACCCACCCACGCGAGTGAGGTATCATTTTTATCGGGAGACGTGGGCGAAAGCTGGGTGGTAGGAAATTTGTGGATCCACGTAGATTCCAGAACTTTCCCACACAGAAATTGGAGAAAAACGTGATTTTTTCAGCTAAATTTGAGGTTTGCAGGGTATTCTGGGTAAGAAAATTTTGGAGGACCCACGCAAGCCATACCTCGCTGGACTCCTCCGGGTGTCTAGTTTTCAGAAATGTGAGGGTTGGGTAGGTTTCCCTAGATGGCCGTTGAGTCCGGGGCCAAAAACTCATGGGACCCCCCCTTGCAAAACCAGGTTGGTTTGTGATAGGTAATTTTGATGTCGCCTCAATAGGTTTTGGGCCCTTGCCTGTCACGGGTACTTGACCCATCCACACAAGTGAGGTACCATTTTTCACGGAAGACTTTGGGGGACGCGGGGTGGGTGGAATTTTGTACATCCACGCAGATTCCATAACTTTCCACCACAGAAATGTGAGGAAAATGTGTTTTTGGACATATTTTTAGGTTTGCAAGGGATTCTGGGTAACAGATCCTGGTGAGAGCCAGTCAAGTCACCCCATCCTGGATTCCCCTGGGTGTCTAGTTTTCAAAAATGTATAGGTTTGCTAGGTTTCCCTGGGTGCTGGCAGTGTTAGGGTTCAAAATCTACAGCTAGGCACTTTGCAAAAAAAGGGTCCGTTTTCACTGTGAAAATGTGATGTGTCCACGTTGCGTTTGGGCCGTTTCCTGTCACGGGCACTAGGCCTACCCACACATGTGAGGTGCCATTTTTCTCGGAAGACTTTGGGGAACGCGGGATGGGTGGAAATTTGTGGATCCACGCAGATTCCAGAACTTTCCATCACAGAAATGTGAGGAAAATGTGTTTTTTTGCCAATGTTTTAGGTTTGCAAGGGATTCTGGGTAACAGAACCTGGTGAGAGCCAGTCAAGTCACCCAATCCTGGATTCCCCTGGGTATCTAGTTTTCAAAAATGTATAGGTTTGCTAGGTTTCCCTAGGTGCCGGCAGAGTTAGGGTTCAAAATCTACAGCTAGGCACTTTGCAAAAAAAGGGTCCGTTTTCACTGTGAAAATGTGGTGTGTCCATGTTGCGTTTTGGGCCGTTTCCTGTCGTGGCCACTAGTCCTACCCACACAAGTGAGATACCATTTTTCTCGAAAGACTTTGGGGAACGCGGGGTGGGTGGAATTTTGTGGATCCACGCAGATTCCAGAACTTTCCACCACAGAAATGTGAGGAAAATGTGTTTTTTTGGACACATTTTTAGGTTTGCAAGGGATTCTGGGTAACAGAACCTGGTGAGAGCCAGTCAAGTCAGCCCATCCTGGATTCCCCTGGGTGTCTAGTTTTAAAAAATTTATAGGTTTGCTAGGTTTCCCTGGGTGCCGGCAGAGCTAGGAACCAAATTCAACAGGATAGGCACATTCCGAAAAAAGTCAGTGCCTAGTGGGCTTTCTGCCGCCCTGGGGAGGGGGAAATCAGGGGCTATTGCTCCGATATGCCCCCGAGGGGGCAGAAAGACTGTGGCTATTCTTTTGGGGGGTCGGGGGCATTGGGATGCCTATTCTGGTCAGCCCCCACCCCTGCGTATAAAAAAGCCAGCATGATCGCTGGCACATAGTGGGCTTTCTGCCCCCCCGGGGGGCAGATCAGGGGCTACTGCCCCATCTGCCTCCTGGGAGGGGCAGAAAGACAGTGACATCTTTTTTGGGGTGAGGCAGAAAGACTGGAATTTCGTGGGGGAGGGGTGGGGGCATTGGCATGCCCATCTTGGGCAACCCCCACCCCTAAATGTATCGAGGGGAAAAAAACCCTGGTGTCTAGTGGGCTTTCTGCCCCCCAGGAGGGGCAGAAAGACTGTACCTTTGCGTCAGGGGTGGGGGCATTGGCATGCCCATATTGGGCAGCCCCGACCCCAAATTATAATTTAAAAAAAATCCCTGGTATCTAGTGGGCTTTCTGCCCCCGAGGGTGCAGATTGGGGGCTACTGCCCCCATCTGCCCCCCAGGAGGGGCAGAAAGACTGTACCTTTGCGGTGGGGTGGGGTGGGGGCATTGGCATGCCCATATTGGGCAGCCCCCACCCCTAACTATAATTTTAAAAAATCCCTGGTATCTAGTGGGCTTTCTGCCCCCTGGGGGCAGATTGGGGCTACTGCCCCATCTTCCCCCAGGGGGGCAGAAAGACTAATTTTGTGGCCGGGGGGTGGGGGCATCGGCATGCCCGTTTTGGGCAGCCCCACCCCTAATAAACCTCCCATTTAATTCCCTGGTGTCTAGTGGGCTTTCTACCCCTCGGGGGCAGATTGGGGGCTACTGCCCCCATCTACCCCCAGGGGGGCAGAAAGACTAATCATGCCAAATATTTTATGGGGGAGCAAAGGTCCTTGCCCAAGGGGCCGCTCCCCCTCCCTGGTGCCTAGTGGGTGGATCCCTGCTTGGGGATCGCCCTCCTGGGGCAATCCCCAAGCAGGGATCCACTAGGGAGGGGTACCATTGGAAAGGGGAGATTCTCCCTTTCCAACGATACCCCTCCTGAGTTTCTACGTGCTCAGGGGGCTGAGATAGCCCCTGAGCACGTAGAAACTGAAACTGAAATGAGCCTCTTGGCTCATTTCAGTTTTAGTTTCACTGAAATGACATCAGCGCGACGTGCGCGCCAATCGTCATTTCAGGGAAACCAGGGGGGGGGGCCTCGGGAGCTGGGGAAGCTCTTCCCCAGCTCCCGAGGGTTTAGGGGAGAAAAGGGAATCCCTCTGGTGCCCGCACCAGAGGGATTTCCTGTGCTGGGTCACATGACGAGCTGGACTCGTCATGAGCACACGAGCACTGTGTGCCATGACGAGTCCAGCTCGTCATGAGCATCGAAGGGGTTAAAGAAGAAAAGAACAAAGACATTATCCAAACCAGTGACAAGTTAAACCGGTTAGCACAGGACATCAGTCAGGCTGCAAAGTACCCAGCTATAAAACACACAGTATTATTAAACCAAAACAGGCTAACCGACTCAGAGTCGAAAAACACACAAGGAGATTCAGCCAGGAACCCAAAAAAGCAATTGGAACTTTTCACTACATTATTACATAATTCACAAACATCAACAGAGACACTCACAATGCAGTCGGACAAATTAGACATTCAAATAGAATTAATCAATATCATAGCCTCCTACATAGCAGGGATAAACTCGAAACTTGATAAACTAACAAATTTAATAACAAGAGTTCAATCCATCGACCCACCTCTTGAAAGATCCTGCACTTGTGGCCCTATAATTGACAAACTGAGCCTTTTACCGGCGTTAATGGAACATATACTTAACGTCAACAAAATCAATATATCGACCAGTGCTCCTAAAGCCAGTAAGCCAGATGAACAGCTTGGTCTGCCCACAAAAGGCTCACCTCTAGACACACACCAGCCACTGGTAACCACAAGCAACTCACAAAGACAACTGGAAATATGAGTAGAAACTCAAGGGGTTAAACAAACAGAAGTAGATAAGGATACTATAAACATTTTTAAAACTTGTAAACAATCGAGAAGACAAAAAAAGCGTGAAAGGAAAAAAGAACCAAAATGAACTAACTGGCAAAACAGCACGCTCAAAAAGTATTTCCCATCTTCAGCTCAACAAGGGAGGGATCAGCAAAGGTGGGACCAAGCAAGCCTCCAAGTATGGCGGACGACGATTCAGATTCAAATAGAAGTACAAGAAACTGGGATTTGGAGAGTGATAACCTAGACGATTCAATCCAAAGCAGGCATAGGAATACTGTCCCCCCAACCATAGACGAAATGGACCACAAGAAGAACCCCACAACACAGACAGAAGGACCACTGAGTACAACCACAAAGGAAGCAAAGAGAATAACGCAGAGAGGAGATAACAACATAGAGAAGTTGACAACACTAATACATCAACAAACCCAGATATCAGTTGGAAGGAAGGCACAAACATCAACAAGGACCCCCATAACAATCACTTCCAAAGGCCTAGTCCTGCAGGCTAAAGACCCTCTTGAAATGGCGCCAATGAAGTTTCACATCTCAAACCTTACAGGACCGTAAGAACCACAGAATGGGGCCATATGCCAGCATACTTAGCAAACAAAAAACAGTGGTGGTACAGGAAAAAAGATCGAGTCTCGCCACATCGAACGGAACATATCATACGAGCAGAAAGGGCCTCAACAAGGAGAAATGCCTGAATATCACCATGTGCCATATATCACAAGGAAAGGGGACTCGTCCCCACAAGGAACCCTTAGACTCAACATTCAAAACTGTAACAAGTCGTGTCCTGAGGAAATCAATCCCTTAGTAACATCCAGGGAAAAAGCACTCGAGCAAGATCTAAAAACACTGCAAATTCTTTTTACACCTGAATACGAATAACAAGGGCGGCAGGACATCCTAAACAGGGGTAACATTTTAAAATTAATGGCAGAAATTCCAGCGTTAGAACACATACAATCATCGAACCTCCTGAGAGTGCATTCCTTCTAGCAAATAAACTAAAAAACAACGAACATACACTAACAACTTGGCAGTCAGAGGAAGTAGTCCATCTAATTTTGAACTACACAAAACCATGTGAAGCATGGGGTATAAAACTATCCAAACCAATCGCACCACGCTATCCCCGACCGCTTACCGAAAATCATTCTTATAACCCCTCCCAAGGGTTGAAACAAACCCAAGAGATGCCACAGGTATATTCAGTACTGCAGAATGAAAAAGGAGGAAGCAGTACTACATCAATAAAGTGGGAAACAGGCCTGATAGCAAACATTGGAAGAAATCAAGGTCAATGGAATTGGCTTGCAGGCACCCTTAACGCAAAGAAGTGTGCATGACATTCGGAAAGACAAACGAACAAACTCCAGAATGGCAAGATCCACATGCTTACATGGAACATAGCCGGAGCAAAAAAACACCTAGAAGAAGGAATACCTCCACACAGTTGGGAAACATGCGATATAATAGCCCTCCAGGAGACATGGGCACTGGCGAACTTACCCCTAGTAGGCTTCATCCACTATACAGTTGCAGCCGAAAAAACAGAGCAATATGGCCGCCCTAAAGGTGGACTGGCAGTCTACGTATCTGTGGCACTGAATATTAAAACTGAACAGCTACCCTCTCAGGACCCCAGCATTCAACTAATCAAATTCACTTGCTGGTCTACCGATGCCCTGAAAAAAGTGTTATTGATCAACACATATGCTCATTCAAAGGCAAGTATGAAAAAAGTTCATAATGCATTATTGACTACAACAATCTGACAAACAATATTCCCATCACTTGTGGGACATAGTATTGACAGGAGATTTTAATTCTAATCTAATCTACACCCCAGACGAAGACCAAATATTTGCAGTTGACAGTATATTTTGGAATGTAAAACCCCAATATCGACTCAAGACAACTCGACTAGACCGCTCAGGTCAACAGTTAGTTAAGACATTAGAATACCTGGGATTGAGATTGGTAAATGGTAGATCAGTAGAAGACACCCCTCCAAAATACACTTATCAAGGGGCGCAGGCGTGATCCATACTTGATTTCACCGCAGTCTTGTTACCATTAATTTCTTTTTTTCGCAATTTTCAATCGAATACACCACCTTGAGTGATCACTCATACCAACACATCTACTTTAACTTCCAGCTGTTTAAGCATTAAGCTACTACAATAATATAGGGTAACATCCACTCGATCAACCTAAAACACCCTAAATGGACAAATTAAACCATTTAGGACCCACAAAATACTATAAAAGATTTACTGATAGCTAATGGAAAAGAGTCCCCAATAAGATACAAGCTTGGTCGGACTTTTTATTAAACTTGGCATCTTTAACGACAAAGACCAAAAAACAGGCGCCAAAAAACACAAACCACAAAGCAGCATCAAGTAAAGTTCAAACGTTGAAACGAGGGCTAAAAAAAGCAATCAGGAAACTAAGATCCCCGCCCCTGGATCGAACAGCATGGGAGGCAGTTCTGCAACTGAGAAAAGAATACAAAAAAACTTTGGGAAGATAAAAAAAATAGCAAGGAGAGATTCTGGTCCAAATGACTTTTTAGAGCGAGGCAAACCAACTTGAGCATCTTCTGGGAAATAATAAACAAATTGAACAGGCCAGTGAATGCAACAGCCTCTAACATACAAGAACCCGACTGGGCCGAATTTCTAACAAACAAATTCACGGACAACATAACATCTGCACAACTTCCTCAAATTCGCAAGATCATGTAACGTCAACTGGAACACTAATAAAGCCTCATCACAGCATGGAAATTACAGCCATAATAAAGGAAAATAAAACAGACCCGTCATCCCACTCAGCGGATGAAATATTTAACATAATATGAAAAAGCAGAAGAGATGGGGCTCCCGGGCCAAATGGTATTCCTCAAGCCATATTCAAACACGACCCAGTTTTTGGAGCAACCATCTGGTTGCACTCTTCAAAGAGGCTGGACTATTAAATCAAATACCATCTAGCTAGCAAGGCTCAATCATTACACCTATATTCAAAGGGAGAGACAGAACTAATCCAACAAACTACAGGCTTATTGCGTTGCTAGACGTAGAAGCAAAGTACCACACCTCTTTGATCTTGGCTGATCTGATTACCTGGACGGAGAAACTTAACTTGATCCCAATAAATCAGACCGGTTTCAAAAAGGGGATTGAAATGATTACCAATATTCTATCACTCTCCCTTATAGCGGAAAAACATAAGCAAAAAAAAACAAAAACTCCATCTTTATTTTATAGACTTAAATGCTGCCTTTGACAGCGTGGATCAGCAGCTTTTGTGGAATAAATTCAGACGGTGCAATATACCCGAAATAATATTAAGAGGCAAATTTTTGTTCTACTCTGAAACCTGGTTAAGAGTGAAACTAGGTGACAGCTCCAGAGTCTCAAGAAAAGTTAACACTAACAAGGGCCTGAAACAAGGATGCGTACTGGTGCTGCATCTTTTCAATCTGTTTGGGCCTGATTCACAGAACTAACTTACGTCAAAAACGTAAAGTTAGTACTTTTTGGTATTCACAGAATACACTTACTCATTTTGGTATTCACAGAATGAACTTACTCATTTCGGTATTCACAGAAGTTAGTAGCCCTAACTTTAGGATTCCTAGATGACTTCTGTGAATACCGAAAGTCTTAAAGTTAGGATTTTTCTCAGTTTAGGAGTAGTAAAGTTAGGACTTTACTACTCCTATAGAAACTTACCTTCCCAATATTTTTCCCCTTGATATTCTTTTTTTATAAATCTTTTTATTAACTAAGATAAACAAACATATGACAGCATATAATAAAGTGACATTGTGCATAAGTACCAAAACCACCATCTATTTGTCAATGTAGTCCAACATTTCCATCACATTACAGAACATCAATTTCCACATTATGACCAATGATGTCACGGAGTCATACCATCTTGCATAGAGGGATCAAGAAAAGGCTCACACAACATTCCCCTCGCTTTGTTCCAGTCACCACAGATCTTCGTCCACTTTTGGGGGCAATACCTCCCTTCATAGACCACCCTCTCCGTCTGCATACACCAGTCCATATCCGTTTCCCAGTCATGGAGTTGGGCTACCGTGTCTCCTTTCCAAGTTTTGGCTATATTACTTTTCGCAACTACATTCCCAAGGGAAACCCAAATCCTTTCTTTAGCCGTCAGGTCAGTCGCTTCCCATATATTCAGAAGGCAAAGTCGGGGGGTGACTTCCATACTTTTCCCACTAACTTCCAACATCTTTGAGGTCACTTTCCTCCAATACTGCCGTATACTTGGACATTCCCACCACTGGTGTAAGTATGTGCCCACTTGCCCACAACCCCGGGGACACTGCGGGGAACCCAAACGCCCATCCTGGTTAATGCAACGCTTGTATAATAAACTCTGTGGAGGAGCTTAAGCTGGACCAATTTAAATCTGGAGCGCACCGCGACCTCTCGAGGAGATGCCAGCGCTTCCTGCCACTCTTCATCATCTAGATTTCCCACCTCCTCCACCCACTTAGAACGGATCTTCCCTAAGGCATCTGTGGAATTATTTAAAATCTTCCTATAGGTCAAGGAGATTACTTTGTCCTTTAAATAATCATCAAGAAGTCTATCTTCCAATGGCGAGGCTGCTGGGAGGTCCGTGCCCATGGGTACAGCCTTATACAGTGCGCTACGCACCTGCAGGTATCGAAAGGTTCCCCCAGATTCAGATCATGATCACGTTGTAGATCGCTAAAAGGGACCACCCTGCCTCTCGCCCATAAGTCACCTACCGTTGAGAGCCCAATGAGATCCCACTTGCAAAACCCGGGGCCATGAGCCAGGAGCCCCAATTGATCAGATTCAAAGAGGGGGGTGGCAAGGGTAATCCTGTTTTTCCAGCCCAAGACGGAGGTCGAGCATGCCACAATGCCACCGTAGTTGCGGTCGGGGTGTATACCGGGGCATTCTTCCGCCCTCCATAGAGTGCCCGTTGGTAAGAGCCATTTATCGTATTATACCTATCCATCCTATAAGCAGGTTCATCGACCGGCCAATGTACCCAGTGATTAGTGACAGCTAGTTGTGAAGCCCAGTAGTAACTCTTGAGTGCCGAAAGAGCAATCCAACCATTGTACCAGTTCTTCGTGAGCTTAGTCAAGGAGATACAGGGATTTCCAGCGTTCCACAAAAGGGTCCTGACCTCTGATTCTACAGCCTGAAAATATTTGGGTGTAACGGGGAAGGGTGTATTTTGTAATACGTAAACAAAGCGGGGCAGAGCCATCATCTTATATATAGCCGCCCTGCCCAATAGTGTGAGGGGCAGTGACTTCCAGTGTTGTACATCGGCCTGTAGACGGCGCAGAGGCGGGGCCAAATTATTATCATAGAAGGCCATCCTCTCCCCCAACGTTCACAGGTCTGCATGCATTAGGGTCACTTCTGAGGTAACATAGTCTATTTTTAGTTCCAAAGCGGTACAGACCCCCTGTATGGCTTCCATAATATCTTGGAGGGTAGGGGCACCCTCATCAGCCTGCTTCTTTGCGCCCTGATCAACATTCTGTTCCTCTAGGCTGTCTGCCTTGGAAAGCGCAAGCTTGTCCAGCTTGGTCTGGTGCATTTGTCGAGACCCCTTCGCCGTTGCCATATCGCAATCATCTCTACGGGCCCCTCCTGACTCCTCTTCGGACCGTCCCTCACCAGGCTGCAGCGATTATGGAGGTTGCAACTAGTCCGTACATACGTGGAGGACATCCGCCTCACCCAAGCATGTCGCATCAAGTGTCCAATGGAGTCCTGTTAGTCTCCAGAATATAGCACCAGCAGAGTGGGCAGATGCCGTAGTCAAGCTCCTGCGAATACGATATTCTTCTCAGGTCTATCGGTAGGAACGTCGCCGGCCTTAGGGAACAAATCTTGCGCACTGGATAAAGCCTGTTCCGGGCTCTGCTTAAAGGTGTGGGGATCAGGGGGGGGACCAGCAAGATGCAGGTAGGAGGGAAAAAAGTCACCAATTTCAGAGACGTCTGTGTCGAAAGAGGTGGATGCCCAGGTGATACTTCCTCCCTACAGCCCGGAGCAGCGTTGGACAAGACACTCCAGTCGTGGCACGTGAAAGAGTTCTCCGTCATGGCAGCTCCCTGTGTCCCAGGTCAAACCTGCGCAGCCTCTGCCATCAGCTCATAATGGCCACTGCGCACTACGGTGCGCCGATCCCGGATAAAGAAGATGAAATGGGGACTCTCACCAGCGTCAGAAGTAACAGTGCCAAGCGCCTTCCCCTCGATCTCGCGGGGTCAATTCAGGAGGGTGGGGGAGAGATGGTAGGCGGAATACCGCAGGAGAGGCCCCCTCGAGCAGCGACTCCTTGGGGGTCGCGTTCGGAGATCTCTTTCCAGGCTCCGGCGGTCGCTCCGTCACAGCTGTGACCTCTTCAGTGCCCTGCACCACAGCCACTCCTGCCCCGAGGTCCCCCAGGCCCTCAGCCTTACTGTCGGTCTCCGCTGGGAAGCGGTCACATGGCGGACACCCCAGGCTCCTCCCAGTCGCGCCGGTCCCGACTGCACTTCAAGGGATCGCCGCGGCGCCGAGCTACACGAGTCCCCGGCTTCGTAGGCCTTCTGTCGCCGGCGCCTCCCTCACGTTGTCTCTCCATCCCGATCAGGCACAGGCTCGCCGCTTCTCGCTCAAGGCGGCCTGGGGTCCCAGAAAGTACAGGGACGCAGCAATCCGGGGCTCTAGACGGATATTTGTCGGATTATATGGGGTTTTTAGGCCGGCGGGATACAGAGTTCTACTTGAGCGCCGCCATCACAGTTGCCGGTCGGCCACACCCCCCCTCTCCTTGATATTCTTGACTCAATATTTTTGTCCCACAATATTGTTTCCAATATTCTGTCTAAACACTGGCTCAGGCAGTCTTTATGCCCCTTAGGGGCCATATTTATTAACCAAAATATCCACCCAGGAGGTAGAAAGCCCACTGAACACAAGAGAAAGATGTTCAAAAAGTGAATGGGATGGTGGGGTGACCCATCCTGATTTTGAGCCATTCCACCTCAACCATGGGGCCAACACAGTCTTCCTGCACCCCTGGAGTGGTTGGATTTTGAGATTAACACCCAATCTGACACCCCAGCAGTGCAGAAAGCCAATTAGATACAATGGATAGTTGTCTACAAAGCGAGTGTGATGACATGGCTGCCTATCTGGGCATTGGGATGCATCTCCTCTCCCAGGGCCCCTAGGGGGATTCCTATGGGGGAATCACTTACAAACATCAACAGTTGCCTAACAAATGTTCCTTTCAGTTTCTTTGTGGATGGCTATAGTATTTGGGTTGGGGGTCAGCTGGCATCCAGAGAAACCTAGCATCTGTTAGCATCTCAGAAAAATAGAGACCGAGGGGAATCCAGGGTGCTTGGCTTAAGTGGATCCCAACACATTTCTTACCCAGATAAACCGGCAAGTTCAAAACAACGCTCTAATTTCCTCACAGTTTCCATATGAAATTGCTGTTTAATTTGGGCTTGGGCTCAACGGGCACCCAGGAATCCCTTTCAACCTATTCATTTCTGAAACCTTAAGACCAAGAGTAATCCAGGTTGGTATGACTCATGTAGTTCCCAACAAGTGTCTTTACCAAGAATGCCCTGCAGAGTACCAGGTTGAGATGAAAAAGTCAATATTCATCTGTAGCCAATTTATTTATGTATTAGAAACCTCTGGAACTCCAGTAAATGGCAAATGTTGTGTGATCCAGGGTTGCCATTATTCTCCTGATAAATATAATACTCAACATGAATGTGTGAGATTATTGCAAGAGACAAGTATGGAACAAAACAACAGACATGTGACTGGATTGACTCTACATTGACTTCATATGGTCACAGTTCTGGACTATTCCTCTCTGGTGTGATAGAGCCATCCACATGTGAGGAGTACCATTCTTCTGACAAAACCACAACTTTTCTTTCTGCAAATGTCCAGGTCACATGACTGTTAATGGATCTCCTGTGGTGTAATGCGTATTCCTTTCAGACATGGGATAAAAGGGAATTGGGTGTGGAGAAGGGTGTTCCTCTCCTGAGCAGGATGGCCTGGGTGTTGTACCCAGACCCTTCCTGAGCTTCGTTAGCCAGCTGAAGCAGACCCAGGGGAAAAATAACAACTGACCACAGCCAGTTTAGGGAAAGACAAAGGGGGTGCGACCAGCCACAGGTTCACACAGGCATAAATGTGGCAACCCCACAACCTCTCATTAGAGCACTCTTGGACTTCAGAAGATTCAGAAGGACTGCCATGCTGTCTAAAGAAGGACTATTAGACCTGCTTGCCTTGAACACAAGAGCCCATTTGGCTGACCTCCTGGTTGAGCGACAAGGACACAACAAACTTCCAGAGGCCTTTCCTGCTTTCTAGGTCACCAGATCCAACTGGGCCTGACCTGGACCTCTCTGCTGGCCTCTGTAGTAGTGAGTCCTGACCCCGCCCCCGCAAGTGCTGTCTTCAAGGTCCTAGACTTTTGGTTGGAGCCAGAGTTTACTCCTCTTTGCTCAACTTAAGGTTTCACTGGATCAGAAGCAGCGCAGACCAACGCACTTCCTTGCATTGTAGCACCATGCTGCTCCTGATCAGCGGCTTCTCAGGAACCTACGCAGAGCCATGCATCGCAGCACCATGCAGCTCCTAATCAACGACTCAAAAAACCCGATGCAGAGCATTGCAGAGCCTCACATCACAGCTTCTCAGGACCCGATGTGAAGCCATGCAGAGCCTACACAACACAGCACCGCACAGCTCCTAATCAGCGACCCGAATGATCCGACACAGTGCGATGCAGAGCCTAAAATTGCAGCACTGTGCAGCACCTGCACCAAGGACAGACAGTACCACTCGTAGCGGGTGGAAATTACTTGTGGTAGCATTTCATCCCATTGTTTTTCAACCACTGTGCCACTCTAGGCAGAGGCCCACCTAGTGCTAATCAATACTGACCTTGTTACTCATTGAACCAATCCATCTCAAACCTTGGTCACCTCACACCTCCACCCTGCAGGCCACTGCCTTCTTATTTGGGAAATTTGAGATTCACCTCCCCTCCCCCGATTGTCACTGACAAAGTGACAACCCTGCGCCTCATGCTCTGAAACATAGCCTAGAAATCGACCTGGTGAATTGGGAACGTATACACATTATGTTAAATATTGTCTATGGAATTTCATCGGCTTGAAGATCTTCTTGGCATCAAAATAAAATATTAGCCACTGTTTGTTGAGATAGGAGATGGCTTCTGCACAGAATTGGTTTTGAGATGTCAATCTGCCTGGGATGAAACCGGTCAGATTCAGGCCCACATGCTTCCAGGCACAGATAATAATTGATGTGCCATGATGTTCATTCAAAAAATTGTAATCTGTTTTCAGGAGCATAGTAGACCTGTTTAAACCACACTGCATTGCCGTCTTTCCAGGTTCAACAATGTTACAAATATGTTTTTCCTTATATATTTCTAGGCACTGACATTAAGTCCAAGTATAATTTAAAAATGCATGTAGATGGGAAGCAAATAGTTCAAAACCTTTTTATGTACTTTGTTGTTGAAACCATCTAGCCAAGATGTTTCACACAGAGGTAGGCAAATAAATACTCTATTTACCTCATTCAGATTCAAGAAGGGAACTTAGTTTGTGATTATTTGATGTCATAGGAAAGTCCTGGAAAAAGGATTGTATTTAGTCCTGGACAGGATAAAAATTCGCCATTTAAAGTTCTGAAAAGAACTCTCAAACTTTTCATTTACTCCAGGGCTCCTCCACGCAATGAATTTCTTCTGCTGCTCTCCTACCTTTTGCCTTCTCTGCTAAAATTATTTCCCCTCCTTGTATAAACACTGCCTTGTGACATGCATTGCTGTTCTGTGTGGCCTGTAATATTCATATTTAGGTTTAGATTTTGTCAGCCTTTACTTCAGAACTGAGTCAATTATTGGTTATAATACTTCTGCAATCCCAGACAACAGGTAAACTAGCCCTCCCTTCTTCTAAGTCTCAATGCAACCCCCAATTTGCTCTCTAAAGCCCTCTTATTCTGAATCTCCACTGAGGTGGAATATTCCCATCGGCCATCACCTCCAATTCTACCTTCATCACTATAGTACTATGATCAGAAAATACTGATTGTCTAGTTTCTATCTGATGCATATTGACCTCTAGGATGACACAAAAAATAAATCCAAACCCTAATACTATAGCTGGCAACTTTCTAGGTATTTGGCATTTCAGAGGTTACCTTCCTTGCCTAACAACTACTAATTTATATCCTTCCATTAACTTTATTATAGCCTGGAAGATTTAGCACAATGCAGAGAGCCCAATAGTCCCATCATGTCCGAGTAACATCAAAATCCACACAAGTGATAAAAGGAGTGTTGTTTTGATATGAATTTACCTTGAAAAAATGAAAAGACAAGAGGCATTTGACAAAACAGGAACAAGTTGGCTTAATTAAACGCAGCGGCCGGGAGAGCATCGACAGAGTAGCATCTGAAGACAGTCTCAATGTACAGAGGTTTTGGCCAGCATTTTATACAGTTACTTGAAGTACAATAAATTGATTACGCATTCTTGTAGAGCAAGTCGGTCCGGGCCTAGTCATAAATTATGAGTACAACCAATTGAAAACGGGAACACAGGTGTCTCCCGACCTCGAGGAGAGCTAGTGTGGGCCAGTGTGCATGTGTTCAGATGTCCTGCATGAGGACTGCGTGATCACTACGTGTGGTGCGTGTGCTGTGTCCTGATTGGCTGAGTGTTCCTAACTACATTTGGCATCTAACTTTGTGGTATTTTGAGAACATGAGCTTTTGGCCAATTTCCTCACACCTGTTTGTGTTGTAGCTGCCTATCTGTGTGATCGATCAGGGTTTTCCCTGGTTGCATGTTTGCCTTTAGGCTGAATGTAATCCACCTGTGACCTATCAATCAGGAGGCCTAGGTCACAGGGCCTGTCTGAACACGTATCTCTGACTCAGGGTTGATGGGGAGGTCAACTTGGGTAAATTTGACTGCAAAAATATGAGCTCAATACTGTAAGTGCATAAAACATGACGGTCATTGATATCATATTTACCAACATTCTCATTATTGTGTGTACAGTTGTCATAGAGTACATCGACATTGCTTTTACTATTTATGACATTGTTATGTGCGCATAGTTTATGGTGTACATCGACATTGCATTTACTGGTATTGCCGCTGTCCGGCCTGCACATTTCATGGTGTACATTGACATCGTATTCATCGATATTAACATTACACCCCCGTGGAATTTTCAACTACATAATTCTCCTCGTAAGTCATGATAGTCACATTAGTCGATACGGTGTGTGTTGCTGTAGTGTCTGCTATTCTTTCTCTAGCTATTTGCATACTAGCTAATTTTAGGACTGCATTTTTACAGCAGGAAACCCCCAATTTTTGAAAACCACACAACAGTAGTACAAAATTGAAAACTGGAAGTAATGACATGAATAGCTTGGACATCGATATGGGAATCCAAGAAAAATACAATGATACCAGTCCTTCTCGGAGGCACCCCCCTCCTTCATGTCAGCTTGTAGATGATACAGTGCATGGATGGCAAGAGCAAGAGTTCCACATTTGAGGTCATTGCTAGAAATAAAAGTACAGCAGGAAACACCGATCTTGGCACACATCCCACCCTCCATTGCGGTCATCAAGTCCAACACATACCGATGTTGCATCACGATAAGGTGCATGGCTCTCAGTTCTTCCTTGATAGCATTTAGGCCGAGCTCAGTGTTGTTGATCATCTTAAGTGTTTTCCACCTGGTTATTTACAATCAGCAGGCGTTTTCCTTCATTTGCAAAGTGAATAAGGTTATCAACCCCCCTGTGTTTGCTTGAGTTTCAGAAAACAGTCTAAACTCTTCAGTAATGTCCTTGTACTGAGCCCAGCCAAATTAAACAGCAGTTCTTCTTCTTCTAGCCTGATGCAACAGAGTTGTTTTCTTCTGTATCGGATATTGGGACAACTCAGACAGATTTTCACCAGGGATAACCGGGGAGCAGAGACCTCACCATCTGGGTACAAGCTGGGTGTAGGCAAGCTTGCCGCACTGCTCGGACATGTTCATCAATGTGAAGGTGCCCCATTGCAGGTCCGGTATATGTAATGTTACTTCACAGTGCTCATTAAAGCCAACCAGTATGGTTCCTTTGCCTCTGAAATACAAAGGATACAGTGTAAGTTTCCGCACAATTAGCGGTTGCCCTTTTCCCTCCAACCATGTGTATCTATTAATCTCGGCATCCCAGATTTCTTGGGACGGGGTGTCTACATAGGTGTTTGACCCCCTCCCATGGGACTGATTTCCCCTAGTGTGGTCGAGGTGAGCGGCCCTACACTGGAATTCCATATCTGCAATCCACTTGTCATTAAAAAAGGGGGCCCCAAAGATGTTAATGGCCACCCTGGGACCGCAGACAGAGGCAGGAGTGGATGTATTTGTGCACTGGTGCGGCGGGCTTGCTGTCTCCAATAACCTCTTTTCTACGGAGTCCTGGGACCAAACAGCATCCTCCCCTATAGTGCCCCTCCTTCTCATCCTGTCTAGTTCTGTTTGGATGTCTCTGGGTTCGATAAACAAGTACAGTGCCATGGGGTTGGTCTCATACCGGGTGATTTGTGTAGGAGAGTAGGATCTGCTTCACATGGGTACCCCCACTTTTTGCTGATGCTTCACTGTTTTTCAACCTTAGTCTGGCTGGGGCCCTGCTAATCAGAACCCCAGCCTAGCTGCTTCCTCTTTAAAATGGTTTCCATGTGCCTTAGGCACATCTCTGATTGGAATCTGGAGTGCCCTTATAAGTCCCTAGTATATGGTATACTATGTACCCAGGGCATAGGTACCTCAGAGGCCTACCAGGGGCTGCAGCATGTATTGTGCCACCCCTGGAAGGCCATCCAAAATGACACCACAGGTCTGCTACTGCAGCCTGGGTAAGGTGGTGCATGCACCCCTTACAGTGATATAGGCTACCTATATCACTACATACATACACACATATAAACCTATAAGTCACTCCTATGGCAGGCCTTATTAATTCTGAAGGCAGAGTGCGTGGTTCCAATGTGAGAGGGTGCCCCTGCATGAGCTGGGCCCCTCTGCAGCGTTCGGAGACCCTTCTCTGATGCTGTTTGTAGTGCAGCCCGACCATATACTCTTAAGCGCATTATAACCTCGCGTTAAATGCTAACTTTGGGATGGCTGCACGGAAACATGTCGTGTTTGGTGTCAAACATCTTGGAATACTACCCCCCCGCCAGTTCTGGCGGCGGGGGTAGCATTCCACCCTTCTAGAGGGAGAGACATGTACACACCGTTATACCCGGTACTGACTTTCCAGAGCCCTGGCATCACAAAATGGATGCCGCTGCCACAGACACGAGTCTGGCCTCCTGCTGCTGACCGAAACTCCGGCAGGGGAGGCCTGGACAATAGGTTTCCTGTCCCAGGGAGGTGTAACCACCTCCCCAGACAGGATAGTGTGTATTGGGGCTGGGCGGGAGCACTCTCTGGTGCTTTGAAGTCCTGCACTGGGGGCACATTTGGTGTCCCTGTGCATACCCCAGTTCAAACCGGCTCAGGGGCTTCCAGCCCCTGCTCTGCCGCGAAACTGGACAAAGGGAAAGGGGTGTAACCACCCCTCTGCCCTGACCCTCCCATAGGTGGGGCCACAGAGTATGTCCAACCCCCTACCTTAGTATAAGTATGGGACCCCAGTCCTTAGGACTTTAGATTAACCTGGACGAAACTCTGACACAGAATCCTGGACCTTCTACGCTCTACTTCAAGATTAGAGGACTGAAGAATCTCCCTTGGGGTCAAGGAGTGACTCCCCTGCCTGGCAGGCACCAAAGAAGCAATTGTCCGGTCTGCATCGCTGAAGCTCCCGCCGGACGCCGAAGTCTTTGCATCACGAGAGGTGGATTTCCAGACTTCCCCGAGGCTGCCCTGAGTCCCCAGCAAAGCTGAGGCCCGTAGCTGTCGTGGGTAACGTGGAACCGTGACCCCTGGACACCGATCGCATTTGCAAGTGCATCCTCTTCTGGGTCTCCCACAAAGTCGTGCTTTGGGCTCCGAGTAGCCCCAGCCTCCAGCACCAACTGCACCGAAGATCACTGGCCTCCACTCCACGAGTGTCCTGTGAGCCAGCTCCACGTGCATCGACTCGAGGCTCCTTCGCGGTCCCTAGTCCATTGGCTAGTAGGCCCTCCCGAAGGCCAATCTTCTTCTGCTTGGTCTCCCTGGTTGCTCCAGGCGTGCCCTGACTTACCCTCGCTGGGTGAGTCCCACAGACCTTGCTGGTCTGCAACATCGTCCTTCTTCCATTTCCACGAGACGCCGTTGCCAAGGCTTGTTGGGTCCAATCCGGTCGCCGACACCCCTGCAATCGACAGACGTCGTGGGCAGCTCGAATCCAGCTCCTGGTTGTCGTCGATGCCTCCTGGACCTTGTGGCTGAAGAGTCAAGACGACCATCAACCTACCTGAAGCACTCGACATCGGTGGGCATCTGCTCATCGCCTTCCTGGTCACTGGCTAGTGACCCAGACTCTGTCCCCTCTGCTTTCAGGTTCTTCAGATCTTCGATCCACCTTTGGATCCACCCGAACACTTTCGACTTGGCCGCCAGCAGCACTTTGCAGCAGATCGCCATTGAAAGCGACGACGAAACCCGACCCCGAAAGACACCTATGCACCCGGCTACCCTGGGTGAGGCAACTCGAGTACTCCGGTGCTCCCGTGGGTATTGACACTAGAACAGCCTAGTTCTCAAAGGGTTTGCTCCAAGTCCTCCTCTAAGTGTCCCTTTTCTTTTAAATTCAAATCGCGACTTTCCCCATAGAAGTTAACTGCGATTCGCGGCTGTGTTCATACACTGCACGCGTCCCCCGTGGGTCCCCTGTGTCACTACCTTGGGTGGTTCCTTGTGGTCCAAGCACTTCTACAGGCTCTAGGCCCTGTGTCTAGCTCAGTCGTGGTTCTTATACCACTTTATTGGTATATGGTTTGGTACGCCCCTAGGGCTCAAACGTGTATTTGTGCTATTACTGTAGATAACTAACTTATAATTTATGTACTTCGAACTCTAGCCTCATAAAGAGACTAGAGGGGTGTGTTTAGCAATAAATACATATATTTTGAATATATACCTGGTGTGGTCCTCTTTCATTTGGTCACTCAAGAGATTATAGACTGGTAAAACAAGCTGCTTTACATTCCTTCAAGACTTAGCCTGAAGGCTGCTCTCCATAGCTACCACTAGGATAGCTTTCAATAAAGGTTGTCTTTAACCTATCTCCAATAAGGGGTTGTTTGGACTGGTGCAAGGTGCCCACTATAATTAGTGGACAGCATATGCCAGGCCAACTTCTTACATTGGTGTGCAGCGTGTGGGATTCCAGCTTGCTATTGTTTTACCAGATAATCTCAATTGAATTGATCAACTGAAAACCACTAAGGGTACCTAAGGTACATATAAATCAAGCTTGGTAATACAGTAAGTTCTACTGAACTTAGAGTTGTGTGTTAAGGGATAGCACACCCTTTCTACAACTCAAGAGAGTTTAGTAGGCCACACTAGAGTAGGTAGTGCATACCCCACACCTCACTAGTAATGTCTTCAAAGCCAGGACCCTGTGAGTCCTCGCCAGAAGCCAGTGGGCTTCTTCCCTCCAAGTATGATAAACTCCCATTCTTGGAATTGAGAGCATTATGTAATACTAGGAAGTTGAAGGCAGGCAAAAGTGCCAGCACCCAACACCTCAGGGAGGTGTTACTAGCTGATGATCTCAGCAGGCCCATAGGGTCTGAAGGGGTAGGCAGAGAGGGTGGGGCAGAAGATGAGGAAGGGGCCAGGGGTGAAGAAACCCAGGCCCCCCTATGAAACTGGCCAGGAAGGTGAAAATGACCTTGTCCTGGATAACCCAATTCCTCCTGTGGAGGAGGAGGAGGGGGATCAGAATGACCTCCCCTTTGTCCCCCAGGAAGAGTACTGAGTGTGCCCAGAAGGTCTAGATCTCCTTCTCAGGAGTCTAACCACTCTGACACCTCAATAGGGACCTCTGTCTCCTCTCATAGGAGGGAATCCTCTCATGAAAGGAGAAAGAGATTGCTTCAGTATGAACAAGCCCAGCTTGAGCTCAGAAAACAGCAATTGGCTATAGACAGGGAGTCCCTAGATCTCTATAGAGAGAGACAAAAGATGGGACTAGAGTCCCACGGTGGCAGCAATTTCCCAAGAGATAGGGAAAGGTCTTATGACCATAGAAACCTGAGCAAGATTGTCCCTCCCTACCAGAGTGGGGATGACATCCACAAATGGATAACTGCTCTGGAGAGGGCCTGTAAAGTACAGAGGGTCCCTCAGGAGCAGTGGGCAGCAATCTTGTGGCTCTCCTTTGCAGACAAAGGTAGAGATAAGCTCCTCACTGTTAGAGAGGAGGATGCTGATAATTACAAAGTCTTGAAGAGTGCTCTAATTGATGGGTTTGGCCTAACCACTGAACAATACAGGTTAAAGTTCAGGGATACCCAAAAGCACAGACTCAAGACTGGGTGGACTTTGTTGATTGTTCTGCCAAGGCTCTGGAAGGTTGGTTATTGGGCAGTAAGGTATGTGACTTCACAGGATTGTACAATCTTATCATGAGGGAGCAGATCCTTAACAATTGTCAAAATCAGCTGTTGCATCAGCACCTGGTGGACTCTGATCTGACCTCTCCCCAAGAATTGGGAAAGAAGGCAGACAAATGGGTCAGAACCAGGGTGAGGCAGAAGGTACAGAACCAAGGTGGTGACCCTAAGAAGCAAGATTCGAAAAACTCTGATAAGGGTGGGGAGAAGGGTAAAGACCAAAAGTCTTCACAAGGCCCCCAAAAATCTTCTTCAGGTGGGGATTCACAGTCTAACAAAGGGAAAGGCCAAAAGAAACCATGGTGCAAGGTCTGTAAGCAAAAGACCCACTGGACCAGTGATTGCACCAAGTCCAAAGACTCTACTCCAGCCCCCACCAATGCCCCTAAGGCACCTGCTCCCCCTAATACAGTTACAGTTGGTGGTGGGACTACACAAGCCAAGGGTTTAGTAGGGTTGACCCTGGGTAAGGAGATGAGCTCTGACCTAGTCAGAGAACTCACTCAGGCTGTCCTAGTCTGTGATGGAGGCATGGATATGACCTCCTCTGTGAGACCCAGTAATCTGGGCAAGTACAGGCAACAGCCCTTAATCAATGGAAAAGAGGCTTTGGCATTTAGGGACACTGGGGCAAGTGTCACCATGGTGACACAAGACCTTGTGAATCCTGGGCAGATTATACTTGGTGAAATGTACCAAGTGACCAAAGCTAGCAACGTCAGAACAGACCATACTCTGGCAGTTGTTAACTTCTCCTGGGGAGGGGTAACTGGCCTTAAGAAGGTTGTGGTAAGTGCAGACCTACCCGTTGAATGCTTGCTTGGCAATGACTTAGAAACTTCAGCTTGGGCAGAAGTGGAGCTCAGGACCCATGCAGAAATGCTGGGCATCCCTGCAGATGTGTTTGCTGTGACCAGGTCACAAGCCAAAATGTCTAACACTGAACTGGCCTTGGATTCTGGAATAATGGACCAAGTGCCCTCCAAGAAGAGGAGTAGTAGGGTAAAGGCAGTGCCTTCCCCCTTGGCTCAGAAGGAAGATCAGTCTCTTGAGGGGGATGATCTCAGTCCTGAGGAAGGAACTGTCCCAGAGGAGCTTGAACCTGACCAGGTTGAGTTCTTGGGGACAGGGGGCCCTTCCAGGGCAGATCTGAGCCAGGAGCAGCAAAGCTGCCCCTCTCTTGAACCCCTCAGACAGCAAGCTGCTGCTGAGGCTGCTGGGAAAGCTAGTGGTCCCCATACTGTGTATTGGGATGATGGACTCTTGTACTCAGAGTGTAGAGACCCCAAGCCTGGTGCCACCAGGAGGTTGGTTATACCTCTGAAGTTCAGGGGCTTCCTATTGACCCTAGCCCATGACATTCCCTTAGCAGGTCACCTGGGCCAGAACAAGACTTGGGACAGAATTGTCCCTCACTTTCACTGGCCCCATATGTCTGAAGACACCAAGGAGTTTTGTCGCTCCTGTGTAACCTGCCAGGCCAGTGGCAAGGTAGGTGGCACTACAAAGGCCCCCCTGATACCACTACCTGTGGTGGGGGTTCCCTTTGAAAGGGTGGGGATTGACATTGTTGGTCCCATGGATCCCCAAACAGCATCTGGGCACAGGTTTATCCTGGTGGTAGTGGATCATGCCACCAGGTCCCCAGAGGCTATTCCCCTTAGGACCACTACAGCACCTGTGGTGGCAAGAGCCCTCCTGGGAATTTTCTCAAGAGTGGGCTTCCCTAAGGAGGTTGTATCAGACAGGGGTGCTAACTTTATGTCTGGATACTTAAAAGCAATGTGGAAGGAGTGTGGAGTGACTTACAAGTTCACCACACCCTATCACCCACAATGCAATGGTTTAGTTGAGAGATTCAACAAAACCTTGAAGGGCATGATTAAAGGGCTCCCAGAAAAGCTTAGGTGAAGATGGGACATACTCTTGCCCTGCCTTTTATTTGCATACAGGGAGGTGCCTCAAAAGGGGTTGGCTACAGCCCTTTTGAACTTTTGTTTGGTCACCCTGTCAGGGGTCCATTGTGCTTGGTGAAGGAAGGATGGGAGTTACCTCTCAAGCCCCCAAAGCAAGACATAGTGGACTATGTGCTTGGTCTCCGCTCCCGGATGGCTGAGTATATGAAAAAGGCAACTAAAAACCTTGAGGCTAGCCAGGAACTTCAAAAAGCCTGGCATGACCAAAAGGCTGTACTGACTGTTTACCAGCCAGGACAGAAGGTGTGGGTGTTGGAGCCAGTGGCCCCAGCAGCTCTCCAAGACAAATGGAGTGGACCCCATACCATTGTTGAACAGAAGGGTGAGGTTACCTATTTGGTGGACCTAGGAACACCCAGGAGTCCCCACAGGGTTCTCCATGTCAACAGGTTAAAACCATATGTGGACAGGGCAGACATGGGCTTGCTCATGGCTACTGATGAGGGACAGGAGGAAGAGAGTGACCCACTCCCTGACCTGCTCTCACAGAACCCTGATGATGGGTCAGTGGATGGTGTAGCCTTGGCAGGCAGCCTCACTACCCAGCAGCAGACTGATTGCAGACAGGTGCTCAATCAGTTCAGACACATATTCTCACTGACACCCAGTCAGACTACCTGGTGCACTCATGAAGTGGACACTGGGGACAGTCTGCCTATTAAAAATAAGATTTATAGGCAACCTGACCATGTCAGGGACTGTATCAGGACAGAAGTCCAGAAGATGTTGGATTTGGGAGTTATTGAACCCTCAGATAGCCCTTGGGCTAGTCCAGTGGTCCTTGTGCCAAAACCTCACACCAATGGTGGGAAAAGAGAGATGAGGTTTTGTGTGGACTACAGGGGTCTCAATGCAGTCACTAGGACTGATGCCCATCCAATACCAAGGGCAGATGAGCTAATAGACACTTTGGCCTCAGCCAAGTATCTAAGCACATTTGACCTGACAGCTGGCTACTGGCAGATCAGACTAGCTGATGATGCAAAGCCAAAGACAGCATTCTCAACCCCTAGTGGGCATTATCAATTTGTGGTGATGCCCTTTGGTCTGAAGAATGCACCTGCCACTTTTCAGAGGTTGGTGAATACAGTCCTTACAGGTCTGGAAGCCTATAGTGCAGCATATCTAGATGATATTGCTGTCTTTAGCTCCACCTGGGAGGATCACCTGGTCCACCTCAGAAATGTTTTGCAGGCCCTGCAGAAAGCAGGCCTGACTATCAAGGCCACAAAGTGCCAGATAGGGCAGAGTCAGGTTGTGTACCTGGGCCACCTTGTGGGTGGAGGCCAGGTTCAACCACTGCAGAGCAAGATCCAGACCATCATGGACTAGACTGCTCCAACTACCCAGACTCAGGTGAGAGCCTTTTTAGGCCTGATTGGGTACTATAGGAGATTTGTCAAGGGGTATGGATCAATAGTGACACCCCTGAATGACTTAACTTCCAAGAAAATGCCCAAAAAGGTTCAGTGGACAGTTAGCTGTCAAAAGGCATTTGATGACCTAAAGCAGGCCATGTGCACTGCTCCCATTCTACAGAGTCCTGATTACTCCAAGAAGTTCATTGTCCAAACAGATGCATCTGAATTGGGGGTAGGGGCTGTACTGTCACAATTGAATGATGAAGGTCAGGATCAGCCAGTAGCTTTTATTAGCAGAAGGCTGACCCCTAGAGAGAAACGTTGGTCAGCCATTGAGAGGGAGGCCTTTGCTGTGGTCTGGGCTCTGAAGAAGTTGAGGCCATACTTGTTTGGTACTCACTTCCTTGTTCAAACAGACCATAAGCCCCTCTTATGGCTAAAACAAATGAAGGGTGAAAACCCCAAACTGCTTAGGTGGTCCATTTCCCTACAGGGGATGGACTTCACAGTGGAACATAGACCTGGGAGTAACCATGCCAATGCAGATGGACTCTCTAGGTACTTCCACTTAGAACATGAAGACTTAACTGGGCAAGGTTAGTTTAATGTCCCTACGTTTGGGGGGGTTGTGTAGGAGAGTAGGATCTGCTTCACATGGGTACCCCCACTTTTTGCTGATGCTTCACTGTTTTTCGACCTTAGTCTGGCTGGGGCCCTGCTAATCAGAACCCCAGCCTAGCTGCTTCCTCTTTAAAATGGTTTCCATGTGCCTTAGGCACATCTCTGATTGGAATCTGGAGTGCCCTTATAAGTCCCTAGTATATGGTATACTATGTACCCAGGGCATAGGTACCTCAGAGGCCTACCAGGGGCTGCAGCATGTATTGTGCCACCCCTGGAAGGGCATCCAAAATGACACCACAGGTCTGCTACTGCAGCCTGGGTAAGGTGGTGCATGCACCCCTTACTGTGATATAGGCTACCTATATCACTACATACATACACACATATAAACCTATAAGACACTCCTATGGCAGGCCTTATCAATCCTGAAGGCAGAGTGCGTGGTTCCTATGTGAGAGGGTGCCCCTGCATGAGCTGGGCCCCTCTGCAGCGTTCGGAGACCCTTCTCTGATGCTGTTTGTAGTGCAGCCCGACCATATACTCTTAAGCGCATTATAACCTCGCGTTAAATGCTAAATTTGGGATGGCTGCACGGAAACATGTCGTGTTTGGTGTCAAACATCTTGGAATACTACCCCCCACCAGTTCTGGCGGCGGGGGTAGCATTCCACCCTTCTAGAGGGAGAGACATGTACACACCGGTATACCCGGTACTGACTTTCCAGAGCCCTGGCATCACAAAATGGATGCCGCTGCCACAGACACGAGTCTGGCCTCCTGCTGCTGACCGAAACTCTGGCAGGGGAGGCCTGGACAATATGTTTCCTGTCCCAGGGAGGTGTAACCACCTCCCCAGACAGGATAGTGTGTATTGGGGCTGGGCGGGAGCACTCTCTGGTGCTTTGAAGTCCTGCACTGGGGGCACATTTGGTGTCCCTGTGCATACCCCAGTTCAAACCAGCTCAGGGGCTTCCAGCCCCTGCTCTGGCGCGAAACTGGACAAAGGGAAAGGGGTGTAACCACCCCTCTGCCCTGACCCTCTCATAGGTGGGGCCACAGAGTATGTCCAACCCCCTACCTTAGTATAAGTATGGGACCCCAGTCCTTAGGACTTTAGATTAACCTGGACGAAACTCTGACACAGAATCCTGGACCTTCAACGCTCTACTTCAAGATTAGAGGACTGAAGAATCTCCCTTGGGGTCAAGGAGTGACTCCCCTGCTTGGCAGGCACCAAAGAAGCAATTGTCCGGTCTGCATCGCTGAAGCTCCCGCCGGACGCCGAAGTCTTTGCATCACCAGAGGTAGATTTCCAGACTTCCCCGAGGCTGCCCTGAGTCTCCAGCAAAGCTGAGGCCCGTAGCTGTCGTGGGTAACATGGAACCGTGACCCCTGGACACCGATCGCATTTGCAAGTGCATCCTCTTCTGGGTCTCCCACGAAGTCGTGCTTTGGGCTTCGAGTAGCCTCAGCCTCCAGCACCAACTGCACCAAAGATCACTGGCCTCCACTCCACGAGTTTCCTGTGAGCCAGCTCCACGTGCATCGACTCGAGGCTCCTTCACGGTCGCTAGTCTGTTGGCTAGTAGGCCCTCCTGAAGGCCAATCTTCTTCTACTTGGGCTCCCTAGTTGCTCCAGGCGTGCCCTGACTAACCCTTGCTGGGTGAGTCCCACAGACCTTGCTGGTCTGCAACATCGTCCTTCTTCCATTTCCACAAGACTTGCCGTTGCCAAGGCTTGTTGGGTCCAATCCGGTCGCCGACACCCCTGCAATCGACAGACGTTGTGTGACAGCTCGAATCCAGCTCCTGGTTGTCGTCGACGCCTCCTGGACCTCGTGGCTGAAGAGTCAAGATGACTGTCAACCTACCTGAAGCACTCGACATCGGTGGGCATCTGCTCATCGCCTTCCTGGTCACTGGCTAGTGACCCAGACTCTGTCCCCTCTGCTTTCAGGTTCTTCAGATCTTCGATCCACCTTTTGGATCCACCCGAACACTTTCGACTTGGCCGCCAGCAGCACTTTGCAGCAGATCGCCATTGAAAGCGACGACGAAACCCGACCCCGAAAGACACCTATGCACCCGGCTCCCCTGCGTGAGGTAACTCGAGTACTCCGGTGCTCCCGTGGGTATTGACACTAGAACAGCCTAGTTCTCAAAGGGTTTGCTCCAAGTCCTCCTCTAAGTGTCCCTTTTCTTTTAAATTCAAATCGCGACTTTCCCCATAGAAGTTAACGGCGATTCGCGGCTGTGTTCATACACTGCACGCGTCCCCCGTGGGTCCCCTGTGTCACTACCTTGGGTGGTTCCTTGTGGTCCAAGCACTTCTACAGGCTCTAGGCCCTGTGTCTAGCTCAGTCGTGGTTCTTATACCACTTTATTGGTATATGGTTTGGTACGCCCCTAGGGCTCAAACGTGTATTTGTGCTATTACTGTAGATAACTAACTTATAATGTATGTACTTCGAACTCTAGCCTCATAAAGAGACTAGAGGGGTGTGTTTAGCAATAAATACATATATTTTGAATATATACCTGGTGTGGTCCTCTTTCATTTGGTCACTCAAGAGATTATAGACTGGTAAAACAAGCTGCTTTACATTCCTTCAAGACTTAGCCTGAAGGCTGCTCTCCATAGCTACCACTAGGATAGCTTTCAATAAAGGTTGTCTTTAACCTATCTCCAATAAGGGGTTGTTTGGACTGGTGCAAGGTGCCCACTATAATTAGTGGACAGCATATGCCAGGCCAACTTCTCACAATGTTTGCTACTGTTCAACGGGGTTCTACTCTATTGGGTTGAATCTTGGCCCTAATCCTACATAGGTACAGGTGGACGAGACATTTTGCTTTCTCTGAGGCCATCTCTTGGGATAAGTAAAGCCTATCTGCGCCTACAGCATGGGGTATGAGTGAACATATGTAGCACGACCTGTTTGAGGTTGGAGTGCGGATGGCGGTCATGTGTTGATACCAGTTGTTGCGCTGTGTAGTGCATGAGGAATGCCAGTGTTTGGTTCAGCATAGGTGTAAGTTAGGTGAGGGAGGTCTCAGTGCATGAGTTGCAAAAATGATGAAGTAGATTTCACAAAACTAGGCACATTTCTGGCTCCAAATGGGTGCAAGAGCACCCAGGCTAAACAGAGGGTGTAGAAGAATACAAAAATATATAACTTAGAAAATCTAATAAGTGTCGGGTGGTTTACAGGGGTGTTTTCTCTCTTCTGGGTGCCCAGTGGTATCTTGTCTTGGTGTAGTAAAAAAAGAGTCTCTTATTATTTTTACCCTAAAGAAAGTGTTTGTAAAGTCAATTTGAAGTCTGTGTTCTTGAGCAGCTAGCCTTGTTGCTCCTTTCAAGAGTTTCAATTGAACAGGAGGTGGGCCGCTGTAACAACGGTGCACATGTGGTTCTATTGCGGACCTGTGGGATAAGAACCTAACCCTATAGGTTAGTTTAGGGAGAAAAAAACAGTGTTAGACAGCTTTCGGTGAGTTTCTGTGTTCCTCTTTTTTATAACACTTTTGCTGCCACCATACTTGATGGACTCAGCTCTCCTGAGTTCCCGGTCCAGCTCTCTCAGTCTTCGATCACAAGTGAAAATCCTTCTTTTCTCCTGGAGAACGAGTATTTCTTTCCATGTTACCCTCTCAGAGCTACTGCCCTCTTGGGACTCAGGCTGGGGATCCTCCCCCTCAGAATCCTCTTCAGAGGCATCTGATAGTGTTGCTACCTGGAGCATTCCCTCATAGCAAAACAGGCTTTCTCAAGACCCCACCTTGTGGATCCCTTTTTCACAGCCAGCCCCCTCTTCTTGCAAAAGACTCTCAGGTCCTTCATACTATAGATATATAGGTGGCAGTAGTTAATTTCCATTCTGTCAAGGACTCTCAGGTACAACAACCAGCCAGAGTTCCAAGTATCAACAAAACATCCAGAAGACTAACAGAGAAAAAACAGTATGTGGTACGTAGTGGTCTGGGATATGTTAGTAATGTACACCAATCACTGTAGGTAAAGTACAAATGCAAGTCCTATCTTCACCGCTGACAACCATTGTTAGAAATAGGGTTCTCTAGTTGGCAGTGGCTTACACCCTGTCCAATTAGGGGCTTTTTCTTCTAGTCAGGATAAGGGAGTTACACACCTAAAATAACCCCTGCTCACCCCCTTGGTAGCTTGGTATGAGCAGGAAGGCTTATCTCAGAGGCAATGTGCAAAGGGTTTGCACATAACACACCGAAATACAGTGAAAACACGACAAAATTACACCACACCAGGCCAAAACGATAAAAATCTAACATGCGGTACTCAAGACATGAATTGTGCAAGAATAAGCTTAAACTACAGTTCCTTGAAGTTGATAGCTCTGTACGGGGCTATCACGGCGTCGTGAACAACAAATCCAACAGTTCAGGCTGAGCATGAGGTCAAAGGCCAGCTATGGTGCCAGGAAGACCCACCAACAGTACCTTTGGAAATGCAGGGCGTCATGGACCTGACGATGAGCTCTGAAGAGGCGGCAGCATCTGCAGGCATCAGTTCGGGAGGTTGGTGCAGGAGTTGTCAGGCCCTTGAAGTTTGACGCGTTGTGGATCGAACTCCGTGAGGTTGAAGTCTGGAGCGCTGGTGTTGATGTTGTCGGGGCTGAGATGTGAAGCAAGACAATGTGACATGCGATGCCCACAGGTCACAGTGCAGGCAGCGGCTCAGTAATGGTGTACGGCTTCATTGGTGAAACCGGAGTGAAGTGGGGTGATGCGACGTGCAGTGTCCACAGGTCATGGTGCAGGCAGCGTCGTTGGCGTTGCTGAAGCGCTGTCATCGGTAGACCCAAGGTTGCAAAGCAAAGCGGGGTGATGCTTTGTGCCATGCCCACAGGTCGTGGTGCAAGCAGTGGTGTCGGTTGACTAGGCTGGAGTCAATGGCGCCGAAGTGGGACAGGGCACTGCTTTGTGTACTTCATGTGTGGTGTCCACAGGCCATGGTTCAAGCAGCGGTGTCGATGTGGTCATGGATAATCGTCCTTGGTGATGCCCGGGCAGCGATGGGAAGTGATGTGATGTGAGGTGCAGTGCCCGCAGGTCATGGTGCAAGCTGCGGTGTTGTGTGGTGGCATCGTTGTGTGGAGGGTTTCGTTGTGAAGAGGGGCAATGCTCCAGGCGGTGCCTTCAGGTTATCGTAATTGGTTCCCAGTGCTGTTGGCAGAAAAACTTGAAGTCTTTGATGTTCCTGAGACTTCCAACAGGAGGCAAGCTCTACTTCAAGCTCTAAACTAAATCACTAAATCTGTATTTGTAAAGCGCGAACTACTCACCCTTACGGGTCTCAAGGCGCTGGGGGCCGTCGTGGAAATTAAGTGAGCTATTGCCCAGAGTCACATGGTGCTGAGCTGAGCTGCCGCCGGAGCCGGGGATCGAACAGGGAGCCCTGTGCTCCGAAGTCAGCTGCCCTGGCCGCTGCACCACACCTCTCCACAAGCTCTGGGGAAACTCGGGAAATAAGTTGCAGATAGCTCAGCCCAGTCCTTTCACTGCCCAGGACAGAAGTAGCAAGCAACAGGCCAACACAGCAAAGTGGAAGTCCCTCCTGACAGCTTCTCCAGTACTTCTTCTTGGCAGGTTCCTTAGTCCAAAAGAGTTCTAAAGTTGTGGGGTCAGAGCCCCAGTCGTTATACCAGTTTTAGTCCTTGTAGTTGGCATTCTTCAAAGAATTGTTTTTGTAGTGCACTAGTTCTTGTCCTGACTGGGCTTGGCTCCAGACACACTCCAGTGGGGTGGAGACAGCATTGTTAGAGGCCAGGTACAGCCCAATTTAGGTGTATGTGACAACTCCTCCTCCCACTCTAGATCAGGAAGACCAATCAGCCTGGTAATAGGCCATCAGGATATGCAGGGCACACCTCAGCTCTCTTTGTGTGACTGTCTAGAGCATATGCACAAACAACCCATCTGTCAGTCTAAACCAGATGTTGATTCCATAGGCAGGCAGAAGCACAGGATGGTAAAGCAAGGAAATGCCCCCTTTTTATAAGTATTTACACAAAAATGGGTGAAACAGTATACGCTTGTGGCTTGGGTGAATAAGTGTCAGGTAATGATGCATAAAAGGGATGTACTTGAGGAAATATTTTTAAAAGTGGCATTTCCAAACATATAATTAAAAAACACTTTTACCAAAAGGTGTGTTTTTAAATTCTGAGTTCAGGGAGCCCAAACTCCAATTCCCTACCATCTTCCAATGGGAATCTGTACTTGAAAGGTGTTTCAAGGCAGACCCAATGTTAACCTATGGAAGAGACTGCCTTGCACTAGTGAAAAACGAAATACACAGTATTTCACTGTCAGAACATGTAACAACACACCACTACATGTCCTACCTTTTAAGTACACTGCATCCCCACTAGTAGCATTTGATTTACAGACACTGGTAACACCAAGTGCACTTTACTAGGGACTTACCAGTAAATCAAATATACTCATCATGGAGAACCTATCAGAATGACGATTTACAGAGAGAGCATATGCACTTTACCACTGAATAGCAGTGGTAAAGTGCCTAGAGTCCTAAAACCACCAAAAACAGGTCAGAAACAAATGTGAGAAAGGAGGCAAAATGTTTGAGGATAACCCTGCAAAAAATTGCAGGTCCAACAGGGGTATACTCTATCTCTTTGCACTGTGTGCAAAACTTTCTAGAGAGCTACTGAAAAGAGGTGGTGACGGTTTTTAGGGAAGTGATCAGTTAAGTTCGCTAGCGTTATTTTGTCAGTACTTTGGTCCGCCCGCTCCTTACTGTGGTGGGGAGAGTAGTTTCCTCTGTCGGCTGCCTCCATTAAATATATGTGTGTGTGTCATTTTACCGGTGCAGGGGTGTCCTTTTGACCTGCATGGGCTGCATGCAATGTGAGGGGAAGTGAATTGTGATGTTCTCGTTGTCACATGAATGTTCCTCTGGCCTCAGCATATGGCATATAATGATATTTTCCCAAATGGAGTTGGGTGCTTTGACTTCACCCTGTTTCTGGAGTCTTCAGATTTGGGCTACTTTTGGGCTTCTTCCGTTAGGTCATTGGGCACCTTCCTGGGGTCTCGTTTAGGACTAGTTGTAATGTGGCATATCAGTGGTGGGTTGAGATGCTGCTCTATGGCCCTCGCTATTTGGATGTTGCAGTGACCGAAATCGGGCCTAAACGATGTTGGTGAGGGCTGTGTGTCTTAGTTCAACAACCCATGAGTGGTGGCAAGAATCCCCATGCATCGTGTACATGGGGGCTGTGATGGTCATCTCTGGAACCCTCTATCTTCTGTCGCCCCTCCTCTCCCTTTGATCCAGGATGCTTTAGGTCTTCCGCCTTCAGTGAAAATTAGGGACTTTATACCCGGTGTAATGCTACTTCCACTACTCTGGAGGGTCATGGTCAATTGAGCAGACTTTGGATTGACTTGGAAGCAATAGGGGAGAAGAGGAGGCACAATGTCCTTTTTACAAAGAGAGCCAGGCAAGAGGCTGGGAACTTGTCGTATTATGAGTAACAAACTGAAAATGGCTGATTGCTCCAGGGGGCATTTTCCTATTGGCTTGGTGCTAAATTTGTGCATAGATTACAGAGTTCTGCGGGTCATCTCAACACCCCAAGTGCACAGAAATCCTGGCTACCAGCACCGGAGCGTCCCCTACTTTTGGAACCAAAAGGGGGCCTCCATTAGCTGGAAGCCCTGGGTTGGTAAGACTTGTATAGCTCGCCCAAGGCTGAACTTGGACTGCTGGACCTGGGTGCTGGTTTTATACAACTGTTGGGGCTGCCTTGCTCCCTTGTCAGACTGCCCTACCTCTGGTGCGTGGTCAGCCAACCCCGCCTTGGGGGACTAGCAGCAGAGTGGGGTCTAGGTCCCAGCAGGTGGCCAAATGTGTGGATTCACTGTGGATTCCTGATCGATATATTATGGTGGTCGTAAAGTGGATGAGAATGTAGGTAAGGAAATGTAATTGGAAGCGGGGTGAAGTTGCTAGATCGTGTTGGGGCTTTTTCCAGTGTGGAAGTGGGGACACCTCCTCTGAGCATCGTTCCGTTGGTCGGGCATGCTGTATTTCCTACAGCAGTCACTCCCCTGGGTACTGTATTTGGTAGCAGATAGAGAGCCTCTAGTGGGGGGGAACACACCACGAGACACAGGACACGTTGTCTGTACCGCCTCCTCATTTGGGGAGGTGCCAGGGTGGCAACAGAGGCTAAACCAGGTAGCCCCGGGGGGGGTGCAAAATCTGCTTGTAACTGCCACTGTCCCTATGTGCTTTGGGCCGACTGCCCACCTAGCCTCGGGGGATTCAGGGAGCATGTACGCATCGTGGTCCTGAGTCTCCTGCCCCTTGCGCCCCTTACTTGCAAACTCTTTGGCCGCTTCTACCACAAGTTGGTGTGCGTGACCTGCCCACTGTCGCGCCAACTAATATAACTCTAAGAGGCTTCCTGTGTAATCCTGGCCTGCACCCCTGGAGGGGGCTCAGCAGCAGCCCCGGATCACCTTGGCTGGCGTCCACGTGGTGTGGGAGTGGTTTGCTTGTTTGTGCTCTAGGGGGGAGGTTCCCAAAGTGGAGCAGGCTATAGTCCCATTCTTGGTGAACTGTATGGACATTCTTAGCTTGGACAATAGGTCCTGTCCTAGTATTTTGGTTGGGGAGAAAGGATAGTACAACAACTGTTCCCATATCCTTTTCTCCCCTATTTTCAACTTGAGAGGTTCTGTGACGGGGGCCTCAGCCATAGAACCCAAGATTCATTTTATTTTGGGAGTGGCCTTTGATATGGGGGCTGGTCCTTCCCAGAAGCATGATCTTGCTGCCCCTGTACCCACCAGAAAGTGGTAAGATGTCTTGCCTATTAACATCGTGACCTCAGGACGCTCATTGGAGCTGTCTGGGGCTGATAGTAGGGCGAGCAAGTTTTTAAGTACCTTGATAACGCTCCCTGTTTTTCATTGTGTTGGCGGGCCTTGTCTTAAGTTTTCGCCCTCTATGTCAGATCTCAAGGGGCTAGAGCCCTTTTCCCCAACAGCTCTAGCTCTGCATTCATGTCTGTTGCGAGTTGGGGTCACCCTGCAGTAGGCCAATAGCTTTAACAGAGCCATTCTTCCTGCCATTGCTTGGCCACTATATCTCGTCTGGAGGTGTGTCCTCGTGTGTTCTATGATGTTGGTGTTGAACGTTCCCCCCCAGGCCAGGGAAATGTGTGTGCCTTGGTTTGAGTGTGCCACTCACAGCAGTGTTTCTCTAGTTTCCGAGTCTGTGTGGGGAACATAGTTTGCATGTGGTCTAGTGGTGACTCCATGATGAATTAGGAAACTCGTTGGGAGTTTACAAAGTTTTGACTGTTTCAAGATTTTAAATAATTGCAAATTCTACTTTGAGCGTGGGTAAACTATGTACACAGGACTGTACCAGTGACAATATATTGGCTATGAGCTCTATAAGGATGATGCATTATGAAAGCGCTTGACAGTTGACAAAGACAAATGCCATGAAATAGTAACAACCTGTATGAAAGTGCAATGGTTAGTTCAGAACAGTATGAGTTGATTTTTAGCAGTAAAATAGCAAATGTAGAATCTTGATATGTAGAAAAATAGCTATTGTTTCATAAGAACATAAACTTGTTAACATGACATAACATTCAAACATGAAACACAATTACAACATTTTAACCCCTTCGCTGCTAGGCCTTTTCCCCCCTGTGCTAAGCCTTTTTTTGACTATTTGGGGTAGTTCGCGCTTAGGCCCCTGTAACTTTTTGACCACATAAGGTATCCACGCCAAATTTGCGTCCTTTTCTTACAGCATCATGGGGATTCTAAAGGTATCCAGGGTTTGTGGGTTCCCCTGAAGGGGACCCAGAAATTAGCCAAAATACAGCTGAATTTTGTTTTTCTTTTGGAAAAATTGGAAAAAAGTGCTGCAAATGAAAGCGTCTGGTATCAAACAAAGGGTTTATGGATCTGAAATCACAATTTTCCCAGCTTTCAGGGACTGACAGACTTTTGTCAGAAAAACAACATTTTTTACACAGTTTTGGCATTTTACTGGGACATAGCCAATTTTTGCTATTTTTCTGTGCTTTCAACCTTCTTCCAGTTAATGGTAGAAATGGGTATAAAAGCAATAATGAATCCTGGACAGCAATAAATTTTAGAAAAGTAGACAAAATCCTGAATTCAGCAAGGGGTCATTTGTGTAAATCCTTCAAGGTTTCTTTATAGAAACTAACAGTTGAAAATAGGAAAAATTGAAAATGAGTTGAAAAAACAGCCATTTGTGGCAACGTTTTCACCTGTAACTTCTTCTAATTATGACAGATGTTTGAAAGCAATATACCGTTACATCTGCTAGACCTTTCTGGTTGTGGGGATATATAGGACTTATAGGTTCACTAAGAACCCGACGAACCCAGAGCCAATAACTGAGCAGCGTCTTGCAATGGTTTTTTATTATGTACCGGGTATATAGCAATTAATTTGGGAAAATATACATAGTGAAAAATCGGGATGAAAGACACCTAAGTATTTCTGAAATTGGAACAAAATATAGAGTTTAGAAACAGTAGCTATTTGCACATTTCCAAAATTGTGAGTACCCATACTAGCATGAGAATTATAGGACATTTTTCAAAGTGACTTCTTTTTTACACATTGTCTTTCATTTGGAAGGCAGAAATGCATCGAAAGTCAATAGGTAATAGCAGTTGCTCTACAATTCTGTATTACCCTAAGTCTCCTGATAATAAGGTTACTTCACTTGTGTGGGTAGGCCTAGTGCCCGTGACAGGAAATGGCTCAAAACGCAACGTGGACACACTTCATTTTTACAGTTAAAACGGACCCTTTTTTTGCAAAGTGCCTAGCTGTAGATTTTGAACCCTAGCTCTGCCGGCACCAAGAGAAAACTAGCAAACCTATACATTTTTGAAAACTAGACACCCAGGGGAAACCAGGATGGGGTGACTTGTCTGGCTCTCACCAGGTTCTGTTACCCAGAATCCCTTGCAAACCTCAAACTTTGTAAAAAAAAACACCCTTTCCTCACATTTCTGTGGTGGAAAGTTCTGGATTCTGCGTGGATCCACAAAATTCCACCCACCCCGCATTCCCCAAAGTCTTCCGAGAACAATGGTTCCTCACTTGTGTGGGTAGGCCTAGTGGCCGTGACAGGAAACGGCACAAAACGCAACGTGGACACACCACATTTTCACAGTGAAAACGGACCCTTTTTTTGCAAAGTGCCTAGCTGTAGATTTTGAACCCTTGCAATGCCGGCACCTAGGGAAACCTAGCAAACCTATATATTTTCAAAATCTAGACAGCCAGGGGAATACAGGATGGGGTGACTTGTCTGGCTCTCACCAGGTTCTGTTACCCAGAATCCCTTGCAAACCTCAAACTTTGTAAAAAAAAACACATTTTCCTCATATTTCTGTGGTGGAAAGTTCTGGAATCTGCGTGGATACACAAAATTCCACCCACCCCGCATTCCCCAAAGTCTTCTGAGAAAAAATGGTACCTCACTTGTGTGGGTAGGCCTAGTGCCCACGACAGGAAACGGCCCAAAACGCAATGTGGATACAACACATTTTCACAGTGAAAACTGACTCTTTTTTTGCAAAGTGCCTAGCTGTAGATTCTGAACCCTAGCTCTGCCGGCACCTAGGGAAACCTAGCAAACCTATGCATTTTTGAAAACTAGACACCCAGGGGAATCCAGGATGGGGTGACTTGTCTGGCTCTCACCAGGTTCTGTTACCTAGAATCCCTTGCAAACCTCAAACTTTGTCAAAAAACCCACATTTTCCTCACATTTCTGTGGTGGAAAGTTCTGGGATCTGCGTGGATCCACAAAATTCCACCTACCCCGCATTCCCCAAAGTCTTCAGAGAAAAATGATACCTCACTTGTGTGGATAGGCCTAGTGCCCGTGACAGGAAACGGCACAAAACGCAATGTAGACACAACACATTTTCACAGTGAATACTGACCCTTTTTTCGCAAAGTGCCTAGCTGAAGATTTTGAACCCTAGCTCTGCCGGCACCTAGGGAAACCTAACAAACCGATACATTTTCAAAAACTAGACAGCCAGGGGAATACAGGATGGGGTGACTTGTCTGGCTCTCTCCAGGTTCTGTTACCCAGAATCCCTTGCAAACCTCAAACTTTGTCAAAAAAAACATATTTTCCTCACATTTCTGTGGTGGAAGTTCTAGAATCTGCGTGGATCCACAAAATTCCACCCACCCCGCATTCCCCAAAGTCTTCTGAGAAAAATGGTACCTCACTTGTGTGGGTAGGCCTAGTGCCCGCGACAGGAAACAGCCTAAAACAAAATGTGGACACACCACATTTTCACAGTGAAAACGGACTCTTTTTTTGCAAAGTGCCTAGCTGTAGATTTTGAACCCGAGCTCTGCTGGCACCTAGAGAAACCTAGCAAACCTATACATTTTTAAAAACTAGGAACCCAGGGGAATGCAGGATGGGGCGACTTGTCTGGCTCTCACCAGGTTCTGTTACCCAGAATCCCTTGCAAACCTCAAAGTTTGTAAAAAAAACCACATTTCCCTCACATTTCTGTGGTGGAAAGTTCTGGAATCTGCGTGGATTCACAAAACTCCACCCACCCCGCATTCCCCAAAGTCTTCCGAGAAAAATGGTACCTCACTCGCGTGGGTGGGTCAAGTACCCGCGACAGGGAAGGGCCCAAAACATATTGAGGAGACATCAAAATTACCTATCACAAAACAACCTGGTTTTGCAAGGGGGTCACCTGGGTTTTTGGCCCTTGGCTCGGTGGCCATCTTGGGAAACCTACCAAACCCACACATTTCTGAAAACTAGAAACCCGGGGGAGTCCAGCGAGGTATGGCTTGCATGGACCTCCCAACGTTTTCTCACCTAGAATCCCCTGCAAACCTCACATTTAGCTAAAAAAAACACATTTTTCTCAAATTTCTGTGTGGGAAAGTTCTGGAATCTCCATGGATCCACAAATTTCCTACCACCCAGCGTTCCCCCAGGTCTCCCGGTAAAAATGGTACCTCACTCGCGTGGGTGGGTCAAGTACCCGCGACAGGCAAGGGCCCAAAACGTATTGAGGAGACATCAAAATTACCTATCACAAAAAAACCTGGTTTTGCAAGGGGGGTCACCTGGGTTTTTGGCCCTGGGCTCGGCGGCCACCTTGGGAAACTACCAAACCCACACATTTCTGAAAACTAGACACCCAGGGGAGTCCAGCGAGGTAAGGCTTGCGTGGATCCCCCAATGTTTTCCTACCCAGGATCCCATGCAAACCTCAAATTTAGCTGAAAAAACCACATTTTCCACATATTTTTGTGTGGAATCACCGTGCCGGCACAAATGTCCTACCCCACAGCGTTCCCCTCAGTCTCCCGAGTAAAACAATACCTCACTTGTGTGGGTGTCTTATGTAGAATTGGCTAAAAACGTATTTTAAAAAAAATGTTGCCTCTTAGAATTCTCGGTGCTATACCCTTAATCCCTATGTTTTTGGCTCTTCCCAGTCAGAGGCCCTTGTCCCACCCACACAAGTGAGGTATCATTTTACTCGGGAGACTGAGAGGAATGCTGTGGGGTAGGACATTTGTGCCGGCACGGTGATTCTACACATAAATATGTGGAAAATGTGTTTTTTTCCAGCTAAATTTGAGGTTTGCAGGGGATTCTGGGTAGGAAAACGTTAAGGGATCCACACAAGCCATACCTTGCTGGACTCCCCCGGGTGTCTAGTTTTCAGAAATGTGTGGGTTTGGTAGTTTCCCAAGATGGCCGCCGGGGCCAAAAACCCAGGTGATCCCCCCTTGCAAAACCAGGTTGTTTTGTGATAGGTAATTTTGATGTCTCCTCAATACATTTTGGTGCCCTTGCCTGTCGCGGGTACTTGACTCACCCACAAGAGTTAGGTATCATTTTTATCAGGAGACCTGGGGGAACGCTGGCTGGTAGGAAATTTGTGGATCCATGCAGATTCCAGTACTTTCCTACACAGAAATTTGAGAAAAATTTGATTTTTTCATCAAAATTTGAGGTTTGCAGGGGATTCTGGGTAGGGAAACGATGGGGGATCCACGCAAGCCATACCTCCCTGGACTCCCCCCGGTCTCTAGTTTTCAGAAATGTGTGGGTTTGGTAGGTTTCCCTAGATGGCCGCCGAGCCCGGGACCAAAAACTCATGTGACCCCCCTTGCAAAAGTAGATCGTTTTGTGATAGGTAATTTTGATGTCTCCACAATACGTTTTGGGCCCTTGCCTGTCGCGGGTACTTGACCCACCCACAAGAGTGAGGTACCATTTTTATCAGGAGACTTGGGGAACGCTGGGTGGTAGGAAATTTGTGTCAGCCCAGTGAACCTACAACTTTCCCACACAGAAATTTGAGAAAAATGTGATTGTTTCATCAAAATTTGAGGTTTGCAGGGTATTCTGGGTACGGAAACTTTGTGGGATCCACACAAGCCATACCTCCCTGGACTCCCCCGGGTCTCTAGTTTTCAGAAATATGTGGGTTTGGTAGGTTTCCCAAGATGGCCGCCAAGCCCGGGGCCAAAAACCCAGGTGACCCCCATGCATACCAGGTAGTTTTGTGATAGGTAATTTTGATGTCTCCTCAATACGTTTGGGCATTTACCTGTCAAGGGTACTTGACCCGCCCACACGAGTGAGGTACCATTTTCATTGGGATACCTGGAGGAATGCTGGGTGGGAAATTTGTGGATCCACGCAGATTCCAAAACTTTCCATCACAGAAATGTGAGGAAAATGTGGTTTTTCTTTACAAAGTTTGAGGTTTGCAAGGGATTCTGAGTAACAGAACCTAGTGAGAGCCAGACAAGTCACCCCATCCTGGATTCCTCTGGGTGTCTAGTATTAAAAAATGTATAGGTTTCCTAGGTTTCGCTAGGTGCTGGCAGAGCTAGGGACAAAATCTACAGCTAGGCACTTTGCAAAAAAAGGGTCAGTTTTCACTGTGAAAATGTGGTGTGTCCACGTTGCGTTTTGGGCCGTTTCCTGTCATGGGCACTAGGCCTAATGACACAACTGAGGTAACATTTTTCTCAGAAGACTTTGTGGAATGCGGGGTGGGTGGAATTTTGTGGATCCACGCAGATTCCAGAACTTTCCACCACAGAAATATGAGGAAAATTTGTTGTTTTTTTTACAAAGTTTGAGGTTTGCAAGGGATTTTGGGTAACAGAACCTGCTGAGAGCCAGACAAGTCACCCCATCCTGTATTCCCCTGAGTGTCTAGTTTTCAAAAATGTATAGGTTTGCTAAGTTTCCTTAGGTGCCTGCAGAGCTAGGGTTCAAAATCTACAGCTAGGCACTTTGAAAAAAAGGGTCGGTTTGCACAGTGAAAATGTGGTGTGTCTACGTTGCATTTTGGGCTGTTTCATGTCGCGGGCACTAGGCCTACCCACACAAGTGAGGTACCATTTTTCTCTGAAGACTTTTCTTTTTTTTTTTTGCTTTTTAAAACTTCTTAAATATCTTTTTTATTTTTTTTATTTTTCCAAAAACCTTTATTGAAAAACTTGCACATCAAGTTACAATATATGCAGGCGGAAGATCCGCGGTCAAAGAGGAGAACCACATCTGTTACATGCATTGCAGGGACAATCCTACATAAGCAGCCCATTACAGTACACAGAGAGAAGTGTCATGAGTTGAAGCAGGAAGGGCAGGAGGAAAGCGCCCAGGAAAGGCCCTGCGCTGGCGAAAGAGGTCGCAAGGAGGCAATAGAATGTGTGGGTGGGGAGGTTGCACCTCACGAGCCATCGCCGGCGGCCACCGCGGGCGAAGTGCCGGCGGGGGGCGTGGGAGAGGCCGTGGAGGGCAAAGCACTCTGGCGTTGGAGGTAAGAAACAAGGGGACCCCAAATGTCGATCGGACGGCAGGTTGCCGTCACCAGGTCCCAGAATTTGGACAGGAGTGTCTGGCAACGCGCAGCGTCCTCAAGCCAAGCGCGAACTGTGGGCACAGACCACCGACCCCAATGTATGGTGACCCTACACCGTGCAAGAACGAGCAGCATAGCGGTCAGCCGGCGGGAGGCGTCTGGGCAGTATTTCACAAAGCCTAAGAGACAGAGCAGGGGGTCTGGCGTGACAGGCGTGGAGGTGATCTCGGTGATGGGAGCGCACACCTCGGGCCAGTATGCAGAGACCCTTGGGCACAGCCAGGCGAGGTGGGAGAAGTCGGCAGCGGGAGCGGAACATCGCAAACATCTGTCGCTGGGAGTGAGGCCCATTTTGTGCAGCTGAGCAGGAGAGCGGTATAATCTATGCAGGTATTTAAAATGTATGAGGCGCAGGTGGTAATTAGGAGGCAGACGTTTGATCTGATTGCAACAGTACAGCCAGACCTCCTGAGAGAGATCAGCGCCCAGGTCCTCACTCCAAGCTGCGTGGGCGTGGTCCGCAGAAATAGAGGATCCCGCAAGCGCGAGGGCGTAAATCCTGGTGACCAACCTGCGGGGGGAGCTGGATGTGTATGCAAAGTCGAGGACAGCCATCGAAGGGGGGGGGGGGCTGAGGAAACGTGGGATGAATCACCCTGCAGAGAGCTCTGAGTTGGTAATACAGCAGAGTGTCCATGGGGCCAGACTCGGCTGTAAGGGAAAAAAAGGTATTGTTAGGGTAAAGGTCCGACACCGTGGCAAGTCCCAAGCGGGTCGCGCGTTTAACCATTCTGGCAGTCTGCAGAGGGGGGAATGCCGGGTTGTGTGCAATGAGCATAGCATTAGCGGAGAGCATGCTAGAGCCAGAGTATCTCCGGAGCCCGGCCCAGCGCAAGGTCTCCACCGTGTCGATTTCGCCGCGCCGGGGTTTTGCGGGGGCAAAGAGAGTGGTCAGGAGCGGCCAGGGGGCAGCGAGATCAGCCTCCACCGCCACGTGAGGTTGAAAAGGCATCGGATGCAGCCAGAAGTGGAGGAAGCTGGCTTGGGCGCGTCGTATAGTTTGAAATCTGGGGCACCCAGTCCGCCATGCGACAAGGGAAGTGTGAAAATGTTATATGCGATTCTAGGCTGACGCCCGGCCCAGACAAGGGGGATTATAAGTGAGCGGAGTCTGTGAAAAAAGTGAGCCGTGAGAGGGATGGGGATATTCAAGAATAGGTACAGAAACTTTGGAAGCACCACCATCTTGGCGATGGCTGTGCGTCCCGCCAGGGACAGGGGCAGTCGTCACCAGAGTTGGATCTTGGACTCCAACCAGTCCACTGCCCGGCCGAAATTCGCCATCCAAAGTTCATCCACGTCCCTGCTGAGCCAAATGCCCAGATATCTAGTGGGTCCCGATGCCCATACAAATGGGTAGTCCGGAGTGAATGGGACAGTGGTGTCCGTGAGGGGAAAAACAATGGACTTGCCCCAGTTGACCTGAATGCCGGACAAACCCCCAAAACGCACCACCTTGCGGACCATGGGGCCGAGATTCTCCTGAGGATTGCAGACGTAGAGCGTAACATCGTCTGCATACATGGAGACGACCAAGGATCGAGCCACAAAGCTGAGACCCCTCTGGGTGTGATATTGCCTGAGCCTGGCGGCGAGGGGCTCCATAGCAATAGCGAATAACATGGGTGAAAGTGGACACCCCTGCCTTGTGCCCCTAGCGATGGGGATGGGCTCCGTAATCTGACCATTGATCCGAAGGCGAGCTGTGGGGAGAGCGTAAAGAAGCTGAACTTTGCGCAGAAAAACCGGGCTAAAGCCTAAGCGAGGGAGAAGATAAAAGAGGAAGGGCCACTCTAGAGTATCAAAAGCTTTGGTGGCGTCCAAGAGGACCACAACGGCCGGGAGTGTGGGGTTGATTTGATGGAGGATGGCGAAAATTGTCCGGAGATTGTGCGACGTGGCGCAGCTGGGGATGAAGCCGGACTGATCTGGGTGAGCTATCAGAGGCATGAGGGGGAGAAGGCGGGAGGCCAGCAATTTGGCGAAGATCTTGTTATCGGTGTTGATAAGAGACAGAGGGCGGTAAGAGTCACGGAGCTCAGGGGGCTTGTCCGGTTTCAGGGGAAGCGTTAGCAGGGCCTCACGGAGCGAAGGAGGAAAATGGCCGCACTCAAAAGAGTCGTTGTACATAGCGGCAAGGTGCGGGACTAGGAGGGGCGCAAAAGCTTTATAAAAAGACGCCGGCAGGCCGTCGGAACCGGGAGCCTTGTCGCCTGACAGACTATTGATAGCTGCCAGGATCTCCTCCTTAGAGAAAGGTTCGTCGAGGTATTCCCGGTGGCTGTTGCCCAGCCAGAGGAGCTGAAGAGTATCGAAGTATTGATCAAGGATGTCGCACGTGGGCGTGACCCCAGCGGTGTAAAGTTGAGAATAAAAGGCAGTGAATCTTGCCACTACCTCCTCGGGAGAGGTTGTTCTGTCCGGGCCTCCGTCCTGGAGTGCTGTAATATAAGAGGCAGCGTGAGGCTGTCGTAGAAGATTGGCGAGAGTCTTTCCAGGACGATCCCCCTCACCGAAGCGGCGCGCCCTGGCCTCCCTGCCCAGAAAAGAGAGCTCTCTATTGGCCTCGTCATTGAAATCAGTGAGTTTACCCCTGAGCTGCGCAAGGGTGTCGGGGCTAGGATCAAGAGATTGCGAGGAGTCCAGAGCCTTGATCTCCCCCTCCAACCTTTCAAGAGTACCACGAATAGAGCTCAGCACGCCAGACTGCTTGGAGATACATTCACCCCGAATCACCTCCTTAAAACCCTCCCAGAGTGTGGAAGGGGAGTCGACGGAGCCGGCGTTGAGGTCAAAGTAGTTCGTGATTGCGGTTTGGATCTCGTCACAGAATACTGAATCCCGGAGCGCATTGGGGGGCAGCCACCAGGCAAACATGCGCCACAGGGAGTGCGGGAGTTGCATACTGAGGCATACGGGAGCGTGGTCAGAGAGGGTGCGCGCCATATGCTCCACGGAGGTGACCCACGCAAAGGCGTCCTGAGTGGTGATCCAGAGGTCCAAACGGGACCAACATCCCCGAGAGCCCGTCACGCACGTGCCCTCGCGCGCCTCTGGGCGGGTGTGCCACTACGCATCGAGCAGCGAGTTGTCAGTTAGTATGGAGTGCAGAAGAGAAGTTGCGCACTGGTGTAGAGCATGAGGCCCAGAGCGATCAAGGGTGGCTGAAGGTGTAATGTTGAAGTCGCCCCCCCAAAGCAGCGCGGCCGGACCCAGGGAAGAAATGTGTTGCCATACCTGCGCTAAGAATTCGGGGTCATCGGAATTGGGACCATATATCACAGCAAGGATCAGTGGTTGGGCCAGGAGAGTGCCGTGCAGGATAACAAAGCGCCCCCCAGGGTCCGCAATCACCTGAGAAGTATGCCAGGGAAGCCCTCTGCGCATTAGGATGGACACTCCACGAGAGTAGCTGGAGTAGAAGGAGGAGTGAATTTCACCCCAATGTCTAGACAGAAGTCTGGAGGATGTGGCGGGCAGCAGATGGGTCTCCTGAAGAAAACAAATGTCCACCTTGTGTTGGATGAGGTGGGCATGTACCAGGCGGGCCTTGCGGTGGTCATTGAGACCTCGGACGTTCCAAGTCCAGAGAGTGGTGTCCGTCATATTGCTGTGCCAAGGAGGTGAGTGACGGATGAGCGATTGTGATGGGAAGTGCAGTGCAGATTTCAACGTGACAAATGACATTTTATAGAAAAAGTCATGAAACAAAACAAACAACAGGCCTCGGGAAGGAGGCAACAAGCCCAGTGAACCCACCCCCCCACCGCCCACACCAACCCCCCAATTAGGTTGAGGAACCAACCCCACCCACCCAAGGGAACCCCAACTGGGAAAGGGAATATCAGAGACAAGGACGGGAGTTATCCCGTGGAGGCATGGTTTCGCCCGGCATACACCCCTGCCGCAAGGACAGGGTGGCCAAGCCGTGAAATTATAGCGGACATCGATTACAAACAAAGGAGGACAGCAGGGCGCCTGCGAGGCAGGAGCGCGTGACATGGAGGCAAATGAAGTATCGGGTAGCTGAAGGTGAGAGCCAGTAGAGAGTGTGTGAGGGGAAAGGGAAGGAGAAGGCCATTACTTCAGGAACGGTGAGTGGCCCCTCGACCGAGGAAAGCCCCAGGGTCCAATGGCCAGCGAGCAGGAGAGCAGCAAATGGGAGAGGGAACAGAGGCGACTACTAAAGCAGGTTATAAACTAGCCAGGGCAGGTAGCATTATGCCAGAAAACACAGACTGCAAAAACTCAAAAGAAGAGGCAAAAAACCAGTCATTGTCACTCAAATTGCCGTCGACAACAGCCTGGGAGCTGGATGGTGAGGAGCATTGTGACTGATCTAGTTTTTTGGCGAAGGCCAGTGCCGCCTTCGGCTCAGTGAAGACATGCATATGGGAGCCTTGCCTGACTCGCAGCTTAGCAGGGTATGCCAAGGAGTAGGAGACGTCATGTTTCTGGAGCAGTCGCTTGGCCGGGAGGAACTCACGGCGGGCCACCTGCACCGCCACCGTGTAATCAGGAAAAAAGGCAAGGGAGTTCCCCTGATGTTGAATTTCCCCCTTCTCCCTGGCTGCGTGGAGAACAGCATCCCGGTCCCTGAAATTCAACAGTTTGGCGATTATTGGACGAGCAGGCAGGCCAGGAGCAGGTCGAGGACCCAGGGAGCGGTGAGCTCGCTCAACGATGAAGAAAGGGGAAAGAACATCGCCAAATAGGTCCCGAATGAGTTGCTTGACAAAGTCTTCCATTTTGGAGATGTTGGAGGATTGGAGGATTGCTCCTACGGGAGCGCGCCTCCAAATCCTCGTTCTTGTTTTTTATCAGCTCGAGAACTTTGTCTGTTTGGAGTAGCTTGTGATGGTCTCGAGTCGCAGCATCTTCGACATCCGAGACTCTCGCCTCCACATGAGTCAGCTGTCCATCGTGTGAGTCAACCCAGGCTTTGACAGTGTCCAGTCAGGCTGACAGTTGGTCGAGCTGGGTGGCGATGCCAGTTACGGTGGTTTTCACGTCTAGCATGATGGCTTTTAAGTCGTCCTCTCTGGTCGGACTAGCTTCGGTCTGGGCGGCTGGCTCGCCCATGTCCATGGCCGCCCCATCTTGTCGAGTTTGCCTGCACTGATCGAAGGCCAGCTTAGGTTGCTTGGGGTCGGCCTTCCCCATGGTTGGGCACAGGCCTACCGCCGGAGCCGCCAAAGGTCAAGAAAGGCGGGGAGGCAGCTCAAGGCGGGGCAAGCGACAGTGAGAGGAGCTGTGGCCGTGGGAGGTGTACTGGACGGTGTGGCAGAGACAGGTCCCCAGGAAGAGGCTGATGCGGGTGAAGAGCCTACCGGCGTCTCAGGGCCATGGACTCAGGGCCGGCACGGGAGAGCAGCGTCTGATCAGGGACCCCGGTGTTCGTGCATAACCGGGTAGGCGACGGTGATGTACCGGGCCACACAGGTGGGGCTATCAGTCCAGAGAACAGCAGCAGGCAATGGCAGCAGCCCCGGGTGGGGGAGGCCGAGAGGAGCAGAAGGCAGAAGGGTGCGGTGAAGGGAGAGACAGTCACTGGTAGCAGGCCGACAATGACTGGGCCCCCCACGAAGGCCAACCCCACTCCGTGCGCTGGAGTAGTAGGCAGGCCCCACGCTGGGGAAGGAGCTGATGAGGGCCGGTGAGTGCAGCCACGTGCAGAGGCAAGTGAAGAGGGCCACGAAGCAGGTCGACATGCCTCAGAGGCGGATGGGTGCCAGCACAAAGAGCTTGACGTGCAGGCCGGCGGAGGTGGGCCTCTCACTCAGTAGCAGGTAGGAGGCCGCCGCGTAGATCCCAGCCTCCGCGGCGAGTTAACAGGAGCGCTGCAGTGGGCCCATGCCCGTGGGGGTGACAGCAGCGGGGAGCGCACCGCCCACGTCGCGGGGCCCAAGTGAGGCAGCTGGAGGTGATGGGCCCGTGAGGCACCGGGTGGCGCCAGATGCAGAGAGGGAAGGCCCAAGCCCCGTGGTACGGCACGCGTGCCCCCTATCCCGCCGCGGAACGCCCCAGCTGCAGTGCGACTCACCGGGGTGAGGAGAGGCTGGATGGCAGGCAAGTTCAATAAGGACGGCCTGGTCCCAGCAGATCGGCGCAGGCAGTCCAGCAGTCCGGCAGCCCCGTAGCGGCCCGGCGCAGCCACCAACCACACACCATCAGGAGGGCCCGGCAGCCACGCCTGGGATCAGCAGCAGAACTCGGTGCAGTGGCGATGGCGGGCGCCCACGGGGGGATCAATCGGTGCCCCCAGATGAAAGGAAGCAGGATGGCGTGGAGCAGGGAGTCAGCTCCACCGGAGTCCGCAGGATCGTGGTGGATTTAACGGTTTGGCCGGCAGAGCCCACTCAAGGTGCGGCCATCTTGCAGCCGGCTAAGCCACGCCCCCTTTCTCGGAAGACTTTGGGGAATGCGCGGTGGGTAGAATTTTGTGGATCCACGCAGATCCTAGAACTTTCCATCACGGAAATGTGAGCAAAATGTGTTGTTTTTTAACTAAGTTTGAGGTTTGCAAGGGATTCTGGGTAACAGAACCTGGTGAGAGGCACACAAGTCACCCCATCCTGGATTCCCCTTGGTGTCTAGTTTTCAAAAATGTACAGGTTTGCTAGGTGTCCCTATGTGCCGGCTGCGCTAGGGCCCAAAATCCACAGGTAGGCATATTGCTAATAACAAGTCCGTGCCTAGTGGGCTTTCTGCCGCCCTGGGGGGGAATCATGGGGGGGGCGGGTTGCCCCGATATGCCCCCAAGGGGGGCAGAAAGACTGTGGCTATTTGTTTGGGGGGTGGGGGCATTGGTTTGCCCATTCTGGGCAGCCCCCTCCCCATGCATAAAAATAAGCCAGCCTAATCGCTGGCGCCTAGGGGGCTCTCTGATGCCCCCTGGGGCGGGCAGATCATGGGCTACTGCCCCATCTATCTCCTGGGGGGGCAGAAAGACTGTGGCATTTTTTGGGGGGTGTTGGGGCATTGGCATGCCCATTCTGGGCAGCCCACACCCCTAAATAAAAAAAAAAATATTCCCTGTTGCCTATTGGGCTTTCTGCCTCCCCCCCCCCCCCCCGGGAGGCAGATACGGGGTTTTTGCCCCTATCTACCTCCGGGGGGGGGGGGCAGAAATACTGGCAATTTGTTTTTGGGGTGGGGGCATTGGCATGCCCATTCTGGGCAGCTTACACCCCTACGTATATAAAAAAAAATCCCTGGTGCCTGGTGGGCTTTCTGCCCCCCCAGCGGGCAGATCAGGGGTCACTGCCCCCTGGGGGGCAGAAAGACTGTGGCATTTTTTTTGGGTGGTGGGGGCATTGGCATGCCCACTCTGGGCAGTTCCCACCCCGAACTTTGAGGGAATTAAATCCCTGGTGCCTAAGGGGCTTTCTGCCCCCCGGGGGGCAGATAAGGGGCTATTGCCCCATATGCCTCCCGGGGGGGGCAGAAAGACTGTAGCATTTTTTGGGGGGATGGGGGCATTGGCATGCCCATTCTGGGCAGCCCACACCCCTAAATTAAAAAAAAATATTCCCTGTTGCCTATTGGGCTTTCTGCCCCCCACCCCCCGGGAGGCAGATATGGGGTTTTTGCCCCTATCTACCTCCCGGGGGGCAAAAAAACTGTGGCAATTTTTTTTGGGGTGGGGGCATTGGCATGCCAATTCTGGGCAGCCCCCACCCCTAAGTATATAAAAAAAAATCCCTGGTGCCTTGTGGGCTTTCTGCCCCCCCGGGGGGCAGATCAGGGGCTACTGCCCCATCTCCCTCCTGGGGGGACAGAAAGACTGTGGCATTTTTTTTTGGGGGGGGGCATTGGCATGCCCATTCTGGGCAGCCTCCGCCCCAAACTTTGGGGAAAAAAATCCCTGGTGCCTAGTGGGCTTTCTGCCCCCCCCCCGGGAGGCAGATAATGGGTTATTGCCCCATCTGCCTCCCAGGGGGGAAGAAAGACTGTAGCATTTTGTTTTTTGGGTGGGGGCATTGGCATGCCCGTTCTGGGCAGCCCCCACCCCTACGTATATATAAAATTTTAAAAAAACAGGGGCCTAGTGGGCTTTCTGCCCCCCCGGGGGGCAGATCAGGGGCTATTGCACCCATCTGTCTCCTGGGGGGCAGAAAGTCTTATGCCTTCTTTGGGGGGAGGGTTGGGGCATTGGCATGCCCATTCTGGGCAGCCCCCACCACTGGCATATAAAACAAATCCCTGGTGCCTAGGGTGCTTTCTGCCCCCCCCGGGCAGATTGGGGGCTACTGCCCCCATCTGCCTCCCAGGTGGGGCAGAAAGGCTGTCTGGCATAATTTTATAGGGGGGAGCAAAGGCCCTTGCCCAAGGGGCCGCTCCCCCTTCCCTGGTGGCTAGTGGGTGGATCCCTGCTTGGGGATCGCCCTCCTGGGCCAATCCCCAAGCAGGGATCCACTAGGGAAGGGTACCATTGGAAAGGGGAGATTCTCCCCTTACCAACGATACCTCTCCCATGTTTTTCGGTGCTCGGGGGCTGAGATAGCCCCACAAGCACTGAAACTATGAAACTGAAACTAAGTTTCAGTTTTGTTTTCATTGTAATGATGACAGCTCGCCATGCGCGCGATCGTCATTACAATGAAAACACAAACCATGCTTTGGGAGGTTGGGGAAGCTCTTCCCCACCTCCCAAAGCAAAAAAAAAATGGGAAGTCCCTCTGCTGTTTACAGCAAAGGGATTTTTTTAAAGTGTGCTCATGACGGAATGGTTCCGTCATGAGCACACTGGCACTTATGCTCATGACGGAACCATTCCGTCATGAGCCTAGAAGGGGTTAACAGCACCACAATACCAATAAGGCTTAAATGGAAAACCTAAAAGAAACTAGAAGTGAAACGATTGACAGAAAAAATGATCAATTTGTCCCGAAAAACTCTTAGTGCCCCTCCTAGCGCCTACAGCTCCAGGAGAGGGGATTCTCTGTGTGGTACATGGAGCTAAGTGAGCCCAATAGTCTGTCAGTATCATCTTGGGGACAAAATTAGCAACAATTTGTGTGGAGAAAAAGGAATAGCCAGACAACTATCGTCCCACTATGGCAAGACATGAGCTACAACCTTTTCACCAAGGTCTGAGGTTTTCACTAGCGTCTGAATTACACGCTATATCACACCTAGGTGCCATGCGTACCTCTGCTGTACCGCTCAGTGGTCCAAGTGAAAAAAATTCACCTCCTCACTTCTTTCAGACGCTGTCAGTGTTAACAAACTGACAGTCCCTGAGAAAACTCTTAAAAAAAAAAAATAAGATCATGGTGATGGCACTGTATAAGGCACCAAGGGCCTATGGTGCACCAGTTGTGTAACGCTCAATGGTTCAAGTGAAATAAATAAGTGACCCTATATAACACACCAAGGGACCGAGGTGAACCAGTTGTGTAATGCTTAACGGTTCAAGCAAAAAAGAAGTGGCCTTATATAACACCCCGATGGCCAGGGGTGTACCAGTTGTGTAAACGCTCAATGGTTCAAGAAAAAAAACATGCAAACTACCTTCACCTTCTTAAGCGCGCTGACTAGGTTAAAAAGTGATGTACATGCTTGTCCTAGTTTGCCACATGCCAAATGCTGGGACTAAGGATCAGATGTAGTCTCTTACCCTTGTGACGGCGGCCTCCGGATGAACGTCCACCCCGCAGATTAAGCAGAACTTTTAATCAATTATGACATCTGCTCCCCGGTCTTGTTGCACAGAATCTGCTCAGGAAGGGATCCTTGTTCCTTCGGCAGCAGTCAGGATCGATAAACCAATCTCTCCTGGCTGGCTGGCTCAGCAAAATGTTGCTCGGATATGATTCTACCTTTAAAAGATGGAAAAACAAGAGGTGTTTGGTAAAACAGGAACAAGCTGTTTTAATTGAAAGCATCGGCCAGGAGAGCATCGACAGATTAGCGTTTGAAGATAGTCTCAATGTACAGAGGTTATGGCCGGCATTTTATACAGTTTTTTGCAGTACAATAAATCAATTACACATTCTTGTAGAGCATGTTGGTCCGGGCCTAGTCCTAAATTATAAGCTCAACAATCTGATAACGGGGACATAGGTGCCTCTTGACCTCAGGGAGAGCTAGTGTGGACTAGTAGGGTGTGCGTGCTGTGTCCTGATTGGCTGAGTGTTCCTAACTAAATGTGGCATCTAACTCTGTGGTATTTTGGGAACGTGACCTTTTGGCCAAACGTGTTTTATTGTGGCCAATTTCCTCTGCCCTGTTTGTGGAGTAGCTGCCTATCTGTGGGATCACTCAGGATTTTCCCTGGTTGCTTGTTTGTCTTCAGGCTGAATGAAACCCCACCTGTGACCTATTAATCAGTAGGCCTGGACTTTGGTCGCAGGGCCTGTCTGACCAAGTATCTCTGACTCAGGGTCATCTTGGGTGAATTCAACAGCAATGATATGAGCTCGTTGCATAAAATATAGCGGTCATTGATATCATATTTACCGACATTCTCATTATTGTGAGTCCAGTTGTCGTTGTGCACATTGTCATTGCTTTCACTATTTTTGACATTGTTATGCGTACATAGTTTATGGACTATATCGACATTGTATTTACTGGTATTGCCGCTGTTGGGCATGCACATTTCATGGTGTACATTGACATCATATTCACCTATATTAACAGGAGGATAAGTGTTCAGAGTAGTTTTCAACCATAATAGTGCATCTGGGATATCAGATACTGAGCATAACGCAATACAAAGTGAGGGAAGTCCTTTGAACATTTACCTGTTCAACAGTCTATCTTGTTTTAATATCTGCCTCACACTTTGCAATCTGCAGGGTTCAGAGCCCTTCAAAATGAATAATCACCCCTTGATGGGCATCTAAGGCACACAAATGCATAATATCCTGAGTGCAGCTATGTTTTTGCTTCAACTACATCCCTTCTTATCTATCGCAATAAGCGCTTCTTGTAACATAATTATCTGGGCTGAATATGCTTGAAACATTGAAACAAGGATCTACATTGTCTGGGAATAATAAATTGGTTTACATACATTCCTAAACACTTGCAGTGAAGCCATTGGTCACAATTTATCTGAGCAAACACGTACAGTAAGCATCATTTGGTTCTTGTTTCACCAGTTTTCCCTCCTCTGATCCACCAGCCTTTTAATTCTTTGTGACTCCCAGCCTCACACCTTCCCTTCTTGGCTCTAGGGGGTTACAATTGGGCCAAACTGCACCCCATTGTCTCTCTCTACTCTTCCTAACCAGGAGAATGAGAAATAGTAGACTGATGCAATGGCATATATTTTTTTTCTCTAGCATTGGCTAACACATTCTGTTTAACTATAAAATGTTGGAAGAAAAATATTAAATGTTCTTGGAGGTCCACCTGTCTCAGGGCACAGGAAATATTGAGGTGATGAGCGAAAAAAAGTGTATTTTCTCCACTGACATAATTGCATAAATGCCCTTATCACCCAGGTAATAACATAGTTCTCATCTCCAGCTACACTCCTTATCTCTTCATACTCCTCAGGAATGCAACAATTTGAATATTGGCATGTCGCAATTGATACTCAAGGATTTTGCAAATTTTTAAATTTGCTATCTTGATGGGAGTTCTCCAAATGCACTGCATCTTCAAGTCTTGAGGCTGTTCTGTGGAAGCGCGTGTTTTTGCATGGGCCCCATTCCACTTGAAAAGCTCACCCATTTTCACATTAAAATTTTCTAAATTAGCAACATGTGTTGCTTGTGTGAATCTAATTATCCTCACCTCCTTCAACATGGACTTTAGTATGGCTTTAGCAGAAGACTGTGCCTTTGGTATGTTTGCACTCCAAGTGGGGGGGCCTTCGTTGAATGGTGGGAGCGAACTCCTTTACTTATGACTTTTACTCACGAAACCTCTTGGCACAAATGAAATCCAATTTCACATTTGTTTCTTCCAGTACTCTGGTCCCCAAGGAGTTAGCAGACTGATACAATGAGCAACATCTCCAATCTTTCTTCAGTACTTAAGAGGCAAAACCATGAGAGGACATGCCTGTTGTTGTTGTTCTGAAAGGTAGTTCTTTCCTGACTCTTGGCATGTAGCAGTCACACCTTGGCTTTGAGAAGAGGATCAAGCTGTCTCTATCTCAAGATATCAACGTATTTGCCTGATCTTGTGTGGCAATTGCTGTAGGCTCCTTTGCTACACATCATGTCTGACTGGTGAGACTGTAATCCTTAACTCTTGATTCTCATCCATGTATGTTAGCCCTTCTTTTTATGATGACAGGGCAGCTTGTAGTTCCAGGGGTTCCAGGAGTTACCAGGCCAATCAGAATTGCAAGTTTTAATTTTTCACAATGAGATTTCAGCTGCTGAGATCAGCTGAAATCTCCATGTGAAAGACAGGAGGAAAGCATTTGGAAATTGTTTGGAAACAACAATTTCCATATTTGTTTTTAAATACATGTTTTTATTAGAATTTTGCAATTTATATAAACACAGCAATTCAAAAGAAATCAGTATGCAGGGAATTACGGAGGTAAGTAAATAATGTGAAACACCAAAACCCTGTGTATACATAGCGTATTAAAAAAGTTACCATAATATCAATAAATGAGAATAAAAAACAATGCGACTGTAGCATGTAAATTGTGTAACTAGAACGTGGGAGGGGTAGGCTTGGAGGCAGCATGGTATATAATGTATTAGTGAATAATGAGAAGAGTGGCTAGAGGTTTGAATGGGATAAAAAGAACATCAAAGGCTGGGCAGGAAGGTGGGCTCACTATGTGCCCATGCACTGTGAATTGTTGAGGGGGAGGGGGAGAAGGGCCTATAATTCATGGGGAGGGTGTATATAGTGGGCTCCCAGGGGTGGCGTGTTGTGGCAATTAATTCACGTGGGAAGATCATCCTGTAACATGAGGTGCAGGTATTGTGATAGAAGTGTGTCCACTCTGTGGATATGGGGCATTTGCAAATGTGGCATGCTTCCTCGTAGTGGAGGGTGGTCCCTTCTGCTGTTCTCCATTTACGTACTGGACCCTGCCATGCTGCTACTGGTGGAGCGGAGGATGCCCTCTATTGTAGTGTGGGCATCCTCTTGGCTAGTAAAAGGACCAGCCCAGCAAAGCATGTGCGTACAGAGTGTTTCTTCTTGCGCTTGAACATTACAGACGGCACAAGCTTCCCAGGTACATATGTACGTTAGTTCGGTGACCTCATGGAGAGTAGTATGTGTACCCTGTCAGTAGGAGAGCACGGCTCTGCAGGTCCAGAACATGTGTCGGACGTCCGCGTCTTCTGAGTTACAGAGTGGGCATCGTAGGTCCGTGGTGGGAAAATAGAGGTGGAGTTGTACAGGGGTCAAATATGCATGGTGAAGGATATGGAACTGGATGTTTTTGAACCTAGCATTTCTTAAGACGGTGTGGGGAAAAGCAAGGGCCTGGATCCACTCTGTATCATTTAGTGACCTTCCCATGTCGTCTTCCCTCCTAGTGCGGAGGGGCCCCAGGGAGATTTTTTTGATGTGGCCCCAGATCACCCTGTAGAACCACGTGATCAAATGGCCTCCCTCCCCAATGGCGAGGAGTGTTTGAAGAACAGTGTGTGTGGGAGGCTCCTCGTCCCTTGCTGATCATAAAGTGTGGCAGGTATTGTGTGGTTGGCGACAGGTGATGAATTGCCTAGCCAGAATGTCATGATCCGTCTGGAGTTGTTCAAAGGAAAGGAGATGGCCATCTGAGAAAAGGTCGCCTGCCATGGCCAGGGATCAATCCCGCCAGCTTCGCAGGATATGAAGCTGAATACATATCTGGGTAGTGTGGAAGGCCCCGGAGTAAAACTCCAGAGCATATGGGGGGGATATGTCAAATGAGAAAGCGAGTTCTCTTGATGCAATAATGAGAAACCTGTACTTGTAGTGAGTCGGGTATAAGCCGTGGCAGTAGAAAGCCTTGAACAGCGGCAGCAATGAGGGGTGGTGAATTGTGGCACATTTCCTCGAGATTGTGGTTTGCTAACAACCTAGCAACTCATTGCAGCTGTGCTGCTAGAATGTAGGCTTCAAATGAAGGGGCACCCAATCCACAATCTCCAGTAGGCAATTGTGACTTATTTAGTCAGGTCTGTCCAGTGGCGACCAATACCTGATAAAAGTTCTGTTAACAGTGAGTCAAATTTGCTAAAGAAACCGCTGGGATAACACTGAGAGGTTGGCCAAATAATACAGGAGATGAGGTAGGATCACCATCTTTGACAGAGCAATCTTCCCTGCCATGGCAAGTGGCAATTTCTTCCAGAAGGATACAAGGGACTTCAATGCTGTTAGTGCGGGTCATAAATTGCTGTTGAGAACATCAGATTAGGAGTAGTATAGGCTAATTCCTAAGTATCTGACTGCACAGTATTGACTAGCAAGGGGCGCCCCACCCAGAGAGATCTCCTGCGGTATAAGGTTGGTGTGAAGCGGGTAAATAGTGGATTGATCCCAGTTGACCACTAGGCCAATGTGACTGGGTGACGTTTGAAGTGCATCCTGAATGAGGGTGAGGTCTGCCCGGGCATTGCAAATATACAATATGAGATCTTCAGCATAAAGCGACACTGCGTGTGTCCAATTAGCAAGGGAAATGTGTGAGAAAGTGCCCTCTTTCTGCATGGTTGCCCCCACTTTTTGCTGAATTGCTGATGTGCTTTGAATGAGTGTGCCCTGGGCTCCTGCCAATCAGGTGCCCAGGGCCTATGTTCTTTCCCTAAACCTGCATTAAAAACAAAACCCAATTGGCATATCTGGCCACAGGTCAGCCCCTGGTAAATGGTACCACGGGTACCCAGGGCACTGTGACCAGGGAAGACCTTTAAGGGCTGCAGCACTTATTGTGCCACCCTTAGAGGCCCTGTACCATTACACTCACACACTGCCTTTGCAGGCTGTGTGTTTTGTTGCAGAACAAAGTGAAGAGTCGAAATGACACACATCCCTGTGTGCCTTGTCTACAACCCACTGCCCTGGCATAGATCAGTCACCCCTCTAGCTGGGTGCACTATACCAGTGCTGAGGGTACAGGTGCATGAGCCGTGTACCCCTACAGTGTCTAAGTCCATTCTTAGACATTGTAAGTGCAGTGCTGCCATTAAGAGTATATGGTGCTGTGAGCTTGTCATTACGAACTCCACAGCACCATAATGGCTACACTGAGACCTGAGAAGTTTGGTATCAAATGTCTCAGCACATTAAACCCACACTGATGCCAGTGTGGGATTTAATGAAAAATGAACACAGAGGGCATCTTAGAGATGCCCCCTGAAAAACGACCTACCACTAGTGTCCAGGCTGAGTGGCTGCTTTCAGCTGCCACCACCAGACATGTTTCTGGACCCCTGGGTCGAGAGCCTGCTGCTCTTGGGGGCCTGAAACAATGCACATCCTGGGACGAGGTGCCAAGCCTCCTCCCCCAGGATGGGCAGGGTTCACGAAGGGGAAGCTTCAAAGGCTTGCCGCCTTTGTGAGCTTCCCCAGGCCAATTGCTGCTTTCAGCAACTGGTCCCCACTGGTTCTGACCTCCACTTTGGGCGGGAGAACCGGCAGGAAAAACAAGTGAGGAAGAGATGTGTGCCCACCTCTGCCAACTCCATCCCTCAGGTGGGGGAGGCGAGGTGAAGCACAACTCTTAGTCCCTGCCATCTTGCAGATGGGGGACCCAGCCAACCAGGGAAAGGCTTATGCCCCCCTCCCACTGGAGGGTGGCATAATAGGGGGTGTACCCACCGCAGGGAGGGACCCATTGGTCCCAACCTTTTTACCTAACTGTAACGCCCCTAAATCTAGTATTTAGGGGCACCCCTGAGCCTTGCTTCCTCAGACAAGAACCTACAAGAAGAAAAGAAGAAGAAGGACCGAACAGCCGTGCCAAAGCTAACAAGAGGAGGACACCCACTGACTTGGCCCGAGCCCTACCGGCGTGTCCCCACCTCGAACCTGCTCCAGCGAAATCCCAGTGTGTCCTGCAGCCAGCAACCTCAAGAAACCCATAGGACCTGCCTGCCTTCAATCCCAAAGACGCTGTCTCCCGTGAACACCGCATTTGTTCAAACACCAGCTCCGCAAGGATCCGCGAGTTTGCACCACTCTGCACCCGACGCCCACGGCCCGAGTTCGAGTGGCCCAACACCAAGAGGAGGTCTCCCCAGCGATCCTGACTCAAGATCCGGTGACCCCTGACCTGCCTCAAGCCTCCAGCTGACGCCTGCAGCCTCAAACCGGAAGGTCCCCCCAATCGCGACCAGGAGCTGGTAAGAAGATCCAACCCTAAAAGGCACCCCTGCACCCGACGCCCCACGGTCTTGGGTGACCCAACCGACGGTGCCTAACCATCCCCCAAGATCCCAACTTACCTCTCCAAGTGGTGGTCGCACCCAGAAGACCTTCGTCCCCTAGCCTGCAGTGCTTTTGCAAACCCGAGACTCCCCATTGAAAGCTACAGGGCTTCAGAAGCCAAAAAAGCACTCTGCACCCGGCCGCCCCAGTGCTTTTGTGCTGGCCTAAACCCCCATTTGCCCTGAGATTAAGTCCAGGAGCTTTGCTCCCACAACCCAGTGGCCAGCTCGTCAGCAGCCACCAACAGGAGGCCCATATCCCCCATTGGATAACATTGGGCCTCAGCACTCTGCACCCGGCCGCCCTAGTGCCGCTGAGGGTGTAACAAGAGTGCATCCTTGACCCTGGGGGACCCCTGAGTCTAACCCCAGAACATCAACTCCCACAACAAAGTACTTACCTTTAAACCGATAACACTATTTTCCTCCATAGGATAACAGTGACTGTTTTTCTATGAAAAGTTTCTAAGTGTGGAGTTGGAAAACCTAAAGAAATTCTTTAAAATTGTACTAACTAACAAAAACGATTTTACTTACCTGTTTACAGGAAATGTCCCAGTGTAGTATCCAGGTATACTACACTGTGTAAGAAAAGTAATCTGAAAAGTAACTTACATGATATTTTACTAAAAATCCTATACAAAGTATATGTACTGTATTCTGAAAAGCATTGCATTAACAGTAACATTTCTGTAATCAAATCAAAGTACATTTACAATTGCAATCCAAACTGTTTACAAACTGCATTACTACTGTAAAGTATTTATTGCTTACCTGTGCCAGGCTTGCTTGGTTCTAGAAAATAAAATAACTAAAAGAATATTTTTATACAAAAACAATTGGTCTGAAGTTCAGTCTTTGAGTGTGTGAATTCATTTGCTGACTGAGTGGGTACAACAAATGCTTAACACTGTCCTCTGATAAAGCCTTACTGCTCGACCACACTACCACAAATAGAGAGTGAGGTGCTATCTACTTTAACTCTGCCTACCTTTTGGGTTCCACTGGACTCTGTGCACACTATACCTCACCTTGGTATAGTATATACAGAGCCAGCTTCCAACAGAATGCCCCAATGCCTACCATCGTGGAGTAAGATGGGCAGTAGTTTCATAGACATTGCGAAAAGCATGGGTGAGAGAGGGCATCCCTGCTGAGTGCCGTGCTCGACCGAGAATGTGGCTAAGAGGTAGTGTCCCAACCAGACCAGAGAGAGAGGTTTTGTATACAGGAGTTGTGTGTAGGCTAGAAGGTGTTTACCAATCCCCATCTGAATAAGGACTTGAAAGAGGTAGTTCAAGTTCAGCAATTCAAAAGCCTTCTCCAGGTCCAGAACCAGACACACTGCAAAAGGGAACTGCCCCAGGACCTGATCCTGGATGTAAAAAAGATGCAGAAGATTGTGAGAGGTGTTGTGCCTTGGGAGAAACCCATTTTGGTTTCGGTGAATAAGTTGAGGAAGGATTTGGGCATATCTAGTGGACAAGATTTTGCCCAGTATTTTAAAGTCTGCTCCCAGCATGGGAATAGGACGATAAGGATAACGCGCAGGTAGGGTCCCAGTTTGGTTTCGGAATAGAGACCAGGAAAGACTCTCAGAGGAAGGATGGTAACTCACCCAATTGCAGAGCCTCATTGCACATATCAGCTAACTGAGATGCCAAACTATTAGCATAAGTGCTATTGATTTCTATAGGAAGGCTGTCGAGGTCTGGCCAGGTCTCTCTTGAATCGCCTGATAACATCTGCTGGTGTTATCGCGGCATCTAGAGTGTGTCGTGGGGTCTTGTAATGTGTGGTAGGGAGAGGCGTGTTAGAAATGACTCCATATAACTGTCTGGCACATGATAAGGTGCTTTATAAATGTTAGAGTAGTATCTACAGATTTCCAGGAGGATGTCATGTTGTGTATGTAAGGTCGCACTCGTGGGAGAAGCCAATTTCCAAATGATATTTTCCAAAACCTTGTAGTATCTGCTACTTCCCACTGCCAGAACTACATTTTTGCTCTGCCTTCGTCTGTTGAAGAATATACTTTCTCTTCAAAATCGTAAAGCCAAAGTAACGTCTTGCTTGGATCGCTGTAATTCTGCATATCTAGGATTACCAAAACATTCCTTAAAATGTTTTCCTATCACTCTAATGCATCTGCTAGGCTATTGCTTGGACTCCCATGCCAGGCATCATTAAAACACCCTCAACTTCTACACTGCCTACGTATTTCAGAAAGTATTGCGTTTCAGAGCCTAGCCGTGCACTGTGCAGCTGAGGGCTCATCTGACATTTTTATCCAGTCGTGCTCAGCAAAATATAAACTGAAGCAAACCATTCGATCTTCTTCTACAAATCTGAATAATTCTCATATTTGCTTAATCATATCCGGACGAAGATTTTTTCCTATGTATATTTTGAAACAGATAAGAACAAGGCCTAGCGTTCCTGCCACATCAACAAATATTAAATATACTGCTGTTAGGTCTGCTTTTAAAGCACTGGGATACTTCTTGGAATCAGCAGAGCGCTATAAAAAAATAATGTATTCATTTATACACTCAGAAATATTGTGCTACTGCAAAAAATCAAAGACAAGCTAAGGTTCTTGAAATTCTAAAAGATCTGGGATGCATTACATAATGCAGACCAGAATAATTTTCCACTGAAATGTCTGGAACACATAAATTGTATTAGCTGAGTGAGTGCACACATTACACTTGCACTGGCTAACTGGTTAAAAAGCACAATTTTACACTTACTGGTTGATTCAAATATGGTGCTAATGTGTACCGGCAGCAGAGTAATGTATGCTATCTGAGAATGTTGGTGCATTAGTGCAAGCCAGGTAATATTTAGGGGTTTGCGAAATGAACGTGATTTACTTTTCCGTAATTATGCAAAATGTTGGAAACATATGTGCAATTATGTGACGACCAAATTCATCATTAAGTGCTACATTTTAGCGTGAAATGCATCTTAAATCAATTTTTGAAGCGAGGATGCATTTCGCTGTTCGAGTTGTTCTTCGGCTCTTGCATAATAATATTTCCACAAACAAGCAGAATTACACAACATGGCATAATGGCATAATTTTGGGAAGTGTGGATAACAAATATAATTCAAAATTCATGAATTTGTACGAATTAAGCTGACGTAATTTAAATTTCGCCTGGGGAATAGTAATATGGCCACACATTACAAAACAATGTAGAACCTTGGAAACCTGGAAGACAATTTTTTTATGCTTTAGCTGCTTCTATTAGTAGCATAAATTATAAAGATGAGAAAATACTCCTTCTCTGAGGCATCTTGCTGTTTTGAATGTGGGCACTGGTTCAGATGATAAAAATATTTGTTTATGTAGTACAGCTTCTAGGAGTTGTACTTTAATGATTGCGAACATACCTCAAGATACGTCTAGAATCCTATTTAACAATACCAATAGGCTGCTAATTAGAGAGCATTTTAAGACTTATACTCTCATATGACAAAGGATGTAGACATAATCTTGTTATTGACCACCTCCTCTTGGGAAAAGTAGCAACTTTTGTTGTGAAGGATCTTCTTGGTAATTAATGAACACCAGCAGGTCAATTCTCCCTGGCTTCTATCTTATTTTTGACTGACTCAATGATTGGAAGCTGGAGGTGAACATAAATCTTCATTTTTATTTTATAAAGAAAACCTCTTTTATGTAGTTGTTCTGACCTGTAATAATGTACAATAATTTAGAATTTGATACTATTACATACATATACACTAATAGTATCGAATCCTAAATTATGCGTGTGTGTATATATGTATCTGTTTGTGTATATATACATGTATGTATATGTAGGTATATATGTATATGCCATCTTTTGCTTTACAATAGAACAAACAAAACTAATGGTATGTCAATATATATCACTCTCGGAACCTTTTTTAGCTCACAACAGATGGGTGTGATAATATAGCTGTTTATTTTGTTTGCTACCTCGTTAGAGTTCAACAATTCCTTGTTCCTAAAGACCCTGCCAGGATAAAGCTGGAAGAGCCTGTGAATCATCCAGTGACATCAAGTCACGAGTGAATGTGCGTTGTGCATGTTGATCGTATTAGTAATCGAGTGTTGAAATAAGATTAGTTTGCAAATGGTTTAATATATCATCTCTATTTTTGTTTGTGTTAGAACAATTAAAGTTGTCCATTTTTATATATTGTTCTCTATTCTGTTTGAATTTTCTATCTAAACAACAAAATTGATCATCTTTTTCTGCCTATCTTTTGCTGTCCGATATATTCAATACAAGTTTCTGAGAAGATACAATTAGGCCTGATTTGCATAAATACTACAGGAGGCTTTCTCAATTGATCAAAGGCCAAGGGACCCAATTAGGTGCAATCTGTCACTTCTTCAGTTCAAAGCACACTTGTTATGTGCTGTAATTTTTCTACTAAGTTGGGCAATTATTAAAGCCTAATTACAATTAGCCATGTTATGAGATCTACATGGCAAGTGCATTGGCAGTGGCAGGATCATTGAGTGAATATATTACCCATTAGGAACACTGGACCGTATATTTGTTTCCCGTGATTTTCTAAAACTTTATATACAAGGAATGATCTACAAATTCTACAACTCTATAACATTTTCGTCATTCTGCCCGCCTACCCCAATCTTTGCAAACCTGCATGTCTGAGTCCCTGGACGCCATTTTTGTTCCGTTTCTCTTCTTTCACCCAAAGCCACACTCTATTCTCTATACTACTCACCAAGCATATGTAGGTATAACATCTAAAATATTTGTGTTGAGAAGCCAAACATGCTTTTTATTGCTTTGACAATACATATTTTTCAACAACATTAAGGTAGCGGTGTTTAAAACAAAATCTACATTTTATTCAACACGTTGTATATTAGGTATGAAAGCTGGTCTATGTTAAAGAAAAAATCATATTCTCTCATAAATATCTATATCACCAAGAGAGTGAGTCAATGAGCAACTGATAATAGGCTAAGGGTCATATTTATGAGGTTTGTGGCACAGGGCAGCGCAGCAAGTCAAATTGCTGCGCTGCGTCACGTGGAAAGGGCAGAAATGCTCCATATTGCTCCAATAAGGCTCATTCCTGTCCTTTTCCCATGCACTTGTGCCGTTTTGGCAGCCTAGCGCCAACGCAGACATCCTTGCACTATGGTGCAAAGGTGCCTGCAATGCAGGCAGTATTGTTTTTGGGCAAGAAGGGGTACCTTCCTGCACAAAAACAATCCTGAGAGGCTTTTTCTTCTTTCTATGTGTTCTGCAGAATGCAGCACCCAAAGAAAGAGCTCAAACCGAGGAGAAATAAACATATTTCTCATAGTCACGCCTGAACTGGGAAGGCATATCTTTTTGATGCATTCCCATGGTCTTGTAAATCTTGGAATGAGTGAAAAATGATGTGAGTTATGTGGGAGCACCCACGCAAAGCCCATTGGACGCCTACCCAGGGCAGATTAACGCAATGCAGCGATTTGCGCTGCATTGCATTACTCCATATGTTTGGAGGCACGCAAAGTGGCTTTAAAAATATGACAAGGTTTTTGGCGCTCTTGCACCACATTGCATGGTGAAAAAGTGATGCAAACTGGATCATAAATATGGTCCTAAGACCTTCAGCTCAGATATGTCAGGAGTGTAAATAGTAGTGCTAAATATTTGAAAAGTGTATTATAGTTCATTTAACATGATTTTCCTATATAAAACAATGGTTTTCCCTCAATTAGAAGTGCAATCATACCATTTCTCACTGATAAAAACAAAAAAAGTGATAAAAAATGATAAGTGAAGTGCATGAATTATTCTCTGCCACTGTTAATTATGTTCAACTGCTTTTCAGTTCATTATCACTTCTCCGTGTGGGGCAATCGTGCTTGATTGCACCAGCAAACAGATGGCGTTACCTCCACTCATTTACATCCAGAACTGCATGCAGAAACACTATTTCCATGTGGCATTGCCAATTTCAATCTACATTTGTAGAAATGTCATGATTACACCCAGGGCACAAGTCGGGGGTACACGCTGGTACACGGCGTCCACCCACTATTCTCACAGAGTGGACGCCGCCCCCCCCCTGCCGAGAACCTGGGCCCCACAGAAATATGCTGAACTTGTCCCGGTGTAATTTTTAGATACCAGGACACGTTCAGTAGTGCCTGTCCATTGTCTGCTTTCCATTCCCAGCAACAACGTGCAGGCAGGGAGTGGGCTTTTTTCTCACCTCCAGCTGGGCCGAAGTTAAGGGGCCATCAGGCTTCCTTTTGTTTTTATATCCCGACTGAAGGTGGCCTGGAACCTCACACTTAAATGTAAACAAAGGCACACAGCTTGTTATCTCTTCACCGGTACTTAAGAGAGGCATGCCTTTGCCTTTGTTCAGTCCTTGTATATAAGAGATGCAAGCAATGTAAGAATGTCAAATGTGTTGGTCTGTCCCAGTATTTACACAAATAACAATTTTAATAGCACATTTTATATCTTTTATAGCACTACGCAACCCAATGCAGGGTATCAGAACTCTTTACGTAACATACACATTATACATTGATATTAAATCATGTACATGTGTAAATCAATGTACAGAATGAGTTACATGAGACAGGGTTACAAGGTCTAGGAGCCACATGATCTACTGCCATGCTTCTCCTTGTTGCCAATTTCTTTGAGACGGGTTTAAAAAATAATAATATATATATATATATATATGTATCAAAGCTACAGGGTACAAAATTACCAGCACTCTTGGGAGCACGTTCACCCAGATTTTATTTGGGTATAAGTACACACAGACGGATTTCGGCAACCGCGTTTCTCAGTGATGGCGGGTGCCATGCGACGACGTCAATAAATACACAGTTCATTAGTTGTTTGCAAAATTCATCAACATCAACAACGGACCTGTAATCAAATGTCCACCTGATTATTACGTCCATTACAGGTCCGTTGTCTCAAAGATCGCATTTCGAAGCATTTTAGGGCCCTTAAGAATTTGGATTCTAGATATCCTATTGTGACTCATGTCATTGAATGTACAGCACAAAGCAAACAGCTATCTTTTAAATTTCATGGGATTGAATCTATACCCATTGATGTCAGAGGTGGAAATCAAGAGCTTAAAGTTAGACAATGCGAAGCTCGCCGGATCTTGAAATTACGTGCTGTGGAACTAGGCATCAATATTGACAATGAGTTACAGTATTTTTTGGGATCATAGATGTTCAGATTGAAATAGAAACTGTATGTATTTATGGAACCTGGAATCTCTAATGAACTATTGTGTTAAAACTGTATTTATGTAGATCTCAAAGCAGCTTTCGATAAAGTGCCAAGATCCAAGCTATGGGCCAAAATGAAAGCTTGGGGAGCCCCTTCTAAATTATTGGGAGCTATCGTCAACCTTTACTCGCAAACCTGGGTTCAAATAAAAAAAGGGGATGGCCGGAGCCTTACTAAGAAATTCTTGACAACCAACGGGCTAAAGCAGGGATGTGTCCTGGCGCACAACTTATTCAACATCTATACCGCTGACTTAGAGAGCAACCTTTGTCTTATTCAGGGCGACCCTCCCAAATTGGGAAAGACACCAATAGTGAGGCTGCAATATGCGGACGACATTGTGCTGCTCTCCCAAACTCCGCTTGGTTTGCAGCGGCTGATCTCACAACTAGCGCTATATATCTCAAAAGAACAACTAATAATCAATAAAAAAAAATCTAATGTCTTATGCTTCTCTAGTACCCATAAAAAACGCCCCAAATTTGTTTGGAGGATAAATTCCAGCATCCTATCGCAGGTGGATGCATACAAATATTTGGGGGCTTTCTAGATCGCCAACTAAGCTACAAACAACATCAAGACCTCGGTCAAATCAAAATAAAACAACTACTATTTGCCTTTAAAACTCTGCAGAAAAAACTAAGCAGTAGTTCAACAAACCACCTACTAAAGGTCGTAGCAGCTAAATTCTTGCCATCTATTACGTATGGCCCTGAAATGCTAAACACCAAGAAACTCCACAACCCTAAATTTAGCACAGTCCAGATTATTTAAGAAACTGTTCATAATCCCACGTCATATCTCCCAGGCGCAGATACGTCTGGAATACGGACTAAAAAATCAAATACCGGCTAGACAAGGAGTCCTGGTCAAATATTATTGGAGAATGAGGGCAGCCGAAGATAACACGCTAGCCCATCACTGCTGGGAGGAGGTTGAAAAACAATCAAGGCAGAACAAGTCCATATTTAGAATTTTAAAACAAGCTCTTTTAACATTAAACCTCGAGGAAGCCTGGCACACATCAATGCCATACTCTGCATTCAAATAAATTACTAATAAAGCAATCAAACAACTATCGTTGCAAACAGATAAAGCCTTACTGGCCGGCAAAAGTCATGCATGGATGGTGATGCTAACTTACAAACAGCTGAAACTGCAACCATATTTACAAGAAGGCTTCACAGATCACTGCAAGCGGAAAAGGACCCTATTGAGACTAGGGTCCTTCACGACAAAAGATCTTACTCCAAAATGGCTATGGACCTGGTCAACGTCGGACTGTCGCCTATGTGGTAATGGGGCAGAGTCGCTATTACACCTACTATGCATCTGCCCGGCTTTACACAATTCGAGGAAGATCCTTTTACGGCCAATTTTAAGGGAAACACAAATAAGGACTTGCAGAGCGGCAGTCATAAAATGTCTCAGTTGTTCCTCTGTCCAACTGTCTTGTAAGACTATTAAATTCTTGAACTTAGCAGCACAAGAACTTGAAAAGAAGGACTCAGCAACAAAAGAACGTGGAAAGAAGGACAGATGACCAGCACTTCATCATGCAGTTGGGCTGAGTCCTTTTTAGAACTTTTAATTTGCACTTTCTTTTTCTCCCCTTCCCCTTTTCAGCACAAGCACTTTACTCGAAACAGGAGGCAGAGATATGTCCATAACTAATTTTTAAAGAATTGTGGTTGAAGTAGCTTATAACAAATTGTTGGATCCTGGAATTAATTACACCACGCGCGGTCATTATTACAAAAAATGTTTTATTGTAATTTTTATCTGGTACATCTGCGTTACATTGTATATCTCATGGCGGTATGTTCCACCCTTTTATGATTTTAAGAAATCAAATAAAAGTATATTATTATTTTTAAAAACTGTAAATTTGTATATACTCTCCAAATGTTTTGAGAGGAATATGTGTCTTCACCCCTTGACTCATAACATGAATTAGTAACTTGCTTTTTCTGATAAGCTTTTTTCTCCCATTTATTTTTACATCTTTTTCTCCATTATTCTTCATGCTTTTCTTATAACTATTTTTACACCATTGGTGGTTGGTTTGAATTTATACACTTTTTTCTGTATACTATTTTTATTATTAATATTATAAGTGACATAGTGTAACATACTTAAAAACCGTCTTGGGCAATTCACGATATATCAATATGGGGCGAAATACGTGTGTACCGCTGTATCTTTAATAATGATATGAATTGGTCAATTCTGGACCGGACTTTCAATCATGATGACTAAGATGATAGGACTCTGCACACAGAGTTGTTTTTTACATACTGCAGTGAAATGCGCATGAGCTATGATTGGTAACGCTGACAGTAGCGTGTGCTGCTTGGGCTAATTAGCCGTGTTTTGGCATTGACCGTCTAACTGAATTTTCCCTCATGTTAAATAAGATAATAGATGTAGTTTTCTTAATTAAATAGAATTTTCTCAAACTAGACACAAATACGTTTATTTGTGTGTACTCGGTTTAATATTAGGATAATTTATTGGTTACTTGTATCATCTATCATATACATTGTGACATGTTTCAAAATGGCGTCCATGTTGGACCGATGATCTATGCTTTCCCTACACACTGGTCCCTCTTTTATTTTTATGGAGTGGTGATGTATAAATTGGAAATCAAAGATGGCGAGGATACGAAACGCCTTGGAAACAGGCGGAGCACTCTCCGTAGGACTGCTGGCTGCTTTAACGTAAAGGCATTTCACTGTGAATTGGGCTTGGCATTTTTATATTCTTTATTTCTCGTCTACTTGCAAAACGTAGCATGTACTTTATCGTCCCAAATGGGGTATTGCGGCACAGCGGTAACACGACTTTACGGGCACATTTTGATAATAAGTTACACTCGTAAAGGGGGTATAGGTTGAGGAACCAGTCCAAGATGTCCAGGTAATTGAAACATCGGTTTAACTTAGCTCTAACATGTTTGGAGACTTTGCCTTTACATTTGCTTGAACCTTATTGGTAATGGCTTTGTTGCTCATATATGTGCAATACGGTCGTGCGATGAATATATAATTGGTTTACTATACATGCTTTGCAGGATACGTTCCGAATACTGAGGATTTTGTATGAAGGCTTTTGACAGATGTCACTATTCTAGTATTCCCTTTTATATTGCTACAGGCGATGAGTTTACATAGCGATGTTACAACTAGAGTGTGCATGAGGTGTTCGGGGACTTTCTCTTAAGCACAAGAGTGTTATCTTGTTATATATTGGGTGTTTTCTTTATACACTTTTTTGGTGAATATAATATTTTACTTGCCCTGTCTATCAGGGGCACGTTTCACTCTTCTTAGTGTCCATCATGCCTTGTGGACTTATTAACTCAAGGTGGCTGACTAGATATGTATTTTACTTGGTGAAGCACTCTGTGACAAATTGCCAGAAATTGGTTGTACATGCTGTAATATAGCTGATTTATTTGTTTGTTCTAGCCCTGAGGAAATCTATGGTTAAATCCAGAAAGATGAAACACGTGTTGGCTTAATCTGTGGCTATTTGTGGTTGGGGAAGATTGGAGTGCTGATTAACAAACAAACAAGATATGGAATAAAGTGCAAGGAAGAACAACTTCGAAGACTACTGTGTGGACTTATATGTGCTTGATTACATGATTGCTGCTCAGGATATTGACTTTTTGTTTGTTACATAAGTGTGGACCTAAGTCTACATTCTTTGACAACGCGGAGTGGTTGTTGTACAATACCCTTAGAGCACTCTCATTAAGAAAATATTCAGTGTATACTTAAGCTTCATGACCTTGCGCAGTTTATACCCTACTGCTCTTTCTCACGGATTAAAATCTGGGTGAACCTGCTCCCGCGAGTGCTGGTAATTTTGTACCTTGTAGCTTTGATATTGAAGTGCGATTTCGCCCTCGCGCACACAGAACCCGCCCGCGAGTGCAGAGACGGAGGCGACATGATGGAGCCCCTTCCTGCACAAAAACAATTCTGCTTTCAATGCAGGCACCCTTGCACCATGGTGCAAGGGTGCCTGCATTGGCGCTAGGAAGCACATTGTGCACCAGCACAGGGAAAGTCAGGAATGCGCCACATTATGTTAAATACAGCGCATTCCTGTCCTTTCCCTATCACGCAGCACAGTGCAGGAAGGTGACTTGTTCAGTTGTCCATGACTATGTTCTTAAATGTTATAGAGCATGTTAAACAGTATTACTTTTAGTTACTATATAGCTAAAATAAGCATACTGCTAGTATAAAACACTTAGGGCCTCATTATGATGTTGAGCGGAAAACCATCCGACAGCTCATTGGAGGCTTTCCGCCCAACATCAGAGGTTTCCGTCCCACCGTCGTATTATGATATAGGTGGTCGGAGGGAAACCCGCGGGGGAATTCCGCTCTGCTACCGAAAAGGTCAAGGAGCCAGTTGGGGCAGAGGGCGGATCGTAATCCCCAAAATGGTGGCAGTGCCTGCTCAGGCACCGCTATGGGGGTTATGATGCATGTTTCCGACAGCCTTTCTATGGCAGTCCGACCACCATAGAAAGGCTGTCGGAAACGGACTGTGGGGGCCCCTAGAAAGGCCCCCATCCCCCCGCATCCTCTAATATGAGGTCTGGTGCCCCCCCCAAACATCCATGCATCATGTGGCCAACACAGCATGGTGCCTGCCACACAGTGCATGGATGTTAAAAAAGTGTTTATTTCCTAATGCGGCTTGTTTGCAGCCCGCTGCACAAGCCGCAATATGAAGATACACTTTCCGACCACTGTGAAGGCAGTCGCATCCTAATTTGGGAAGCGGGACTGCAAACTTCTGGTCAGGCGCTCCCGTTTCAGACACGATGCCTGTCGGTCACTCGTCTGACCAGCATCATAATGGGGCCCCAAGTATTACACCTAAACATATTGAAACAAATATTAGCATGTGCTTCCCCTTACTGCTGAGTAGTGTCAATTAATAGTACACTTCAATCAGGAAATCTATGAATCGTGCCGTCACTGCAGTAATTTAAATGATCTAATTATGGTCTCATTTACATGCTATTATGAAATTAGCAGAATAACCTTGGGCTATTATTTTAAGATAAAATAGTTTAATCATAGCTTCTTTAAGTATCTCACAAGCTTAGTCACAGCCAGAACCCTCAAATATTGTATAAGTTTTAATCCACAGACTGAATGGAACCATGTTTTAGCCCTGAAATACTCCCCATAAACCTGGCACATCTTGCTGACATTAAAAATTAACAAAACCTGCAAACTGATTTGAAAATTAATTTATCTGTTTGATGTATATAGCTGTACATGCTAACGAGGATGTTGAGTAAGTGCGCTAGAGGCGGAGGGCGAGAATGGAGGAAGTCAGGGAAGCAATGGAGAGGAAATTCAAACATTAATGTCCACTTACTATTCATTCTTAGCTCATGTTCCACACAGCCTTGTATTTACAACACGTTAATGGTGTTGTGATCAGTTATGACGTTTTTTAAATACATGAAAAAATATAGGGGAAGGAATTGCTAAACAAGAACATAGTGGTGTTTTTTAGATACACAATCATACATGATAGCCGCGCCACAGCGTGTAGCAACTCAGTTTTTTTTTAACAGCAATCTGTATAGTCATAAATTCTTCACATATAGCGCTAACACAATACATGTAATCCAATTGTTCCTGACGTATAAAAGATATATTGAAACATTATATATGCAACAAAAACACATGAAAACAAGATGGGGAATATATAAAGGACAGAGTAGAGATAACACGGGCACTTTACAAATCACAAAAATGAGGAGTAATATGATTGATTGAAGCGCCTAACATTACCCAAAATGTAACATATCTAGAGCAGATGTGTTATTTGAGTGGAGGCCATGCACACTCCATACACATGGTTTACCCATCAATAGTGCAGGAGGAGCGGTGGAACCGAGGCCCAGGAAAACGATGGGACCCTCTTCCTCAAGATTATGGCTGTGTTCTATTAACCGACCGGTGGTGGGTGACATTTTCCTTGACTATTTTAAGGCCCATATCACTTTTGCCCCCTCCCCCCACCCCCCCACTGTCCATTTGTGCACATATGGGAATAAATGATTACAGAAGTATGGGACATGTGTATACTATTCTCAAAATTGTGATTCTGCATCAGAAGAACTGAGCATTCTAACTCTTGCCATAGGCTTGCTTTTCCCATAGTATGGCTGATTTAGAGGTTAATTTCACTTGAATTCCGTGGATAATTACATTTATAAGGGAGTGCATATTGACACGTTCATGGGCAACAACTGTAGGTACAAGGTCAGTTTTGTTATTTTACTGTGTTAAGAATTAAATGAAAACGTGCTCATTTAAAATAAAGATGAATAGCTCATTAAGTCATTTTCACAACATTCCAGGGCAAGTCCACATGACAAACAGAATTGGAAATGTAACTCAAAGCAGGAAATGTTTTCAGAAGCACTGCATTTTTTTCCATGGCAGCTGACGGTGTGCAATAGGTTGAATTTATAAGATTCTCAAAAATGACCATTGTGTGTGTTGTATTCAGATTCTGAAGTTCAAGAAGCAAATAGTAATTTCTACTCTATCCCAGGTAGAAAGCTTCAGTGATGATCAAACATTCAATCATAATTCACTAGCCAAAGGCAAACATAACCAGCATAACCCCATCTATTGGGCAGGTGCTGTGCTCAATTGTATGTTCACAAATGGCGTTTCAATGTGCCCGCGGTCTTGCTATATTAACATAGGCATGTGACGCGCCAGATGAAAGGTTGACGCTGCATCAGCGAATACTTTTCAAAGTTGTTGATTTACCAGTCATCCGTAAAATTGCCTCATGTAAAGTTTGAAGCCACAGAAGCCCCCAAAATCCAAATACAAAATCAGCCCTTCCATTCTATATTCATCAATCTATAAGAATTCAACTTTGTTAAGTTTTCCTTTTTCGGTCAAATCTCATTTACTAATCTGTTTGTTTTTTGTTAATGCAAGATGTATGCGCCTGAAGCATTTACAACGTTTTACTTTCAGGTCATTATTCAAAGTTTTTATGATATATTAATGTTTCTTATTAGGCTACTGCAAATACCGTTCTCCCAGAGGAAATGGCCCTGCAGCATTGCGCTGCATTTCAATTGTTATGGTGGAAATTGTTATTTTTTAAGAGCTTTTAGATAGGTATACTGTGCTGTGGGTTTCACCTGAAAAAATCAAAGCAGAATTTTTGACAAACAAGCTGCATGAAAATGTAATTCCACCACACAAGTAACTCTTGCTTGGAGAACTGGTATATGGTAGTTCTGCTGATTTATGCAGTCTGGACTTATTTCTAACACATGGACGACTTACTTAATAATGAAGTAGAACATACATCAACCTAGATTGTTTCAGGCCCAGTAATCTAATACATCATTTGTCTTTTCTCGGCCTGTCTGTGCGCGCTGTCTACTTTTTGGCCTACATTAACTATTGCACTTTCATCTTAGTTTCTAGACAGCAGCTTAATGTAAAATATGTTTTCAAAATGGCCGTGCTTTTTCAAGAGCGATGCATATACTTATCCACCTAATGTGTGCTACTAGCACAAACTATATTTTCTCACAAGAAGCCATACACATTAAAAAGTATTGTGGCTAATTGGAGATCATTAACGTTTTCTACTTAAATACAAGTTTTAAGGAAGTCTTGCATAGTAAAAACAGTTAAGACAAGATGAGTCAGCAACTGCAACAATGCATAGGTGACAAAATTATTTTTTCCACTTTGTGGCTGAACATGTCTCCCGTGTATATAAAATGTTAAAGATTTTTGTAAGTGTTTTTACTCTGTGAGCACATTACAGTATCATTTGACTCAAAACTTTTTTCCTAATGAAAGGAAGACAATGGTCCATTATAATTTATAAACATACACTTGCTGACCTTTGAGCCACACTGAGAAAAAATCTAGACATCCTTTTCATGAAATGATGGGCTGCTAAGATGCAGGAACAAGGGCAACATGGAAAGATCATTTACGAGAACACTGTCAGCCGTTTTAAAGAGGAGCGGGTCGTTTTTTATGGGAGCTAAATCTTGACTAAGTCCATGGGGTATATTCACAAGAACGTGTGATAACTACAGCAAGAGTAGCGTAACGCAACTTTCAATAAAGCAGCCTATCACGGGAAAATAACCCCGTGTCAACGTGGAATTCACAACAAGTCTGTACCATGCAATAGTCACCAGATAACGCGTCAAATGTCAGCGTGAAAATCAACGCCACGCCGAAAAAATGCGAAACGCGAGAAATCATGCGATGAGGCCAATCGTGGTACAAAAAGTAGCGAAAAGCAGCCTCAGGCCTGCAAATCCCACGCGTCTGGCGGGAAATTGCACCATAAAAACCACAGACACAACACACCAGAAACAAGCCAAAGCACGTAGCAACATGGATGCACCCTGACCCAGCGCAGAGGGCAACGCGAACCCCACAACCCCCACAGACCACCAGCAAGGAACTACTGGCTCGGGGAAGGCCAAGGAGAAAAGGGAGAGGAAGACGGGGTGCAGACCGCAGGAAAACAAGACCAAGGCCACGGACGCGACAGAACACTACCAGCAACTGACCCACAAGCAGACCACCTGGAATGCAGTCGGAGTGCCCAGGAGGCCAATCCAGGAGGCCAGGAGGCGCCGGCAGGACGTGACAACCTAAACCAGGTACAAACCCGCTGCCAACAGGAAGGCAGCAACGGCGACAGGAGGTGGCAGTCCAGCGCCACAGGAGGAGCAGGAGGAAACCCAGGCCACAGTCATCAGTGTGGAGAGGGTGCAAGGAGTAGGGACACAGCTCGACAGGTCCTGACACAACAACAACAGGATGAGGATCCAACAGAGACTAGGGGGGACGGGGGGTGATGGGCACAATGCCACACATGCACAATGTGGTGTAACACACTGCACACCCACAATTACCCAGGGACATGTCCCCCATCCCCGTGGCACACTGCAGCACACACACATAGCAATCACAGCACATACCATGACAATGTGGCACAAAGTGCAACACCCACACTGCAGAACAGGGGACACAACTGGGTCCACCCAGGAGCAGAAACATAACAATCACATTGTACAGAGCAGGGAACTGTGAGATGCACATCTACCCCTACAACCCCACATCAGCCATGTAGGCCAAATGTACACTGTCCCAACTCAAGTAGCCACCACCGCCCAAACAGTCACAATGTACATTGTCACACAGTCTGCATGTTGACAAGAACAAGGCGCCAACACAATGCCAACATGCACCTCCCCTTCACAATGCAGAGGGACAAACAACACCTCCAGCAGGTCAGAACAGACAACCCATCAGTGATGCCCGAGACGAACACCACAGCCCAGACACCGACGCCCTACAACAGCCCATGGACATCCCACACAACGCACCACCAGGACCAGGGCAGACAAGATACTCAGGGGAGAGCCCAGCCCCTGCAACAGACCATACAGCATGAAGCACCCGCAATCACGGCTGCCACACAACACTTCACCCACCCACACATGGCAACCCAATGCCAGGTGGCAGAACGCCAAAAGGAGGTGGCCCAACAGGTGAGGGTGTTGCCGAACCCATGGAATGCGAACTAGAACACATACGTGGGTGTCCAATACCCTTCAGGGACCACCTACACCCCACAAAGGAGACCCACACCTCCACAGAGACACCTGCACATATCATGTTGAACTGGCTACGGGCACGTGCGCCCGGCCCCTTTATTGGCAGGGCCACTTGTACAGTGACACCTGTGCTGGATGTGTGTGGGGTGAGTATAAGCCAGCCCGCACGGAGTGCTTGGTGCTGCCAACAACCTGAAAAGTGGACACCAGTGTAATGGAAACAGAAAACACCAGCATAACAGAGTCAAATGCAGAGCAACATGGAGGGATCCGGAGTAAGGCCAGAGGTCACCCAATATTCAGTCTGGACATTCCGTGAGTTGCAGTGCACTGAGGTAGGGGCACTAGAGAAGAGCGCGCTCATGTGAAGAAATTGCTAGGATTGTGTCCCTTCGGGTTAGTCCTGATGCAGATACAGTGGGGTGTGTTACACCTGCATCAACTTTCTCATCAACGTCCCAGGTCTCCCACACTGCCTGAGGTGACAGTTGCGTCCGCAGTCCACAGCGCAATACCCAGTATCAGATCCGGGTGTGTAGCTTGACTACCACCACCAGTCTGCATTCCTGCCTTGGGGCTGTTGCCACCTGCCCCCCATTGTCTGTGCCTTCTCCCGTCCGCACACTTGACACATCCTCCTCCTCATGTTCCCAGGTCTTCCCCACTGCATGAGGTGACATTGCTGCGCAACCTTACAACAGCACAAAACTCAATCAGTAACGGACAATGGCTTGCGGTGCACTGAGTCACTGGCACCTGGAGTGCTGAGCAGGGTATCAGGCCGATGATGGCATCCATGACAGGTCTGAGCAACTTCGTAGGTCTGTCAGGACCACCCTTTCGACTCTGGCAGATGGCGGTTGAAGGTGGTCCTTGCGGTGGTGTCGTGTGCCTCCTGCGGTGATGCGACGTCCGGGCCGGTCAAGACTCAATGCCATGTGTGGGCCCTGGTGGCCCGCAGTTGGGGCCAGAGGAGGCGGACAGCGCAGGGCCACAGACACATGGCGTTGATGACCCCAAGACCATCGCTACAGAGGCCCTTCAATGTCTCAGAAGAAGGGGTCCCAAGCCTGAGCAGCACAGAGTTAGTGGCCCCGGATGCACTGCGGCCGGCACAGGCACCCAGCCACAGGACGGTGACTTGAGGTGCAGTCAGATGGGCCATGCGACCTGAGCGGGTCCCCATCAATGTCCGAGGTGTATGTTGCGGAGGGTTTCGGGGGACAGTGGAAGGTGTCCTCCAGGGCATGATGCGGAAGGTCTGATGTTATCTGGAAGCAGCAAATGGAGGAGTGGAAAGCGCAACCCTCGTTTGCACCAACAATTCGGGATCAGCTACATGAGGATGAAAACTAGCCCCTAGTCCATAGACTCAAACGCCACCAATGTACGACCAGTGAGTGTCCATGAATGTCGGGGAACAAACGTAGTGGCACAGGTGATGTGAGGGGATGCGGTCTGCGATGATGCCGGTACACAGATGTGAACTCCAAGAATGCCAAATCAAGGCTCTGTGACCTACTGGACCGCAGTGTAGGCCGGAGGCAGTGGTCAGCAGTGGCCCACAGCCACGGGTCATTGGCTCGCGAGGCACAGAGTTAGTGACACAGTGGCAGTTGTCGGTAGTGTTCAATCACCTCCGTGGCGCTGATCCTGTTCCCTCCGGACTGCAACGTGTCATCCTCTTACGCCCCTCCGTGCGTGCGAAGAAATGTATTCTGCCTTTTGAATTACCGATGTTCAGTTCCCAATCTGTGTTCCCACTCGGTGCGCAGCATAGGCCGAGGACAGTGGTCCGTGTAGGCCCACAGACACTTGTGGTTGTGATGCCATGCACAGACTTGTTGCCACCACATCGGAGGGTGTATTGTGAATTGTTCTCTGCCATAAATAATGTTCACTGCCATGGTGTAATCAAGACTCAGTTCCAAATGTGTGACCTACCTGACCGTGGTGTAGGCCTGAGGCAGCGGTCAGCACGGCCCATTCACCGAGTGTCTCCGGCATAGGTTGGATGGCCCCACCGGCCTGCGTTGTTCAGGTTCAGTGGCACCACGTGTAGCCAGCTGACGTTGAACAGGGTTAGTGGCACCACATGTAGCCGGCTGATGTTGAACAGGGTTAGTGGTACCACATGTCGCAAGATGCCCATATGGAACTATGCCTCTCTGATCGGTGGGGTCTGGTGCTGTGGCCGCTGGCCGGGATTTGGGGTCACTGCCATTCATGACTCAGGACACAGTTTCACATATGGGACCTACTGGTCCGAAGAGTAGGCCGGGGGCGGCAGTGGAGTACGTCAACGAAAAAGGAATAAAGCGGGCCGGTGTCGTGGAGGCCGTGATGGTCTGAGGTGGCTGCCAAGGTCTCGGGCCTCGGGCTTGGGGCTTGCGCCGGCACGTGGTGGGCCCTCCTTGACACACGCCGGTGTCGGAAGGTGATCAGTGTGGCCTGGCTGCGCAGGGGCTGGCCTGACGGGTTCGTGGTCCAGCGTGCCGTGGTCCGGCAGGCGCACGCATCGCAGGCAACTCCACTCACGAGGATGGCGTCGGCCTCGTGGCGAGGTGGGAGGTGCCGCCCTGGCAGAGATGTGGGTCTTTCCGGAAGAGGACCACGCCCAGGCCTACGTGCTTTTTATTCACACCCCTACGCTGGCGTGGCATACGCCGGGCCATCCGACTCTGCTGACGCTTAGGGGGGGGGCGTGACAGGCAACATTTCCGCGAGGTCCCCCACTGGCTGGGGTGACATGGTGGCGTCCACTGTCCACTACACTCCATACGCAAGCGGTGTATGTCGCCATGGATATGGGTGTGTTCTGCATACTGCGAGGTGTCCAGCACATCTCCGGCACTCTTGGCATTGTGTACTTTCCCAATCATGGTTCTACTGCATCCTTCACACATGCCTGGTTGCCACCTCTCCCCACATTCGGCTATTATGTGGCTGAGGTGCCATGCCGTTGCTGGCTCATGTTCAGGGCTTGCCCATGTGGACATTGTAAGTTGTTCTGTCGTGTCTGGTGGGTGGGCATATTGTTGTGCCTGTTGTATGTGATTATGTGACGTGTGCATTGCCAGCATTGTGGGTTGCATGGTTGTTGAGTTGAGGTGTTCATTTGTATATTGCCAAGGGGCTGTGCATTTCCCTTGTTGCCATCCTGGGAACGCTGGTTGATGATGGACTGTCGGAGGATGAAGGTATCATGCACACTGGCTGTGTATTTGAAGGCGACATTGTTGGGTGTTCCACGGTGTTCTGTTGTTGCCTGCACATTGGTGTGAGACGTGTGCTTCCTGTTGCGGTGATTGTGTGCTGTGTCACCAGGGGGCACAGGTAGTACATGTGTGCTGTGTATTGCCCCCAACACGTGCGTGCATCCTGCTATAGCGTATGGTCCTTGCTTGGTCTCCATCGGATCCTGCGCATTGTGTTGCACGTATGGGGACTGGGGTACCAGGGTGATGGTGATGCCCAGGACAGGTGTGGGGGACTTGGATGTGGCTGGCTGTGAGACTTCTCCGACTCTGGCGGGTGTTGGATGGGGGGTCCCAGGGGCCAACAGGTGCAGCCACGCCATCAGCTTTGTGTGGGGTGGGATGTTGGTTGTCCGCTGTGTTGTTGCCGTAGGCCTGTTAGGCGATGATGGTCAGGATGCGTAGGTTGGTTGTCCCTTTTAGCCTGTAGTGGACGGTGACATTGTCAGATGTTGGATCTGTGCGGCTGGTACGTTTCCTGGGGTTCCACTGTCTTTGTCTGCGCTGCGTCTGTGGTGGTCCGGGGGGGGGTGTCCCGGGTGTGGGTTGGGGTCCTGGGGTGGTGGGGGTGGGTGTTGTGGCCCTCTTGGGTGTCCGGGCCGCATGATGGGTGGCTTCATGGCATCTGTTGCCCTTCGGATGTGGCCCTGGGCTGTGCTCCCTTTTGTGGTGCTGGCTGCCGTCCGACTTTACACCAGGTCAGAGCAGGTGTAGATTTCCTGGTGCTAACGCACCTTATCGCCTGTTTTGTGTTTTTATCACGGATGTGGCTGGTCGTTGGAAATGTTGAGGTGTGCTGTTGTCTCGGCATTTGCCACGGGAACGCCTACTCTGCATCTCATTAGCGATATTTGCGGGGGTCCTCTGTGGCGATGTTTTTTGCGGCTGCTATCGCGGGTAAACTGGTGCTGTGGGCTGTTTACACCGGCTTGTGAATGGGGGGTAATTTATCACGACTTTGGCTGCGATAAAGTGCCGTTAATTCGGCGATAGCTCCTTGTGAATATGCCCCTATGTATCTTAATTTTTATGTTTATGTTGCTTACTCTTTGCATCTAGATTTCCTCCTTTGAGACTCAGTCGAACAGACGATGTCCAGCAAAAACATGTACACCTGGATGTGTGCTGTGTTGTAACATTCACTGCATGACTTTAGAAACTGTATGGAAAATACATTGAGCACCCATGTTGTGTAACGTTTTGTTCGCAAGAGCATACCTTGAGTACAATTTTCTCACAGGTGACCACCAAATGTAATTTGCTAAGTATGTATAGTTTTCACAAAATGTTCAAGTATTCAGGTGGAAAGGATTTGCAATTTTGTCCATACCTAGTTTTAACATGTCAGAAGATGTGTTAAAAATGAATAATAGATTCTTCATTCCTACCAAAGCAGTTAGTGGATGGAATGCAAAAAGCTGGGAATACAAACACATATAAAACAAATAATCACACATCATTGTATACAATGATAGCATAACTGCATATTTTCTGAATGGCCTTTTCCTATTCAACACTAGTTCATCCAAAGTAGAACATTTATCAGTGAATTGATAATGTTAAAAGCAAGTTCCTCGATGTTCTGGATATTCTGTTTTAATGCAAGGTAATTTCTTACCCTTTCAATGCTCCTTATGCATGCTGTAAATTTTCAAGGCCAACTTAAAAGAAATTTTCTTGCCTCTAGGATTGCTTGTAGTACAGCCTGACAAGATCACATTGGTATGATACAGCACTTTTTAGCTCTTAATTTTATCTGCATTTCATGAAGAGTTGGATAACATTGATTCTTTCTAGTCTAAACATAGAACCAAATATATTCCATAGCCATTTGGTGGAACATTGAGAAATAACACAGTCCTAATATTATAGCATAAATGCATCATGACTAAACTACAGTTCTGCAAATATTGTACATAGTGCCTGTAAAATGACCGTGCAAACACAAGTCGACCAGTGAATAAAATCCATAAACTCTAAAACTGTTAAGATGTAAATACCCACACTGCAGACTAAACCCACCACCTAAAATATTTAACAAGTGTGGCTGGTGTATTGGGTGCCCACAATACATCTAAGCCATACACACCAACTTTGTGATATGAGCCTTATTGTGAATGAGTAATTCAAAATATATCCATGCGGCTGAAAAGTTGGTTTTGCTCCAGGTAATGAAAAACTTTGAGCTTTCTGAAGTAGCAAATTTTACTTTACCCAACATGTGCATGAAAATTGTGACTTTTGTAAGAATTTATGTCACATAAGATAATCTTGCAAAGCCAAATTCTTCATGCAGTTGCCTTTGTCCCATAGAGAAAAAGTACACTTGGAGGATAAAACTCTGTATACATTTCCTATATCGTCTATGCTGATTATACTTTTATTGGCAAATATCATTTGATAATCTCACAACTGTTGTTAAAGTAATGTGGTGAAAACTACTGTCTCACAAAGCTCAAACAGCTTGCATGGGTAAATAAAAACCTAAACTGGGAAACATGGTAAATACTGTGATTAGCAAATATCAAGAACTTTGAAAAACATTTCTGGAATACAAAATTCTATAGCCCTAATTGGGATCAGCATATCACATCTCATTATTAGTAACACCACCATTCAATTTTCTTAATTGACAAATTGTAGTCACATTGTTTAAAAACATTGAATTTAACTATAATATATGGTGATGCTAATGTCATAACCTTCTTTGAAATATTCTGGGTAGGTCACACAATGTCTTGCAATAAAAAATATGTTTGATTTTATCTTCTGTCCAATTCCAAACTTTGCTTAACAAATCCACTTTCAGAAATTCTGTATGGTAAGATATACTGAGACTGTTTCACAAACAAATCTGTAAATCTGCAGCTTTATTTGTACTCTTTATTTGCAATCTTCCAATCTTGGGGTTTCCCAATTCATTCCCACAGAGGGCAAGGATTTATTCCAGCCCTTGAGTTGAGAGGAGGGGCAGAGCTATCTATAGTGCAGCAAGTGAGTGGCACTGTGGGGCTTCAAGACAGACCCTATGAACGTCAATTACTAGTATATTTAAAAGCTAGACAGTGGAGAGTTTTGTTTGCTTAGCAAGGGTCCCAGGCGCCCTTGCTATGTCGCTTCTTGAAAGGAGTACATTGCTGAGAGTACAATGAATATACAGATTTCTCCGTGATAATTTACTCAGACATGTATCCACCCTGAAAAGCCCACAATCTGCCCATGTGAGCATATCTCTATAAACAATTATTACAGAGTACTGGTGTAATGTTATGTGTGAGCAAGCTCTTACAAATGTAGATTCAGGGTCACAAGGTCTGTGAGTACCAAATTTGAATTTATAATTTCAAATTAATGTATTGTACACCTATGTTCAACATAGTGGTATAGATAAGTGTGTGGTTGCACACACTTTTGAAGGCTAACACAAATGTGTTTCTGTTATTTGCTCCAAGACACTAAGGGCCTAATTACAAGTCTGGTGGTCCTCGGACTGCCAGGATCATGGTGAGATGGTGGTGGCGGTCTAACGACCGTCATATTACAGCCCTAGTGGTCGTGCCACCCTGGGAATGCTGACTCCGCCAGGGAACCGCCATTCCCTGGCACGGCGATCCAAAGGCATCCTTATGCTTGGCGGGACTGCTGTGGTCCCGCCAAGCATATTCCGAGTTTCCTCTCCACCAGGGTTTTCATGGCAGTGCTTCTTCCATGAAAACTCTGGCAAAGAGGAAACAAAGGAGGCCCTGCAGGTCCCCCTCGTGCCTCACGCCCTCTGGATGCACACAGGGGGACTCAACATGTGCCCCCCTGTGTGCACGTGCGCCTATTTTATAGGCACCGTCATGGGAGTGCCAAAGGAATAGCCTGCCAATAACTAAAAAGTCATTATATGGCGGGCGATTCTCACGTGGGTTTTGGCGGTGCGGCGGGCGGTCCCGTCTCCACACCATCAAACTCGTAATTGGCCCCTATGAGGTAATGGTTTCCCAATAATGTGCAATGGTCAGTGATTTCAGTGCCTCAATTTATTATACAGGCCAAAGACATTCTCAATATCAGTAAGACATTCTTCTAGATATTTTCATGTTATAGTTTCAGTTGACAAGTTACTGTCAATTATTCATACTTCCAATGTTATGACTATTCTAGACATATGTTACAATAATGTCTCCTGCAGTGATATTTCTATTACCATATTTAAAAAAAAAATCAGCTATTAGTTATGTACTTGTTTTGTCAATCAATTCACTATCACTATATTTCCCTTCACAAACTAGAAACAGCTTTATGTGAAATTTGCCTATGCTTACAAATTAATCAAATGGAGAAATGTATGAAACAAGTTGAAATGAGGACATGAAAAGAAGGGAAATCAATGTAAGATTAAATCAATGGTATCAAATGCATATGTTTTACATTCTGTTTTCTAACTCAACAACCAACCACCGATACTGATTAGAAGCTATCAACAGAATTTATAATAGCCGAATATGTAAGGGAATCACGCTTACAGTCTCTACTTACATAGAGCAACATTTAACAAGATAAGCAAAAGACGGAACAACAGTACAATCTTCACTGCACAGGATTAGAATGCAACCTCGGGCTGTATTATTATAGGGTGCACTGCCCTGGTTTGCACTGTAGTGCACCTTTAAATGGGTGCAACGGTGAAGAGCAGGTCAGTGCGCTCTATTTCAAACAATGTACTTCCCTCAAGGCAGCCAAAAATTAGAGCCTGCCATTGGAGCAGCACATTTGCCAGATTCAGACCTGCTGTTTAAAACAGATGATTGGTTTTTGTCATTGCAGGCAGCAGCCGGCCTGCTTTTGAAAGGGAATGGAGATGTCCCTGCAACTAGGTGCAGTGAGTGACTGCACCTGTCTGTAAGAGGGTGTGTGGTCCATAGAACTTCCTTTCTTCCCTTGCTGGGGTCACCCTCAAGAGTTGCACTGACGGTGCGCCACCTATTTCTAGCTCACAATCAGTGTGCCTCTGCACCCACATTGCTAATACCGCACGGGTGCAGTTTTCTTCAACTAGCATGGTGGCATGGACACATACTAATGAGGGTACACCCCTTTAGAATCACAGTGGAAATGTGAGATAGAGGTTTATTAGTTTGGGTGGATGGGAATCCACCTCAAGTAATAATCTAAATATCTTGTTAGGTTTAGTAAAGGTTTCAGTAAACAAAACCTGAGCTCAACCCCTTGTAGCTTTGGAAGAGAACAGACAGGCTTAACTTAAGAAAATGTGTAAACTAAAAAAGTTAAAAAGTCAAAAATACAACACAATAACAATCCTGGTACAATTTAGACAAATAGGGAATAATTTAATGAACAAAATGACATACAAAATGACAAAAATCAAATTAGGGGAACCGGAGGTATGAATTTATAACATTTTAAATGACAATAGCGACAAATAGCATTAAGCGCCAACCACGATCCACTGGTCGCAGTAGACTGGGACCTAAAAGCGATATGAGGCAGACCACGATGGAGTACAGGCCGGATACACTAACCAGGGTTGACCCAGTTGGAGGTTTTGCCTTGGAATCCGTCTTTTTTTGGAAGTCATAGACCTTTAGCGTGGCATGTCAGAATGCTGTATCTGAAAAGAGGTCCACGACATCGGATAGGTGTTGCAAGAAGACCCTTTGAAGCCATTGGTTTAGGCAGGGAAATATGAAATTTACACCTAAGGAAGTCTCCTCGATAGTCAAATACTTCTAGCGCCTTCGCCAGGAGACAAGTTCTACATTCAGACTTATTCACTTTTTTGTAGCTCAGATTCCTCCAGTGGGGCAAGGATGCAAGCTGTAACTGAACAAGGGTCCACGAGGTCGAATACTCTCTCTGAGATGTCCTGCTTAAACAGATTTGCTACAGAAACCTTTGGTCCAGTGGCAATGCATCTTCCTCAAATCACCTTGACAGGTTTGTCCCAGTCCTCTGAAGATCTTTGGAGCCAGGAAGTTTCTATGCCCAAGGTTTTTCAAACCTTATCAACGGGGCTATTCAGGTGTCAGGTGGCAGTTGGCGCTCATGCAAATAGACTTCCAGAGGCTTTAGGCATGAAAAAGGTAATTTTTGAAAAATATATTTCTTTGTACTTTCTACCTTAAGGGGCCTCCTGCAGCGAGGGGCAGGTCAAAGGTAGAAAACACCCATGTATAGCTTTCACTGTGTCCCACCAGTCTAAGGGACCAGACAGAGCTATATGGTCCTAACAACGGGAGATTCTACCCCAACACATAAAGGGGTGAGTTCATTAAAGCCCACTGCGCCCCTGAAGGTCACGAGCAGCATAGTGACGGCGTGAAACATGTGTCCTAAAACTGTATGTGGACGCGCAATAGCCCTGTGTACAACTTGACTTTACTGTCTTGTATAATCTTTTATAAATCGCCTGCTATTTATGTGTATTACATACAGCTTTTATTCATGTATACTTTTATGGTTGTTTTAAACACACCGAATAAAGGGGCATATTAGCAAGAAGAGGCGATAATCATCGCTAACCCTGCTTAGCGTGATTTTATATATCGCCGGCTATCGCTGGAATATATCGCCACGCTAACGCTGTATTAGCAACGATTAGCGCTATGGCGATGAATATTCCAGCGATAGCGGGAAATGAGCCAACATCGCTGAAAAACCAGCGATGTTGCATGGAGAAGGGAGAACACCTTGCTGATACGACCCTGTGGTCGTATCAGCATAATCCACCCCCCATGTTAGGTATGGCTAACACCTGCTAATTGCAGGTGTTAAATAAATGGCGATGACCCCGGTTAGCGCAACTTTTCACGTCGCTAACTGGGGCCATGGCCACCTTGCTAATAGGCGATAGGCCTGTTAGCGAGTGTTTCCCAGGTTTGTTCGTCGGGAACGCCCACTTTGCATGTCATTAGCGATGAATATCGCTGACATGCAAAGCGGTAAAGAAACGGGCGCTAATGCCCGCAAACTGTCGCTAACTGCTGTTAGAGACAGTTTGCTGATAGGGCGATATAAATATCGCCGCTTTAGCGGCAAAAAGTGCCGCTAAAGCGGCGATAGTGCCCTTGCTAATATGCCCCAAAGTTTTTAATTGAATTGACTTTACTGGCCCTTATGATGGGCTAACTGGTGAGCTCAGGCTCCACTTGGCAGTTCTTTCTCTCCCTGCCTACTGCTCTGTTCAGTGTCGTGAGTATAGGTATAGACTAGACAGGCCCTTATTGCGGGGATGTTAGCTATTCTTCGGCTAACATTGGTGTTTTTAAATTAAGACACAAGAACACATGATAACCATGGATACTAAACAGAATATGCTGCTTGGTGTGAATAAAATAAATGTGCATCCAGGATGGCCCAAGGTTCTGCTCCGTCACTAGAGTCGGGCTTCTCAGCATCAGCACACATTTCCTTCTGACATAAACAGAGCTGCAGACTTCTCTTCCAAGGGTTAAAGGCAAATGCTGTTCGGAAAATAAACAATCTGGGATCCAAAGACAACCTTTGCATTCGCACTGTCAGAGGATACTATGAAACTGAAAGTAATTTTCTACAGCCAGACGGAAGTTCATATGGAAAGAAATTAGCAAAGCCTTGTGGGACCAAGTGTGCCTTGCAGCGTATGGCATGCCGAGCAGCTTCTAAAAGGCTTCAGGCACACGGCATGTCACTCCTACGGCGGCACAAGTTCTTCAGGGTGTAAAGAAAGCACCCCCTCCACACCCTACCTTCCCCAAAAATAAATCAAGCTGTCCATGGAGTAGGCAATGTGCTGGTGCCGCCAACTACCATGAACGGAATCCCACGGCTTTTCAATTCATTGTTCAGACAATGGGAAGGCATAACCATCTATTTCTCACGGTCTCACAAGGGTACAGACGTGGTGCCAGGCACAGGGCCCTACATTGCAGGGCACTGCAGCAGAGGCTGGCATGACTGACATTTGTAGCGGCTGATATTCATTTCATGCATGCAGTAAAAATAAACTAGGGGAGAGTGTCAGGGTCGCTGATGTGGAGGCACATGATTTGTACTGTCACACAGTTCAGAGTGAGGGGATCAGCTGGACAGGAGGGAAGAAACAGGAGAGGCGCAAGGGACTAGGGGCCAGATACAAGTGTCAGCCGAGCCGATGAGCATGGCGGACACTGCAGAGAAGAGGCATTGGGGAGGCTAAGGGTTGGAGGTAGAGCAGATTGGGGTGTAAAACCACACCAGTGATTGCTGCTTCGGGTAATTCCTCTTGGAGCCTCTCCCAGGGAATCTGGATTGCTTACTATGCAATGTTTAGATTATTTAAAGGAAACAGGCTCAGGTTTTTGTTTTCCTGTTCTAAGAATGGTGTGCGAGTGTGACTTGAGCGGAATGTAGGGCGGAGAGCTCACAGAGTCCAAGTCTTTCCTTCCTCTCCGCTAGCTTGAATGCCATAGACAGTAATAAAAGAAGTGGGGGCCAGCAAGAGGTCAGTGCGCCTTTGTCAGTGAAAATGCGTTTGTCATATACAACATTCCCTCTTTTCCCTCAGAATAGAGGACTGACTTAAAGCCAATGACTTGTGTCTTTCATGCAAATGTCACGCTGGTGGGGAGCTGGGTAGTCAGTCAGGGCACAAAGGAAAGCTAATCGATTAACAACTTTTTTTTTTTACACAACCGTGTGTGGACCAGAATTCCGCCATTCGCGCAACTCCACAGAATCTTGCAGAGTTTTTAGGTAACTCCGCAGAATTCCGCCGAGTTCTGCCCTCCCCTGGGACTTGTAGATAAGTTAAATATGCCAATTAGTAATATAACCAATTAACATGCTTTAGGGATCACAGGACATGCCCTGGGCCTGGTTAGCAGAGTTCCAGGGCACAGTCAAAAAACCAGCTGCATCATTTTCACACAAAATGGGAGTGATCGTGGAAAAATGGCCATTTTACCACAATGGGCTAATCAGCTCACACTGACAAACCAGGGCATGGACTTTCTCACAGAAACAAAGCAAGGCAGCCATTCCTCTGGCACCACTGTCAATAAAGTCTCTCTTTGATGCTTTAGAGGGGGAAGAAACCAGTTTGCTGTATCCTTTAGGGCACAGTTACAGGTGCTGGGAGAGCTAAGACTAACCAAACCTTGAATTTGCCTTCTTGAAAAATCCCAGAATGGTGTGAAGGGTAATGGATTATGGGCGGAGGGATGATGTGGCATCTTTGGTTTAGGAAGAGATGCACACTAAAACTCTACACCTCTACTTTTTCAAACTTACAAACCCCTGTACAAAGGGAAAATACTGGCAACTGCAGTGGAAGGAGGATGGGCCGGCTGGCAGATTCCCCCATGCCCAGAGAGGACTTCAAGCTTGTACTTCTAAAGGCTCGGTTGTACTATTGTCTACAGGGTCAGTGTGATTTGCCTCCCCAATCCCTCTGAGGGACACTACAAGTTAGCGTTGCTGGGGACCATCAAGGATAGTTTCCTCTAAACTTTCTGTGGACTGGTCCTGTGGAGGATGCCCTTAGAGGGAGAACCCTTGCTGGACACAAGAGCAAGCTGTAAGTGGACACGACGTTGTCAGGGTTGGTCACTGCAGGAAAGTAGTTTAACTTACCTTGAGGGCAATGGGATGCTGTTATCGGAAGACCCTGTTCCAAGCAGATTCCAAAGAGCTCAGACAGAGGAAAAGAACCTCGGTATTGTGCTGCTCTCTGCTGCTGGAAGGAGGCAGCTGGGTGCTAGAGCTACAAAAATGTCCTAAAATCAGACTGAAGAACAAAAGGGGCAGGAGGGCAGGAACTGAGCTATCCCTTAATAGAGGAAGAGTAGTTAAAAACGCAAATTTACAAAAATAATTTGGAGGCCTGAAATCTACTGGTGGCTGGAACCGGTCACCAGGAGGACAACAGTGAAAACCCTGTCCAATTTGGCCCAGTGTATTCCGAGATACCTGCCTTCATCTCCGATGTTCATGACCAGTATTTCTCAGGGTCACCAGACCAAGGAAAATACCACATTCAGCAGGTCCTTAATTATCCCTGAGGGATGGCCAGTACCCAAGTGGAGGAGAGCCACCAAGCCTGTTATCACCTTCAACTGGCTGGTCCCTGATGGAACCAGTCATCACTTCCAGTGTAGGACAGTGCCCTGGCGGTCAATGGAAGTGTGTTATGCTCACTTAACCCAGGGGTTGCCATAAAAATAAATCAAGTCTGGCAGTCAAGCTTTCTCCTACATTGCTCCTAAAGCATAGACCGGCCTGCTGCTACACATACGCGCCTCCTCCTCACTTCTTGAATTCTGCAAGAAGCTGAAGATCTGACTTTATGAGTAGTCTTATTAGGTCCTAGTTGTGGCTAGGACCACACCTGTTCAGCACCAGGATACACTCCCAGGTGATAGTACACTCTACAATTTTCATAACATTTTATAAAATAACATAACATGGCCCCAGGGGATTTGTTGCACACAGGCAAGCTACACCCAAATACAGAGGAACCTCCCCCAGGTAGGTCAAGTGCCCAGGCGTGAACAGATAATTATTAATGATCATGCCCCCATTTCCTCACCGCTCATGATGGGGGTGGACAGCGGGCCCACTAGCCTCCCCTCCTGTGCTGTATTGTGGGTTTGACAGAAATGATTGAACTGCCTGACTGCACTTGAAGAATGCTGGGTGGAGAGCAAAACAGGGTTGGATGTGGTTTTGGGCTCCTGTGCACCCTAAAGCAGAAAGCCCAAACAATTGACAGGGTCACCTGTACCAAGAAAGAAAAGCAAAACGGGACAAAAAAGATGTAGAAAAAAAGAAAAGGCTGAGTTGCCACAGCCAAATCAATGGTAGGGCTGTGGCTGGCTCATCTGAGGGAAACTCATAGCAAAAGCCCTTTCAGGAGCCAGAAAAAGTTGAAAATTGGGCCAAAGTAGTTCTCCAGGAAGGACAGGGCACCACCAACAATTCCCAATGGGTCAGGGAACCGCCAGGAGGGGGGAGGCCCCCAAAGGAGCCTTACTTTAAGTTTTGGTTGTTCGCCCTAAGTATTCTGGGTTCCAAAATGAGTGACCCTGGGAGCTTTTTAACATCAATCTAAATTCTCCTGGAGGTGGGACTTTTGTCTAAAAGTTCTAGAGTGTCTGATTCTTCATTATTGTGCTCTGTAGTCAAGCTAAATATTGAAATAAGGGTTTTAACACATCATTAGTTTGAACACTGGAATCGTTTGTGATGTAGAACAAATGATTACAACATTTTAGTAGGACACCTTACAATGTGAACATGAATCCCTTTTGGAGATTCCAAGAGAGATACTCTGTTTTTGGGTCACTATTTAGATCTATGCCATGGATCTAAAGCAGTGTTTCCCATAATGATAACATCTTCAAACAATAATCACCATCCCACATGCCAAACCTCTACTCCACTACCCCAAGAAAAGGTGTGGAGTTCAAGTCAGACGTAAAGTGTACATAGATGAGTAGCCTAATTCATTGGTACCAAAAGCTGATGTAGTACTCTAAGAACAATGCATATACATATTGCAGCAATATTACGTTTATTTCCCACACTTGTTCGAATTTTTTTATAATGTTGGTTATGATGATACACTTATATGTTTTGTATCAGCAATTCCACCATGTGGATGTTTGGGTTTAGTGGGAAACCATCACCCTAACCTGTTATTCCTTCTTTATTCCTGCTTTCCTGACCTTCAACCACTCTTTAAAAATGTGTGGGATCCGATGCAGGGTCAGTAGTAACACATCTATTCTTCCATGTCTGCTAGGTCTAAGAAGTATCCCCTTATCTTTGTGAAGAGGGCCACCTGATCATTGTGCCTATATATCAGCCTCTCATGACCCACTATAACCACCATGTATCCAAACCAGTCATCTCTAGTCGGGCCAAAGTGGACCTCCACCTCCTTTAGAATGCACAATTTGGGTTCTGCTAGTGATGTAACAACCCATCTGCTCCAGATGGGTGTCAAGCTCCATATCTCTGTACCATCATGTACTACAGTCATTATGAGGGACACAATAAAGGTGCAGCCAAAGGTCACCTTCATTTCTTCATAGCAAGACTACAGAATATGTCGAACGTCTCCCACTCTTTGTCACATATCCAGAAATTGAAAGTGGGGCATGGGTTAAATTGATGGATTTAATATTTAAATATCAAAGGGAGAGAGAGGATTAGAGAACTAGTCCTTATCCCCAAAGTTTAATGTATATCATCAAATAGGACTAGGCTAAGGTTGTATACAAATGCAACATTGTATGGTTTTTGTAAAAGAAAAGTTTTTCTTTTTTGAAAGCCTCACCCACCAACCTAGTTGGTGGCATGCTTCATCATCGGGCCCACCTGGTGACACCGATGTGTCCCTGGTGTGCTTCAACGCCTGGTTTACAGCGGAGCAGGTATCTTAACTGAGTGTGCAGTGCTGTGACGTGAAGGTGAATTTAAAAACTGTACAGTGGTCCCATTACCCACAGGGTTTATTTTTAATGATTGGGCCTCTGGCAGTTATAAAAACAAGGCAATGGATGCGCGTAGAGTAATAATGGCTCTTACATCCAAAAACGGTCTACATGTTTCAGCCAGGCCTCAGATGTGTACTGGCTTTCTCAGGACCATAAAATTATGTGCGTGGTGAGATCTAAAACTTAGTTTGTGTTCAGACCAAATGTGTTGCACGCTCTAAGGTGCACTATGTATGAGAGGGGGGTTACCCTCTTAGGCATTCACTTGCAATTAGCGGAAGTGCCCCTTGAGAGTCCGGCAGGGGTTCTAGCTGAACTGCATTACAGCTCTGGACCCGTGTAAAGACCTACTTGGCTGTCTCGGATCTCTGAAACAGCCAAGTAGGTCTTTACACGGGTCCAGAACTGTAATGCAGTTCAGCTAGAACCCTGCCGGACTCTCATGGGGCACTTCCGCTAATTGCAAGTGAATGCCTTAAGAGGGTAACCCCCCCCTCTCATACATAGTGCACCTTAGAGCGTGCAACACATTTGGTCTGAACATAAACTAAGTTTTAGATCTCACCACGCACATAATTTTATGGTCCTGAGGAAAGCCAGTACACATCTGAGGCCTGGCTGAAACATGTAGACCGTTTTTGGATGTAAGAGCCATTATTACTCTACGCGCATCCATTGCCTTGTTTTTATAACTGCCAGAGGCCCAATCATTAAAAATAAACCCTGTGGGTAATGGGACCACTGTACAGTTTTTAAATTCACCTTCACGTCACAGCACTGCAGACGCAGTTAAGATACCTGCTCCGCTGTAAACCAGGCGTTGAAGCACACCAGGGACACAATCGGTGTCACCAGGTGGGCCCGATGATGAAGCATGCCACCAACTAGGTTGGTGGGTGAGGGCTTTCAAAAAAAGAAAAAAAACTTTTCTTATATTGATGGATTCCATTGCAATATGGATGGCTCCAGGTGTCCCACTATAAACAAATAAAACATTAAGGACCTCAAAAGCAGATACATTCCGCTTTAAGAGCAATTATTTGATGCTGGATTTGAACCCCCTCCCGCCCCTGCGCTATTAAAGAGACATGTTCCTCTTCTGCCTTCACTAGATCCCGCATTAATTGTTGATTCTTAATCTCGCACAAGGTCCTCGCCCTGGCAACGAAGCTAATGGTTTTCCCTCTAAGACCAGCCTTAAAAGAATCCCACACAGTCCCCCTACCAGCGCTATATCTATTTGGTGCAGAGTCGAAATATCGCCGCAAAAATATCGCGGGACAGAAATATCGCCGCAAAAATATCGTGGAGTAGAAATATCGAGAACAAAAATATAGTTGACAAGAATATCGACTGACAGGTAAGTAATATCGATTACATAAATATCTTTGTAATAAATATCGTTTACAAAAATATAGTTTACAAAAATATCGATTTATTAATAATTTTATGTATTTTAGTGTTTTTAATGAGAATTGTTTGTTATTTTATTATATGTTTTAGAGTTTTGCTAGTTATTAATTTATTTTAAGTTTAATTCTGCGTTTTTAGTTACGTAGCGGGTTGTGGGTTTATAGGGGATTAGGGTGGGAAGTAATTTAATTTTATAAGATTTATTGAATAATTAATGTGTTAATTGATTAATTAATAATAGTTTAATAATTAGTTGTTAATTAATTTCAATTAAAATTAATAAATAATTAGGTTAATTGCTTAATTAATTTTAGGTGTGTGTTGTGGTGTTTATATGTGTAAATTGTGTGAAGGGTGGTAAGTAATTAATTTTTTTTATTGATTAATTATTAAATACTTTTAAGTTAATTACCATCAATTAATTAGTAATTATTAATTGTAATTGTGTAATTAATTTTAGGTGTGTGTTTTGGTGTTAATATGTGTAAATGGTGTGAAAGGTGGTAAGTAATTAATTTTTTATTGATTAATTAATAAATAATAAATTAATTTTCATTAATTAATTAGTAATTATTAAATTTAATTGTGTAATTAATTGTAGGTGTGTGTTGTGGATTTAATAGTGTTAAATAATGGGTAATTATTTTTTTTTTATCTTTGTTAATAATAATATATTTAAATTTATATATTAATTATGTTAATATTGGAAATTAAATTTAATAAAAATGTTGATGGTTTTATTTTTTATTGTTTTGGGATCCAGCGCTTTCCCTACTGTTGCACTCACTGGAGTGGGAATAGTAAATTTTACCCCTCCGCTATCCAGCGCTTTCCCTACTGTTGCACTCATTGGAGTGGGAATAGTAATTTTTACCCCTACGCTATCCAGCGCTTTCCATACTGTTGCACTCACTGGAGTGGGCATAGTAATTTTTACCCCTCCGCTGTCCAGCGCTTTCCCTACTGTTGCACTCACTGGAGTGGGAATAGTAAATTTTACCCCTCCGCTATCCTGCGCTTTCCCTACTGTTGCACTCACTGGAGTGGGAATAGTAATTTTTACCCCTACGCTATCCAGCGCTTTCCCTACTGTTGCACTCACTGGAGTGGGAATAGTAAATTTTACCCCTCCGCTATCCAGCGCTTTCCCTACTGTTGCACTCATTGGAGTGGGAATAGTAATTTTTACCCCTTCGCTATCCAGCGCTTTTTATACTAATGTTTTTATTTTGTTATTAAATGTATGTATTATTTTTTTTAAATAGTTTAATATGTTAATTAAATATAGAATATTTTATTTTACATTATTTATATATGTGTTTATTTTATTTTTATATAATTAAAAAGTTTATAAATTAAATAAAGATAATAGTTAATAAAATATATTTAAGTAAATATATGTATATATATATATTTTTTGTGTTTATATTTAATAAATTAAGTTTATTTTGTTATAATTAGTTTAAATATATATTAAATTTAATTTATTTTGTTAATAATTTTAATATTTTTTAATTAATTTATTTTAATTTATGTTATTTTTTAAAATCGATATTTTTTACATCTATATTTTTTACATCTATATTTTTGAGTCGATATTATTGTACTTACCTGTTTAAGTATAGCAATTCGATATTTTTGTAATCGATATTTTTACATCGATATTTTTTTCAACTATATTTTTGTAATCTATATTTTAACATGGAACCATCTATTTATATCGAAAAATTCTTGTGACCAGTTCTTAATGTGTTCAATATAATCACTATTTACTAGGAGTTTCCTATCGAATGTCCATTTGCTCCGCGTTCTCATAAAGCTTGCAATTTCAATCTCCAAAATTAAAGGGTTATGATCGGAGATCACCTTTGGAAATTTCCTAATACCAGCTCCATTTAGTACATCTCTCGTGCCATAAAAGTAATCAATCCTAACATATTTCCTATGCGGACAGGAGTAATACGTATATCCAGGGTTGTTCGAATTATTCATTGCCCAGATATCGACCAAACCATGACTACTTTTAAGAGAAGTTAATGCCCTATAAACTCTAGGCTTCCGACCATAGTATCCCCCTTGGTTATACTGTCCTTGTCGTGGATCGAGAGAGATATTGAAATCTCCACATAGAATTAATGGGCTAGGCCATGCCGCGAGTTCCAACTCCAGGTCTTCAAATATCTGAGGATTGTCCTGGTTTGATCCATAGATCGAACACAGAGTAAACCCTGCCACTAATTCTACTATAGCCCACCTCCCCAATGTGTCCGCTGCCTTTCGTTTAGCCTGTCCCAAAGTAGTCTTTGCTAATATAGCCACTCCTTGAATATTTGAAGTTTAGGATGTACATGCTAGTATGTTATACCCTCCGATACCCAACAGTTCTTTTTTCCGCCAGGGAATATGGGTCTCTTGTAAACACACTACATCAAAAGCATTTGTCCTCACTAATTCGGCCAGTCTTGCCCTTTTCGTTCTATCGTTCAACCCCGCTACATTCAAGGAACAAATAGTTATCCTCCCCATCTAAATTTAGATTTAAGTACTCCTAGTGATCCTCTACTTCTTTTCTCTCCCACCTTTAGTATAATGATCTGTTTTCTTTCTTCTTCTTTTAATAATACACAGATTGCATCATCAATTCTGGATATGTTTCCCCCCCCCCAAATTTGATCAGCTGCCGTAACCTCCACCGCCTTTCGATGGTAGAGTGGCAAAAATCTGGTCGGACAAAATAGGAAACTTAATTCCTGGTTCTCTTTGCTTCTGGCCTGGCCTTTTCAAAAATAGCCTGGCGTAACAAAAAGTTAATAAAATAGACCAGAATGGCTCGTGGTAAAGCTCCTGCCCTCGCTGGCTGCTTCTGTACAAAAGGGACACGGTGGGCACGTTGCACCTCTTGAGCCCAGTTCCAGTCCGTAAGTTCCGGGAGCGTGTCTCTAAACAGGTCCACAACATATGAGCGGATATCTGCCCCCTCAACCCCCTCAGGAACCCCAAGCACCCGCAGGTTGTTCCTCCGCTGGCGGTTTTCATGCTCTTCTAGCTTTCATTGTATATCGACTAGTTGAGCCTCATGAGATTTCGCTAACGCCTGGTTGGTTGTAAGATCTGACTCTGTAGAGACAATCCTTGATTCAAGGTCAGTCAGTCGCTCCCCAAATACACTACAAGTTTTGGTCAACTTTCGAACCACCCCCTGCTCTTAAAGCGGAAATTAATAGCTGGTTAACGCAAAGATCTGCAGAGGAATACCAATTCCAGCGGAATAATTCCTATGAAAATGGAGAACTAGTTGGGAGGAGGCTAGTTCTTCTTACCAGGCAGAAGACATCATTGAATCTTATACCCTCTATTAAAGTAAATGGACAAACATATACAGATCCAGATGATATTAGCAGGGGGTTTAAGGATTATTATCAAATACTATATCAAGATGATAACGATAAGGATACAGCCGCAGTATTACAGGATTTATCCTGCTTCACCGAACTCGGAGAGGGGCTGGATAGCTCAACTAAAGAAGATCTAGAAAAGAAATCTCATTAGAGGAAGTCCATGTAGCACTACAAGGAATGGCGTCAGGGAAGCTGCTGGTCCCAATAAGATTCCGTTGGAGATATATAAGATATTAGGAGCAGTGATAACTCCTCTTCTATTGGATCTGTTCAGGGATGTTCAATATAGTGGAAGTCCCCCTGAATCATGGGGAGAGACGGATATTATAATCTTCCCAAAGAAAGGAAAACCATTAGACAATCCAGCTTCATATCTGCCAATCTCTCTGATTAACCCAGATACAAAAATCTATTCAAAGATATTGGCTAATCGGTTGGGGAGGGTTATAGGACATCTGGTCTCCCCCTGGCAGCATGGTTTCATCCCGGGAAAAGAAACAACTGACCATATTCGCAGGGTTATTTCATTATTTGATATCATGACCGGGACGGGGGGCCGGATGGCTATGATCCTCCTTGATGCCGAGAAGGCATTCGATCGGGTGTCTTGGAAGTTTTTATGGGGGATACTGGAGCTAAATGGTTTTGGATCACAATTTATAAGGGCAATCAAAGCTATGTATTGTGAACCAAAAGCCCGGCTACAAATGATGGGGAAGGAGTCTAGTAACATCGTAATAACTAGGGGGACAAGGCAAGGGTGTCCCTGTTCCCCCATATTATTTGCTATGTATATTAACCCCCTGCTGGTTAAGTTTTTACAGTCCGAGAAGATTAAGCCAGTAGTAACTAGGGGATATGAGACAAAAGTCTTGGCTTATGCCGATGACGTTGCAGTGTTAACTACGGATCCAACAGAGGCAATTGAGGAAATTATCCAGATAGCCGAGAGATTTGGTCTTCTTTCAGGCTATGCTTTGAATAAAGGGAAGACAATTGTTATTTGTACAGACAACATTGATTTTAACGATCCTAGACGAGCAGGATCGGCAGTCTACCTCGGGGTCCGAATTAGCGCAAAAGTGGACGAGATTGTTAAATGCAATTTCGATCCTTTGGTTAAGTCAATAGCCACGGATTTAAAGAGAGTTAATGGGCAACATTTGTCTATTATAGGTAGAGGGAATTTTTTGAAAATGACAATGTTGCCTAAAATCCTGTATCTGTTTCGCTTAATACCGCTCGCGGTGGATGACAACCTATTGAAAACTTTGGACTCTCTCTTCTCTAATTTTATTTGGCAGTATGGGAAAGTGAGGAGGGCTTTAAAATAGTTAACCCTACCACAAAATAGAGGTGGGCTTACAGTCCCCAATATTACATTATATTACTGGGCTGCCCTTCTCCAACAGATGATTTCCCTGTTTATAGTAGATAGAAATAGTGAATTGGAGCAGGATCTGAGATTACCTACAGTATATGAACTTGCTATAGGGAAGGAAGCGCAGGGGCTGTTACTGAGACAAATGGAGCCGAGCTATTACAAAAAGGTACGCTTCAAAGTAATATATAGCTCATGGAAGATTTGGAAACAAGTTTCAAAATTTATGGCGATTCCGAAAGTTTGCAGATATACTCCCCTGTGCCGTTCCTCGTTATTCCCACCCCAGGTATATGATGTTATGGGGAAAAGATGGGAAGGGCTCGGTGTAGGTACAATTGGTGATTTCTATGGGAGAGAGCAAGCTTTTTAATTTTCGAGGCTCCAGCGGGATTTTGGAATTCCAGATAATATTTTAAATTTGTGCAGATTAGGAGTATTCTTACTTTATGCAGGCCAACGATAAAATTAGATAGGATACCACTGATGGAAGTTATTACTAGGAAATAAAGTAGAATTAGGAACATCTACAGCTTACTACTTGAAAAATTACCAGATGATCTAGAAAAAACTGAGACATCCTGGGCACTGAAACTAGATAATTCAGATGTGGACATTTATATGAGCTTATCTTTGACTGCCAAAATACTCCTATCCACAAGCTTAAAAGCACAACTGTATAAAACTATATTTAATTTATATTTTACACCTTCTAAATTATTTATGTGGGGGAAAAGGCAGAATGATAATTGTACCAGATGTGGGGCAGGACCAGCAACTTTGATTCATATGTTTTATGATTGTGACAAATTGTCCTTATTAAAAAAAGGGTTGCTTGGCTTCTGGGAGAGATTGTTCGGTATCAGATTTGAACTGACCCCTACACTGCTGATTTTAGGATATGATAGCTCTTTGGGCCTCAACACCGCACAGGAATATTGTCTATTTCTGGGGACAGCGATATTTAGGATAATGTTAGCCGCCAGGTGGAAAGATGTAGAACCTCCAACATTTCAGATGTGGCTTGCCAAACTTCTCGGAGTATATAACCAAGAGATGGCTGTGTATGCTTGCAGGGGCAGGCAGACTAGAATCCAGGGGAGGAAAATATGGGCACTTATTTCTGAATGGAGTAGAGAAGCCAGAGGATTGTAAGTAAGGAGATGGTAGGCCCTTTCAGTAGAATGCTCCTGCAGAGTAAGAAGCATAGGGTTTTAAAAGCTCTGTGTCCTAAAGGGTTGAAGCTTAATACTCTTCGGCCAGGGCCTAACCTAGCAACCATAAATTGTAAAGGTATGTCGATTCCGGTTTCCATGGCGAGTACTGTTCTAAGGGTAGTACCTGCTCTTGCACTTTTGCACAGTTCTATGAGGTGGATATAGTAAGAATGAATTGAGAAACTACATGATTTACATCTTGGTCTTAACCCGTAGAATTTTAAATGCTGTTCAAATGTTATTTTAGCAACTGTTCTTAATTTAGATAAGGTGCTAAAGGATGATCCTGTATCTCTCAACTGTTATATACCGTATGAACTGTTTTATGATCTGTTTAGCTGATATTTATTCTTGTGTAATGTATAATCTGCTTTATGACCTGATTAATTGATCTGTATTTTTGTAAATGGTATTTTCTGGATATGGAAGAAAAAAAAAAAAAAAGCAGATACATTGGGGTGTTGGAAATTTTATGTAGAAGACCCACATTTCTTTTCAACAAATATGCACCGTACATAGACAATCTTGTCTTTTGTAAGAGATTTCCAAACTTTCTATTTAAACTAAAGAATACTGAGAATGGGTGATTTTAATTGCATATTGAGCAGGCTATTAAACAGCTCTAACCTGATGCACAAGGCACAAGGACATGCCTCATTGGCATTGTTGAACGCTATGAACACGTTACACTTAATAGAGATATGGATGGCACAACATGTTGGAAACACAGGGATTCTCATTTTACTCTCCACCAAACGGCATCCTCTGCAAGATAGACCAAGCTTTTACCCAACCTGAACATATGGGAACTTATCTACAATCTGAGGTGCTTTTTCAAAAAGGTGAAAGTACACTTTTTTGTGCGTTCATGATTTTTTCTTCTTCAGAAAGGTATTTTATCAGTTGTATCTTTATACTGCAGAGACTCCAAACTCGTAGCGGACACTCTGCAGGTAAAAACATAGGACAGTCCTATCTTTTTATGTGCTTATTCTTGTTCAGAATCTCTGGCACGAGTGTGGAGACTCTGCAGTCTAAAGATACTACTCATAAAATACCTTTGTGAATAAGAAACAAATTGTTACAACTGAGGGACATTACTAGATCATCCATATATAGGGACTATCTTTGAGACGCTATTAAAGAATTTTTCTCACAAAATATTGAATCGGTTGACTCGGCTGGGTCCTCTGGGAGGTGTTTAAAGTGACCATGAGGGGCAGGTGTCTGAGTCTAATGTATGGGGTTAGAAAAACTTTAGTGGAGGCAGTTAGTAAGCTATAAATGGAGATCTTAGAATAAGAACAAAGCAGGGCTGAGGAAGGAATGAAAATAACAGTAAGCTGGAAGACTTAGAAGAAGCATGGTCCAGACTATCAAAACATGATTACAGAACATATATCAGTGCTTAATTTGAGCCATTGGTTTCTGGTGCTCGGCACCAGCACTTATTTGTCAACACCGGCACTTACAACTGTCTGCTACATGGTGGAGCTGTCTACTTAATTTAGAGATGAGGACAGCAACAGTTGTTTATTCATTCAATATACCTAGGGCCACTGGAATTATGTGTGTGGGGGCAAATTATGCGGCAGGGTTGAGTAAATTATGCGGCAAGAAAAGGCATGTTAAGCAGCCTAATGCATTTCATTTTGTAATAGTATTACTTCATTATTTTGACAGTTTTCAACTTGTTAACACTGTCTGGGCGTTGGTTGCACCTCATTAGTACCCAGTTTAACACCCAAATATAGCAATAAGCAACAAAAATGTAACTGGTCAACCTTTTCAAAGGGCCTTCCACTCCGTGGCAATGCATGTGGCTGCATTTTTAGTAACTTTTGAACTGTTTGAGCTAGAAACAAAAAAAGTTTTGGTTCAAATCGGCAGACTATGCAGCAGATGATGGACTATGTGGCAAATGCGGCAAATCTATAATTATGAAAAAATCGCCGCAGCCACACAGTCGCATAATTCCAGTGACCCTGAATATACATTAAAGAGCCTAATATCTGCTGCCCAAGCCATTATTATTGCTTTGGGGGCTTAGAACAGTATGATTTGTCACACTTTAAGGAGTGTGATGGTTAATAATTGTGTATGTAGTGTCATTGGTAGCACTGGCAGAGGCAATGGGTGGTGCAAGCTGCAGTGGCCTCCAGACGAAGGCCCTGGCACTATTCTTTTACAAATTAGGCACTGACATATATCGAAACACAACACAAAAGTGGAGGCATGTGGAGACCCACTGGCAAAGCTGGTTAACTGGGAGCAAGGTGATAAAACAATTGGAGCTATTAGGTGTTCTACGGACGCGCACAATGAAATAAATGATAGATTCAGGATTTCTATTCCAACCTCTCCAGGGCAAAGGGAGCAACTGACCACATGGCTGTAGATCGAACATTGGAGGAGGCCACCTTGCCTAAAACTGGTGCAGAAAGCAGGGAATCGTTACACATACCAATTGCAATAAAATACATAAATGGACCTTCCACCAGTTAGGTACAGGGAAAACACCTGGCAATAATGATGACCTCCCTTTACAATTTTATTGGAAATATATTGTTCTAGTGACACTTCCATTGTTCACACGAACAATGAGGCATTAGAGGTAGGGCAATTGCTTCGGACACTCTGGGATGCACTCGTAGTGGTACTCGCAAAGGCTGGTAAAACCCCCTGGATTGTGTTCATAACACATAACAATATCTTCTGGGTCACACCTTTTGTTAAGTGGCTGGCACTGTTGTATCAAGATTTGATAGCGAGGGTGGCAACGTCCTAATGGCAGGTGTACAGGGGCACAAGTAAGTGGTGCCCTTTTTCACCCCAAGTTTTTAGGCCTGCTCATTGTACCACTGTCACAAATAATAAGACATAGGCACTCACAAATGGGGATATCATGTGGTCAACAGAAACATATGATATTGCTTTATGCCGTTGATGTGCTGTTAGCCATAGTGGATCCACCCGGTAATTGAGGAAAGATTGAAAAAACATTGCGAGAGGTGGAGGCACAATCAGGATTCAAATTACATTTCCAAAAATCCATATTATATCCCCTGAAGAATACTGTAAGATATAAGATTATTGGTTGAGGGACGAGGAAGCCCCACTCAAGGAACAACTGCAATACTTGTCAGGGTGAACCACAAAAGTCACCAAATTAACCTGAACTTAACCTTCTAGTAGCTTGACACAAAGCTGTCAGGCATTAATTTACATGCAATGTTTAAAGTATTTATGCAGCACACAGCCAGTAATAAAGTGAAAACAGAACACAAGAAAAATCTCAAACCAACTTAGAAAAAAATAATTTTATTGAATAAAATGATACCAGAACGACAAAAATCCAATCAGCTGAACCCGAGATATGCAATTTCAGTACTTTATTCAATTAAAAATAATGAATTATAAAAGTGCACAGTTAAAACATACAAGAAAAATGCATTTGCCATTAAAAGTGCACACTACTTCATTAACAAACAGCACATTTAAAAAAAGATCCCACAGCAGCATATACTGCAGAGTCTTGCAATGTCTGAAGAAAAATGAGGGCAGGTCTGCACAGACTGAAATTATGGGTTTTTAATGTAGGTAATAAAAAACATCTATTATACATCACATAATATTTATAGAAAAAGATTAAATAAAGTATTGATTAAGGAGAAGCATTGTTGCATGGATATACTGGGAAACAACCTCTCCATAATACCCCAGGGGGAAGCAAAGTAGACTACGGATGGTGTTTAGACTAAACTTAAACTGCAGAGCCCTTTCCCAATGATTGACTGCAAACTGCAGGTAAGGCTCAATGCCAGTTCTGGTTTGTGTCGCAAAATAACTGCCTGTTAGAAAGCTTCTCAAGTTCGGCTACATCTTCAACCGCCTGTCCTCAAAATAAGTACGCTTGGGCCAGCTCTTTGAAGACTTGTTCATGATAGTAAGATTAGAGAAGAGGGAAAGCCTAATCAAAGACATGAAGCATTATCTGATATCAGATAACCATGGGAAATTCATCCCCTGGTTGTATTTAAGGCAGTCCATGATTACTTGCTAGTTAAACAATGTGATGTGGCTATTCAAAATTGGCAACCATAAAAGTAGGGGGGCAAGTTTAATGTATTCCTCAATGTATTTGAGGCCTAATTCCTCATGCCCGCAAATTGTGGGCAGCCAACTGTGGTAAAAAAAATTCTCTTCAATATGCAGGCTGGGATCAAGTGCATATCCCCAAAAGCCTGTCCTCTAGGTTGTGACAGGAAAACATTGCATGCAGTAATTTTTTAGAAATGGTGCAATGTGTCTACCCCAAACCTTGGGAGCTAAGTTAAAAAGAGCATCCACTGACTGCGTGAATTTGAGACCTTGTGGCTATATTGGTGGACCAGAAGCCCTTATAGTCAAAACAAATCCCCAGCTAGATACTGCTAAGAGTGAGTTGGAATTAATGTGAATGGATCGCATATGACTGCTTTTAGCAACACACACCATACATGGGACTTTGAGTAGTTAATGCCAATGTCCAAAGACATCATAATGGAGGAAAAGGACAATATCAAGCGTGATAGGCTTCTAGGTGTCTGGGCTACAAAAACAACACTCTGCATAAAGTACAGCAGGCATTGACTGCTTGCCAATCCATGATACATCCTGCCCACTCTCTAACAAATAGTGACTCAAATTGTTGATATAGAGAATGAATAGGATAGGTGCCAGGATGCATCCCTGCAGTACCCCTCTATAGAGGCCAAAAGGCTCAGTGCACTTCCTATTCTGAACATATCTAACTCTAGCAAATAAGTTCAGGTGTAGTGTAGCTCCTATTTCCCTAATAGGCTCTGCGCATTGGAATAATATATCCTATAGGTTTGACATAGGACTAAGGTCGGTATGTCCCTATCGAGTATATTAAACTTAATTACTTGTGCCAGCTAGCTCAGAGGCCACTAGAAACTCCTTGACAACAAGAAGGGAGTAGTTTCTGGCAGCCGCAAAACATGACCAATATGTTTTCCTTTTAGAATCAGAACGTGTCCCAGAGTCGTGGAAACACTAGATAACTATTTCACTCAGCTCAGTCGTGCATGCTTAGTTTTCCTCAGAGTTACACAGAAATATTAGACGGGCGTTTTCAATAAAAGATTTATTGAACAGTCTTGTTTCTGGTGTAAGTATAATGTGCTGTTACGATCACAAGACAGTATGCGAGATAAATAATGTACAGGGTGAGCAGTAGAAATAAATAATACTGCGATAGCATTATTTTATAGTACAAATGCTGTTACATAAATAACACAGACTAAAAATGCGAGTACTCATACGATGCGGTGGTAAGCTAGTTCTACCCCAGTGTACCTAACCTAACCTAGGTGTAGGACAAGGTATGAAGTAGGTGAAGTATTCCTTACTATGGTATACTAAGAGTATGTTAAGTCTAGTATGCCTAGTATGCCTAGTATGCCAAGAGTCCCTCTAGGTTCTTATCAGCTCCATACCTGAAGAATGAGAGAGGTTGGAATCTCTTTGCCAGACTCGAACTCCAATACCCCGCAAGGGAAGTCAGATCACTGGAAGCTGGAAGCTGGGCTCTCTGCGTGCAGGGAATGGCAGCGTCTTCTCAGTGCGTCAGGCCGGGATACGGGCTCCTCTGAAGTCGAGGTCTCCTCTAGTTTACAAGGGCTAGGGAAGGTATATTTATACCTGAGAGTACCTTAGGAATGTTAGCATTGACGTGAGTTGGGTAGCGAAAGACGTCATGGATGAACCCCTAAGGAATAATGGTTCATGCATAATATATGAGGCCTTGAAGAAATCAATAGTCCTGGGCTAGGGAAACTCCCGCAGCTTAAGGGTCTGTTCTTCATGAACTCGTTGTGACGTTAGGGTGGACGGATGTCAGAGACCATGCCAGTATTTGGAGTGCATGGTTTAATGCCTAAATAAGGCCTGGGATTCTATGCCTATATAAGGGCAGGGCGAATTGTGCCTATATAAGGACATGATATTTGGAAAGCCTGTTATGGACACCCTAAGGAGAATACAACACCCACTCCTCTTTCGTCTATACGATAATACATAAATGCTAAACATTTAAAATGCTAAACATAAAAATGGAGTACCGCATATTTCTAAAATATTTCATAAAACCATTTAAAAAAGGCATTTAAAAAAAACATATCAGAATGCAAAAAGGTACTGTACATTAGAAGCATTGCTTATCATTTCAGGCATAAAATTCGAAAATAAATGCAATTGGAATGAAGTAAGCAGTAATATTTACATGTGACAGAAAATGATCGATAAGTTGTTCATAAATCAGTCATTTCATGTCATGAAAATCAAATGAACTGTTTTTAGACACATAAGATGACTAAGGGGCCGATTCCGATCTCGGTCGGAGGCGCACCCAATACTATTCGGTCGGGAAAAAAGCCATGCGAAAGCCAGTTTCCCGACCGATCCGTACAGCACACCGAACGAGCAAGTACGATGCGCACAACAGCAAAATTCCGGCCGAGCCGTACTCACCCAAACCAGGTCCTGTTCTCCGACCGAGGCGAATCCGGAAACGCCGAATTGAGTCGCACGGAAGGGAAAATGCAGCCCCGTCCGGCCGGACAAGTACGATGCGCTTTCCGTACGCGCCGAACCCGTCGCTACGCACGGCACGTCAAAGCATCCGGGAGAGGCGCACATAAGCTCTGAAATCGCGCCACAACACGATCCACGGCTACGAGACGAACACGGCACCGACGAGGACGACGCGAAGCGACGAGGACGAAGCGAAGCGACGAGGACGAAGCCAAGCGACGAGGACGAGCCAAGCGACGAGGACGACGCGAAGCAACGAGAAGGACGAACGACACGAACCAACCATGAATCCCTTCGTCCCGATCATACCAATATTCTACATCTACTACCGGAACAGGCACGGACGCGTACGGCGCAGAAGGTAAGTCAGACACCAACCACAAAACACATACAACACGTACACGACACATCACACACATACACTGGGAATCTGAATATACTTACACCAGCAACAGCAGCACCATAGGGGCGGGATGCCCATCACCAATGCCACATATGCACACAGGGGCCTGAATGCGCGCCACCACCCCAACCCAGGGGGCTGGATGCCTACCACTACTACCACCCTTAGCCAGGGGGCAGGATGCCTACCACTACTACCACCCTTAGCCAGGGTGGCAGGATGCCTACCACTACTACCACCCTTAGCCAGGGTGGCAGGATGCCTACCACTACTACCACCCTTAGCCAGGGGGCAGGATGCCCACCACTCCTACCACCCTCACCCAGGGGGCAGGATGCCCACCACTACTACCACCCTTAGCCAGGGGGCAGGATGCCTACCACTACTACCACCCTTAGCCAGGGGGCAGGATGCCCACCACTACTACCACCCTTAGCCAGGGGGCAGGAAGCCTACCACTACTACCACCCTCACCCACGGGGGCAGGATGCCTACCACTACTACCACCCTTAGCCAGGGGGGCAGGATGCCCACCACTACTACCACCCTTAGCCAGGGGGGCAGGATGCCTACCACTACTACCACCCTTAGCCAGGGGGCAGGATGCCCACCACTACTACCACCCTCACCCAGGGGGCAGGATGCCCACCACTACTACCACCCTTAGCCAGGGGGGCAGGATGCCCACCACTACTACCACCCTCACCCAGGGGGGCAGGATGCCCACCACTACTACCACCCTCACCCAGGGGGGCAGGATGCCTACCACTACTACCACCCTTAGCCAGGGGGCAGGATGCCCACCACTACTACCACCCTTAGCCAGGGGGCAGGAAGCCTACCACTACTACCACCCTCACCCACGGGGGCAGGATGCCTACCACTACTACCACCCTTAGCCAGGGGGCAGGATGCCTACCACTACTACCACCCTTAGCCAGGGGGCAGGATGCCCACCACTACTACCACCCTCACCCAGGGGGCAGGATGCCCACCACTACTACCACCCTTAGCCAGGGGGCAGGATGCCTACCACTACTACCACCCTTAGCCAGGGGGCAGGATGCCTACCACTACTACCACCCTTAGCCAGGGTGGCAGGATGCCTACCACTACTACCACCCTTAGCCAGGGGGCAGGATGCCTACCACTACTACCACCCTTAGCCAGGGGGCAGGATGCCCACCACTACTACCACCCTCACCCAGGGGGGCAGGATGCCCACCACTACTACCACCCTTAGCCAGGGGGGCAGGATGCCCACCACTACTACCACCCTCACCCAGGGGGCAGGATGCCCACCACTACTACCACCCTCACCCAGGGGGCAGGATGCCTACCACTACTACCACCCTTAGCCAGGGGGCAGGATGCCCACCACTACTACCACCCTTAGCCAGGGGGCAGGAAGCCTACCACTACTACCACCCTCACCCACGGGGGGCAGGATGCCTACCACTACTACCACCCTTAGCCATGGGGGCAGGATGCCTACCACTACTACCACCCTTAGCCAGGGTGGCAGGATGCCTACCACTACTACCACCCTTAGCCAGGGGGCAGGATGCCCACCACTCCTACCACCCTCACCCAGGGGGCAGGATGCCCACCACTACTACCACCCTTAGCCAGGGGGCAGGATGCCTACCACTACTACCACCCTTAGCCAGGGGGCAGGATGCCCACCACTACTACCACCCTCACCCAGGGGGCAGGATGCCCACCACTACTACCACCCTCACCCAGGGTGGCAGGATGCCTACCACTACTACCACCCTTAGCCAGGGGGGCAGGATGCCTACCACTACTACCACCCTTAGCCAGGGTGGCAGGATGCCTACCACTACTACCACCCCCACTCATAGGATGGACAATGCATGACACAACAAGCACACCACAACCTAGGGAATGCAAGATTAAGACATCCCCCACCACCATGACAAGCGTGTGAGCAGGCTGTGTCAAATGCCTACAACACCGAACATGACTTTGAACATACAATGTGACCCCCTAGCACATGTGCCACACATATATGTGTGTGGCACCCACAATGCAAGCAGCCCATGACCATTGTGGCAATGGGGCCTAAACCCCCATCATCACAGTGACCACAAGGTAAGTGTGGGGTCCATAGCTGAAGCACATTTTGACCATTGTGGCAATGGGGTCTAAACCCCCATCATCACAGTGACCAAAAGGCAAGTGTGGGGTCCATAGCTGAAGCACATTTTGACCATTGTGGCAATGGGGACTAAACCCCCATCATCACAGTGACCAAAAGGCAAGTGTGGGGTCCATAGCTGAAGCACATTTTGACCATTGTGGCAATGGGGACTAAACCCCCATCATCACAGTGACCAAAAGGCAAGTGTGGGGTCCATAGCTGAAGCACATTTTGACCATTGTGGCAATGGGGTCTACACCCTCATCATCACAGTGACCAAAAGGTAATTGTTGACAAAGAAAGAGCTGCAACTGCCAAACTGCATGGATCATTCCTGGTCACAGAACCAAAAACTCATCTGTGGCAAAGTAGTGTATGTGTCCCATTGCAACATAAATTGGGGGAGCCAAATACTGCAGTGCAAATGAAACATTCCTTTGGCCATGTGCAGACAAACAACACCCATGGGGGCTGAGACCGTCAACAGTCATCAATGACACAATGACAGAAGTGACCATCAGAATGCAGAACCACATATTTGCACCAATGGGCACACAAATGCAGATACCCTGTGGAGACAGCAGATGTGAGGTGAACAGATACCATACCATGGCAGCAATGGGACACACAAACCATGATCACTGTGCTGACCGATGACCTAGGAGTCCCAGGGACAGCAGGGGAAACACACCAAACAACATACAGCCAATGGCACACCCAAGATATGCCAATGCAGTGGTGCAGATGCACAAACACAAACAGGCAGACCAACACTGTCATCATACACAGCAGGTGAGGGGTGGGGGTGCCAGTGTCCCCAGGCAACAACACAACACATGAGGAGAGCTGAATACCAATCATACAGATGTGCATACACTGCCACACTAAGGTAACTCATGGATCCAAATCCCCTATGTGGGCAAGCAGGCATTGACAGGTGAGAGGGAGCACAAAACACACATGTCACACAGGCACGTAGGAACAACAACTGACACAGCAAGTCACAGACACACCACAGCACCACCCCCAGGGCCCCCACAATGTGGTGACCCTGGGCTGAATAAAAATACCACTGTGATGACAAAGCTAAATGTCGTTCACACTGTGAACCACAGTCAGGTGTCCTGAGCAACAAACTACCATCACACCTACACAAGCACAAATCAATCAGCATGGCCAGTAAGCCAAGGCCAACATGGAGGCAGGGGACTAGCCGGGCAACAACTCTCATCTGCACACACTCAAGACCACACCCTCGACCTCCAACAATGTGCAGCAGTGAAGTACACATGCACTGGTGACATTGCACATGCACCCATGACTATTCCAGGGTGGTGGGTGGGAACCAAGGTGTAGAAACACATCACACATGGACACTCAACAAGACTCCTGAATGTCTGACACACTGCACACTACGCTGTACATGGACATGACGGCAATACCACACCGACCAATGGGATCCCAGCCACAGTCACACACCAATGAAGAAGCCAAGGTCACCCACAAAGAACACACATAGACAACAACCAACATTGCAGCCCGGACCCTAAGGAGTGCCAGCAGTCACACACACAACGTGTCACAATCACTGAAAGATAACACAAACTGGAAATCACATGACAGGGGCAAACAACAAGTGCCAAAGGGAAACCTGACTGTGACCCATCTGCGTCTGCACACAAACTCTGCCCTGACAGCAAACACACCTATGGGTGACACCCTGATGACCAGTAATGTGCCATGCACCCACATCACAGAGAACACAGGGAGAAGACTTTGGGGGAACATAGCTCAAGTCAGCAAGCATCACAAACAGGTACAACACTAGGGATCACAGCATGCGCAGATGAATGGAAGTGAACACACAGACATGCACATACAACACACACCTTGGGCGCAGGCAATGTCACACGTGTACACACTGCCATGAGGGGACTCCACTCCTGTGTGAGGAAAGCTGTGCCATATGTTGCCTCAGTAGGGCCCCATCATGTCAGCTGAGCACTTGGTCACACAATCAACAATTAGCACCAAATGAGGGCTCCCATCACATCAGCCTGGTCATGGATGTGCCAACGGAATCATCAGCACAGATCCAACACACTTGTATAGCAATGTTGCACTGACTACACGGATGAGTCCCTCCCCATTGATGCCCAAACCTGCATGTCCACTGGAGATGGCAACACGGTCAGGGAAGTAGACAAATGCAACGATGGCAGGCACAACAGATGTGCAGGGGTGGAAGCCACAGATATGAAATTGCCAATGTAAGTAGGAAACCCATTGCCAAATACTGAACACATGACACCCTCAGATGCTGCTATTGATGACATGGATACACCACATGATAGGACACATTCCCCCTGGACCACATGGGTTCCTGCACAGTAACACTTCATAATCATGAGACCAGATATCACCATCACTGCAGCAAGGGCATGGTTAGCTGCACCAACAACATGTACATCTGAAGCATGAGCACTAGAGAAAAGAAAGTTGCTTTATTCAGCATATGTGTTGTTTGATAACGACGTCCAGAAGAAATTAGAGCAAAGGCCAATGGCCAGTCCATTGTCAAAGTTCAAACAGGGTGACACTGGCAGATGTCACCCTACGCATGCCTGCACAATACCAGGGACAATCCACTAGGAGGGGCAACCAGGGGGGCAGGCCAGGCACCGCAGGGACAGGATCAGGGCTCACCAGGGGGAGTCAGGGAAGGGGTGGTGGGTGCTGGAGAGCCACTGACAACTGCAGTGGAGGTGTCTGACATGGTGTGTGCCGGCACAACTGTGGGGCATGACACAGATGTCGTGGGTGCCGGCACAACTGCAGTGGACCCTGCAGATGGGGTGGACAGGTCCGCCACTGCAGTGCCCAAGTCAGACAGGGCGGTAGTGGACTCCACTGCAGTGCCTACCTCCAGGGGAGGAGAATGGGGAACAGGCAAGGTGGGTTGGACAGAGGGGGAGGACACCCTCACCACATCAGTGGCACAGACAAGCGCAGCGGGGGGTGTGGTGCTGGGAGAGCAAGTGGCAGGGGAGAAGGCCGGAGCATCTTGGGGATGGTATATCTGTGGGTGGGGGAACCTGGGGCAGGGTGTGGTGGGGGCACCTGTGCAGTGGGGGCCTGAGGGATGGAGGACGGAGACCTTGTGCCTGAGCTGCAGGGCGGTGGCGGGTCTTGCTCTTAGCACTCCGGGGGACTTGCGGGTGGGGGCCTCAGTCCGTCTGCGCCTGGGGGAGGGTGTCCGGGGGCGAGGGGCACTCTGCTCCGTGTGGGTGGGCTTCCTCTTCCCCGGGATGCTGGAGCAGCTTCATCGGTGGGGAAGAGGCCGAGGTCACAGAGGAAGAGCTGCTGTGACTTTGGGGTTGCAGGTGAGGCAAGGGAGGGTGCTTTGGAGGGAGAGGGAACTGAGGACTGCGCAGTGCATGTGGATGCGTGTGTGTGTTCCAGGGCCCCATCCCCTGTGAGTCTGGCTTCAGTCCCCTGAATGTGCGTGCGTGTGCGTTTTGTCATTGGCGTGTGTGTCAGTGTGCTGGATGTGTGTGTGCTGGTGTGTGCCTGTGCCAGTGTGTGTGTGCCTGGGATGGGTAAGGTGCTGGGGAGTGTGGATGGAGCAGAGGCAGGAGGGGTGAGGGACCGTTTGAGGAGGGACACTGCTGCCGTCAGGGAGGAGTCCATGGACCTATTGCCCCTCTGTAGGTCAGACATGCCCGATGAGATGCCCTCCATGAACGACACCAGCTGAGTCAACAGCGCGGTGTGCGCATGGAGGACACTCAGCATGGCTGTCTGGCCTACATGGAGCTGGCGAAGGAGGTACACAGACTCCTCACTCAGGGCAGCAGGGGACACAGGGGCAGGGGGTGCGGTGCCTGGCCCAAAGGAGACACGCTCCCGGACATGGGAGCCTCCACGGACCTGGGGAATGGGAGCCGATGGGAGGGCGGTGGTGGTGCTGGTGGTGGCGGGGACAGCAACACTAGCTGGGGTGTGGTGGCTGCTGACACCCGCCTCCACAAGGGAGTCATCCTCCGAGTTGCTCTGGTCCTCAGCTGAGGTGGATGCTGCTGAGGACTCCTCGGTGTGGCTCCCCTCGCCCTCCGTGCCACTGGGTCCCTCCGACCACTCCTCGGCTGCTGACCCAGTCTGGCTCTCCGGCTCCTCCTGGTCCGTGGAGCTGTCCCCTTCCGTGGCCGTGGATGTATCTGCAAACAATGGGGAAACAGACAGACATCAGTCACCTGCACATAACGCACACACCACTGTGAGCACAGCACATCACAGAGCAAGCCCTGGCATCATTAGTTGTACATTGCTAAAAGTGCACTAATTGAACAGGAGAAGTCAATTGTCAGTCTGATGCCAAGCATGGCACTCACATCCCACATGGCCTTGCACCCATCTGTCTGGTGTCTGTTGGATTGCAACACCCCAGTGTTGACACATGCACCAAGTACACAGTAGTTGGACAGTGCAGAGGACACGGTGTGGACACATCACAGCTCTTGCCACTGAGTCAGTACAGGTTTACGGATGTAAGGGATGCCCAGAGTCAAATAGGAAATGCATGTGATGCATACCAGCGACAGACACCATGATGCACCCATGTCCTGATAGCCAGCGCCACTATGGTGTGCATGTAGCACATGTCACTCCCCTGCAGGATCACCAATCAGTAGACACATGCCATGGCGGAGGCATGACTGCAAAGTCATACATCACTGTCTCAGTGATGTATGACTTTGCAGCCAGACAACAACACTCTGCACTGTGTCACAATAGTAGGTCATGGGGAATGCAAGTCCTGGAGCTGCACAAGTGCACATGTACATCCCCCCACAACACATCCTCTTAACCCTCATCTGTCCAGGTCATACCTATTGGACATATGGGAGACCTGTGACACTACCCTCTGAACCTGAGCCCCTCACACTCTGCTGTGCATGGGGAACAGCTGCCTGAACTTCACATTTACATGCCCCATTCTGCATGGGCAGCTGATCAGACACCTATGTGTCACACAAGTATCGTCTCCTATGGTCACATCTCCAGTGGCATGCTGAGCCCCTACCAAGAAACTCCACAGCAGTCCTGGCGACTAATCCACAGCACACTGACACAGAGGCAGACACCTGAGGGGTCAAATCACTGTGCACAATGTGTCCGCTGATACACGGGAGTGGGAGTACAGAGTGTATTGTATGGCCTGGAGTAGGCATGACTGTCCAGCCCCACATGAATGAGGGATGAGCCCTGGACTGTAGGCAGCTGGCTAAGTATGTGTGACACACGTCATATACATACTCCTGGGGCCCAAACATTGTTCCCACCCGCAGCATGGGTGTGTGCCAGGTACCCCAGCCACATGTGGTGGATCAGCTCAGCAATTGGACCACAGATCAAAGTAACACGCTGAATACATGTCAGAATACAGGCATTGTGTAAGCAATGGACCCACCCATGATGCCCACCACAGAGTCAGGGAAACAGATGCTGTCTCCCACCTTGAGTCAAGCAAACTGCAAGGACACAGTCCTAAGTGACAGAATTCCCTGCATGTAAGGGCCACACCTGGGTATCAGATGAGGAGTGGGCAGTGCACAATAGAGGGACATGGCTCCTGGACAACATGACTGCTGTACTGTGGCAGTTCAACCTGGCCCGAGGAGGGCACATAGCATGTTAGACAGAGTACACAGTGCAGTCTTTGACTCACCCCCTCCTTGCTGCTCTCTGGCCTTCAGCTGCCCATCCAGGTCTGGAAAGACCACCGCCAGGATCCTGAGCATGTGGGGGTCAGGGTCCGTGTTCCGCCCTCCTGCGAGGAGGCGACAGCTTCAGCTGGACCCGTGCAATCCTCCGGGTCCAGCCCCGAAGGTCCTGCCACCTCTTTTGGCAGTTGCGGATCCGGCGCTTGTAGACCCCCACGGACCGGACAGCCCGGACGATGTCCTTCCATATCTCATGCTTCCGATGGGCAGAAGCCTGTCAGGATGACAAAGTGATAAGGCCATTACTACACATGCAACATATCCGTGCATGACACAGTTGCATATACATGTCGCAATCACAGGGGCACATGGTGTACCCAGGCAGTGCACGGCTGCCCATGGACAGTTTTCCAGAAGTCACTACATGGTATCATTGCATGGGGAGTAAAACCCTGTTCAGAAGCACTGTCACTGCACCATACCTGTCCAGTGCAAGTCACTACACACTATGGGGGTGACAACTACTCAGTGAGCCTGCTAGCCAGTGGTGTGCTGACTCTCAGCCTTGCTAGTCAGACAAAATGCACATTCAGAAAGGCAGTGCACAGAACACTCACCTGCTCCCCTGGTGTCCCATACAGCTTGCTGTACTGTGGAAGTAGGCTGTCCAGCAGGGCCTGGTTCTCCTCAAGGCTGAAGGCTGGGGCTCTCTCCACAGTACGTGCCATTGCAGGGTCCAGAGGGGCAGAGACAGCAGCAGTGCAGTGGCAGATGTCGTCCTGGAGCATGTAGTGCAGGCAAGTGGGCTCTCAGGGGAACAGGCAGCAATATATATGTGCTGGAGAGGCAGATACTGTCCCTTGTGTCCAAAGTGATAGGTCCAAGTCGTTTGCATCTTCTGAATCTGGCCAATCCATGGAATAGCAGCACCAAAACACGCCCACAGCATCCTTCAAAATTTCAACTTCATGACATACATGATTTTGCAACATTGTTGTGGGTGACCAACTGATTTTCCAGCAACCGACTCGTTCGAAATTCGAAAACGCGTCCGTTGCCAGGCAAGCCCATTGTCAATGGGTGCGCACCGATCGGTCCATTGAGGTACAACGCGCACAGGGGTACAACGCGTACCCGCACACATTGAAAGCAATGGGCCGGCCGGAGGCACCGATCGGTCCATTGCTGTTCAACGCGCACAGGGGTACAACGCGTACCCGCACACATTGAAAGCAATGGGCCGGCCGGAGGCACCGATCGGTCCATTGCTGTTCAACGCGCACAGGGGTACAACGCGTACCCGCACACATTGAAAGCAATGGGCCGGCCGGAGGCACCGATCGGTCCATTGCTGTTCAACGCATCACTGTATATGTGACTGGCATAGGTCAGCATGCCTGTCTCAGATGGACATGTGCCAGCCACAGATAGCTCCCAGGAGTGAGGGGCACACCTACATCACGACAGCCTGTCCAAACCTTATCATAAGGCATGTAAGGCTGCATTTCCTATTGTGTGTATGTTGGTGTACATGTTGTCCTGTGGGTGTCACCTGTGGGCAGCCACCCCCAGGCTGTGCACGTGTTAATGGGGACAGGATCCTGGGTGTTACGTGTACGTGACCACTGTGATGTGCAACTGTTCATATCTGTGCATGTGTCATGGTCACATTTCACAGTGGTGTTTGTGTATGTCATGTCACATACCCCGTGAGTCCCATGTGGGACGGTATGTTTGAGCCAGGGTGTCCCAGTGGCACAATAGTGATGGCCCTCCACAGTCTTTGTGCATGTAGTGTTTACAATGTCTCTGATTTCATGTGCACAATGGGAGACAGTCTCCACATCCACGTTGTGTGTGCATGGACTCTGATGTTGTGCGTGTGTGTCACAGACGTCCATGGCTCTCCTGCCATGGCAAGTGTGGCCACTACCTGTGGGGGTCATGTTTGTTTTGTTGTGGTGTACACATGATACTCCAGGTGATGCCAGTGTCCATGTGGCATTACAGGGTCCCTGGGAATGTGCCTGTCGTTGAGCTGTGGTGCCTGGGGCACATCTGTCCTCACATGTCACTGGGGGTGACTGTGACACAGCATCATGATATCCAATGGGCCAACCTGGGACAAATTGATGCCACCTGTAGGACCGTGTTGACAGATGTTGGCCATGTATGTACCATACATGTCGTTCCGGTACTGCACACTTCATGTAGTTGTGCCTCATGATGATGTATGTTGGGATCTTGAGTGTGTTCAATGCCGCATATGTGGGGTGACTGACGATCTTGCTTACTTCTCCTCTGCACTGCAGGGCTCCTGCTGTCCATCGGCCATTCCCAGACCTGGCAACGATGGTGGAACGGGACAGCATCCGACGGTACCGCTTCACCAGGCAGCTGATTGAGGATTTTGCAGTGCAGTTGTCCCCACATTTGCAGCCTGGCCGGCCGTATCCTACAGCGCTGACCCCCAAGGTGAAGGTGATGGCAGCCCTACACTTCTTTGCCACCGGTACCTTCCAACATACTGTGGCGTCTGCTGGTGGGATGTCACAGACCATGTTCAGCCGTGTGCTCCGCGATTTCTTGGCGGCAATGTTGCTCTTCCTGAACCGGTACATCTATTTCCCTAGACTGCGACGACTCACTGACGTGAAGAGTGACTTTTATGCCCTGGGGAGGATGCCGCATGTCATTGGCTCCATTGATGGGACACATGTGGCTTTGGTACCACCACAGGCCCAGGAGCAGGCCTACAGGAACCGCAAGCACTACCACTCGGTCAATGCACTGGTGGTGTGTCTTGCAGACATGACCATCACACACGTGTGTGCCCGTTTCCCTGGTTCAGCACACGATGCCTTTGTGATGAGGAGTAGTCGCATCCCCAGGTTGATGGCACAGATGCAGAACCAGCGTGCCTGGCTTGTCGGTGTGTACTGACTTTGTGCCATTGTGTGTGATCTGATCTGTAGTATTCCGCCCACTTTTCCAAGTCAGCTGATGTGCACTTGTCTGTCCGTAGGTGACTCGGGATACCCCAACATGCCGTGGTTGCTGACACCCCTCAGGAACCCTGTGACACCTGCCCAGATGCGCTACAATGAGGCACATGGTCGGACCAGGAGAGTGATTGAGCGGACCTTTGGTCTCCTGAAGAGCCGCTTCCGCTGCCTGGACAAGACCGGAGGGTCCCTCCCATATGCCCCTGCGAAAGTGTGCAAGATTATCATCGTCTGCTGCATGCTCCACAACCTGGCAGTGCGGAAGGAGTTGCCTCTCATCCAGGATGACGATGACCAACATCCGCCACCTGTGGAGGATCCTGGCCTGGACCACGATGCCAGTGACGATGATGATGATGATGGTGATGGTGATGTCCGCACACAGCTCATCACCAACTTCTTTAGCTGAATGTGAGTATCCTGAGGTGTCATGTGAATGATGTGAGTTGGCATGATGTGTGGGTGGTGCTCTGGTGCTGTTGGAGTGTGTCCATGGGCTACTTGACAGGATGTGTGTTGCGATGTGTGGTGACAGGTGGGCTGTACTCCCCAACAGTGTTGACATGCTAACTTGGTTCTGGGTGGGTATCTTGTAACATGTATTGTGCATGAGTTTTGCTGTTCTGTCCTGTACTGCATTGCTTTTGACTGTGTGTCATTTCTGTCCTTCACAGGGTACTTTCAGATTCGTTTGGTCAACTGTGTCCACCGACGACGTGATTGCACATCCAGGCTGGTAGCTGTTGTGTCCCTACAGGTGATGTGCGCCACACCCATGGACTTCCTTCTGTCTACAGTTGTTGACTGTGTGCCCGCTACCAGGTGGGGTTACCTTGCATCTGTAGTGGTTACGGCATGTTGCTACTGTGTAATAAACCTGTGCTTCACTTAGTGATGTGCGTTGTCTGTGGTCACACATTTGACTGCCATTTGCTTACTGCACCTGTGGGCTACTTGACTACAACTGGGAATGGGTGTGGTGTCTGTGCATTGCACCGTCTTCCCTGGCAACATCAGTGTAGGCAATGAGTCAGATGGCCTAGGTGTGTATGTGTTGTGTAGCCCTGGTGGTGTGTCTCCCTCATATGTGTCACGTTGCCTGTACTCACATGCCTGTGTTGTCCTTGCTGTTGCAGTTCGCATACACTGTGTAATTTTGCAGTTCATCATCCCCATAACAGCACCCACGTTGGAATCACGACAGAGGCAAGTATGGTGTATTAGTGTGTTTATTGTGATACATCTGTGATAATAGTGCATAGGATGGATTGTGCTGTACATGAATCTTGCAATCCCAAGTTCCTAGATGAATAGAAAGTCCAGGTAGACAGGATCCCCAGTATCGGGGCCACAGTTGTCTGACACATTGTTCCAACTTGTACTCCCCATGCAATGTGTGGGAGTAGTGTTGCCATCAACAGGGTGAACAGTCTGTGCACAAAGGCGAAAATCCAGAACAGGTTCAGGCTTCCTGGGAGTTGCGCTTGGCCATCAGCCTCTCACTTTCCCCTCCTCGGACGACCCCTCTTCTTGGGGGGGGGGCCCTCAAGTGCAGGCTGCTGCGGTGCAGGGGACTCTCCGCCAGAGTCCTCCTCCCTCCCTGTGGCAGTTGCAGTTTGTTCGGTACCAGATGTTGTTGGCACACAGGGAGGTGTGGACTGGTTGCTGTTCATCTGGCGGAGGCATTGTAAAATGTCCCTGTGCACCGCCGTCATCTCATGTAGTACATCCCACTTGGACTCCACGCGGGTCATGTGGGAGTCCACACGTGACATGTGGGAGTCCACACGTGACATGTGTGACTCCACTTGGGACATGTGGGAGTCCAAGCGGGCATGATGGGCAGCCTGCTGCTGTTTGATGTCTCTGAGGAGCCCCACTACCTGGCTGAGCTCTCCGGTGCTGGACTGGTACGCATCAGCTATGCGTACCAGTTGTGGGTCTTCATGCACACCAGCAACGTCTGCAAGCAGCGACCTCTGTCTCCCACCCCTCCCACCACCCCTGCTGACATGTGCAGTGTGTGCAGTTGCACGCACAGATAACCCTGGTCCACCTTGGGGGTTGGTGGTGGTGGTGGTGTCCATGGCCCCAGGTTGGTCCAGGGTCACTGCGCTGGTGTTGTTCCTTATTCTGTCCATGTCGGCAGGGATGGTATTCGTGGTGACAGTCGTTGGAGGGGTGGGTGCAGGGGTGCAGCTGGTGGACCTGCTGGTGCTGCAGCTGGTGGTCCTGCTGGTGCAGCATGTTGACTTGCACCGGATGTGCCAGGTTGTTCTTCATCGTCCGAGGAGGACAGAGGCTGTACGACGCCAGTGAGCTCGGCATCCTCTTGAGCCTGGGACTGGGACTCCTCAGCGTCTGCTGCTGTGTCCCTATCATCACCTGTTTTTGGGAGACACAAACAATGTATGTCATGTTTCTGCAGGCATCAGTGGTTGACACACCTGACAGTTGTGACTGTGCCTCGGGGTGCGGGCCTGTACATTGTATTGTCCTAAGTCGTCACAGTCAGGGGTTGATATTGGTGTGGCACATTGTCCTGCATTATTTGGGCATTTCTATGTATTCTCTGGGGTGTGAACATGGTCTGCATTGATTGTGTTTGGTTGTCAGCCAGACCTCCTTCCCACCCACCCACCCACCCAGTCAGTTATCCCACCATGGAACGTGCTTGCATTGCAGGGAGTGTAAGTTGTCTCTCAGGATGTCAGTCAGTGGTGTCCTGCTGTTTGTTGGTGCACAGTTGGCAGCAGGGCCTTGTGCTCCCCACAGCAGTAGCCAGTGTCAGCCATCTTGTGAGTCCTTCTCCACTCCCTGTGATGTGAGCATGGTTCAGGGTGGTGTTGATGGGACAGTTGTGGGGGTGAGCTATGTCTGTGACTACGACTCCCATCATGCTATTGCCTCCACCCCCTTCCCAGCATGCCCATGCTTCCTTCCTTTGACTCTGCTTCCCTGTGGGGTGGGCTGGCTGTGCTGACAGGATGGCTGGGAGTGTTGTCCTGGCAGTTGTTTGGCTAAGAGTCCCAAGAGTGTCCCTGTGCTTCACACAACATAACCCAGGGTGGTGGTGCTTTGTGGGATCTTGTGTTAGGATGGAGGGCATTGCATTCTACCAGGTGGGTACTGTGGAGTTTGTGTTGGGGGGGGGTGAGGGGAGGTGCTGGTGACTATAGTCAGTGCTGCAAGTCCCCCTTCCCACCCAGCCAGCCAGATATCCCACCATGGAACGTGCTTGCATTGCAGGGAGTGTAAGTTGTCTCTCAGGATGTCAGTCAGTGGTGTCCTGCTGTTTGTTGGTGCACAGTTGGCAGCAGGGCCTTGTGCTCCCCACAGCAGTAGCCAGTGTCAGCCATCTTGTGAGTCCTTCTCCACTCCCTGTGATGTGAGCATGGTTCAGGGTGGTGTTGATGGGACAGTTGTGAGGGTGAGCTATGTCTGTGACTACGACTCCCATCATGCTATTGCCTCCACTCCCCTTCCCAGCATGCCCATGCTTCCTTCCTTTTGACTCTGCTTCCCTGTGGGGTGGGCTGGCTGTGCTGACAGGATGGCTGGGAGTGTTGTCCTGGCAGTTGTTTGGCTAAGAGTCCCAAGAGTGTCCCTGTGCTTCACACAACATAACCCAGGGTGGTGGTGCTTTGTGGGATCTTGTGTTAGGATGGAGGGCATTGCATTCTACCAGGTGGGTACTGTGGAGTTTGTGTTGGGGGGGGTGAGGGGAGGTGCTGGTGACTATAGTCAGTGCTGCAAGTCCCCCTTCCCACCCAGCCAGCCAGATATCCCACCATGGAACGTGCTTGCATTGCAGGGAGTGTAAGTTGTCTCTCAGGATGTCAGTCAGTGGTGTCCTGCTGTTTGTTGGTGCACAGTTGGCAGCAGGGCCTTGTGCTCCCCACAGCAGTAGCCAGTGTCAGCCATCTTGTGAGTCCTTCTCCACTCCCTGTGATGTGAGCATGGTTCAGGGTGGTGTTGATGGGACAGTTGTGGGGGTGAGCTATGTCTGTGACTACGACTCCCATCATGCTATTGCCTCCACCCCCCTTCCCAGCATGCCCATGCTTCCTTCCTTTTGACTCTGCTTCCCTGTGGGGTGGGCTGGCTGTGCTGACAGGATGGCTGGGAGTGTTGTCCTGGCAGTTGTTTGGCTAAGAGTCCCAAGAGTGTCCCTGTGCTTCACACAACATAACCCAGGGTGGTGGTGCTTTGTGGGATCTTGTGTTAGGATGGAGGGCATTGCATTCTACCAGGTGGGTACTGTGGAGTTTGTGTTGGGGGGGTGAGGGGAGGTGCTGGTGACTATAGTCAGTGCTGCAAGTCCCCCTTCCCACCCAGCCAGCCAGATATCCCACCATGGAACGTGCTTGCATTGCAGGGAGTGTAAGTTGTCTCTCAGGATGTCAGTCAGTGGTGTCCTGCTGTTTGTTGGTGCACAGTTGCCAGCAGGGCCTTGTGCTCCCCACAGCAGTAGCCAGTGTCAGCCATCTTGTGAGTCCTTCTCCACTCCCTGTGATGTGAGCATGGTTCAGGGTGGTGTTGATGGGACAGTTGTGGGGGTGAGCTATGTCTGTGACTACGACTCCCATCATGCTATTGCCTCCACCCTCCTTCCCAGCATGCCCATGCTTCCTTCCTTTTGACTCTGCTTCCCTGTGGGGTGGGCTGGCTGTGCTGACAGGATGGCTGGGAGTGTTGTCCTGGCAGTTGTTTGGCTAAGAGTCCCAAGAGTGTCCCTGTGCTTCACACAACATAACCCAGGGTGGTGGTGCTTTGTGGGATCTTGTGTTAGGATGGAGGGCATTGCATTCTACCAGGTGGGTACTGTGGAGTTTGTGTTGGGGGGGGGTGAGGGGAGGTGCTGGTGACTATAGTCAGTGCTGCAAGTCCCCCTTCCCACCCAGCCAGCCAGATATCCCACCATGGAACGTGCTTGCATTGCAGGGAGTGTAAGTTGTCTCTCAGGATGTCAGTCAGTGGTGTCCTGCTGTTTGTTGGTGCACAGTTGCCAGCAGGGCCTTGTGCTCCCCACAGCAGTAGCCAGTGTCAGCCATCTTGTGAGTCCTTCTCCACTCCCTGTGATGTGAGCATGGTTCAGGGTGGTGTTGATGGGACAGTTGTGGGGGGGGGCAATATGTGTGACTGCGACTCCCATGATGCTATTGGCTACACTGACTTGGCCAGCATACACAGAATTCCTTCCTTTGAGTGGTCTTCACTGTGTGTTGGTGTTGTTGTGGTGGCTACATGTGTGGATGTGTGTGTTAGTTCTATTTGTGCCACTGCCTAGCTGTAGTTGTGGTTGTGTTTGTACATGTGTTGGCACAGTTGGATGTGACTTTTTTGATGGCATGTGTTGTGTTTATCTGACTGACATACACATTTTGGGATGATTCTGTTCTAGTTGCTGTGTAATTGCTATGTGTGCATGGTTTGACTCTCCCCTTGACAGTGATGTGTGTGTTTTGTGGCAGTTTATTGTGTACATTTGTTGTGTACTCACCAGGCTCTGGGATGTCCTCTAGTCCATATATGCTCACTGGCGGTAGGATGGCCCGCACCTTCTCCTCCCAGGGCCTGAGGTATATTGGCTTGGCAGGAGGGCCACTGCCGGTGTGTTGGCTGTTGATGTAATCTTGCTTCAGCAGTTTCCGTACCCTCCTGCGCACGTCATACCACCTGTTCTGGATGTCGCTCTTTGTGCGCCGACATGGTGATTGGGCGTTCACCCTGTTGATGATCCTCTCCCACATCTTGGTTTTCTGCGACATGGGGGTCTGTTGGACCAATGTGCCAAACAGCTGTGGCTCTACCCTGAGGATCTCGTCTACCAGGACTTCCAATTCACAATCTAGGAACTTGTGATTCTTCTTGGGGGGCATGGTGATGGGTGGTGATGGTGGGTGATGTGTGTGTTGGTGTGCAGGTGAGGGTGTGTGGGTGTGTGTTGTGCTGGGTGTATGTGAGGTAGGTATTTGTTGGTGTGCTGCTGGTGTGTGGCTTGTGTGAGGGATGAGCTGTGGGTGTGTGGTTGCTTTCTCTTGGGTGCTGGCAGTGGAATGGCATTTGCAAAGGCTCATGGTAGTGATTTGTGTCCTTTATATAGGTGGAGTTGTGGGTGTGTCTTTGTTCTCTGTCCCCACCCCCAGTATTTATTGGCTTGGTAATTGCTTGTTTGGCCTTTTTTGGTTGATTTTTCCTTTGTGCTGTTTGTGTATGTTGGAAACGTTCTTGTGACCGAGTCGGACCCTGCATTGGTCTCGTACGGTGTTTTCCGTTTCGTTCACGCTGTGTTTGTGCAGTTTTGTATGCTGCGTACGCGTCGGTCGCGGTGTATTGTGTTGCTTCGGCTCGGTTTTGTATGCGTGTCGGTCGTACGGCTTGTCCTCCGTCCGACTCGGTCGTGTTTTTCGCGCCTTGCATCGTACTTTGCGGGTTGGAGTTGGCGGGTACGATTCGGTCGGATTTGTTCCGGGTGCGTGTCGGTCGGTTGGATTCGCGTGTT